>SJYO01018169.1:3555229-4155229 GCA_006410555.1 Capra ibex | reverse complement strand
TACCCCAGGGGTGACCGACGGTTAGGTCCCTTTCGCCCTCGGAGGTCTTCCGGCCAACCTCTGGACCCAACCTTAGGTCCGAGTCGGTGAGACTAGGGGCACCGGAAGCCTTTCAGACAGGGAACCCCGGAGACAGACGTCAATGTTCACCGAGTCCACAGGGACACCCCAACGACGGGTCCTTCCGTCCCCTGTTCCCCATCGTAATTACGTAATGGGGACGGTAGACCCAGTCAGGGGTCCTGTTAGGTGGAATAACCCATGAAAGTAATATGGGTAAACAGTCTACTCGTTTTGATTCCGTGTCTCTCTCGTCTCGGTCCTTACCCGACCCACGTCCCCCTCGCTCCCTTTGGTCGACCCTTTCTCTTCTCCCTGAGTCCGACCCTCTTCACCTCTCACTGTCTCTTTCTCCCTACTACCTCTGTCTTTATGTCTACCCCTCTCCCTTCCCACTACCGCTGTCCCTGCCTACAGTTTACCTCGTTATTTCTGAGCCTTGTTCCCTTGCCTGCGGTCTTTAGAGGAGGAGGTTAGGGGAGTAAAGTGTGAACCTCTTTGACTCCGGGCCCCCTTGGTACCTAAAGTTGTACCGGTGTGTCCTACTTGACTGTTAGCTCGGTCGCGGTCCCCTGGCGTCCCGCGTCGACCCGGTGCGGTCGGACGTCAGACGGAGGGGCCGGGGACCACCACCACTACCCCACCCCTCTTACCCTAAGAGGAATCCAAGAACAAAGAAGACACCCCCAGGTCCCAGGGTCTGAGGGGTGCCTCGGGTCGAGGCGGAGCGTACAGGGTCCCCGTCGAGACGGCAGACGGGTGGGGGGTGGAGAGTGGGGGAGTGAAGGGTCGGAGGGGGGTCGGAAAGTAGGACCCGGTTCCGGAACCAACAACACCCCCTGTCGTTGGTGTCCTGCCCCGTCGGTGACCTTGCCCCCGGTTCTACGGACGCCACCCCCGGTGGGTGTCCAGACCCAAAGTTCCGGTTCTGCAGACCCCGTCAAGGCACAGGGGATACCGTTGCCCGCCAGTCGGTTTGCCACCCCCGCCTCCATCCCCCCGGGGAGGATCCGGAGGGAGATGGGAGGTACGACCCACCGAGGTGAGACTCGTAGACTGACTGCACCAAGGACATTAGGAGTAATAAAGCCACCCCCGTGACCCTAACTAGGAGAAGCGTCTGCTCCTTTGGCTTCGTTTAAAGAAACGGGAGAGAGTCGGGTAAAGGAGTAGACATTCTTGCCTTAACCTTCAGTGTGCAAAACTTGAGGACTTGGGGTCGAGAATTTTTGGTACGGGAGAACGAAAGTATGTTCATTCATAAAAGTTCATTATTTCCCATCAGTAATTCGTAAATTATTTGTAAATTCGCCTCTTCCGTTACCGTGGGGTGAGGTCATGAGAACGGACCTTTTAGGGTACCTGCCTCCTCGGACCACCCGACGTCAGGTACCCCAGCGTTTCTCAGCCTGTATTGACTCGCTGAACTGAAAGTGAAAAGTGAAAGTACGTAACCTCTTCCTTTACCGTTGGGTGACGTCACAAGAACGGACCTCTTAGGGTCCCTTCCCCCTCGGACCACCCGACGGCAGATACCCCAGTGTGTCTCAGCCTATGCTGACTTCACTGAATCGTCTTTGTAAATTCTCCTTAGTAAAGGGGGTCGAAATGACTTTATATTGACCGTGTGTTGTCTCCCATTTCCACACGACTTGAAACCGAACTATGTAAATGTTTAACGTTTCACTAACGGTGGAGGGACGGTAGTGTGTCAATGACAAGTACAAGAACACCCCTCTTGTGCTCTCTAGACAAGGGATTCGTTCTAAACTCATGTGCAATGTGATAGTCGATATTAGTGGTACGACAGGAAATCCAGGGGTTTGAGCAATTGGAATATTGACCTTCGAATTTCGAGGTGGAGGGTCGAGGGCCATGGGAGGTAGAATGAGAGGTGAAGAGACTAAAACAGAAAAATGTCAAAGTATATATTCACTCTAGTATGATATAAACAGAAAGAGACTAAATAAAGCGAATCGTATTGCGGAAGCCCCCAGATAGGCACAACAGTGCTTGCCGTCCCAAAGGAAGAAAGAGTTCCGCCTTATTGTAAGGTAACATAGATGTATAGTGTAGAATATATAGGTGAGTAACCTATTTCTCACCTACCTATTAGTCCAATAGAGTCGATAGGTGATAAAACCTGTCAATCCAATAAAAGTGTAGGACCGACGACACGCATTTCGACGTTATGTGCGTCTTCACGTCGACACAGCTATCATTAAAAAAAATTTTAATCGACGTCACTACGGTCACTACTACCTCTGTGCACTACTTGCAATCCAAGGTCCTCGACGAGGTCTTGGCACGACGACCAGCACACATTGAGTGTAAATGGGAGTGTTATGGCGTAGAGAATCCGACTTGGGTTAAATGGACATATGGGTAAGATGTATACTCCTTTGACTCCGAGCCTCTCTGCCTCATTGTCCGAGTTCCAATGGGTCGGTGGTTCTTACCCTGCATTTGGACCCGGCAGACCTATGCCTCCGACGTACGAACCGGAAAGTGGAAGGACCGTTGGACTACAGTTTCGACACAGAAACTAGTTCGACGTATCTCGGGTGGGTCTCCCGTGATCGCAACGGTCGAGGGTCGAGGGTCGAGGTACTCGACTACACCCGCAAGAGGTCGAGTGGGTCTCCCCAGACCAAAGGTCCGTACGAGAAGGGACACGGCACTGTCCTGGGAGAACCCGGTTAAAGTCTCCCACCCTCAACCCCCTCTGTACACCTGCTTCGTTTAAGATGCTTGGGACGTACAGGCCACCACGTCGTGTCAAACATTCGTATAAGTCCGGTGGTCGCGGAAGGAAGACGGGTGCCTCGGTCAACCTGGGCAGAGACCCGAAACACCCGGGCCCTCGGGACCGGGTCGGTGGACAGGACGGACGCAGGGAGACGCGAGGAAGTCGGGGTAACCCAGTGGTCGGGGTCTAAGGGTGGAGACGTGAGAACGGATCGTTTTCGTAGAGTGAGCGATGTTTAGGAGGTGTGGGAAGTCTTGGCTCAAAGTTACGGTGGAGACGGTACTTCGGGTGGGACTAACGGGGGTGGTCTTCTTCTTCCCTCGACCCTCTCCCCTTTCCATATCCGTAAACACCTTACGGACACGGTCCGTACACTGTATGAGAGTACGGTAAAATATCAAATAGGAACGAGGTAAAATGTTCTTCCTTACCCCCCTCCTGGACGGGGTCCAGTGTACCGATCCTTCCGACTCCACAAACCTGACAACCAGGTGGCGACCTAATCCCACCTCGACTAATCTCCCCTGGTAGAAGGAGAACGGAAGAAGTGCCCACTACGGGCTCCCCCCGTGGGACCGGAGAGGGAGGGTCGGCTCCGGTTACCACGACTGTGGAGAGGTAGCCTCGGTGTTCGTCCCGACCGAAAACAAGGGCAGTGAGTGAACGACTCAGTCCCGAGGCAGGGGGTCCCCGGGAGAGAGGAGGGACGGATATTCTCGGACTGGAGCCGGCAAGCGCCCAGACCGTGCAAGAGACCCAGGTAGAGCCATTCAAGGGCCGAACCTCTTCCCCACCCTAAGCTCGAGACCCACTCAGAGGACCCTCTGTCCCCTCGGGGAGCAGGGGTCAGGACCTCCCTATGGTGACTCAGTAGGGCGTACGGTAGGAGTAGCTTGGTCCGAGGTCTGGAACTCTGGTCATGGACGCTGGCGTCAGACTTTGGGTTTACTAAGGACATTAGGACGCCGGAGTGGAAGACGAGAATCTCGGAGGGAAGACCCAGTCCGCGACAGAAACCTTCAGAGAGTTCGACTCGTGGAACCGCGAACGGTCCCCGCGTCGTGGGTGGGTGGGCGTCGGTGCCTTTTAAGGGGGATTACTCATCTATTTAGTCGTGGCTCCCCCGAATCTCCTTGCCCTGGGTCTTACCCAAGTAAGACTCTGTCTCTCTCCTACCTTCTCTTCCTCTACCATGACCTTTCACCTCCTCCCCCTGTCGGGTTTCGGCGTGAAACGGGAAGTAGACCCCGTGAAGACCTGGGGTGGACCCATGGGTAGACGAGTTTGGTCTGAAGTCGAAGTTCCTCCCCTCGTCTCAGACCCACCTTCGAAGGAGTGGAAGAAGACAGCGGATCCTTTGCTCGCCGTACAGAGACGTCACGTGGTTCAGCCGCCCTGTGACCTTCCATCCCCTCCGCGACCCCCACCCCCCGCTGCAGCCCTCCCCCTCCCGTGTCCAGTTTGGGTCCAGGACGCCTGGGGACGGGGTGGAAGTGACTCAAGGGTGGAGTGGGGACCTCCCCCCGCCATTACTCCCGGGTAAAGTGTCTCCTACATCAGCTTCGACACTCTCCCTCTCCCAGAACGGGCTCCACTGTGTGTCTCCAAGAACTGAACTTGAACCCCGAAGGACAGGGGTTGAAATTGGCAGAGAGACCGTCTATTGTTGTCCAGAAGGGAGATCGAGTCCGCCATTTCTCAGACGGACGTTGAGTCCTCTGGACCCAGGCTAGGGACCCAACCCTTCTGAGGAACCTCTTCCCTTACCCTTGGGTGATGTCACAAGAGCGGACCTCTTAGGGTACCTGCCTCCTCGGACCGCCCGAGACCAGATACCCCAGCGTTCTCGGCCTGTCCTGACTCACCGGTCGTGGTGATGGTGGTCGTCTTTTCCGGTCGGCCACTACCACGTGTCAGAGACCCGCACTAAGGAAACCAAAGGAGACACAATTTTTTCTTCTCCTTTTTCTTTTTGGGATTTTAGAGACTTAAACAGTAGTCGGAAACTTGTGGCCCTCTCGAGTGTCTTTTCAAGTCAATGTCCCCAACAGAACCCTTTTAACCTGACAACCAGCGTAATGGTGCACCGTTGTCATCCACCGCGAGGGCCCCAGAGTCGAGAGTGGGAGGGCAGGGACCTCGGACTTCCGCAGACTCAAACGGCCGGGACGTAATGGACCGGACGGGGAGTGACTCAGGACCCCACGTAGGGATTGGGGAGTGGCAGGGGGTAAGGGGGGCCGACGGGTCGTGAGACTACACCCAGGGATGGAAAAGAAAGGCCGTATCTAGCACCACACCCTACTCCTCCCGAAGGTCCCGGCCGCCGTACTCAAGTGCCGGCTCACGGGATCGCACGACCTCGAACCGAAGCTCTGACAAGCTAGAAACTTTCACGACTCACCGCGCACTCAGGTCCCCCTAGTCTCAACCCCAACCCCTCTGTCCTTCCATAGATCTCTTCCCACGACCCTGAAAATCCACAAGCTCCAGGATAGAAGGGTCCGAGATTGACATGGCCACACGGAGGCACCCAAACTCTACGACCCCTCGTGCTTCCTACCGTCACATTCCAACGTGTCCAACACGTGACGGGTTTACATCGCCCCTCGCCCCGTCCCTCCACCCCCCCCTCCCAGCCACCACGGTAAGTGTCTCAGACGTGTAACCTACTCCGTCGGGACACCCCCGTCTGGAAGTTTTAGGTCACAACCCAGACTTCACAGAGACAATCCATGTTTAGTTTTCAGTTATAGTGAGTGGTTTTCACCTTCCATTGATTTTTATATCACTTTTTATTACGATCATTAAAAATCAATTCGTAACGACGGACTGACTCCGAGACTCGTACTCTATACAAAACAAATTTTTCTCTCTCTCTCCCCTGAAGGGACCACCGGATCACCATTTCTTAGACGGACGGTTACGTCCACTACACTCAAGTTAGGGACCGACCCCTTCTAAGGTGTGCGAAACTCCATCGATTCGGGTGCCCGGTGTCGATGACTTTGGACATGGGATCTCGGACACGAGGTGTTGTCCTCTTTGGTGACGTTATTCCTCGGACGTGTGGCGTCGATCTCTTTTCGGACGTGTGCCGTCCCTTCTGAGTCGCGTCGTTTTTTATTTTATTTAAACTTTTTGAATTTTTCTCTCTGCCTCTAATTACTCTACTGGTTTCGACTTCAGTCGTGAACCAGTTCAGAGTAGATGCACCGGGTCCCCCTGTCCACGCTCCCACCGTCCACGGACGGTCAGGGGACGGACGTCCTACGTGCCACCCCGTCGCCCGAAGAGGTGTAGCCGTGATACCTACAAACCCCAGTCCGTTAAGGCACGACCGTCGACGGGTCACGTACCCTCCTACAAATCGTCGTAGGGGTCGGAGATGAGTGTTTACGGTCAACATTTAGAGAGAGGAGGCCTGAGGGTCGTTCTGTTGATGTTTACGGACGTCTGTAAATTTTACGGAGGAACCCACCCCCCCCCGCGTTTCAGTGGGGATATACTGTTGGTGACCAGACCTTGAGTCCCAGCCTCCGGAGGAGTGGGGAACATGGGAGATGGGAGACAGCCGTCCACCCACCCAAAACTCGTGCGGCCGAAGGTTCCCGTCGTCATACACGACCTCGCCCCGCTCATGGGTAGGACCCTGCGGACCTCGCCGTTGTGCAGGATGGGGCGGCTCGCCGAGTGGAGGAAGGCCGGCCACCGGACGCGACACTCAGGACTGTGACGGACTAGGGACTCCCGCCCCCACCCCCCGACTCGGGGAGGTCACCCCCGAACCTTTAACCTACAGGTCTCAAGTCCAAGAGCATAGTGACGAAGTTCGACACCGCCAGGGAGGGGAGACACTCGGAGCCAAAGAAGTAGAATTTGACCCCGGTACCATGAATGCAAGACCCCCCCCCTTACATGTACGCCTGTCTCGGACCGTGTCTGTAAGACGGGTAACGACGAGACCAACACTACACTTGAGGAAGGACAAAACACAGGAAAAGGGAAAAAGACCGGCACGACACGCCGAAACCCCTGGAATCACGGGACTGACCCCTGACTTGACACGGGGGACACAGCCCTCGTACATTGGGATTGGAGACCTGGTGGTCTCTACAGGAACGTAGGGAGAAAAGTACTGAGTCCCCGTGACCCTCTCCGACCCGTGGTCTCTACCGTCCCGCTACCTTCTTTATCCCCAGGATACAGAATAAGGATTAAGTGACAGTCACAAGGACTAAAATATAAAATCGATGACACATGTCTTATACCCCCCTCCACTCATAATACTGGGGGTAAAATGTCTACTTTTTTGACTCCGAGTTTTTCCACATAAAAAGAGGAAGTTTTTTGTTAAAACTACTTAAAATTTATTGATGTCGTGTACATAAATAGGGGATTTCAAGTCCCTTTTTGGGGTATACCGACTTATTCTTTTATTTTCAGTGAATATGGGTGTGAAGACTCTGTCTTCGGATGACAATAGCCATGAACTCTAAGGGAACCAAAGACACGACGGGTGTCTACGATAGACGTCGCTAACTACAGGTATAGCTACAGATCTAGACGCATAGTCGTGGTAGATTCCGATATATAGATGTATACGTATAGTAAACCAACATGTTTAACTTAGTATTACTTGGATTTCGAGCCTTTGGTCGGAATGGGGGAGACGTTTATATAGGTCAGTGGCAGGCCCACTAATTTAGAGTGGACACTGTAAAAGGTACCACGGATGGGTCGTATGACAGAGTACCGACGAGTGAACAAGGTGTCTGTCGGGTCGGTGACACGGCATGTCCCTGGGTGCGCCCGAGAGTGTCTTCGCTAGGGACGCAAGTCGATCAAATGGTCAAGACGTTCTCACCTACACCAATAAAGTAAAATATCTACACCTTTGTCCGAGTCTTTACGACACCCTGTCCAAAAAAAACAGATAAATTTGAAAAATAAAACATAACCCCATATCGGTTAAATTGTTACAACGGTATCAAAGTCCACTTGTCCTTTCCCTGAGTCGGTGTGTATATGTACATAGGTAAGAGGGGATTTACGGGGAGGGTAGGTCCGACGGTGTACTGTAACTCGGTCAAGGTACACGATATGTCATCCTGGAACAACCAATAGATAAAACTTATATCGTCACACATGTACAAGTAGGGTTTGAGGGATTGATAGGGTAGGGGGGTAGAGAGGGGAGGCCGTTGGTAATTCAAGTAAGAGAGGCGGACACTCAGAGAGAGACAAAACATTCAATTCGAGTAGGCGTAGTAAAGAAAAAGTTAAGGTGTATATTCCTTACAGTATGCTATAAAGGAGGAAGGGACAGACTGAATGAAGTGAGTCATACTGTTAGAGATCCAGGTAGGGCCAACGACGTTTACCGTAGTGAAGTAAGAAAAATTACCGACTCATTATAAGGTAACACATATACACCCCGTACAAAAATTCGAGTCAGTCGACCACACACCTCTTAGTCCTAAACTTGGGTCTAGAGGTGTGGGACGAGAATTGGGATCACGTTGTGAGGTCGAATGGGGGCTAGGGGACGACAACCCACAGTATAACTAAAAAAAACTAATAAAAGAAAAAAAGAAAATAGTGGTTCCGAACAACAGGAACAAATAAAACACATTTAAAGCCCTTCCAAAACGGAGAATATTCCAAAGGTCACGGACAACGGAATAACAGGAAGGTCTCCCGACCGCTCCCTTCCGACTAAAAACCTCTGCTCTCGACCCCACGCCCCCGGACGACCCCGAAGGCTGACTGTGGGACTACGAGACTGAGAGAAGGGACGTCTTGGTGGCGCTGAGCTCCGACTGGTAGAAGCTCGTCCTCTTGAAGGACCCGTCCTTTCCTCTCGACTCACTACTGATGGGGAGAGAGGTCCGGTACCCGACCCTACCGTTACTTCACCCGAGGAAGGTGCAGGTGAGCCCCCGCATTCACCTAGCTCCGACACGAGACGTCCCTGTCTCTCCTCCAACTCTCCCGACCCCCCTGTGGAGGACTCCTCCTACCTGGAGAACCCTTAGAGCTCAGGAGGAGGGAGAATGTCTTTCCCCTGCCCTTCGAGTCTCTTCTGTGGTCGGGAGCAGATCAGGACTTGTTACACTCCCAGTTACTTCTCCTTCTGAGGAGGGAAGAAGGAGGACGGTAGGGGAGGGGGAGGAGGGAGAAGAAAGAGGGGAGGAGAAGGGAGGGGAGGGGAGGGGGGAAGGAGGGGGGTAGGGGGGAGGGAAAGGAGTAGTTTATAAATAACACGGTCCGTAACACGTCCGCGATTTATTGTTACTTGGTCCCGTGTGTCCACGAACGACAACCGTCTCCTCGTACTGAAAAAAAAAAAATGTTTATTAGACAATTAATGGATTAATGCGCTCACGATGTTTCCATCCTCCCCCCTGGCACCGGATTAAACCTGCTCTTTAGTCTGGCGGGGGCAACGTCACTTCTAGCCCGACTCTGGACCTACTATTTATAATTGAGCTGGTCCGTTTCTTCCCGGTCTTCCCACAACGACCGTCTGCCTTCGCGCACTAGATCTGCGGGCACCACCCGTCCCGTCCCGCGCAAGACCCGTCCTCGCGCCCCACCGACCTCACACGGACGTCGGGGCCGAGGGGGACACAGAGACGGAACCACCGGCACGACCACGGAGAACTTTCCATTGCCAGACGGGGGAAGGGAAAAGGTCGACCCAAACGAGGGTCAAAGGACCGATGGCTCCGAAAGTCATGCACGACCTCACACTGGTGGTGAGTCCGCTGATGTTCGTGAAGGCCCTCACCCCAAGAGTGCGGGTCTGGAAGGTCCACGTCTCGTAGGCTTCTTAGGTCGTCACTCGTCTCCCCAGCCGCGACTCGTCCCGCACACACGAACAGACCTTACCTCCGCGGCGCCTGCGACGTGGACGAGAGGGCAGACGGGCGGGACATTGGACATACGTGGCGATTGGGACACCCGGTCAGGTGCGTGTCAGTCGTGCTTTTTGATTTTCATTATGATTTTATTTTCCGGATCACAGTCGGACACCAGAAGGTAAACCACTTAGGAAAGTCTCCTAGTCGCACACCGAAACGACTAAAAGAGACAGCAGGCACAAAGTAAAGCGACTCAAAACGAGAACGGGAAGGACAACAAGTAGAAGATAATAAATCCCAAATGAAATAAGCAGAACACGGATCGAAAATTTCCATCTCGGAGCTCAGTAATTAATACCGGGGAGGGGGGTATACCCAAAGGGACCACCGAGTCTACCACTTCTTAGACGGACGTTGCGTCCTCGGTGCCCAACCGAGAGACCCACCCCTCCTACAGACCTCCCGTACCGTGGGGTGAGGTCATAAGAACGGACCTCTTAGGTTACCTGTCTCCTCGGACCGCCCGATGTCAAGTACCCCAGCTTTTCTCAGTGTGTGTGACTTCGCTGAATCGTACGTGGGGGCGTGCGTGCGGGTATATCAGTCTCAAATCCTAAAGGGACGTTAGTGACGACGAAGGGTCTTTAACACTAGACAACACAAAAGTAATAGTGAGTCAAACTATAAAAGGTCAGAGGGAATACTCAAGAAGAAACTAGGTGCCCAATGAATCCCTATAGGATAGACTTATAAACCCTAAAGGATGTATGAAATAACAATAACCAAACAATTAACACTAGTCTCTTGTATGAGTTCTAAAGTTATAAGATTACTTTGAATAAAGTACCGGGTCTAATACCAGATAAAGACTATCTGCACTTTTAAAATTCCAGAATGGCAACAAGCCACATCACAAGATATTTACACCTGATCCAGTCCAACCAAGTGTCGAAACCATCCTAAAAAAGATATAGGAACGGTTAAAAAATTTTTTAATAATAAAAAAATTAGTTAGTGAGTCTTTCCCGACAATTATAGAGGATGTCACTAAACCCGAAATGGACGAAGATAGGAATCAAAACAAGTAAAAACGAAGGACTAAAAAAAAGGGAGTTCTCGGAACGACGACAAAATACCTTTCATTTTCCCTTTCAGTGAGTCAACACAACTAAGAAACGCTGGGGTACCGGATATGTCAGGTACCTTAAGAAGTCCGGTCTTAAGACCTCACCCATCGCATAGGGAAGAGGTCCCCTAGAAGGGTTGGACCCCTAGTTTGGATCCAGAGGCCGTGACGTCCTCCCAAATGACCGACTCAATGATCCCTCCCACGTGTATATAAATAAAAATTTACAAAATGAAATATAACCCTACATCAACTAATTGTTACAACACTATCAAGATTCACCTGTCAAGATTGCTAGAGTCAGTGTGTATGTGTACATAGGCAAGAGGGGGTTTGAGTCCATGTCCATACAAATACTAAGGATAGAAGGGTTATTTGACAGGGTTCGGACACAAATAAAATTTCGATACGTACCTCCCTCGTTCAAGAGAGGGAATTGTGAAGTGTGGAAGGAAAAAAGAGAGGGGTCAAGAAAGAGTGTGTATGATGGGACCTCAGTGTAAGTTGTGGAAGGTGGAAGGGTAAGGTAAACGTCGGACTCGCCGGTCTAGACATGTTTGCAAGGAGCGGGGCAGGACGGGAATGAGAGAGAGGACCAAGAAACATATATCTAACAGAATCGTTAGTATTCGGTAGACCGACAAAAGGCCTGATAGAAGGAGACAGTATTCATTCAGACTATCTCAGTCCTTCCCCGCCCCAAGACTTGTCGGACGACCTTTTCTATTGTAATAGACCGAGTCCTTCCCCTCCTGTCATAAACCCTTGTGACCGTGAAAATCAGTAAAAAATTGGGGAGAAACATCATAGGGCAAGTAAGTTTGTCGGTGCACGGACCCTGGAGGACACGTGGGTCCGGGGCCCTTTACCATTTGTTCTCTGTGTTTTGGAAAAGAGAGTGCGTCAACCCACCCCTTCCGTCTGTTCAGGTGTCACCCGATATTAGAGGACACTGCCCACGACACTACTCCTCCAAACCCACACATCCCGCCTATTCGTTCCTGGAGTCAGTCTACTACCCTCTCCCGACCCTCCGTCAGGAAGGGACCTCAAATAACGACGAGACTGGAGAGGAGATCTGAGGTAGGGACTTATAGTCGAGGAAGGAGGTGTGCAGGTGCACCTACAGACTGCATGCAGAGTTTGTCTTAGGTAAGTGTTGGCTTCGATGTGCAAAGGTCGACACACCCGGGTTTGGAAACCTTATTAGGGTTTAGAGAGTGTGGGGAGTCAGGTTACGTGACCGTTTAGCACCCCAGGCGTGGAAGTCTTACATGATCTTGGGTTCGGGAACAGTGGTAGAGACAACGGGGATGTAACCAGGTTCGGCGAGAGAGAGGTAGGGGCAGCCAGAGGGACCAGGGTGAAACGGAGACTTGTTGGACAAGAAGTCCGAAGGGACCATCGAGTCACCAGTTCTTAGACGGACGTCACGTCCTCTCGTCCAAGATAGGGACCCAGCCTTTCTAAGGGACCTCTACCCTTACCGATGGACGAGACCATAAAAACGGACCCTTTAAGGTACCTGTCTCCTCGGACCCCAAGCGTTTCTCAACCTGCGTTGAATCACCGACGTGTTGTCTAGACGAGACGTGGGTCGTCGGTCTCACCGGGGCAATTTTTGCTTCGCACCCCCTGAAGGGACCGCCGGGTTACCAACTCTGAGGCACGAGAGTCTCGTCCGTCGTACCCAAGTTAGGGACCAACCCCTTAATGCTAGGGTGTCCGACGTTCACACCCATATATATATATATATATTTTCATTCAAACTGGAAACGAGGGGACGATTTTGGGAGGGTGTGAAGGGTGGGATGGGGTTCTTGTTTTGTTTGGTCATAAAGGATCAGGCTGCGGCTCCGACCGGTACCAGACGGAGGGGACACGACAGATACTCGAGTACAGGGACATCACTACGCAAGGAATTTGTAGGGTCCACATAAGTAAACGACGACGACGACGACGACGACGACGATTCAGCTAAGTCAACACAGACTGAGATGTGCTGGGGTATCTACCGTCGGGTGGTCAGAGGGGGCAGGGATCCTAAGAGAACCGTTCTTGTGACCTTACCCAACGGTAAAGGAAGAGGTTACGTACTTTCATTTTTCACTTTCACTTCAACGAGTCAGAACAGACTGAGAAACGATGGCGTACCTGACGTCGGAAGGTCCGAGGAGACAGGCACCCTAAAAGGTCCGTTCTCATGACATCACCCCACGAATGTAAACGGTTTTGGTCTATCGTGTCTGTCACCGAATTTGTTGTCTTTAGATGAAAGAGTACCAATACCTCCGACCTTCAACTACTAGTTCCACGGTGGTCTCAACCAAAGACCCCTCCCGAGAGAGGACCCGAACGTCTGCCGGCGGAGGAGGGACACAGGAGTACACCTGAAAGGAGACACACACTTGGGGACCATGAAGAAGGAGAAGAATATTCCTTCTTCAGAAGAACCTACTCTCGGAGTGGGATTGTCGGACTGAATTACTAGAGAACCGTGTGGAAAAGAGGTTTATAGAAATATAAGACCCCATAACCCCCAACCTGAAGTTGAACACTTAAAACTCTCCTTTGCAAAGTCAGGTGCTCTGGTCCAAACAAGGGTGGACACCCAAGCCAAAAAATTTTCAATAAACCACCACGGTCCAGAATCGACTCCGTGCACCCTACATCAAGGGACTGGTCCCTACCTTGGACCCGGGGGACATGAGGACGACTGGGAAAGTAAATCTTAGTCCACAAGTATCTGAACCTTCCTTGAAGAGATAGTTCAGGTCACAAAGATTTCGAAAAAAAGAAATAACGGTGGGGAGGTCGCAGAAAAGTCTGTAACAAAAGGTTTGACGGAGGGGAAAACGGTTGTCTTAGAATTACGGTGTCTACAATTATATTACATCTAAGTACAGGTAGTCTATACATGTAGACACGAAGTGTATTTTTCTTATTACAAACCCCAAATAAAAACAAAGCAAACGAGGAGTCCATGGTTAAAAGTGAAGAAACCCCCATGATAACGGGGGTAAGATGGGACGATCACGGGTCAGCACAGACTGACAAACACTGGTGGACCTCACGTCGGGTGGTCTGAGGAGACAGGTACCTTAAGAGGTCCGTTCTTATGACCGACGACGACGATTCAGCGAAGTCAGCACAGGCTGAGACACGCTGGGGTATCTGTCGTCGGGTGGTCGGAGGGGGCAGGGACCCTAAGAGGTCCATTCTTGTGACCTCACCCAACGGTAAAGGAAGAGGTTACGTACTTTCACTTTTCACTTTCCCTTCAACGAGTCAGCACAGGTTGAGAAACGCTGGGGCACCTGACGTCGGGTGGTCCGAGGAGGTAGACACCCTAAAAGGTCCGTTGTCATGACCTCACCCGACGATAAAGAGATCCCGTAGAAGGGTTGGATCCCGAGCTTGTACGCAGAGGATGTAGCGTCCTCCTAAGAAATCGACGACTTGGTGACCCCTTCGGGGTAAAGGTTACGTATTGTCTCAGTGCAGAGAAAAATAATAAATTGATTTACATAAACAAATTAAAAAAACCGACATGGTGCACCGAACACCCTAGAATCAAGGTTCTGGTCCCTAACTTGGGCCCAGGAGTGAATCCTAAATAGTTACCGACAAAATGTCCATAACAATGAACCAAGGAACTTGTTTTTAATACAGGACATCGAGACCCATGACAACCACAGATGTCACGTCCTTATGAGTGTCGAACGGCCTCATATTACACTTAGGACTTAGAGAGTCAGGCACCCCGACGTTTCTCAGTCTGTGCCGACTCACCGACTTGTTGCTATCGTCTACTGAGAGACCTTCCCTCTTATCTCACAAGCCCCAAAAAGTTTTCATGGACTGTGTGTTGACAATAGAAAATAAAAGAAAAAACCACCTCGTAGAACGTAGTACTTACTGAACTCCTTATTTCACCATTTACCCCGTCAATTCACACTATATCAGTAAGTGTCGGATCATATTTAATCCAACCTCACAAGTCCAGGACCGCAAACCGTCCTGAAATCCTTCCCGTGACACCTCTACGATTCACACCGATACCCTCGTCCCTATGACAGGTCCTGCACCACAGTACCAGTCAGGATCCCTTGCCCGTAATCCTTCTGTATCCCTACTCCTGTTAAATCTCTCCCCCGGACTTCAGTCAGACGCCTAAGACTCCAAAACGACTCCGGAACCTACTCCCAACAGACCAGTGGTAAAAGGTGGATCTTCACAGAGGTGAGACTCGGGGATCTTTCGTGACCCATATCCTTTCAACATTGGGATTTCGACATGGAAGGTGTTCCCCACTGACAGACTGGGACTATCAAGACTTGACCATAGTGGGGACCCTTGTCTCCGGTAGTGTCGTACCTGTGCGTAGGACCCGAATGGTCGAACAGTGGAGTCAAAAGAACAGACAATTGACCCCTTTGTGTTATGGGTGGGAAAACGAACACTTTTCAATTTCCTGTATAATATATACGGACACGGGTCTTGTATGTGTTCCGTGAGCTATTCCAGAGTTCTTTTGAAGCACCTTCAACAACCATAGTAAGAGTCATACCAATAATCATTATGAAATTGAAAGAGACAGAAAAGTGACTATCAGGACACAGAAATGGGGTTGGGGGAATGTTGGAAGGAGTATTGTTATTGTTACTACTATTTTAACTACTATATGTAAGGGAACCAAAGAAAGTAGACCCTATATTAAATTTGGAGTGTCATTGAGGAACTGTAATAGTAATAGGGGTATTTCGAGTAGTTCTTGAACTCCGAGTCTCCGAGTCTCTCCAGTTCGATGAACGGACTCCAGTGGGTCGGGAGTCCTCGTAACTCGAGTGACACCCAACATATTTCGAAGGCCTCGCAATTTCTCTATGATCCGTGTCACCCTAAACATTTGTCATTTAACGATCCAAGTATGGGAGGAAACTTTTTCAATTCTTTCAACGGGGAATGTGAAATCGTACTTATTTGCCCCTTGGAAGAGTAGATAGGATTCATTCGACACCCAGGGATCCCCAGTTTCGTCCGGCATAAACGACTCACTTTCTTACCCCTCTCGGAGTGACCCTAGACTACCGTTGGGATAATTTTCGGTCAGGGTCAGTCTCGGTCTCACTCCGACCGTTGACACTTTTTACCTTGGGGTCTACACTCTACTGCCGGCCTCACTGTCCGTTATTTCTCTGTTAAACAGTCCCCACTAGTACCCTCCCCTCCTTTCCCTCGCACTTTAGTAAAAAGGATAGAACGGTCTTCTGGTTAAGAGGATCCAATATTTCCTTCCCCGTAAACTTAATAACTACGACAAACGAGTCTTCACTCACAATGCGTGTCTTGTGGCCAGTGCGTCTAGGGGTGTGCACCACGTGCACTGGGTGGTGTCGTAGACCCTGATCCCCAGAGTGCGGTTGAAGGAAAACCGGGTCTCTCCCTTTCCCTGAACGGATTCCGGGGTGTCGTTCGTGGTAGGCACTCCGACGAGGCTTCGGAGGACGGATGGACAGACCAGGAAAGAGACCAAATGTCCCAGGAGTGTGAATTACTTAGTGAAAGAGGATGGGTGGGGGGGGGGGCGGGGGGCGGGACCCTCGTGTCTCCGGGGTTGTCTCTACTACCACCCTGTCCAGTCTGTCTTTCATTTCTTTGGTGGACCCTACTTTCCTCCGCTCTTCACCTTCTAGAATGGGCAGGACTCGCACAAATACTCTCCCTCCCGCTCGCTTCTTTGTCCCCTTTCCTCCCGCTCACTCTGGACCACTCCCTCGAAAGGGGCCTTAGGACGGTCTTCGCCGACGCACCTCGCGGATAAGTAGTGATTGCCTGGTCTCGTTGCTACCGAGGTCATTGCCGCGAGTAGTGACGTCGGGAAACAATTCTTTGCCGTGGATGACTCCAGACGAAGCTCGACCAGTGTCCCGGCCCGTGAGTTGGCGGCGGGGGAGCGGGGGGCGGGGTCCGGTAGCAGGGGTCGAGTGATTGCTCCCTGAACTCGGGTCTTCGGGGGTGAGGTGGGGCGCGCGGGGTGACCCCACCCCTCGGTGCAGACCGTGTTCGGGGGTGCTACCCGCCACCGGGGACTAGGGATGAAGGGTGCCGACAAACGGGTAGCGAATTGATGTTCTGACCACCTCCCCTTTATAGAGTCCCGCTCCTCCGAGAAAAGGACGGAGTGCGAGGACTTAGAAGAGAACTGTGTTTTTGCACCCCCTCCGTCAGGACACCCAACACTGGCCAAGGAGGACCTCCACTGTCAGACGGGAAAAGTGGGGTCAAAGTGAATTCTCGCAGCGGACAGAGGGAGAGACCCAGCTCAGGCGCCTCCTGAGCGGACTAACGTCTCCACTCGTCTTGTCGCCGCCCGGTCGATTGTCAGTGGCACTGACCGGGTCCCCTACCCGGACACTAGGTCCCCCTCGGTTACTCTCCGGCGAGACCTTGAAACCCTGGCAAACCTTCCTCTACGAAAGAGGCGGTATCCGAACACTTCACCGTCCACACTCTAGCCCTGAACGGAAGCTTCCGTTATACTTTCGTTTTGGTTCCCTCCCCTTCGGGATCGCCGGTCTTTACTCGGGGTGATAGGACAATACGTTTATGGGCGACGCGATAATTAGTGTACTTGGCTTTTTGTGGAAGAGGGACACAAAAATATAAAAAAGAAAATTCTACAAAATTCTACCCAAACAGTAGCTGTGAACTTGTTTAGGACCGAGAGACTTGAGGGGATTTGGGGACTTGGGTACTCCTCTTTGTCTTCGCAACTGGTGAAGGAGAGGAACAGGGATTGGTCCCCGGGACCACCGAAAGGAAACCCCGGAGGAAACCCGGGGGAAAAAGGAGTGGACATAGAATCTTCGAGAACAAGAAAGTGGCGAGGCGGGGGGGGGGGAGGGGTTGCGGTCGGCGGCCGACAAGAACCGGCATCACTGGTGCTAGAGAGGCAGCGACCGAGGCAGAGGAGAAGGGGGACGTTCCGCAATAGTTGACGAACGAGTCCATTCTTCTATCCAATCGTGCACGTTTACTTACACGAAAAAACGTGTCTTTTACCCTTCGTCCCGACTCTGAGTTTTGGTCACTGAGCACTGTGAG
Organism: Capra ibex; assembly: GCA_006410555.1. Classification (NCBI taxonomy): domain Eukaryota; kingdom Metazoa; phylum Chordata; class Mammalia; order Artiodactyla; family Bovidae; genus Capra; species Capra ibex. The sequence continues at coordinate 4,137,321 of SJYO01018169.1, read as the reverse complement.
ACCGGTCCCGAGAAGGAGGAAGGAGACACTCCTTCGTCACGTCAGACGGGCCCGGACTCTGGCTAAAGAAGTGACTCCAAGTTGGCTTCCGAGGTGTGATCAAGTGGTTCCATCGAGTCCGCGAAGGGCCGGGGAGGTCGGGTGACCCGGTGGAGCCCTCAGATTGTTTGGAGGTGGGCTCTGGACGCGGCGTGGCGGTGGACCACCAGTGTACACTTTTGTGTGGAGGATCTCCGACCGGAAGGGACCACCGAGTCTCCAATTTCACAGACGGACGTTACACCCTCTGGACCCAAGCTAGGGACCCAGCCCTTCTAGGGGACCGCTTCCTTTACGTTGGGTGAGGTCATAAGAACGGACCTCTTAGGGTACCTGCCTTCTCGGACCACCCGATGGCAGGTGCCCCAGCGTTCGCTGAAGTGAAGTGAATCTCCGACAGTCCTCCGACAAGATGGGACCCGTCCACCTCATCCTTTTCCCCACCACCTTATGTCCAACCACCCTGTTAAAGATCCTTGAAACCTTAAACTCTAAACTAATCCCCGGACTACAAGGAGGACAAAGAGACGGTGTGGACACAAAGGTTGCAGGAAAGAGGAACATCTGGGACCTATGGAAACTTTCCTTGACGTAAGGGAGAAACGGAACTGACGGTCCTACGAGCCCTGGTTTCATGTTGGGTGGTGATCGTTGATCCGTCATGGTCCACCGTCCGAAACCTCCTCCTCGAATTAGGGACTGAGGTATAAGGAAAGACACTCGGAGTAAAAGAGATAACATATAAATCAAAAAACGGACCCGACCTCCCGTAGGAATTAGAAAAAATTTCTTAAAAATTCAATTTTTCTTAGATACATAAATAACTAAAAAAACCGACACCACCCGGAAGTAACGTAGTGTTCCCGAAAGAGATGAACGTCACTCGTCCCCGAAGAGAAGCAACGTCCCGTGTCCGAAGAGTAACGTCACCACAGAGAACGACACCCCGTGCCCGAGATTCCCCGCGTCCGAAGTCATTAACGTCACAACACCCGAGTCACCAACACGGCGTGTCCGAATCGATGACGGGCCGTAATCCCTAGAAGGGTCTAGTCCCTAGCGTTGACACAGGAGACGTAACGTTCCGTCTAAAAATTTGTGACCTGGTGGTCCTTTCGGGGACTCCCGTACGAATATTCGGTGTGACACACACACACACAATCAGCGAGTCAGCACAGACTGAGAAACGTTGGGGTACCTGACATCGGGCGGTCCGAGGAGACAGGTACCCTAAGAGGTCCGTTCTTATGACCTCACCCATCGATAAGGGAAGAGGTCCCCTAGAAGGACTGGGTCCCTAGCTTGGGTCCAGAGGGCGTAACATCCGTCTAAGAAATGGTAGACTCGGTGGTCCCTTCGGGTCATTTGGTGAAATTAAGGGAAGAAACACCCCCTGTCCCGACTGTTTCGTCCCAATTTTTAAGTCTTTCTCGAAGGATGGAAGATGTTCAGAACAAGGGAGGGGATATTTCACCCGTGTCCTTCGGGACGGGACACCCCAAAACACCCTCGGACGCCTCTACGGGTCGCGGACACACAGAGGACAGAGACACGGTGGTCGGGCGGGGCCCAAGAGACGACGAACGGCCCCCGTCCGGCCCTACGTTTCTCCTAGGTTTCGGGTTTAGAGAAACGGAGGTGAGGGTGAGACCCGAGACCTCTGGGTGACCCACGGGGACGATCTCAGACCCCGGGACTCGGGGCGGGGACAGACGGAGGACCTCCTGAAGACCGGAGGTCTTGAAAGACGGAGGACGGACGTCTGTGGCGTCGTAAGGGTCGGCTAAACGTCTCAGGTCTACGTAGAGTATTTATTGCTTACGCAACAAGGACGTCTTACCGACGCCGCACCGGCGCACCCCCACCCCTCCATCCCTCTGCCCCGACGCCCTACGTCCCTCCTGACGCACCCGACGACGGGGGTCTGGTCACGCCGTCCGTGAGCCTCTCGGGCCCTTCCACACTGCCCCGGTCTAGACCTACGTCTGACGACCCCGACTCAGAACCGAGTCTGTGGAGGATCGACACAGGGAGTCGAAGTTAAAGGCACAGACATTTTACCCCTATTATGGTCATGACCATGGTACCCGACAATGCCGGTAACGTGAAGCTCGCAAATCGGGTCCTCGACCTTGTGTCATTTACGAGTCACTGACAATAATAAACGGGGCTTAAAGGAATCAGCAGAAGAAGTTCTCGAAACGTAAACGAAGACGAGACCCCTAACCACTCCTACCCCAAGTGTGTCGTAGACTCAGCCCCGCCCCTCTACTACCCGACGTCCTTTCCCTCCTGGGTCGCTCTCCCCGAGTTCCGCTGCCGTCGTCCACAAACCTCTTTCCCTACTCCTGTGTGGTGATTGAGTGTGTCCGTCTGTTCAAGACCCTTCGCCTGTCGCCGAGACGTCGGTCAAGTCGCACCCGCGAACTCGACCAACCGACCGAAGATTTCCTCTTCCACGGGAAACCTTCCGTCTGTGTCCAATATGGTAGTCGTACGGACGCAACGTTGTTTCGGAACCCACTCAGTGGAAGGAAGAGACCCAGAGACAAACAGGTAGATATTTTACCAAAGACTCTTCGCAAGGTCTTGACGTCGTAAATGTGGACTTCCAAATCAACAAGAAAACTGGTTGTATGTACCTCCCGGTGGACACTCAGTCTGGGGCCCCGGTTCGAGACCACCACGCAACCACCTTTTTGTCGTCCAAGGAGGGTATTTCCTAGAGTGTTCGACCACACACACGCACACACGCACACACACACACACACGTACACACATATGTGTGTCTGTTTATCGATACATTAGAGGTTGATTTTCGTCGGGGCTTCCCCGCCTTGTACCCAGTTAGTTCCCGACACACATTGTTTACCGGAACTGAAACTGGTCCTCCGACCTCTTCCAAAGTAGGGAAGAGGTTCACAGGAACAGGCTCTGTTTCTGTGAGTCCTCCCCGGTCCCCACCCCCGACCCACCGTTCACCTCGTCCTCGCACCACTCCCTACCTGCGCCCTGGCAGTCGTCCTTAGTCGGTTCCGTCCCGGAATGGCCCTTCCGTTCCGCGAATGAGAAGTAGGACGCTGGGACTTCCCGACACCCGACTCCGCCCCCCGTTACTCCAGTCGAAACGTAAAGCTCTGGGAAGACCGACCTCACTCCCCTCGTCTGGTCTCCCTTCGCCCGCCAGGGTCCGCCCCCACTACCTCCGTCTCTCGGACCACCGTCGCCCACCCCACTCGTCCCAGACCACTCACACGTCTCGTACGCGACGACCCCGACGCCCGCGTACCCCAGACCCGCACTCCGAGACGTCCCTCACAGAGGGGGAAAGGCCAAGGAAGACCGGGGAGGGACCGAGACGGTCGTAGACGGGAATGTCCTCTTCTTTACCCGACCCTCCCGCCCGTCCTACCCCTCTCCGACCGGCCGACGTCGTGGACGACCCCGCCGACCCCTCCGGTCCCTCGTCCACGCCCCGCAGACAAACGTCTGCCTAGCGCTCTACCCGACCCACTCTTACCGTGTGAGCGACGGACGGAAGAGACAACAGACCTGTGTTTTCGCGTCTGTTTCCTCGTCGTCCCTGTGTCCTACGTGTCTCCGACCGAGTGTGTCGTGTGTGTGTACGCACGTGTGTGTGTCCACGTGTGTACGCACGTACGTGTGCGTGCACGTGCGTGTGTGTGTGCGAATGTGTCCGGTTTGGGAGGAGTGGGGTGGGTGACGGTGGTCCCAGAGACGAAGGTAGTTGGGGCGGACCCTGGAAGCCGAAGGGAGGTGTGTGTGTGTGTGTGTGTGTGTGTGTGTGTGTGTGTGTGTGTGCGTACGCGGGCGTGTTTCCCCTCCCCCCGTCCCCGACCGGGAGAGTCTTGTTCCTCGGTCCACCCCTACCCCTTCCGAGTACACTGGAGTCCGTTCCAGCGAACCAGAGGCTCGGAACGAGGCCCGTGGCGTTTGTTCCTCCGACCCCCTCTGGTCAATTGGGGTTTGGGACGCCCAGCCTACCAGAGAAGGAGTTTCCTATTGACTAGTCCCCCAGGATCTCAGTTCCCATGTGGAAGTCCAGGACACACACCACTACCATTTCTTCCTGTGGTGCTCACACCACACCCCGGGTGTGGTCGGATATGACTCAATTTGGTCGTCGAACCTGCGCGTGCACACTTTCTCGTGTTCTCGCCACCTGTCCTGACCGATGATGTACGGGACGTCTGTCCCAACTACAGACTCCTCAAGGACTCTGGGCAAATAGTATTAAAGAGCCCTGGTTCTTGAGACCCAGAACCAGAGATTGCCAAGAAGTCATCTCTCTCCTCTCTCCACCCGCCCCCCTACAAATGCAGTGCACAAAGACCGTCAGCTCAGGGAAGTAACAAGACTTTCGGGGCGTCCTGTTCAACACAACACGGGGAAAATGTCTTCTTCTTTGGCTCCGGGTCTCGTTACAGTGTAGTACTCATTTCCCGTCTAAGGACTGAGGGCGTAGGTAAAGAGCCGACGGTTAACTCGACTCTCCTACCATCTCTTTTCTTTGTTTATCGGTCCACCGTCTCCCGGACCGTCACGGACCACTCACGGAGGAGTGACGACCTCTTTCTGTCTGTGGACCATTACAACGGACCTGTGGACCTATGTCGATACGGACTTTGTCAATGTCGCTGCCTGAATAAAAAGACGGTGAACTTTGACTTTTCCAAGATTTTTCCTTATCAATATGAAGGACACTGAAAGTCAAGAACCAGGGTCCATGTCACAGACCGTGAGTCATCCGGAAAATGACTGGACTTTCTACTCAACCCAGTAATTATATATTTAAGAGGGTTCAGGGGACTTGAAGCAGTACTACCGTAACGAGGGACACTGAAGACGAGAAAAGGGCTGATCCACCCTCGAAGTCCCTCCACCCCCCTCCCGAGACATAATGAGTGGTCGTATACGGCCCAACCGTGGGTCTCCCACGTTCGAAGAATTTGACCCCTCTGGAACCTAAGCACCTCCCGTCCCACCCGAGATGACCCATCCTAACCCGTCACCACCCACTACCCTCATCCGTCGTACGGGGTACCGCACAGGGGCCCTGGGAGTGGCACGGGCCCGTGGGGTCACCGAGACACGACACCCGGGGCACTGAGGGACATCTGACGACAGAGACCGGTTCCCGTAGACAACCCACACACGGGCCCCGTCGGACCTCCTCCGTTCCCCAACTACACGCTCCTCGTAGGAAGTTGGTGTATCCCACTCTCAACCCCTGTCCGGGGGACTAAGGGACCTGGAGTGCACCCTGTCGAGTCCGCACGGGGTGGACAGTCTCGCGGAGTCGTCCCGTCGCCGGTGTTGGTGAACGAAGAAGAATGTCTGACCTCACACAGAGGGATTTCAGTATCCACCTTGACTCATACTGGGGTCACGTTGACATAGACCTCTCTCCCGGGAATACCCCCAGTGTCTCTAATTCACCCCGGGGCTAGGGTATCCTGACCCCAAGCCTATTCTGGTCCCGACATGTGTGTCTGCTCACCGGGTGACCCCTTCGTCGTCCTTCCGCCGAAAGACGTTCGACACCCCTCTCCGGAACCCTCTGTGGTCGGGACGACGGGGGAACTGGAACCGGTAGGTCGGAGGTCTTGGCACTCTTCTATTTACGGACGCCGACTTCGGGGGACAGACACCGTAAGACACTGCCGTCGGGATCGTCTCGCTACGGGTGTGACTAGGTGGGTCAGACCGAGGAGCCAGAAGGAGCAGAAGGAGGCAATCAGGTGAGAGGTTGAGCAGGCGAAGTAGGACCCTAGTCGAGGTTCAGTTGATACTCGCACACTTAGGAACAGAGTCTCAGACGCGGAACCTGTCAGGTCCGAGTGTGAGGACAGGTGCGAAATAGATCGCCGTGACGACCGGAAACGCGAACTTCCGTCGGGGACCCCCGTCTTGTCTCTTTTCTGACCTTTTGTGCCTTGAGATGAGTAGGCACCGTTACTACGACTCGGTCACTACAGGCAGGACCTGACTCCCTCTATAGTTGGTGACGACACGTACGGGTCCCGTCCCGCCACTTACCTGGGGTTTCACAGGGATCGTTCCACCACCGTAGGTCGACTGGCGCCCGGTCGCGTAGGAAAGATCCCCTTCCTGACCCACTCGCACTGACGTCTAAAAAAAAAAAAAAGGGTCACTAAGACTCGCGTCGAAAACCTTTGTCACGACTCGGACTTAGAGACGAAGTCGTGAAAAATCGACCGACTGGACCCCATTTAGTGTGGGGAAGAGACTCGGAGTGAGAGGAATAGTCTACCTTTACTATAACTGTAAAAGAGTCTCCTACGACCCCCACCCCCTACACCCATTTCGGGAACTTGTCACAGTTCAATCACCCCGCCCCATTCAAGTAACGAAGACTTCCACTACTACCCCACCCCCAACCCCACCCCTCTCCCTCCAGGCCCTTGTAACTTCCCGTTCACGAAAAACACCGGTACGGTGTGCGCCGAGAGGAGACGTCATGCTCGTGAAAGGGGACTTAAATCCCTTTAGGTGGAAGTAGGGAGAACGGACCTTTTAGGGCACCTGCCTCCTCGGACCGTCCGACGTCAGGTACCCCAGCGTTTCTCAGCCCGTTCTGACTCGTTTAAGTGAAAGTACGTAACCTCTTCCTTTACCGTTGGATGAGGTCACAAGAACGGACCTCTTAGGGTCCCTGCCTCCTCGGACCACCCGACGACAGATACCCCAGCGTGTCTCAGCCTGTGCTGACTTCGTTGAATCGTCGTCGTCGTCGTGGGAGTAGGGTCACTACTATCGATGAAACTACTCACTTTTACTTTAAAGATAGACTCACTCCGACCCTCGACTCGACGACCGAGCCCCTTGTCGACAGTCTCTCTTCGAGGGGGCTCCGGGCCTACCTCCGTGTGTCCGAGGCAATTATCGAACCGACCTCCCGTCTACTTCAGACCGAGAAGGGTCTCGGGAAGGAACCTCCTATGTCGTCCACACCGGTCCGTCTCTCCGCCGTGACCCCTTCCTCCCAAACACACTGATCAAATCCATTGTTCCACCACTTCGGGTGAAGTGGGGCAGAGGTCCTACGGGACTGGTCCACGTCCCAGCCCCCCAGTCCACGTCCCAACTCCCCCAATCCATGTCCCAACCCCCCAGTCACGTCCCAGTCCCTCCAGTACACGTCCCAACTCCCCCAGTCCACGTCCCAGCCCCCAGTCCACGTCCCAGCCCCCCAGTCCACGTCCCAACTCCCCCAATCCATGTCCCAACCCCCCAGTCACGTCCCAGTCCTCCAGTCCACGTCCCAGTCCTCCAGTCCACGTACCGAGCCCCGCTCGTATACTTTCTTTTGTTCCACGTCTCTTCGGACACGGGTTTTCCGAACCTTTCTCCCTGAGTCTGTTTAGGGTAGATGTGTACAAGTGTCGTCGTCGTAGGTGTCAACGGCTTTCCACCTTTATTGGGTGCACAGGTAGTTGCCTATCTACCCGTGTGTCTAATACCACGTCGGTATGTTACCTTACACCAGACCGGTATTGTTCCTTGGGTCACGACCATACACACTGCTACACCCGTTTGGAGTTTTCGTAATACGACCCACTTTATTCGGCCTCGGATTTCCTGTGTATAGAATACGAGGGTAAATAAACCTCATTGGTCTTTTCCGCGTAGGCGCTCTCTGTCCTGTCTCCGAGTCCCGACGGTCCCGGACCCCGCCCCCTCCGGCCCCTTCCCGACGCATCGCCCACGTCTAATAATGAGCCTCCCCACCGGACCAAACCTTGATCTACCTCCGCCAACAGCGTGTTGTGACCCTTTCACGACCTACGGTGACTGGACCTGAAGGGGCTACCGAGTCACCATCTCTTAGACAGACGGGAACGCCCTCTGTACCCGAACTAGGGACCAGACTCTTCTAGGGTGTATGGAGCCCCGTTGACTCGGGTCCGTGGTGTCGGTGACTCGACCACGGCATCTCGGTCGCGAAGGGTCGTTCTCCTCGGTGGTGCCTGTCGTCGGGGACGCTCGGCTCGCGGACGTCCGCCGTCACTTCTGGGGCGTGTCAGTTCTTATTTTTCATTTGCAGCGACTTGACGACCGAAATTTCACTAGCCAAAATCAATACACTTTAAGTGGGTTAAAAAAAAAAAAATCCACGTCGGTGATACCTTTTGTCATACCTCCAAAGACTTTGTTTGATTTTTATCCCAACGGTATACTAGGTCGTTAGGGTAAGGACGTGTATGTGGGTCTGTTTTGACCTTAAGTTTTCCTATGTGCGTGGGGACACAAGTATCGTCGTGATAAGCGTTCTCGGTTCTGCCTTCGTTGAATTTACAGGTAGTTGTCTACGTGCCTATTTCGACGCCGTGTATCCATTTACCTTATAATGAGTCGGGGCTTTTTCTTTATTGCGATAAACGTCGTTGTACGCATCTGGATCTCTACTAGTGTACTCCACTTCATTCAGTTTGTCTCTTTCTGTTTGTATATACCACAGTGAATGTGCACCTTAGATTTTATTTTGTGTGTACTTGTATCGATACTTCGTTTTTGTCTGAGTGTCAGTGTCTCTTGTCTGAACACGAACTGTTCCCCACCCTCCCTTCGTAACCCTCAGACCCTAATCATCTACGTTCGATCATATATATCCCACCTATTTGTTGGTTCAGGACGACATGCCGCGTACTCTGATCTAAGCTATAAGATACTATTTGGTGTCGTCTTTTTTATGCTTTTTCTTATAAATCTCGATATTGACTCAGTGAAACGACCTGGGTCTTTAATTGTGTTGTAGCGTTTAGTTGATACGAAGTTATTTTATTTCTTAAAAAAACAAAAAATTAAATTTTCCTCCGTGTCATCCCACTCTTGAGTCTCCGTGGCCCGTCCGACTTCTATCTCAACCTTCATCTTGGGACCGGTGGACCCGATGGACTCAAAGAGGTCCCTTTCTCTTTAGTCTCAAAAAGGACCTGTGCAACGGGGACAGTCTTAAGAACCCTTTAGAACCTGACACCCCATCTCCCCACTTCCGAGCTACTCGTGGTTTGATGGATCAAGTGTTTCGGAGTACTTCTGTCCACTCCGTTGGTGGACCCGGCCGAATGTCCTCCGTTGATGTACGACTTTACGTAGAGGCCCTACTACCGCGGAGAAGGACAACAGTACCGCTGACCGTGTAGTAAGATTCGACGAGTTCGGTGAAAGCTCTCTCCGTCTTCTGTGACTGTGAGGGGAGACCGCGTGGTAGACCACGAGAATAGGCGCACACCCGGGGGGTCCCCGGGTCCAATTGTGACATTTACAAGGGACCTCCGACCCCGAGAACCGCTCAACACGACTCTTACTGTAAACTGGTAAAACCCCCACCTAGGACCGTGCAGAACCCAGATGGGCGTCCTATTCCACTCCTATCCTCTGTTCTTTCTACGGTCGAGAGGTGTCTATAGTCTGATCTGTACCCCGGGTCTCCTCCACCGCCGTCATGGGTCTCGTAATTTCCCCTACTGCCTCCGGTGACGCCCAGGGCGGGGAAGGGTCCTATTACCGTTTAAGGTTCCTTCCAAAACAAGTGACGTTTCCATGAGACGTCCACCTGTCCCTTTTCCGTTCCCTGGTTGACTTAGGGAGCCCTTTCGGTCAAACTCGATAGACTCTATTTCTTCAGTCTCTTCGTCCCTGGCTCCCGTCGTCCGTCCTGGCACGAAGCGTCCGAGGACATAGACGACCTGCGCCCAGACAGAAGGAGACGCAGTGAGTCCGATACCGAGTAGGACTTGGGTGGAGTGAATCTGTGTCAGAAGGGTCGCTCGGGTGCCGTCGAAGACTAATAAAGACACCGAGAGGGGAAGGAGGACGACGGGAGGACCCTTTCTATAGGGACCTTTGTTTCAACGAACCTTATCTTAGTACCTGGGAAATAGTAAGTGGAGACCCTTCGGGTCTCTTGTCCTCTTCGCGACTTTTAAACTCTCACCGTTCACAGCTGTAAAAAAGGGGGTTTACCTATAACCTTTACTACCCACCTAGGAGTCCTCTTAAACCCTTGACTACTACCTTTTCCACCACGAACCCTTATGATAAAAAAGTAAAAAATTTCTCACTGGGGATCCGTAGGAGACACAAGCAAATCTCGATCAGTACGACTTGGGGTAAAGGAGGGAACACTACGTCCCGTTTCAGTATCTGGACATTACTGTCCCCAAACCGACACCTGAGACCCCGGTGCGACACGGGTCTGCGGGTAGAACTGAAAAGAGATTGCCGAGGTGTGCTCAGAACGAAAATACGCCACCCTGACGACCGAGACAACCCCACTTCCGTCTTAGACCCAGGACGGGATTGTAGACGTCAAGGACGTCACCGGAACCGACACGTGTAACCTTTACACGAGATCCAAAACAACTCAGCCCAGACCTAAAAGGCTTCTAGTTCCGACCCCCCCACCACCCCGCCCCCTCGCCCCGCCACGAGGGTCGTTCTCTACACATCAAATCAATTAGTGATAAATTAGACCCTGGACTCGACCACCCAAGTTTAGGGTGGACTTAGGGAATGGTCCTTGGACCCGTAGAGAACGACGGAGAGACTCGGAATTGCAGGAAAAACCTCGACTCCTCTACTATTTATTATATACGTCTCCACACTTTTGCTTTCCTCTATAGTATCATAACATCCTTAATTTTACACTAAACTCGGGAATGATTCACGGTCCGACAGGATTCGAAGAGAGGGGTATACATAAGGACGTAAATCGGGTGTGCTGGGATACTCCACTCAAGGTCATAATGGAGATGAAGCCTCAGATCCTTTGACTCAGAGTCTTTTCCTCACTGAACGGAGTCCGGTAGGTGGTTCCCCGTACCTATCTCGACTAGGTCCTATCGACCCACATCTCCGGTGGCCTTACCGGACCGTGTCACCAAGAGTTCGTAGGGGACCTCCCGAACAATTTTGTGTCTAGAGACCCGGAGATTCGGACGCAAAAACTAGGTCGTCGAGACGCCTCTCCGGTCTCTTAGAGGTAAGGATTGCTCAAAGGTCCACTACATTACCACGAAGAGTCCTGGCCAGATCTCGCTGACGAGACCCTGGTAAAAGATGGAGAGGACGACAACGAATCAGCGAGTCAGCACAGGCTGTGAAAACACTGGGGTACCTGACATCGGGCGGTCCGAGGAGACAGGTGCCCTAAAGGGTCCGTTCTTATGACCTTACCCAACAATAAAGGAAGAGGTCCCCGAGAAGGGGTGGGTCCCTAGCTTGAGCCCGGAGGGCGTAACGGCGTCTAAGAAAGGGCGAATGACGAGATCTTTTTTTATCATCCATCCTTCCTCTCCCGTTCCGCTCCTCCTTTTTCGGTGTGGAGATTCAACAATCCGGTTCGCCACATCACCGTGCTTGTTCGGACACTCCAGAGTCTGCCCCCAAGTCCAGAACTCAGGTGGTGCTGGTGCCCGCCCCAATTATCTCTCCGTGTGTCGGTTCGGCACGTCCAGTTAGCTCTCCGTGAGGTGGGCGAAGGGGGGGCGGGGTCGAGGTCCGAAGATGAGGGGGCCAGGCGTCAGCGCGCGGCGAGCGGAGAGGTAGGGGCCAGGTCAAGTCAGACCGTTCGCAACGGTACCGTCGCGGCGCCCGACCCTACGCCCTCCGGCTCGCGCGACGGGGCGAGCGGAGAAACACGGCGCCCCCACAGCCACGCGAGGGGGGTGTAGGCCGGCGTGGGCGGTGAGTCTGGGGCTGGGGCCCTGGCCCACTTCCCATCCCACACCCCAACGTCCCCGCGCCCCTCTGCCCCCCTCCCGACCCCCACCCCGCGGAGGCGGGCGGTCGGCGAGGGCGTAATTTTAAAGTACCCGCGACGTCGTCGATGTTTCTGATGCGGCCGACGCGAGCCCCCTGGCCTCCCTCCCTCCGACGCCTGCTCCCGCCCCTCCTCAAACGCTACCCTCCGCGGACGTCCCCGAGGGGGTCAAGACGCGACACTCGGCCCCGTGTTTCTCGAGAGACGTGACCGCGGCGTTCTGGCGTCTGGGCTCCATTCGGCGGCTGGGCAAGATTGTCGGGAGGGACGGGTTTGTAGGAACAGACGCCCGGCCCTTCTCGGATTAAAGGGGCTCCGACCGCAGCTCCCATCCAGGGTCCCAGGGCTCGACCCTGTTTGGAACGGACCGCACCGTTTGGAACGGACTTCGACGGGAGTAAACAACCTGCTTCTCGGAGTGGTCAGTCGACAACAGTTTACGTCGGCTGGGGCCGGACCCACCCCGCACCCGTTCTTCGCCCCCTCAAACGTTACGCTCAGATCGCGGGTACCCCCAGAACGTCAGTACTAGACTCCCCTTTGTTTCTGGGAGGGAAGGGGGGCGATGGCCTGTCTTGTCCTCCGCAGTCAGGGGGTCTTGGAAAAGGCGGGCGGTCTTAATCGGTTCGGAGCCTCCCGGGGAGGCGCCAGAGTCTCGACCTCCACCTCCTACCCTACGCCTCGTCCCAAGAACTCGGGGGGCGGGAGCAACAAAGTATGGATCAGGGGGGCGGTTGGGGTGGGACCGCGGACGGGTAAGAGGTGAAGTCCTGAGTTTACGATCTACAGGCCACAGGTCTCCCTACGTCTCCCGGCCTTTTGGAGAAGTGACTCTTCTTATTACCATAGCTATTACTATTATTATGTAGTCCAGCACCTCTTGAGAGACGGTCGTCGTCGAATCACGAAACATACGTATAAGTGTCGTCAGGGGCCTCCACCATTCGCAGGGTAAAATTTCTACTCCTTTAACTCGAGGTCTCCAATCGCTGTCCAGGTTCCAGTGTGTCGGTCCATAAAAACTTAGGTCTAACCACGTTGAGATTTCGGGTGCAACATAGGAATTTACCCAGACGCCTCTGGGGTCTTGGGGGTCGAGGGGCGGGTGTAGAGAGGGTATGTGAGAGATCTCTCCGACCCCTAAACCCTCCCTCCCCCGGGCTAGAGACGAGAGGGGATGACCTCCTGGGAGCCAACCTCTGTGACGAAGAGCCGACACTCCCTCCGACCCCCGAGGCATACGGGGATGGGAGTAGGAGCCCCCGAGGTCTGGCCATCGACGGGACGCGGCCCTGACGACCGCGCGAGTGGGGTGACGTCACGCCCGCGCCCCTTTGGCGGGGGTGGACGACGACCCCCACCCCGCCCCCCTCCCTCCTCCACCATAACGCCCCTCCCCGCCCCTCTCTTGCCGAAACAAAAAGAGCCACGAGTCGGAGTCTGGCTCACTCTGGGTCCCGGGTCGCCGAGGAAGCCCGCTGGCTTTCGCGCCAGGGGTAGACCCTTTCGACCCCTCGAAGCGCTAACGGCCCCGACCACCTCCTCCCCTCCCTACTCATTAAGGTGAGCTGTCTGACCCTTTGGACTCCTGTCGCCAAGAGTCTGAAGACCCCGCAACGAAGTCCATGCCGTCTACAGGCCCGGTGCACCGGTCCCCTACTCAGTCGTCCCGATCCCACCCCGACCCGTAGACCTCCAAATGAGTCTGGGGGAGGAGGAGAAGTAGCACGTCTACCAGTCTGGAGAGGGGAGTGGGGGCCGGGTCTTGGTGAGACCCATTTTTCCATAGGGGCCCCTTTGAACCCGTCTCCAATCGAAACCCACCGGAGTTCGAGTAGGGTGTGACTCCAACCAATTAAAGTACAACTTTTCTAAAACTCCCATAGGTTGAGAAACGTTTGGGTACCTGACACATCGAACGGTCCGAGGAGACAGGGACCTTAAGAGGTCCGTTCTTATGACCTCACACCCAACGGTAAGAGAAGAGGTCCCCTAGAAGGACTGGGTAAAGGTTGGGCTCCTGGTTTAAGGACTGGGTTCATAGCTTAAGGGGTGGGTCCCTAACTTGGGACCCAGAGGGCGTAACGTCCGTATAAGAAATGACAGACTCGGTGGACCCTTCGGGCAAAATTCCCATTGTAGGGATACCGAGGGAACGGGCGGATAAAACAATAAATTACTACGACCGGTAACTCTTTCAGAGACTTTAGATGGGATGTGGAAGAACGACGTAAAAACCAGATAGAGAGGTGAGGAAGTCCCTCCTCTCTCCACTTAAGAAACCGCAACGAGTTTCCTTGCCATTGAATGGTGCTCTAAATCTTCCTGGTGAGAGAGATGACCATAAGTTCTACTTAAGTTTGTATTTTAAAAAACCACTAGAAATTCTACTTGTATCATTCAAATTTTCTTACGTACTATTAACATCTTCTAAACCTTTTGTGACTTTTGTTTTCCCTACTTTTCAGGTTTTAAAACAGTAGGTTCTTATTGATGAGATGGTAAAAGTGCATAAAGGGACGCCATATAAAAGACAAGAACTTTTATGATTCACTTAAACACGAGACACATATTACGAAAATTTTCCAAAGTAGTCTCCTCAAAGAGGTATAAAAATACGGGAACCGTCTTTAGTGACAATTGTCCCAACCACAGAGGAATAATGACCAGGACGGTCAACAAAAATTTTTAGAAAGAGAATTCCTAGAAAAGAGACCTGGAGTAGGGACGAGGACGGGTCCCGTCCTAAGAAGAGAAACTCGACTAAGGAGGAGGTCCGTCGGATCACACCATCTTTCTCTTCCGTGGCTCGATGTCCCTAGACACACGCTTAAGAGGGAGATGGGATGCGAGACACAGTCAAAGTCCTCCTTCAGTAAAGGGAAAGACTCGGAGTCAGAGGAGTAGACGTCTCACCATTCGTATTATGAACGGGAATTTTCCACTAACACTCCGAGACTTGGACACACACATTTCACGGGTTGTGGGTCATCTCTGTACCGACGAAATCACCCACGTGAAGGTGACGGGGACTTAGAACATCTCTGTAGATCAATAAACGAAAGTAAACATAACCCGAATAACCAAAGAGAGGACCCATCTGGAGTCCGACAAACTTGTCACCACAAAGACCCCGTAACCCCGGTAACACGTCCGAGTTACCCGACCCCTTGTTGAATTTCCGATCAGAAAACAAACCTTCCCTAGGAAGGGGGAGCAGAGACTCCGTGTCGAGTAGACAGTCGACCTCGAGGCACCTTGTTATCGGTCACTACGAGTCATCTCCGTTTCCGACCGACTCCCACTGTAGACAGGGGAGCAGGGAGCGGTCCGACTGGCCTAGTCTACTCCGTCCACAGGGAATGAGGGGACCCCACGGTCCACCCGGGACCTTCGATGACCCACTCAGTACCTCCCCGCCCTCCCCGACTCGATTGCACACAAGTCTCCACACCTCATCCACTAATTACCATAGGCTGAGGTCGACGGTAAACAATTGGTTTCAAGAATGACCCTCAACGGCGAACCTCTAGGGTACCTTTCCGACTCTTAACCCGTAATGTCTACCCTTGACCTCCGAGTCTGTCCACTTCACTAACCGAGTCCCAGTCTGTCGTCCAATCAACATCTCAGTCCTGAACTTAGATCTTGATCAGACCGAGACTTCATAAACTTTGATGATGTCATGCGGTGGAGAAGAGAATTTTCCCTTGTATTAGCCAACGGAGTTCTGGTATCTTCGCTGACCTTATTTGACTGAGTCTACCAAATCGTCAATAGCACTCAAGAGAGTGTCATTGTGACTACTGGTCACAAATGTAAACTTTGTCGGGAAGACCCAGAAAAGGAAAAATTGAGGGTGGGGGTATAGACTTGTCTTCGGAAGGGAGGGAATCCCGGAGTTGTCCGGACCAATCTTAGGTCAACGTAGTAAAAGAACCACCTACTAGAACCTCGTTCCGTGACCTGAGACTTGGAGTCAAAGAAGTAGACATTTTACCCTCATTTTTTTAGGTTGGGTAACAAAACAGTCCATCCGTTAGGGGGTATAGATATCGAGTTCCCAGGGGAACAAACTCTCTCCACACCTGTGACTTCGAGGGGAAAACACATCCAAACATAACCTTACACAGCACTCTGCCACAACACGCGCACACGTCTTCGGAGAGAAGGAGACGTTCAGACGGTGTTCCGCGGAAAGTGTGGGAGAATAAGGGTCCTCGACGGTAGTAGAGGGTCGTGAGTGAGTAGGTGTCGTTACATCCGGTCACAGAGACTACGGAGTCGAGAGACTCGTCGATAAAATAAGGTCTCAGCCCCTTTTTTTTTTTTTTCGGGAGTTTGGGTCTCCCTAGGATTTTACGTTGGTTTACGTAAAAAGGGACCGTCGAAAAGGAGGTAATGTTGCTAGTCGCGTCTCACATCCCCTTTTAACTCATAGGCACCTACCATAATTACTTGTCACGTCTGTTAACATCAGTATTGTTACATTCTTTTCTTCTCTTACGTTCGATTCTCTATGGCCAATGGTGGAGTACATCAGGAGTGTTGTCGGGGACATACCGTCCGCGGTAATAATAGGGGTGGCACACCTGCTCTCCTCGTCGAGTCCTTCGTTTCGTCGACGAGTTCCACGGTCTCGTCCTGGCCTTCGGGTACAGGAAAGGTCGTGGACACCCACGAGGCCAACCGTGACCGGGGTGGTTCTATGAACACCAAAGAGTAAAGAGAAGGCTAGACGTAGGGTCCTCTAGTCAAAACCGTTTACGACACTAAAGTCTTGTCTCCGACCGTAGATGAGAGGTCGCGTGGGTACCGGTGTAAAGGGTGGGGTAGAAAGGAAGAGAGCTACTGTCGGCCTCCGTAGAGGGACGGATTGGGCACACCAAGGTCTGTAAGTGCACCGGCGGCGCTGGGGTGGTCGTAGTTTCCTCATTGGTTCCACTGGGAAGGAGAGGACACACGAGGACCCCCACCCCCTCCGGTCAGAGTTCGACACACCAGTCCAGGTGGTCCTTTGGGTGTACACACCCTCTTTTGGACATCTAAAGTCTCCGTCCGCCCTGGAGATCCCAAGAGACCCCAGGTCAGGGAGTTAGTTCCGAAGGGACTACCCTGAGGACTGGAACTTCATCCCCACCCCACCCCAGACAACACCTCATTACCTTGGACTCTGCGACCCTAGACCCTCGGGTGGGGGTCCAGGGATACACCGGAAACCGGACTGGGAAGAACTCAGAACGGGAGACAGTAGTCAAGATCTACTAAAAACCTTTCACTTGATATGACTCCCTAGTAAATGTACGGTCTTTTCCGTGAGTAAATTTCGTATGTAAAGCTACAACCATTTTCATGTGTAGACACACCGGTGGTGGTGTCAGTTCCATAGTCTGCCAACGTAGTGGGATGTTCAGGGGGACAATTTAGTGGCGGATCAGAGTCCTGTGGTGACTTGACGAAGGACACAGATGTTTAAACTGTAAAAGGGATTTCAAAGTAGTAATCCTTGAGAAAATACGAACTGAAATACAAAAACGAGTCGTACAAAAACTCCAAATTTGAACGGTAACAGAACAGTAGTTAAGTCGGGGGAAAAGACCCAGATTGAAGTCCCTCCGTATAGCATATTGAGTAGGTGAAACTCGTGTGTCAAGTCACTCAAAAGCAGTACAATGGTTCAAGACGTAGGTAGCGATCTCTAGTCAAAATTTCGTGAAGGCGACCGAGGCATCCTAGGGAGTGGGGCAGATGACGATTAGGGGTCGGGTCGGAATGAGGGGCCGCCGGAGGCCAGACGAAACGGACGTCTCCGAACGGAAGAGACCTGAAAGTATATTTGCCTTTGGTATGTCGGACAGAACCCGGACCGAGGGAAGTGAGTCAATATGATAAAAACTTCAAACAGGGACAGTACCATACAGTGTTATCGAACAAGGACAATTGGCGACTCCTCTAAAATAATTACAGTGTACAGACCTGATGGTTGCTGTTGATGTTCGAATGAATAGGTGGGTGGTTCTGCCCTAAATATAAACTAGACACGAAGGATTCACCCCATATATGTGGGTGGCGGGGCCCTCCGAATGATTGGGACGTCCTATTTATACCGGGTAGTCACAATGACTTTCTAAATAAGTTTCAAATTTAGTAATTGACCCCTCCTATTAAAAACCTTTGTGCGGGACACGCGGTCTGTGACCAACTCGGAAACTTTTATTAATCGGAACTCAGTGTGCAACCCCTGTACCCCAGACCTTCGGTAGTAGAGTGAGTACAAACAAACTGGAGTCTCGGGAAATATGGGAGGATTTGTTGACAGTCGAACTACGTCCTCGACTTCAAAGGTAACTTTGGAGGCAACTAAATAAGTATAGTCCCTCAGACCCAAGTGTCCCAACCCCTTTCATACCAATAACACACATTTGTTACAAGGAGACTCACCACGTCCCAGACAAGTGTCTCACGTTCGTTCAAAGACTCTGTCTCCTCTTCCTTCCCTTAAAGGCCCAAGAACCTCTACAAGTCCTGGTGTGACCCTTCGTCGGAACGTCTATTCATAAGGTCGAAGGGTCGGGTGTCGGATGGTCGGACGGGAGAGGACGGGAGATGACCAGACACCTCGTTTCATGTCGTAGGGACTTAGGGACTTAGGGGCTTAGGTCCCTCTTTAGTCGCGAGGTCGAGTAAGCGAAAGGATAGGGATTCTATGTTACTTTTTCGAACAGGGGTAAAACACCCCGGGGTCTCTCATTAAAAGGATGGGATGAAAACTGTAGTTCCGATCATAAAATGTTTGAGGTGGGAGTCCCTGAAGACCCCTCGACTCAACTCATCGAAGTAGAACTCGTGGACATCTAGACCACAGTCCTCCTCGGACCCCTGAGGACCACTAAACCCGACCGGGAGGGGAATAACCAAGAACAGGAGACAGTAGTATAAATATTTTGAACCGACCCAGAGGAAAAGACGGACCGTCAGTTCACCCCTGGAGCCGTGACACTGGGGTCCCGCGTACGAAGAACCAAATTCCCAGACTCGTGCAGAGGTCGAGACCCGGGCCCGGGGGTTCAGGTTCACGACTGTCGTCCGAGACTTCTATGCCACTTGCCCGAGTCCGGACGGGCACCTACTTCTATTGAGACGACGACAAACGACAAATCAGGGATTCAGTACAGACTGAGAAGCGGTAGGGTACCTGACATTGAGGAGACAGGTACCCTAAAGGGTCCGCTCTTGTGACCTCACCCAACGGTAAGGGAAAAAGTCCCTTAGGAGGACTGGGTCCCTAGTCTGGACGTAGAGCAGAGGACGCAATCGTCCGCCTAAGAAGTGGTGACTCGGTGGCCCCTTCGGGATTCTATCGAAGCGACAGTGGCCTTCTCTTCGGACCCTGCACCAGGACCGAGTCCTAGACCCCGTAGGAGACCAGAAGAGGTGTGACCTCTGTGCCCCTACAACGATTTCTCGGGGTCGGGTGGTAGACCGAGGGGTGCAAAAGAAAAAGACCCCGTAGTCTTTTCTCCTATCCCCTACTCCCAACCCCCCAGCAACTCGTCTTTCTATTGACTCCAACCCGGAAGACGAAGGGTAGGAGACAGAGTTTGACTCCCACCAATGACGTGAAACCCACTTACAGACCTGACCCTCCTGGGACCCTGGGTCTCCCTCCCCGGCGGCCAGGTCGTACTGTGCCCTACCGTCTCGACCCTAGTCTACAGGCCGAAGAGCGGGACGAGGTACGCGAGTGAGTTCGACTCGAACGGGACGAGAGAGACCCCAGGGTACGACGACAACCGTCCCTTGTCCCTCCACAAGACCTTTCACTTTCCAAAAGATCCCACCCCCCTTCCCTCCACCCCCACCACGTGGACCCGGGTCGGAGGGACCCAGGGTCCGGTCCCGACAGAGGAATCGTCTCTCCAGACCGGGCCCGATCCCTCCCCCGAACCCACACCAAAAGAGGACACAACGCCAACCGAGAAAACAGAAGGTCCTACCCGGACACCCCCAGTGGCACCCCATCCTCGACCCTAGTCCCGTGACGGTCCATTCGGACCTATGGGTTCGGGCCGGATTTGCGAGGACTACCCTCGACCCCCGACCTTCCGAACAACACACGCCGCAACCACCTCCACCACCCTGACTCAGTGCTGGTGCCGACCGTCCAGGTGCCGTGTCTAAAGTCGTGCACGGAAGTAAGTCGCGTCTACACCTGACTCGCGGAAGAGGGCCTATCTTTGACTCCTAAGCCTCCAGTCGCACTCTACACCAGGACGGGAGAGTCTAGAAGCACATTCTTACACGAAATAGTGGCAGAGACACTCCCTTACTCGAGGGGTAGGACCCTCCACACACAAACACACACACACACACACACAGACACACACACAGACACACACACACGCGACCGTTTCCCACCACGTCTCGGGGAGAGGGGGTCGTCCTTACAGCTCGGAGGGTTCCTGAGGTTTCCGGGAAAGACGGGTGGACCTGGGGACGAAGAGTAGACGGGCACTACAGGCGTCCCGGTCGAGACCCGCGAGAGACAACGAAGGTATGGGGGACGACCGGGACAGTTCCACCCCGCGGGAGAGATACGCAATGATCGTAGGTTCCGGGGGCGGGATGGGACAGAGTCGTAACCGCCGTGTCCTCCCTCTGTCCCCAGAGACTCCCACAGGGGGGGTCCACACCCAATCGGAACCCACCTCCGGCCCGGGGGGAGGAGTGAGCGACACGGGGGAGGTCCGTCGCGACGGGGCCGACACAGAGATCCTGAGGACCGGGCCAGAGGAGGACCTGAGACCGTCACCACTATGTCCCTCGTCAGAAGCGACCAAAAGACCTTGGGACCTGTCGAGGGGCTTCTAGAGTAGGAAGGATTGAGGACCCGGAGGGGACCTATTTCCGGGGAGGACCAACCACGAGCCGGCTCCTGTCACCGCCTCGTACTCCCTCCGACCGTCGGATGGTAGGTAGGGGAGACGTAGACGGACCTGGACGGACGGACAGGGGCGGGGACAGGTCCTGACCCCCGGGAAGGACTGAGACACTTCTGGAGTGACGAGGAGGGTAGGGGCGGCCACTGGCCCACCTCGAGCCGGACCCGGGTCCGGGGTGACTGGTATGGGAACCGTTCCGACCCAGAGTGTCCTGGACGTCCTGCCCCCGTCCTTGGACACCTACCCACAGTCCCTACTCGACGGTCACCCCACCTCCCCCCTGCTTCGAGCCCCTCAGCCACCCGACCTCAGACAGAATACGAGAAATACACACTCACTAAGAGTAAAAAGACCTCCGAAGACCCCAAGAAGAAGGATCGAAGAGAGGGACTACCAGTGGTCCTCCTCCGTCAGATCCGGAGTCCCCTCGAACCCGGAAGGGGATTACGACACCTCGAGACCCTCTCCAATAGGACTTTCCTCTCCCAAAGGTTCTCTCCTCTTCTGGGGTCGGTCCCCCGAACACTCCCTCTGTCTGGGACCCGGACCGAGGACTGTAAGTTTCCCTTGTCAGACCTTAGTCGGAGTGGGACCGGGTCTGAGTCTGAGGACGAGGACCAGTGGGGGTAGGGACCCTTCGTCTCCGCCCGTCCCATCCGATGCGTGTCCCTGTCGAAGGGGTAGTGTCCCGTCACCCGAGCGAGTGTACGGGAGGGGAAGAGGTCAGGGGGGCCCCCCGGTCGGAGTCACGAACGTCCTCCCACCGATACCGGAAGGGACCTCTTCGAGTTCTCGGCCTGCAGGAAAAGGACCCCGTCCTTCCCTGCGACGGTATTGTCTTGAGGTGAGGACCTACCGACTTGACGTCTTTACATAAAAGAACATCAAGACCTCCGACCTTCAGGTTCTGGTTCCACCGTCCCTACCAAACACCACTCCGTATAGAGGAACCGGCCGTCTATCTTGGAAGAACGACACAAGAGTGTACCGGAAGAGAGACGTATGCGTCTCTCTCTCTCACACAAACTCTCCTCTCTTTCTCTATAGTCCGTAGAGAAGGGAAAGGATATTCCCGTGGTCAGGATACCCTAATCCCGGAGTAGAATACTGGAGTAAATCGGAATTATGGATACGGTTTCGGGATGGAGGTTTATATCAGTGTGACCCCGATACTTAAATCTCCCTCTGTGTTAAGTCAGGTATCGTCCACCAGTGGTGTTTGGACCTTCGATCTCGGTAGAGGGGAAATCTTAAGGGTGGGGGCTACCCCTCCCCTTCCTCGTCGTCTCTGTACCCTTCGTCTTTGCCACGCCGTCCAGGACACGCTCCACCCCGGACCCTCGGACCCTCTCTGTGTCCTGACCGGCTTGGGTCTCGTCACCTCTCCTCGGGGGCCCTCTCCTCCCAGGACACTTTTCGGACCCGAAACCTCGGACTCCCAATACGAGACTCCACGTTGGAACCCGTTCAGTGCAGTGGGGACACTCAGGCTAACGGTGCGACTTCGTCCTTGGTAGTCGAGTGGGTCCCCCGTCCCGTGTCCCTCTTCAGTCACTCCAGAGCGCCGACCGTGTCGCGGACTGAGAATCATCCACGAGTCATTTGTGAGGGCAGGTAGACCCTCAAACCTGAATCCCGAAGAGAGAAAACCCGTGGGACCTGACATTCGAGACGTAGAAACTAGGTCTCCGCAAAGACTCGTCACGAAAGGGTCGAGAAAGACAAACAAACAAAAACCGATATACCCCACCGTACAACCTAGAATCAAGGACCTGTTCCCCAGCTTGGACACGGGTACCACGACTCTCACGTCAGAATTGGGGACCTGACAGTCCCTTCGGAAAGGGAGAGTACCAAAATTATAGGGAAAGATTAGTCCAGTTCCTTAGGTGACGGACCGTACCGGGGGCGTCATCGAGACTTACGAAGGACCCCTTAAATCATAGATGGGCAGAGTAGTCTTAACTCGTGGACGACACTCAGGAAGGGGCACGACGAGTAAACTCCCCCTGTCTTCATGTCTATACCGGTGCTAAGTTCGGCCGTCCCAAAGTGTCGGTACGGTTCACCCTCCTTCGGTCAGGTGTGTCTCTTCCTCGCCTACCCGTCTTTTGTCAGAGGACTCCGTGTCCAAGACTCCCGTGCCCACCCACCCTCCCTCGCTCTCGGGTCTCATCCGACCTTTCCGAAGGATCCCTCCGTCTTGGTCAGTCCTGGAACCCTCCTACTCTTCCTACACCGAATTTACTCTCAAAAGGTTCCCTCCAATCCATTCGCTAAGGGTTTCATTCAAGATTCCCTACAGTGACGAGAATTTTTTTTTTTTTTAATTTTGTCATCCAAAGACATCACGTCCTGAATAGTCTCGGACATTTTCGTGACTACCCTTGACACTTATGAGTTCCTGTCTGTCTCCTGATTCATAAAAGGGGGTTCGAAATGACCGTTGTTTTGGGAAAAGAATACCTCGTAGTAAATCTTGGCGTCTCTCAGGTCCGACCCCAAAGACACCCTCTTACTATTGGCACTATCCTCTACTGTTTTGATCCCGTGTGAGCCCGAGGCCTCGTCGTCGACCGTTCCGTCGCGAAAGGGACCCGGCCACTCAGTCTGAGCCGACGTCCTCAGTCCCCTCGAGATGAGCCGACCTCGCAAACACCCTTCCCGGCCGGTCGACGACCCCATCGGCCTACGGACCGCCACCCCCTGTCTCCCTCGACAGGTGACCTCGGTCACTGAGACCCCATAGTCTGGAGAACACTCTTCTACGACCATACACACACACACGCACACGGACTCACACTGTCCTAGGTCGGAAGACCCTTCGTCACTGGTCCTGGTCCGTCCCCCAGAAAGGTCGGTCCTGGTCGTCCCAGGTAAAAGCCCCCTAGACTTCACCGACCCCCTCCCCGGGACTCCTGGTGGCTGCTCTTCGTCCCTGCGGCTAAGACAACCCGTCCCAAGTGCACCTGTCAGAAAAGGGCCCCCGCCCCGACTCCGTGACCGCCGTCTGGGGGACGGGACCAGTCCGGGCCGAGGGACCGACCACCCCCGCCCGCCGGAGACCTCTACGCCGACCCCGTCACAACGTACCACCCTAATTGGATGATTGGGTCCCGAGCCGGTCCTGCGACACCGGACACCGCTCCACGGACCGGAAGACGGTTGGTTGATTGGGTGATTGGTCCGGGCTCGTACGGGATGATTGGTGGCGGGGGGGGACGGGGGGGCGGGGAGCGTCGGTCTAGGATGATTGGAGCGTCGAGTGCCCGGAAGGGTCCCCACCCCTACACCCCCGTCTGCTCCGAGGCCTTCCGGGACGGGCACCGGACCCTAGAGACACGTCTGGGTGTAAGGTCCTGGCCCGCGCGTTTGTCCTGAACGGTAGAGACGTTGAAGGACGAACCCCACCCCCCGCCGCTGAACCTCTCGCTCAGTGGGGCGGAGAGACTCAGGCAAAGGAGTCGTCACCTTACCCTCCGGTGGAGGGTCCACCGGCACTCGTAAGGGTCCTCCTATCTCAAGAACTGTGTACCGTCTATGAATTAGGTGTAAATACGCTCCACCCCCGCCCTCCGGGTCTTTTGACCTGGGTAGCCCAGGGGACCGTCCGGGACCAGGGAGATCCACCAAACGTGTGTCTGGGGAGACGGACCCCGGTCTGTGAACGAAACTTGGGAATTGACACAGAAAGGGGTGTGAGAAGGAGAGGAGTCGAAAAAGGGATATCCGTCAAGAAAACAAGTTAATGATTGGGCAGATTGGGGCCCCGACCCCCCGGAGTTGACGTGGGGCTGGTGGGGGGGATTGGTTGATTGCCTGGGCTCACACAAGAAGGAAAAGAGGATCGCTAAGGACACACACAGACGACTCCACGGGGACAGGCGACCACGACACGAGACTGAATGATTGGGTCAGGGATGATTGGGAGAAAAGAGAAGAATGATTGGGGTCGGGACGGCTCGAGACCCGGGGACACCCCCCCTATCAAGGGGGGAGGAAAACCGTTCGTCTGCAGGATCCGACCAGGACGTCTGTCTACGGGATGAAACGACGGGGCTAACCGACACTCAAGTCTCAGGGGACCCAGTCCAGACTCCCCCCGCTTCCGGGCCTCCTTTTCCCCGAGGACGCCAAGATCTCCCTCCGGCCGGAGACTCGTGTCGCAGAGAGGAGACGCGTCTCAGACCCCCGGTGACCCTCAACCGGCCTCGTCCCGTTAGAGACGCCACACTTCCACCTCCGGACGTCCAGAGGAAGGTCAGTTCCCTCTCCTCCCTTCACCCCCGTCTCCAAGAATGACCCGTTCACCGACTATCTCCGCCCCGCGGTGACTCCCCGCACAGGACGTGTCCTTCAGTCGTTTCCCCCGCACAGGGAGTTCCCTCAATCATTTCCCCGAACAGGGAGCGGCCTACAGTCATTCACTACTGAAGGAGGCGTAACGTTCAGTGACTTTCCCAGAATTGGAGCCACCTTTAGTGACTCCCGTCGCAAACCATATCCTTCAGTCTGTTTCCCCCGTAAAGGATATAAACTTCTTACCCTTCTCCCCATAAACAATGTGGCAATCAGTCACTCTCCCCCTAAAGACGTAATAGCGTTCCGCCACTTCTCCTTACTGGTTCCTCTACTCACTGCCCCCGGCAAGTATGCTGTCCTTCAATCGATCTCCCCGGGAAGAGGTGCGGACCTCGAAGCTCTAGGGCCAAAGGGTGCAGTCTTCATCCACACCAGGTAAAAGGGATGTCTACGGAAACTCTTCCCGTCAGGGGTGACCCTTCCCGTCAGGGGTGACCCTTCGAACTCTTTTGTCGTCTAGACTTCAAACACTTCTTTCGTCCAGAACCCATCCCCCAGACGCCCTCTTTCGCCCTTCGTTGGTTACTTGGGGGCCGCGGGTGTCCCGGGACGTGCGGAACCCGGTCAGTCTTTAAGTGGGACCGAGGAACAAGAAAAGTGGGGGTACAGGGACGGGGTCGGACAGATGGGGTCTCGGGCGGTCGGCGATTCGGTCCCGGTGTGGACCCCCACTAAAATACGGAGTGGAGGTCATCCGTGGAACCAGAGAAACCCGATTAGAGACCGAGGAGACGTGATTGAGAACGAGGGTGGGTCGATTAGGAACGGAGCGGGACCGACGGGGTCCCCGACTGGCAATTGTCGGTCGGGTAGAACCCCCCGAGGTCCGAGGACCGGACCGAGACTGGACGAGAATTAATTGGAGAGGAAGTGGACTGATTGAGGACGGGGGACTAGACAAGGAGAGTCGTCTTTGATTGCCGAACACCTAAAGAAAGACTGATTGTTGTCCAGATTGTGAGGAGCAGTGATAATGATAATTGTCGAACCTACAGCCGTACCGACCCTGAACTGATTGTGCCCCTCTCCGCCTCGATCAGCATACCCGGCATCACTGCCGAGACCCCTTCTCGGTCGACTTCAGTCCTTCTGGAGCCACGAGTTTTCCTCTACGGCCCCGACCCGACACCGAGTCCGGTTTACCTCCTCACCACAGACGACACCCCGCCCACCCCACCACCACCCACCAGTCTTCGTATGAGTCGGAAGGTTCTAAAACCGGCGATCTGTATAGGATAATTGGGGAATATTGGACGTAAGTATAAGACAAAGAAAATATGTTATCGGACTATCAACATAATCACGGACGTCGAAAACATCGGGGGGTGGGGGGGCGGGGTTTCCGGACAGATCACACATCTCTCCTCTACGGTAACATTAACCTCAGTAGTCAGTGGTCCACTCTCAGATCTCAGGAACTAAACCCCTGAAGTCTCAAACCTTCGGAATTCTGTCTTTTGAAGTCCAATGTTGAGGTAGTGGGTAACTGTGGAACCACATTTAATCGAGTCGAAAGAGAAGATTGAAGACACGTTGATCGACGGGACCCTCCTGGTCTTACACCGACCTTCCCTCAGAGAAGTCCCGACCCCCTCCGAGGAGACCCTTGTCTCCTCTTCGACCTCAGGCCCCCAAGGACCCACCGACATTCTCCCCTTTGGTCCTCCGACCCCTCCCCCCTATTCTCCCCGACAAAACGGCCAAAGCAGACCATCAGTCCCAGACACCCTCTCCTGTCGAATATCGTCTCGGACCTCCTAACCTAGTCTTGTCCCCGTCCCAGTCTCAGGACGGACCTCCGAAACGCCCGTCAAACGAACTCAGTAACTTACGACGACACCCCAACTCTCGGAGAGACTGTCAGTCTCTGAGTCTCGATTTGAGCACCTCGGCGACCACTCCAGACTTCCCACTAGGTCTCCGGACTCGACGTTTCCCTTCCGCTCTCCTGTGTAGTCTTGGACCCTTCTCCCCCTCGGACGTACCTCCTTCGTGTACGGACGACGGGAGATCACCGGCGGAGCGAAGTAAAGTGACCATTGTAAAGGGTAAGACCTCCCGGAGAAATAAGTTGACGTTTCTGGACTACTACGACTCCTGGATGATACACGGGCCGTGACGAGACCCAGAACCTGGGTGCGTGTCCTAAAAGGTATCACGAACTAATCGAACCACCCCCTCTGTCTTTATTTTGTCCATTACGTCTCTCCACCCGTGGTACTACCCCCACTACCCGGACACCTTCACGGGTCCTCCGTTTCCTACTCTTTGTGGACGACGCACGGTCCCCGCCACGATCCGGAGTCCCTACTCACCACCAATTTGTAGTATGTTGGAAGTCCTCGAAATTACGATCGCATAATTTCGTAATAATTCGAAATTACGATACGAATCTCGCCCACACCCCATCTCACCCGACACCCGGTGGTCATCTAAAAGACTTCTCCTTCCGTAGATTCGCCTCGGGACCGACCCGTCTTACACCACCGTTCTTCCCTCCTGTGTCTCAAGACCCCCAGTCTCTCCTGGCTTCTTCAAGACCTTCCCAGCATCCCTTGCTTCGCCCTCTGTCTCCCCTTCACCTGTGTATGGCCTACCATAACGGTCCCTCAAATAGGATTCCCGTTACCAACCCCCCCCCCACCAACACCTACACTAGACTCCTCCCCTCTACAATCTAAAGTCAAGATCCGACTGTTGCACTGACAAAGTCGGATCCACCTTAAGACTCTACGACCATTGTACAAGAGCGGTTTAAAATCCTTTGACCAATCTTGAAGACCTTTCCACCGCCTAGGAGTCTAGGTAGAATTCTATTTCTCCCGGCACAAGGACGGTCCGTCCCCGGACCGACTCCCCTGTCTGTCCAACCTCCTTGTCAGAATTTTCGTACAGCAGGGTTCGGGGACCTTACCAGTACGACCAGACCCCCTTCTGGACTCCCCTACACCAGGACCCCGACCTTCAGGTGTCCGCTCAGAGTGACCGCTCCCTGGGACAATCAGGGCACACCGACGTTCCCCGTACGTCCGAACCTCCTTCGAAGGTTCTCCGACCAGGGTCCCTCCCTTTTTACACAGAACCACCCATTGCTTGGAATACCTCTGTCTTCCTAACCCTCATCCGGTGGAAACTCTGACTCCTACCACCACCCTAAGACCCTAAGACACACACTCACACACACACACAGGAACTGAATGATGATCTCCTTCGGCTCGGGTCCTTCCGTTAAGACAAGAGGTGGGGTCTCGGGCCGGACGGCTACGAGTGAGACCGGACCTAAGGAGACTCGTAGTTCGAGCGACCCTCGACATGGAGTCCTCGGGCCCTCGACCGGAGGGTCGACCTTCTCCGCTGAGTTAGGAAATTGTCGGTCACACCTCCCTCTCCGGTGCCACCAGGGACGACCCCCCGACACGAACGCATCTATAACTATAACGTGTGTGACTCGACCCCCTAAGGGACCCCCCCTGACCAGGGTAGGGGTGTTTTCTGGGGTTTCCGGGAGAACTCGTAGATGGGTCCCCTGGGTGACAAAACGAACTTCTCTGATCTCTCCTACGAAAGGTACAGTGACGGAGGGTCCCTACGTTTGACACCCCTGCCTTTAAGACGACAACTAATTTGTATGAAAATACACATAGGTCGTTACTTCACACTTGAACCGGAAAACGAAAGTGGGTATTTACGTCGAAGAAATCACCTTTTCTGGTAAAACTATAATTTTTGATTAAGTATGCGTCTCCTAGTGACACCGAATTTTCCGTCTCCTCACACATTAAACACCCCTCCCCCTTGGTCACCGTAAAAGGTCCTTGGTCTCACCTGAGACGATTAGAAAAGAGTTCTGGCACGGGAATTTTCGGTTATGTTATATCTAAAGTAAACATTAACACCCTTTTATGTGCAATTGGTTCAAAAGCTGGGATTGGTAAAAATCCAGATGTCGTATCACCGTCGTCCGTGTGAGTGGGACAGTGAACTGCAACGTTCGTAGTAGTGATAAACGAGAAATCAGTGATCCAGTACAGGTTAAGAACACGCTGGGGTACCTGACATCGGACGGTCAGGGGAGACGAACACCCTAAGAGGTCCGTTCTTATGACCTCACTCGACGGTGAAGGAAGAGCTCCCCTAAGGGCCGGGTCCCTAACTCGGATGTAGAGGACGCGACCGTCCGTCTAAGAGACGGTGACTCGGTGGTCCCTTCGGGTGGTGAGATACAAAATCATAAATAATGGATAAATAAGACCTCTTTCTTTAACGAAATAAACCGACGTCGTCCAGAATCGACGCCGTGTACCCTAGAAATCAACGTCATACGTCCTAGATCAAGGGACTGGTCCCTACCTTGGGTCCGGACGAATAACCCTCACGTCTCAGAACCGGTAACCCGGTGGTCCCGCCAGGGAATATAAAAATTTTATCGCGATGAAAAAAGATCCTGTCGTGCAGTCTCTTTTGGGTACAGAGAAGAGTTGAAGCCAGAGACGAAGAGAGATAAGTGGGCCTTTGGCACATGACTCAGGTAGGACTTATGGCCCGTGTCGGGAGGAGAGCCCCTACGGTCCGAAGGGTGGGAAGACAGAGCGATTCCGTTGACAGCATAAGACAGGACATCTAGAAACGTGACCGACAAGGAAAAGCGTACCGACTCCCGGGAGGAAACCCCGGGAGTCCAGAGTCGACTTACAGTGGAGTCTCTGTGAAGGGGACTGGTAGCGTAGGTGCCACTGAGACAGTAAAGACAAGAGTTTATAAAACCAAGGTCCGGGGAAAGGTGAGGATGATATGTCATTTTCCAGTGGGAGGTCCGGTGGACCCGTGACGAGTCAGAGTTGAACGAGGGGTAAAGTAGGTAAGTTGTAGGGGACTACTGGTTTTACGTACACTTTTATACGAGTTATAGTGATTAACAGTATTTTGACGTTTGGTTTTGATGTCACTCAATAGTGGAGTGTGTCCAGTCTTACCACCGCCACCAAATCAGTGACTCAGCACAGACTGAGAACGCCGTGGTACCTGACCTCGGACGGTCTGAGGAGACAGGTACCCCAAGAGGTTCGTTCTTATGACCTCACCTGACGGTAAAGGAAGAGGTCCCTGTCCAGTATTACCGGTGGCAGATTTTTAGACGTTTGTTATTTACGACTTCTCTTGCACCTCTTTTCTTTTGGGAAAGTGACAACCGCCCTTTCATTTAACTACCTTGGTGATACCTCTTGTCATATCTCTAAGGAATTTTTTGATTTTTGTCTTAATGACATAGTAGGTCCTTAGGGTAAGGACCCACGTATGGACCTCTTTTGGTATTGAACTTTTCTATGTGCGTAGGGTCACAAGTGTCGTCGTGATAAATGTTGTCGATCCGGTACCTTTGTTGAATTTACAGGTGTCTATCTTCTTATTCCTTCTACTCCGTGAATGCATTTTACCTTATAATGAGTCGGTGCTTTTCTTACTTTATTACGGTAGACGTCGTTGTACCTACCCGGATCTCTAACAGTATGACTCACTTCAGTCTGTCTCTTTCTTTTTATATACTATAGCGAATATACATCTTATAATTGTTTACCATGGTTACTTGACATGTTTTGTCTTTATGTCGTGCTGTCTCTATCTTTTTTTGAACACTAATAGTTCCCCACCCCTCCTCCTTATGTAACCCTCTACTCTAACCTTATATTTGCGGTGAGACACATCTTTCTACTGATTATTCCTGTATGACACCTGATTTCCCTTGAGACGAGCTGTGAGACATTACCGGATATATCCTTTCCTTAGACTTTTCCTCACCTATGTACCTATTGGCTAAGGGACAACATACCGTCTTTGATTATGTTGTAACATTTAGTTAATATGGGGTTAATTTTTTTGGAAGAATAGGGATGAGACGCACTTCACGGTGTGCCTCACGGGTCCCGTCTGTCCGTCTGTCCGCGACCGGACGGAGACACCCCGAATGTCGGGACCCCTCCGTCGACAAGAGTCGAGAGGTTCCTGTCCCTGATGGAGTGTTCCTCTTTGTCTCCTCTACCTTTAACCGTACCGCAGATGGTATAATCTTCAGTCTTGACTCTACAAAATCTCGGAACAAATAGGTTAAGTAATGGTATTGTCTTTACTTTTGACTCTGAAATTTTTCTGAATAATTAAGTAACTTTTTTTTCTGTTATTTTTATTCGTAACGTACGAATACATTTATTGTGTAAGAAGTACTTTTTATTGAAAGGTTTTTTTCTGTTTCCTCTGTCGTAATAATAAAAGAACCATTTAGAGAAATTTCAGACCGAATTATCTTCTGACACCTAGTGTTGTTTGACACCTTTTAAGACTTTCTCTACCCTTATGGTCTGGTGGACTGGACGGAGAACTCTTTAGACATACGTCCAGTCCTTCGTTGTCAATCTTGGCTTGTACCTTGTCGTCTAACCAAGGTTTAACCCTTTCTTCATACAGTTCCGACATATAACAGTGGGATGAACAAATTGAATATACGTCTCATGTAGTACGCTTTACGGTCCGACCTACTTCGTGTTCGACCTTAGTTCTAACGACCCTCTTTATCGTTATTGGAGTCTATACGTCTACTGTGGTGGGAATACCGTCTTTCGTTTCTTCTTGATTTCTCGGAGAACTACTTTCACTTTCTCCTTTCACTTTTTCAACCGAATTTCGAATTGTAAGTCTTTTGATTCTAGTACCGTAGACCGGGGTAGTGAAGTACTCTTTATCTACCCCTTTGTCACCTTTGTCACCGTCTGAAATACAAAACCCGAGGTTTTAGTGCCGTCTGCCACTGACGTCGGTACCTTGATTTTCCGCAAGGTACCTTCTTGTCGATACCGGTCGGATCTGTCGTATAAGTTTTCGTCTCTGTAACGAAACGGTTAGTTCCAGGCAGATCAGTTCCGATACCAAAAAGGTCATCAGTACATACCTACACTCTCAACCTGAGATTTCTTTCGACTCACGACTTCTTACCTACCAAAACTTGACACCACAACCTCTTCTGAGAACTCTCAGGGAGCATGACGTTCCTCTAGGTTGGTCAGGTAGGATTTCCTCTAGTCAGGACTCACAAGTAACCTTCCTGACTACTTCGACTTTGAGGTTATGAAATCGGTGGACTACGCTTTTCAACTGAGTAAACTTTTCTGGGACTACGACCCTTTCTGACTTCCGTCCTCATCCCCGGCTGTCTCCCCCTCTACCGACCTACCGCAGTGACTGAGTTACCTGTACTCAAACCCATTTGAGGCCCTCAACCACTACCTGTCCCTCCGGACTGCACGACGTCAGGTACCCCAGTTTTTCTCCGCCTGTGCTGCCTCGTTGACTTGAATTATCTTCTCACTCGGAACCTAAGACGACAGACGAAGACGTAAGTCAGACAGCGTTGTAGTGTACAGGTCCACCGGGGACGTTTTGGGGTGGTACGTGAACACTCCCTTCTGTTTTGCCTTCCTAATTAAAGAGAAACCCAGGGGTCTAGAGTCCTGGTGTGGAACTCTGGCCGACGAGATAGTGTATTTGAACAAATAAAGGACGAATTTTGACCGTGGGTAGACTTTAATGGAACGAATGAGCAGACTAAGGAATAAATAACAGACAGACACCAGAACATGTAAGCGTCTTCCGTCCCAGGGTCTCGGGTGACGTCCGTGAAAATTCACCAGTTCGGTCTCGACGTCAAGAACCCTTATCGGTCGTCTACCGCCGCAGCGTGGTTCTGGGGGCGTAAGAGACAACCTGTGACCAATGAGAGATGCCAAAGCTCTCCTCCGAGACACCCCTAGAAGAAACCTAAGGTCAAAGTGCCTTAACCCACCCGGACCCACTCATCCCCTTTCCTTGTGCGATCTCTCTTACGCCAAAACTTGTCTACGAAACCCTTTCAAGACAAGTAAAGACGACTCCCGAAGACAAGCATTGTCTGTAGTTCGGTTTCCCGAAGAGGAGAACTTCGGACGAAAAGAAGAGACGTTTTACCCGTCTGACACTGAGACCGAACGTAAAGTGGCGCCAGGAGAACCGTTCCCGGTGAAATAAAACTACGGTGACCACAAAGACTGTTAAGTCCCAGGAGACTAAATGAGGGGGATTTCTTAAGACTCTTGGTTCGGTTACAACACCCGAGACGGACGTCCGTTCTGGTAAAGAGGAGTAGGGTGAAAGTTTATATTTTACCGACAAATCGGTCCGAGACACGATTTAGCAAGGATGTACAACCAAGGACCTCACGAGTGTTATAAACTCTCCACTCAAAGGAACAAGGGTAAGAATGTCCTCCCCCTGTGATTCGGAGTCCTTCCACTTCTGAACGGGTCCCTACGTGTCAACCTCCTGACCTTTACGACCCAGGGTCTACCAGTGGCACCGTTGCCCCCCTACGTGGCAAGGGTCTAAGGCCCAGACAGAAGGGTCACTCTGCCGGGCCAGCGACAGAGATGTCGTCGAAGAGAAGACAAAGACGAGGAGGGACACTCCACGAGGGACAGGAACCTCTTGACTTGCCCCAACACAAAGTGCGGACAAAACGAGTGCACGACGGGGGAGCCCGGGTACTAAGGTGTCCCGCCTCTACTGCGGACGGACGACGTACAGACACGGGACACGACGTGGGTCGGAGCACGGCCCGTGTCTCGGTCCCTACGTCTTCTATGACGACTTACTTTTCCCCTCGGTCACCTTAGACACTCACCCGTCATGGGTTCGACTGAGTCTTCGTTGGTCTAGGTGGGGAACGACCGATACACTGGAACTCGATCACTAGAGGGGAAAGTTTCGGAGTCAAAGAAGTAGACGTTTTACCTCTATTATGGCAAAGGGAGATTCTCTGACACTCCTGAGCTTTTCTCCCCAACGTCTTATAGTCGTGGACTACCTAGAGGTTAGGAGAGGGTGTGGACACCAAAGAGGACGCGACCCGTCCCTTCGGTCCACCTTCCACCTCGTCGGACTCCTGACGTGTCCCCTCGTTGGTCTGGTACGGTGGCTCACCTGTCTGCCCGTCGGTCGACCGCGGGTCCGGTGGGACAGGGGGGTCGCGGACTCGGGTGGACTTGGGTCCGCGGGGTCCCCGACACCAGGACCTCCGGTTGAGTGGCACCCGTAAAGGGTGGTCCGGGACACCGTCTATTTGTCTAAGAGAATGGGGTTCACCGGTGTGATCCCAGTTTCGGTGTGTCAACCCCCATGTCTCCGGGGGACCTCTTTACCACGACAAGACGGACTTTGTCTTGTTCGAAGGGTCGGCAGCGTCTCTCAGGACAGGACACCCTTCCTCCGGAGGAGGGTCTCTTTTCGGGACCTTACATTCCTTACAAGACCTCGGAGGACGGCCCCGGGGTCCTGTCTTCGGGGAACCTTCGAGTCCTGGCACCCCCGAGAAAGGGTCCCTCCTAGAGTCCCGGCGACCCGGTGGCCCCTCGAGTATGGTCTGTTGTGGAAAACCGTGACCCCAGTCCGGAGTCGGTGGAGGTTGGCAAGGGTCCAAGAGTCACACCGTCACTGCCCCGAGGACGTCCTGAGTGCGGTAGATACGGAAGTCGGAGAGTGGGTCACGGTCGTGGGGCCCCAGACCCCGGCCCGGGACGTGACCCGTGGCTCCGTATGTCTTTTCAGTCCGACTCGAGACGAGCCTCGGTGGTCCTGAGTCTGTCACACAGTGGACCCCGTTCAGTGAAGTAGACAGACCCGGAAGCACAGGGGTGCACACTCTACCCCAATTATTGCCTCGGAGGAGGAACGCCGACAACACTTTCCTGGGGTCCACGCCCCTCCAGGACCACATCTCATTAGCACGGCGTTCGCAAACAGTAATAACAGCGACACCGACCGACATAAAAGGTTTTTACCTTCGTCGTCAGAGAGGGTAGACGAGTTTTCGAGCCGTCCAAACATTGATACCGTCTACACTACCATGTACTGAAGGTTGCGGTTCACACCGAGTGGACCTCCGGTCGTTGGTACGACACTCCTTCGGTTTCGTCGACACTTCTCTGTACACCTCTGGATTCGGGGTTGGGGAAGGGGTGGGGTTCGGGACCGAGTCGGGGGTCACCGTCGTTGACACGGTAGAGTTTCCCGCCTAGGAAGTCGAGATGAACCCGACGAGATCGACTACGACGCACCTCGCCCCTGTTGGGAAGGGTTTGACGTCCAAGTCCTCTTTACTAAGATCAAGATTCAGTCGTCCAGAACCTCACCTAGGAACACGTCTTTGTTTTCTCTATATTAAGGAAATTTTTTTTCAGAAACAAAGAGAGAGGGGACTTGAGTCCTACAAAGGGAGACGGGGTAGGACCAGGAGGTGGTCACAGGGGGTAGAGTTACTTCCCAGGGTGTAGAGTAGAGACCAACGGGTTTCCGTTTTAGTCCCTCTTTAGTGTCCATAGAGAACTAAGACAGGTAAAAGGAGACAGAGAGACGGTAAGGAGAGCAGGTTCGGAGGTCGCGAAGCGAACGTAGACCCCACCGGCACGGTCGAAGGAGGGAAAGGACGGGTGGGGAGAGAGGGCGTCTTGTCCTTAGAACTATGTATTTACTACACGTCTCGCCCATTCAGTGCCCGAGTGTTGAAGCGAAGGGGCCTCACGCCCAGAGTCGAGTACTGGCAGCAGACAGAAAAGGACCGGACGGGAGAAACAGGGAGTCTCAGGTCCTACTCCGAGGAGACCGTTCGTACAGGACGGACACGTGTCGTAGGAGACTCCGGTCATCCCCGGTGTCTGTACCTGGGATTGTACACTCCAGTCCAGTCCAGTCGAGTCAGCAAGTCACCACAGACTGGGAAACGTTGGGGTACCTGACGTCGTGCGGTCCGGAGGGACAGGCAGTAGTTGAGGACCTCAAATGCGTTTGAGTACAGGTAGCTCAGTCACTACGGTAGGTTGGTAGAGTAGGAACCACAAAAGGAAGAGGAGGGCGGAAGTTAGAAAGGGTCGTAGTCCCAGAAAAGTTTACTCAGTCAAGAAGCGTAGTCTACCGGTTTCATAACCTCAAAGTCGAAGTCGTAGTCAGGAAGGTTACTTATAGGTCCTGACTAAAGGTAATCCTACCTGATGACCTAGAGGAACGTCAGGTTTCCTGAGAGTTTTCAGAAGAAGTCGTGGTGTCAAGTTTTCGTAGTTAAGAAGCCGCGAGTCGAAAGAAGTGTCAGGTTGAGAGTGTAGGTATGTACTGGTGACCCTTTTGGTATCGGAACTGATCTGCCTTGAACCAACCGTTTCATTACAGAGACGAAAACTTATACGACAGATCCAACCAGTATTGAAAAGAAGGTTCCTCATTCACAGAAAATTAAAGTACACTCCATGGAGGACGGTAAGTGACGATGCCTTCTTCAACTCCTCTCGTTGACCCGTCGTACCGGACCCCCACCGACTCCGACCATCACCCTACTCCACCGTGAAGCTCGACGACACTTCCTCGACTCGTACACTACAGTCCTCCTTCCCGCACAGGCCGTGCCCGCTGTCTCTCCCGTTTCCGGGACTCCACCCTCACTCAGCCGTACGACCCCCTTCTGACCCCGTGTTCTCCGACCCCCAGCCCGGTACTCCGACCCCCTTCTGACCCCGCGTTCTCCGACCCCCGGCCGTTCGTCTCTCAGTGAACCTTCTCTCCTCCGCTAAGTTTCAATAAATATTCGAACAGAAGGGTCGGTTTTTCGTCTGCGACTAATAGAGGGACCACCCCGGACGGTCGGAGTGGTGACCACGGACAATTTTTACTGGGAAATACCCCTGTTTGACGAGAAGTCCGAGTGGACCCCTTAAGGACGAGTTGTTGTCGTAGTGGACGAGACACTTCTGAGGGTCCAAGTCGACTGGAACCGAAAGGTACACAGAGTACCCTGGGACCTGGTCAAAGGTCGGTCCGTGGGTCTCGAGACTGAAAACAAAGGAACACATCTGGAATAAAGGTTAGTCCGGTAAGACAGAGTTTTACTCCAAGGGGGTGACGGAGACCTAAAGACTCAGACCCACCCGAACGATTTTTACGTTTGAGGAGACTTAGTCGTGGAGTCCCCACCCAAGTTCTTAGACGGAAAGATTGTTCGACGGACAGTTTATTAAGGAAATTTTTTTAATGATAAATAAAAACCGACACGACCCAGAAGTACCGACACACTCGAAAGACATCAACACCCCTCACCCCGATAAGAGATCGACACGACGTGCTCAAAGACTAACACCACCGAAGAGAACGACGTCTCGGGCCCAACGTCCCGTACACCCGAGTCATCAATAGCGTGCACCCAAATCAACGGGGCTCCGTACCCCCTAGAAGGGCCTAGTCCCTAACTTGAGTACAGAGGACGTGATCGTCTGTCTAAGAAATGGTGAATTCGGTCGTCCCTGCGGAGGACGGTTCAGTAAAAATACGAGTGTCTACAAAATCTTCGGCCTTACTCCCGGACTCGTCTCCCCGATATAGTTTATACCAGGGGTCCGAGGGACGTGTTTCGGAGGTTTACGAACAACTCACTTCCTTACTCCAAAACAGTCCCTTCATCCCTCTCGTTGATAAGGAGAATCCTAGGAGGGAAGAGAGTCGGTGTCAGGGGTTCATTCTGTCCTCCAGAGTAGTGTAAAAAGACGGTCCCCCTTTGAAGAGGTCATTCTTAAGGGGATGGGTGGTGGGGGAAATTAGATGAGTAATTATGTGTCATAACATTTTCACTAGATATTAATCTACGATTGACTCAAACCGGCATTTTAACCCACCCGCTCCAGTCGTTCCATTCGGCCCTCGGTCGACTAACAATACTAGTTAGTTATTGGATAAATAAAGGGTTGTAAAGATAATTGGAGACGGTCGGTTAGTGTCAAAGTTAAACTTTCCGACCCCAGGCGAAACGACTGACCTGTTCAGACTAACTTTCGCCCTGGGACTGTGCTGGGGTTCCCGCTTTAGGTTAATTTTAGTAAAAGTGAACATCTAATTATAAAAATCGTACAAGATGTAGGACCCTAAGTAGTAAGGACCGTTATTGATTACAGAACACTGTGCTCGTCCACCTAACCGTGACGGTATTTATTATTAACACTAATTAACCGAGTAGTACAGGATCTCGCCGAAACCCCACCACCAACCACGTCGAAGACCCTTGAAAAGGGTGGCGTTCGACCAACCCACCAGGAAAGTTAGAGTAGTAAACTACTGGAAAGGATTCATCCTTACCTCAAACAGGGGCCCAGACAGAGGGAGAAGTGTGGCTCGAGACACTCCGGTCGATCGCACAAAGTAAGTAGAGTCCCTGAGAACGAAGCCGTTAGGGTCGAGAGGAAGAGACCGGGGTGGATACCTGTGGTACCTGACCTAGTCCCTAGCCCGGGTTGCTTTCGGAGACCTCTAGACCTTCATCAAAATCCCGAAGGGACGACTGAGTTTACCATTTCTTAGGTGAACGTTACACCCTCTGGGCCCAAGTTAGGGACCCAGTCCTTCTAGGGGACCTCTTCCCTTTCCGTTGGGTAAGGTCATAAGAACGGACCTCTTAGGGTACCTGCCTTCTCAGACCTCCCGTTGTACCCCAGTGTTTCTCAGTCTGTCCTAACCGACTGATTGTGAAAGTAAAAAATTCCCTTCACCCGGGAACCGCATCACACACGCAAGGCCCCTCACGACTGACGGTACTAGACACGACACCCGACCCTTCATCGTTGTCTACTTTCGGCGTAGTTCTCTCCTCTTTCCTGTTTCCGTCTTTCCTCCTCGTGGAGTCCAAAGGGTCGTGTGGGCCCAGGGATAAAGGGACTCTGGACGGACGTGAGGTCGAGTCCGAGATACTCAACGGGGACGTAGAGTCATTATACATAAGAAAGAAGGATGAAGGGGACGAACTTAATTAATCTTACAGTCGAGGAAAGGTTGATTTGAGAGGGGGTTTAAGTCTCGGGTTCTCTCTTGGTTACAGTGTGTGTTCGACCACCGTCTTGGTGGGAGAAAGAGGACTGAGAATTGCTTTTCGGGAAAGCTCCTTCTTCCTTTATTCCTTCCTTCCTTCTTGACGTAAATAACTTCTAGACGAGACACGTCCACGAAACATTACCGTCGATAAATTAGAGAAGGTAGGACCCTCCCTCTAAAATAAGATAAAAGAGACAAACGTCTACTCCTTTGACTCCGCAGCTTCACTTGTTGAACAGGTCCTTCTTGACTCCTAAATTAATGAAAGTGATTAAAACACTGACAAGTCGTGGGATTCGACGAACAAATTTTCCCCACACAACGAAACAATATTTATACTGGTACTCCGACAACCCTCTATCGGTTACCCTTGTAGTCCTCATTTAGTCGGTTTTCTCAGTACCAGTCGGACAACTTTGGGACGTCTCCTCTCTGTCCCAGTGTTCAGGTCTGTACCCGTTCCGGGGAATGGACAATCTTTTGCATGAGTAAGGGTAAATTCACCTCTTATTGACGAAATATTACAACATAACCAAAGACGACGTCTGTTACACTTAGTCGGTATTGTTTATGTATGTATACAAGGGAGGGAGAATACGGGGGTATGGTAAGGGGATCTTCTGAGGATGGAAATTTCTGGTTGAGGATCTTAGATCCGTAACGACACTCACGAAGTCCTGGGGGAGTCCTTGGTAGGTCTGGTGGGGTGGAGGTCGGAGACCTACCGAGTAAACACCGGTAACTCTAGTAAGGTCGTAGACGTGGAAGACACACAATCCTTTTCTCGTTTTGGTCTAGAAGGGTTTCTCCGAGACGGTTCCCCTTTAGGGTCTCCTGGTACTCGAGGAGACTAAAAACAGAGATCTGTGAACCGATCCCAGCACACACATGGTCCGAGGGAAATTATACGTGTGGACCTAACGTGACCCTACGGTCGTGTGAAGGATTACTTACCTACCGTTATCTCTTTATTTATGTCGGTCCTGGTCCATAGGTCTGATCGC
The DNA here is from genome assembly GCA_006410555.1 of Capra ibex. Taxonomy (NCBI): domain Eukaryota; kingdom Metazoa; phylum Chordata; class Mammalia; order Artiodactyla; family Bovidae; genus Capra; species Capra ibex. The sequence continues at coordinate 4,097,245 of SJYO01018169.1, read as the reverse complement.
ATATAACTTCTTACAAGGTCGTCTATCTAGATCCTCTGATTCTTCTGACCCTTTAAGGACATCAGGGACAGAATCGAACCCGACAATATTTGTTTCACGGTATCTGACCTACCACATATTTACCTTTAAAGAGTATCAAGACCTCCGACCTTCAGACACTAGTCCCACGATCGTATACCCCAGAGCCACTCAAGACCCACCGTTTTTTAGGGGAAGAGTATAGAAGTATACTCCTTCCACTCGGTCATAAAAAAAAAAGGAGATCTCCATAATTAAGGTAGGTACTCCCGGGGTGGGAGTACTGAATTAATGGAGGGTTTCAAGATACAGGTTTATAGTAGGGTCACCCCTAATCTAAAGTTGTCTACTTAACCGTCACCTCCCACCACCCCCCTTTCCTGGTGTCTGTAAAGTCAGGGATTATCGGGGTTTAAGAAGGAAAAAAATTTTTTTTAAAAAAATAAACCGTCAAGGTCCAGAATTAAAGGTGTGCTCCCTAGAAGCAAAACCATACGCTCTAGACCAAAGGACTGGTCCCTGGTTTGAGTCCGGGAGACGTAATCCTTAAGCCTCAGAGTCGGTGACCTGGTGGTCCCTTCATGGGGGATTGTCGGGGTTTAAGATTAGAGGTTTAATAAAACTGACTAATAATTTTTTTTTAGTTTGACCTCTGGAACATTGTGACGTCAAAGGAATCGGAGTGAAGACCCCCTAAGACTAAAGTATCCAGACACGATGTAAACAGGAAAACTCTACGAAGGGACTCTTGACACTGTTAGTCAGTCTAAGTCTCTTCGAGTCCCGTGTAGGAATGTAATTTCCGTGACTCTTGTGGATAATCAAAGTGACTTGGGTCAAATGGTTTCAATGAATTGTACATAGGGAAGTATATGAAATAAATAACGTATTGTGGACAAACATGTTCCAGGTGACGAACCTCGCAGATGGTTGTACAAAGGAATTATTAAAGTGTACGTATAGTATTGAGGTCACTAAGAAAGTACGGAGACGGTGGAAAAATGGCTTAAGTGACCCGACAAAAGAGGGATTCCCGTTCCTATCAGAGACGGAATATTATTTTGGTTCTTCCTGGGAAGTCCCGGGAGGGTCCATGTTTTCCGGAAGTCTCAGGAGGTAGAAAATAGACAACTTTTCGACATCAGAGGGTCTGGAGGAGACTCAGTGTTTTCTCGTCCGAGATCGTCAATTATTAATCCCGCTCAGTGTAGTAGAAATCAAGGAGGGACTTCCTGTGTCCATTCACACACTACTGGTGAGGACTCAACAAAACGTCTATGATCTTGATGGTGGTCTCCCTTTTTCGATTAACGTACTAGTCGTCTGTCATCGACACTGTGCTCGACGAGGTAGAACGTGTTAAAATTCTTGACCGGAGGTCCTTTACCATTGACTGGTTGGGACCTCGACTTCTACTTGACACGAACTCTCAGTTCTACCACGACTGATCTGGTGGTACGCTGGTTCTGCTATCTACCTCAGTCGACTGACCGGCAAGACGTACCTTGGGGGTAGACACGTGGGCACTCCGAAAGGAAATTCTTTAGGACGGGGGACTAACCATTACCCCTCTGACAAAAAACCCCCAACGATCAAATGGTAGAGGGGTCCAGTATCCGAAGAACTTACTTCCTACAAAAGGGTGGTCAGAAACAGAGAGCTTGTAAACTGAAAAGTCAGTGTTCGTCGACTTGGACTCAAGCCAAGGTCAAGACCGTCCATTGTTGTTACAAGGGGGATCTCGGACTCATTTACTTACAGAGAATTTTAGTAGAGACTTGTCCTCTGTACTGGGGAGGGGTGGGAGGGTGGTTACCGTTGTGACTAAAACCTTTCTATCAAAATTTTGAAATTTCGAATTCTCTGTCACTAAAGGGGAAACAGAAGATCCTAGGCTTAGACTAAAGGTAGGGTGTCCACCAGTGTTGGTCCTTCGATGTCTTGACGTTTTTCCGACCGTCAACACCTGCAACCCACAACCCACGACCGGCGGGTAGAGGAAGAGGTTCGAGAGGGGGTTAACGAGACAGAAACGGAGAATTGTTTGACCAAGGGTCCATACTCGGGAGGACTTTGTTAACCAATTCCGTTCTGTAAAGGGTAACGAGTCAAAGGAGACGGAAGTTCGGTGGTCCCCTGACTTCTCTCTTCACGATTCCGATGACTTCACCCAAAGAGACACCTCCCTCGTGGACACAACCTTTAGCGTAATTTAAGTCGTACGTATTTGGTAAGTGTCACCGAGGAATGTGGGGTTCTCCTGGTTCTAGGGTGATTATTAGTTTTATCTTTACACATGCGTCCAGTTCTTCGTTGTCAATCTTGACCTGTACCTTGTTGTCTGACCAAGGTTTAGACCTTTCTTCCCGAAGGGAACACCGAGTCGAGTATTTCTTAGGTTTAACCCTTTCTTCATACAGTTCCGACATGTAACAGTGGGACGAATAAATTGAATATACGTCTCATGTAGTACACTTTACGACCCAACCTACTTCGTGTTCGACCTTAGTTCTGACGGCCCTCTTTATAGTTATTGGAGTCTATACGTCTTCTGTGGTGGGAATACCGTCTTTCACTTCTTGATTTCTCGAAGAAAAAAAAAAGATTTCTCGAAGAACTACTTTCACTTTATCTCACTTTTTCAACCGAATTTCGAGTTGTAAGTCTTTTGATTCTAGTACCGTAGACCAGGGTAGTGAAGTACCCTTTATCTACCCCTTTGTCACCTTTGTCACTGTCTGAAATAAAAACCCCGAGGTTTTAGTGACGTCTACCACTGACGTCGGTACTTTAATTTTCTACGAACGAGGAACCTTCTTTTCGATACTGGTTGGATCTGTCGTATAATTTTTCGTCTCTGTAATGAAACGGTTGTTTCCAGACAGGTCAGTTCCGATACCAAAAAGGTCATCAGTACATACCTACACTCTCAACCTGAGATTTCTTTCGACTCACGGTTTTTTGACTACGAAAACTTGACACCACAACCTCTTCTGAGAACTCTCAGGGAACCTGACGTTCCTCTAGGTTGGTCAGGTAGGATTTGCCTTAGTCAGGACCTATAAGTAACCTTCCTGACTAGGACTTCGACTTTGAGGTTATGAAACCGGGGACTACACTTCTTGACTGAGTGACCTTTTCTGGGACTACGACCCTTTATGACTTCCGCCTTCTTCCCCTGTTGTCTCCTACTCTATCAACCTAACGTAGTGGTTGAACTACCTGTCCTCAAACTCATTCGAGGTCCTCGACCACTACTTGTCCCTTCGGACCGCACGAACCCCAGCTTTTCTCACACTGTGCTGACTCGCTGACTTGACTTCACTTGACTTGACTTGACTTCCCACTACATAAATAGGGTGGGACATTCGTGAGGGGAAAAATTTGTGTTGAAAATTTAAAATTAAGAGGTGTTCTGTTACTTCTGGACTTCTTCACTGGGCTCGTCCTTCGAAACTGAGTAGATAGAAAACCGGTGTGACTCACCGTACACCCTAGAAACAAGGGGTTGGTCCCTAGCTTGGCCGCGGTGGACGTAACCGTCACGTCTCAGAATTGGTGACCTGGTGGTCTCTTCAGGCACATTCGGGGAAGGATTAGGATAAACCGTCTGTGTTTGGTGGTGCTGAATGGACGGTCAGGGTCCGGTAAAATGTTGCACAAGGGGCCTTCACCTAGGGTACAGTTCCCTTTTTCGCTCACCAACAGGACTGGGTACAAACCGTTGCCAGGAAACCAAGGGCCAACAGTTGTCAACTCCCCCTGCCACACTGGTCAGAGGAGAGCTAGTTGTGTCGCACCTGTGACCTTTCTACGACGAGGACCTGACGAGCCCCTGTCAAGCGTCCCGAGCTCTGTTGGTGCACAACTCTTACTCAAGGGGAGAGTTACAAATTCCCCAGGAAAGTATCGGGCAGTCGTCACCCCAACATTTCGTCCACCTTTTCGCTCACATACCGTAAAAATAACGGGACAAGGACCTGAAGTGTCCGTAATAAGGGATAGGTACAGGTTTTCCCCAGAGTATCCAGTGCGTCCCGACAAGATCCAGGACTTGTCACCAACACTACGACCTTCTGACAGCTGCAAGACATTACGGAGGGTGGACGCCATTACGCAGCATCGACCACACATCGGCACTAGGGCAGGGGGTTAAAGCAACGAGACGGGGGAGAACGTCGGCCCTGGCTCCACCCCCTAACCAAATCCCTCACCCGATCAGAATGGGTTGGTTCATTGGGGGTTCATAGACTGTTTATTAGGTCTAGGAGTAGAAAGCAGACATAAGTGGTCGGTTGGGGCTCGTCAATTCTCCTTGGGGCTCGCGCCTCGACGGTGAAAATTTGACCTTTCTCTGAAACTTAACTCATCCTGTAGGAGTCACAGTACCTTCTCTTTCTGCGGAAAGTACCACCAGTCGACGGGTCCCGGGGAACACGATTGCCTGCTGTGGAGTCCAGTAGGGGGTGAAAAGCAGGGGCAGGAGGGAAGGGCTGAAGAAGGGTGACTCCCCTCAAAGGAGTCGGAAGACACCGGTTAAAAACCGACGTGGGTAACCTGACACTCTAAACATCAACGGGTCTGAACTTAGACCTCCGTGACTGAAGTCTTCCTTTCCTAGAACTCCGCCGTCGGCGTGCAACGTGTCGACTGCCAGGCGTGTTGTACCGCCGCGAGAAGTGGTGATCTCCCTCCCTCTCTCCGGCAACTAACCTCCTTGACTACAGTGCACCGAGTGACCAATGGTCCCTTTGGTCGCCAAACCCGTGCGGGGAGTGTCCGGGAGTCCAAATGGTGGTACCGCCAACCGCACAAAGAACAATTGATCATCTACTTCGGCACGACGGGAGTCAAAATCTTCGTAGTGAGCCGATCCCGTCTCCCGTCCGTCCACGTACCAGGTACTCAGACACGTCGACTTCGTCCCCGACCACCTCGTCCCCTCCCTCCATGTCTCTCGACCGGACCAGTGGTAGAGTAACGTAGGAACAATATCGAAACAATATCAATAGAGGATAATGTCCACTTCTTTGGTTTCGGGTCTCTTCAATTTATTGCGTCCCGGGGTGACCTCTGTCCACTGTGTAAGTTTACTTGGATGAAATTATTTTTATGATAAATGTCTCCAGTCCCATCACCTAAGTAAAAGACAAAAAATTTTTTGCAAAAATCACGTAAACAAAGAAAAAATATTCAGAAATAACTTAAACAATGTTATAACAAAACCAAAAAACCGGTCCTCCGTACACCCTAGAATCGACGGAGTGGTCCTACTTGGGTGTGGGTACCGTAACCTTCCGTTTCAGAATTAGTGACCTGAATTAGTTTCAGAATTAGTCTACCTAGAGTAGACTCCGAGTCCAACAGGAAGTTCAAGTTAGCTCCGCAGTCGTCTTAAGTCAAGGGACACCAACATCCCGACTCCAGGGACAAAAGAGTGACGGACGAACGAATCCCTGTCGAGAACAGAAGGTCTCTGGTGAGAGTCTAGGAACAGTACACAGGGGGAAGACATCTGTCGAGTGCCGTGCCTACAGACGAGGAAGCTCGGGTGGCCCTCTGTGCGAGAGAATGAAGGCCCTGACACTTCTGACCCCAGGGTCCAGTTGTCAGTACGTCACTGAGAAGGAACTCGACGAGTGAGCGACTGGACAGACTAACAGAGGTAGAGGGACGTCTCTCGTCTAGGTTAGTAGGGAAGGGGCAGTCGGGAGCCGGGAGGAACTTTAAATGAGACTACCAAGGAACTTCAAGGAGAGTGGAATTACGTGGGGGAGAAACCCCCGATAAACCGGTCGAAACCCCCCTCGAGAGGTCACCTCTCTTCCCCAAAGAGACCCCTCGGTACACTCACGGGTCGAGGACAGAGTAGAGGGTGGACCACCTAATCTCTGAGTCTGAGACCTTAAGACGGGCGTAGTCCAGAGACACTGTAGTACGAAGAGTCTCCCCGAGTCCCCGGTCAATCCTTCTATTAGGTCGGTCCTCTGGGACTCGCGGGGGATACCGATAACCAGAGATCAGACGGTGGTACTCCGACATGCCGAAGTGGTCTCAGTAGACCTCAGAAACCCGGAGCAGAACCTTTACCCGGACGTAGGGACAACCTTCCTCAACCAAATTTCGAAAAGTTAGACCTAAGACCCCACCTAAGTTCTTGGTAGGGAAAGTCCTGTAGTGTAGGAGGTCCTTCGGAGTACTGGGGAGTCTAACGTAGTCCGCTGACGGGTCGAAGGACCTAATGGAGTAGTAGACACAGAAATAAACCAACACTAACGGACAATGTATAGAGAGTAACCTGACAGTGGTGGAGCTCCCATGCTTACCCAGTGTAGTCAAGGACGAGTCTCGAGAAACTTCTGAAGTAACGAAATCAACAAGTCAGCGATTCAGCACAGGTTGGGAAACGGTTTCAAAGGGTAGGAGGTGACAGAGGATCTCAAACGAGTTCAAGTATAGGTAACTCGACGACTACGACAAATTGGTAGACTCACTTCTGGTTTAGGTATGAGACCGGAGTTGAGGGACGTACTGAAACGTAACAGAGGGAGAAGACACACTGGAGCTCACCAGAAGGGTGAGACAAGGTCGGTGTTGTCAGTGAAAGTCCAAGACACTCGAAGGATGCGGTCCCGGAACCGTGTACGGTAAGAGAAAGTGACCTACGAAAAAGAAAGGATCGGGGGCGGAGGGAATTAACATGGGGGAATAGGAAGTCTAAAGTCGTGTTCGAAGTCAAGAGGTCTCTAATCCAGTTTGAGAACAATAGTCAAGACTCCTAGAGCGGAAACATCTGATCAGCAACGATAACTCTAACCCATTCGTTAACAGAGGGGAACGTCTCCCGGACTCTCGTCCCTGGTGCGGAGAAACAAGGAGGAACACCGGGGTCGTAGAACGGCTTAAGGACCTCGTCACACCCGTAATCAATACAGTTTACCACTACCTTAGAAACACGAGAGTCTCAGTCCCGGACCGCGTACCGTTCACGTTTTAATGACCAAGGTACATACGTTTTGTTTATTTACCCAAGAGACACCAGACTACCCAGGGTAGGGACGAAGAACCATCACAGTGACAGTACCGAAACCCCACCTGTCTGGTCCCAAACCTACGTCACAGAAGATGAAGGGTCGACACTGAAACCCGTTCAGAAAAGTAAGAGTCTCGGGTAAAGAACCAGACAGTTGACCCCCAGAAGTAACCCCCGACGTTTCTCCTAAAGTGTCGTCTACTAAAGTTTCGGAAGACAATTCGCTTCGGTGAGTCCTTATGTGACCCTCTTTGGGGTGTAAAGAGTCGTAGGAAGGTGTCTCTAACCGTCAAGTCTAAAACCACCCACTTGGGGTAAGACCCACCCGGAGGTCTCTGGTCCCGAAGTCGTAAAGGGTAGAAGGCAGACTCTACGAACTACTTGTCCCAGTGACTGGGTCAAAGGGTCACAGGACTCATGACCCGACGCACCGGTGTTTAGACTTGTGGGGTCTACATTAAGGACTCAGACCAGTGGAGACAGAGTGTCCGCCCTCCTGCACCTGTCTAAATCACCACCCTACCCGTCGTCGACGAAACCCAGAACAGAAGAACGAAATACCTACGTTCCAGACTCGTACCACTCCACGTGCGTCGAGGAGAGAGGGGGCGACGCCCAAGAATGGCTCAAAGGGGGTGGGAGCAGGTGGTTGATAAAAAAAGAAAAGAGAATTAATATTGTCTTACGTACGAACCATAAATTTTTTCCAAAGTTTATTATCTTTCACTTACAAGAGGGACGGGTGAGTTTAGGGTATAAGAGCCCATTAGTCACGTTGTACATAACACCCATGATGGTCGGGAACAGAGGTACTGCGAGAATTTTAGACATACACTTTACGATCTCTACCACATCTCTTTTCCCTTGACAGGATGTGACAACCATCTTTAAGTTTAACCACGGTGGTAATACCTTTTATTATACCTCCATCGAATTTTTTATTTTTGATCTCAGCAGTATACTAGGTCGTTAGGGTCAGGACCCGTACACAGACCTGCTTTCAGATTAAGATTTTCTATGTACGTGGGGACACAAAAGTCTTCGTAAAAAGTGTTATCGGTTCTGTACCCATGTTGGATTTACAGGTAGTTATCTACTTACCTACTTCTTCCACATCATTATGTGTGCCGTCTCATGATGAGTCGGTATTTTTACTTCATTACGGTGGACGTCGATGTACCTACCTGGACCTCTGATATACGTTTCACTTCATTCTCTTTCTGTATAAAATATAGTGAATGTACACTTTAGATTTTATACCGTGTTTACTTGGATAGACACTTTGTCTTTGTCTGAGCGTCTGTGCTTACTTGGATAAATACTTTGTTTGTTGAGTGGCGTCTGACCGCCAACGGTTCCCCCTGGTCCCTCCCCCTCGCAACCTAACCCTCAAACCCTAATCGTCTTCGTTTGATAATATGTATCTTACCCATTCGTTGTGTCGGGCTGAGATATCGTGTCCCTTGGTATAAGTCATAAGATATTGTATAGTATTACCTTTTCTTGTACTTTTTTGTATATAATGATTGATCATATTTCTTCTATGATAATGGTTGTGTTGTAACATTGAGTTGATGTGAAGTCGTTTTCGTTGTTTCCGTCGTTTGGTGGACGTACACTATCGACGACGACGACGACGACGATCCAGCGGAGTCAACACAGACTGAGACACGCTAGGGTATCTGGCGTCGGGTGGTCCGAGGCGGTAGGGACCCTAAGCGGTCCGTTCTTGTAACCTCACCCAACGGTAAAGGAAGAGGTTATGTACTTTCACTTTTCACTTTCACTCCAGCGAGTCAGCATAGACTGAGAAGCTCTGAGGTACCTGACGTCGGGTGGTCCGAGGAGACAGGTACCCTAAGAGGTCCGCTCTGACGACCTCACCCGACGGTAGCGGACGAGACTACGCTATCGTCGTGGATAATTAATGTCTCGCGACTGACACCCTACCCGTAATACGAAACTTCACACCACAACTTCTGAGAACTCTCAGGGAACCTGACGTTCCTCTAGGTTGGTCAGGTAAGATTTCCTCTAGTCAGGACCCACAAGAAACCTTCCTTACTACGATTTCGACTTTGAGGTCATGAAACCGGTGGAGTACCCTTCTCAACTGAGTAACCTTTTCTGAGACTACTACCCTCCCTAACCCCCGTCCTCCTCTTCCCCTGCTGTCTCCTACTCTACAGTTTCCCCAATTAAGTTCCGCCCATCTTGTCGACACGCACGTGCGACGGGAGTCAGTACAGGTTGAGAAACTCTTGGACCACCTGACATCGGGTGGTCCGAGGAGACAGGTACCTTTAAAGATAGTTCTTATAACCTCACCCAACGGTAAAGGATGAGGTCCCCTAGAAGGACTGAGTCCCTAACTTGAGTGTAGAGGACGTAGTCGTCCGTCTAAGAAATAGGGACGCGGTGGACCTTTAGGGTCTGATGAACGTGATTAAAATGTTCACCCCTTTGACTCTGGTAACTGAAATTCTCCGAACAGATTTTAGGGTGTCGGTCATTCACTGTCTCGGTCCTGAACTTAGGGGACGTACACACTGACGTATCATGTGATATCTATGTACACATGTGAATCCGTAAAAAAAAAGGGGTGATTTAACCCAATGTCATATAAAAACCAAGAATTCGAAAAGAAGTGAAATATTATATAACACCCGTAGAGACTTCAAGAGACATTTATCCATGGACAAATTAAAAAGTTGCTACAATTACAAACTTCTTATAAGATCTCTTACCAACCCGATTTTACATATGTTTGGTCGAGGTCTCCTCTGTACACTTTTGGTAAAGATTTAAAAACGAACTTTTGGAAACGATTCCACTGGTTAGAAAGTGTCTAGGGAATTTTTGGTAAAATTTGTACAAAATACGTGTACAACTTAGAAATTTATCAAAAGGTCTCACTTGTCACGGGCACACAGAGGACCAGAGGAACTGTCCACCTTGGTTTGACGCTTGCGTCAAAGAAGACCTTGGAAGGTCTCTCTAGCACACATGAAAGTTCATACAACTATGTGTGTGTGTGTTACATATATATGTGTACTTATGTGTGTCTGTATGTATATGTGTTTGTACGTAAAACCCGTGTATTCAATATGATATGTGTAACGATATTTGAACGAAGAAAAAGTAAATCATCAAATGGACCTTTTCACAATATGGAGTGAGGTGTATCTGTAGGGTACAAGTATCAATAAATAAATTAAAACTTCAGTATATAAGTAACAATTTTATATACTATTTTATTAATTCACTAAATACACATTTTATATATTTGTATAAACTTTCTTCTGACACTTTGTAGAGGAAGGGTGAAGATACGTTGGGGGGAGCAGATATTTATTGGTACTAAGAATCAAAATAAATGTAGAAAGGTATGTGTAGATATATAGAACTTATATAAATATAAGAATGAAACGGGAAATAAAAATGAGTACTTACTATGTGAGATATACACATAAAACCTCTATAAAGGTAAAATCATGTCTTTGTTAAAGGAGTGAGGAAGGAAGGAAGAAAAAAAAGAAATTTATTTTATTGACGTCTATCGGTCGTAAGGTGACGTACCTATTTATTTTTACACAAGTAAAAAATCTTTGACAATAAAGTTAGAAAGGACATCCTGAAAAGTCACGGAAATTGTATGATCGTATGTCACCCTAGACATGTATGTAACACATCTGACGAAACTGATGTGTTAATGGCGTTCGGTTGTGCTAAAGTGACGAAATAACAGAACTCCTCCTCAGACTTCGGGTCTCTCCCTCACGATGAACAGGTTCTAGTGTGTCGCTACCACCTCTAGACTTAAAGGTCCAAAGGACACTGTCACTGTTGTTGCTTCGCAAGTTTCGGGAAAGGACCGTGATGGTTAAGAGTGACACCTCGTAACTCGACTCACGGATTCTTGACTACGAAAACGTGACACCACAACCTCTTCTGAGAACTCTCAGGGAACCTGACGTTCCTCTAGGTTGGTCAGGTAAGATTTCCTCTAGTCAGGACCTTCCTGACTACGATTTCGACTTTGAGGTCATGAAACCGGTGGAGTACGTTTCTCAACTGGGTAACCTTTTCTGAGACTACGACCCTCCCTAATCCCTGTCCTCCTCTTCCCCTGCTGTCTCCTACTCTACCGACCTAACATAGTGGCTGAGGTGCGTGTACTCAAACCCACTTGAGGGTCTCAACCACTACATGTCCCTCCGGACCACACGACGTCAAGTACCCCACCGTTTCTCAGCTTGTGCTGACTCGCTGACTTGACTACTGACTTTACTTGACTTACGGGAAATCCCCGTGACTCTGTATATCTAAGCAAGTAAAACCTTATTACCCCATCCTAAGAAGTTTTCACACTTCTAGTGTTTTTGTTCCGCTTCCATTCGTTGACACTGTCCAACCTCCCCTGCATCCTCTGTGGCGTCGAGTTACGGTGTGCGATAGGACCTCACCTAGGTGAAACCCCTCTTTTGCCCGTTTTGGGGTTAATTTAGACATCGTATTCATTATCATACCGTGGTTGCAGTCCCAGAATCAAAACTAACTGCGTGATACCAATACGTCCTACAATCGTGAGCCCGACGACGGACTCTCTATATGGCCTTGAGACATAATAGAAACGTCGAGGAGGTATTTAGATTTCTAATAAAGATTCGTCCTCCAAATTTCTAAACAAACGTAATAAAGACGGTTTGGTTTGTGGTAGGACATTACCTAAGTCGGTATCTTTTTGTTTTCGTTCGGGTTTTATGTACAATCTTACGACATACTTTTATAGACCCTTTTAAGTGTTTGTACGACTAGAACCAATGAACCCTCCTCCTGGGGACCCACCGATCACGTCTTCCCCCCTCTGAAAAGTGTCAATTAACAAGTTATGGAAGACCTAAAACTTGATACGGAACCCAACCGGTTTTTCAAGTAAACCTGCAAAGGTCGGGTCTTTTTGAGCTTACCTGAAAAACCGGTTTGGTTATGTGTATAAGAGAAAGTTGTTAGTTTGGAATTTTTATTAGTTTTTCTTTTTTTTCCCTTTTACAATTACACCTTAAAAAAAACCCCCCCTCCTTTATTTCACTTACTCTACCATTGTTATGACGAGTAACGATAATCACAAATAACTTTCAAAGAGGCTACACGGTCCGGGACACCACTCGTACTTTAGCCCTACTTGAGTAACTCAAGGGAGTTGGTGCGTTCTGGGGACAAAACATCTTGTTAAACGAGTTCAACAGTACATCTTTCACTGTCTCGACTTTAAACTCCAGTTCAGACGGAGTAAGATAGTGGACTCGAAAATTTGTAACGAAAGACGAGGACACCCTATTTATACGCGCGTCGTCCGAGATCCGCGTTCGTACCGTCCACACGTCGTCTCCGACGACCCCGGTGCGAGTATCAGGGAACAGGACGTAAAGGAAGGGACCCGCACCGCACCCCATCCTGACCCACCCCCTTCCGACCAAGACCGGTAACCTGGACACCACGGGTACGAGACCGGTCAATTTTCCCGGCCACTTAATACGGGGTCGGTTACTGATTACCCGGAGGGACCACCGAGTCACCATTTCTTGGACGGACGGGTACGTCTTCACTGGAGGTAGGGAGCCAGTCCTTCTAGGGGACCTCCTCCTTTACCGTTGGGTGAGGACATAAGAACGGACCGGTCAGGGTGCCTGTCTCCTCGACCCGTCGAATGTCAGGCACCCCCAGTGTCTCAACCGGTACTGACTCGCTGATTTGTAATTGTTGTTTGTCGCTGTCTGCGCCCACATCTCTTTCGGGTCGAGGGAGGGGAGACCCGCTGTCCCTGTTCGACGCAGGAAACGCACTCCCCTGACTCGAGACAGCGGGTACCACCACTGGACGACCCATTGTATGGGAAAGGACAGAGCAAAGAGAAGAAAGGGTGGTTTGTCCTTGACAGACGACGTCTCTGTGCCTCTCTTACACTACCCCCGTATAACAGAGGGAAATTCACCTATGATTGTTACCGTTGGCTCAGTGAGATCGTAGGTCCACCCGAGACTTCGGTCTGACGGACCCGACCTTAAGGTCGTGGTGAACTGACGCAACCCTGTCAAGGGGCACTCGGAGGCAAAGGCGGAGACATTTTACCCTTGTTGGGGTCACGAAGCTCACTTACAACCGACCTTGTTCTGTGTCCTCCGGGACACAAGTCGGTGTCTATGTCTCCTCGAAGGGTCCTTCGTAAACGACTACAGACCTAACAGGGTCGCACCCGTAACGGAAGATAGGACTAGTAGGGGTACCACCATCCTACACCGCGAACACCTATGGAAAACTCTCACGGGACGCTACAGGTCCGTTCGGACCTTTGTTTCCTGTCTCCCACTTTCCGTCAAGCCCCGGTGTTGGTTTACCTGGTCCTCCCTGAAACGCTAAAATCCATAGACAAAGACCGAACGCAACGGACGGCCGGAGGGTCTCGTAGCCACTAAGTGGCCCTCGTGGCGCGTGAGAGGTGGGTGGGGAGGGACCCCACGAGTGGGTAGAGCGCCGGGGTCGTGGAGTCGGCTAAGAGGATCAATTGGTATTTGTGTTTAGGACAATAGAGGGGAGAGAGCGTCGTGAACGGGGAACTAAATTCGACGGAAGAGAAGGGGAAAGTAGTCGGGCCCCGGGGAGGACAGCATATAGAAGGGCAAATAGATGAGGGGACGAGACCTATCGGAACACGCGTTAGCTAAGCACCCGCCCCCTTCTACCGTCCGGCGGACGGGGCCGGAGGGCTCGGGCGACAAGAAGAACCCTCGGGCCCGGTCATAAAGAACAATTCGAAGACAGACCGGTACAAGCCAAAGAGTAATCCAAAGACGGGCCCGCACCATCATAAAGAACAAGGAGGCGTCCGTGTGCGACCTCTAGTGATCATTAAGAATTCGGCGCTCTACCTCTCCGCGAGGAAATCTCGCAAGATCTTAGGCAGACCGGGTACGGACCCTCACCGTGCACCCCCGAACGACCTCCTCCCGACTCCCCCTCCCCGAGGGTCCTACCCCTGAACCGCCGTCGCCCCCCGAGGGACCCGGTGTGCCACCCAAATGGGGACACTGGCGACCCCAGTCGAGGTGGAACGAAGAGACGTCGACTCAGTAGTAGCGTCCGACCCTCGTCCAAGGGACCTCGGCCGCAGTGGGGTACGTCAGCAACCTTTCTCGAGGCGTCGAGACGGTCATTGAGTCCACACCGTTCAAGAAGGATCCGGACTGAGTCAAAGGAGGAGACTCTTTATTCAACCAAAGAGAAAAACAAGGAAAGAGGTAAATAAATAAATTGTTTGGACTTTGTACGTCTCACAAGGACCACAGGGTTCGTCACAGGATTTATAAAATGTTGTGACTGTGTAACCCTAAGAGGATCCGTGGGATCCTCTTCCCAAATATCTACTCCTTTGTACCGGGTCTCTCCGACTCACTGAACAGGTTCCTGTGTGTCGATCGTTCGTTATCTCGTCCCTAAATCCGGGTCCGTGAGCGAGGTCGCGAGTACGAGAGTTCTCCACCAAGGAGAAAAAAAGAAAAGAAAAAACCGATGTAGCGAACCGTACACCCTAAATCAAGAGACTGGTCCCCAACTTGTGTACGGGGAACGTAACCTTCACACCTCAGAATTGTTTACAGGGAAACACTATGAAGGGACACCTAGTGGTCCTTTCAGGGGTCTCCACCAAGGAGAACTACCAGAATACCGGAGGTGGGTCAAGGGTTTACGACGGTGTCAACTAAGAACAATAACGTCGATCAATACGAAATATTTGATCGGTGCTTGTGACTTGACCACTTATAACTTGGTACCGAGGATCCCCTGTATGTCCCAATCCAAGGACTTTCGGAAACCTGTACTGCAAAAACAGTTGACTACTTATGTATTTGAACAAAATACACACAAAGACAAATTTCTATGGACTCAATTATATATATAACAACTTAAGTAATTGTCACTTGGGTGTCGACCATCGTGATGTCGAGTACAGACTTATTTGCAAGAGGTTCTACACACAAAACGAGGTATTCCGTGTAGTGTCGAACGAACGTGAATCCTCGGGATATATCGGTTTGTCGTTTTACTTTACTTGTTTCTTTTTGTCTGTGTCGTTTTAGTGGTTACTTTTCGTATGTCTACGTTTTTTTTTTTTCACCGAGGTAAATCTGCTGTTTTCCTATGAACAAGTGTCCTACACTCGACTTTGCCGTTCGTCTCGGTGGAGCGAGTCGGGGTCGACCCTTACAAGTGCTACCCACTGTGAAAAAAAAAAAAAAAAAAAAGGGAGACGGTCACGGGTTCTTACTGACACCTCTATCCAAATACCCAATGCCCATGTTTTAGACACTTATTACTCCTGACTAACATAGAACATAATGAGTGGGCGAGTTTATGGTAGATTCCGAAGGATGATGGATGATATAGTTTATTGACTTCTCTTTGAAGTGGACGGACGGAAAGTTCCCAAAATCGGTAGACCGGGGCAAGCCGGATAATTTTATGTAAAGGGAATTGAGGACCCCGGTAGGGGAAGGAGGGCTCCGGACCGAAGAGAAGACACCGTAGCGGTGGAGGATTGAAGTGTGGAAACGAGACCACGAAAGGGAGGACCCGAATAGGGGAGAAGAAAACAGGGGTTTGGGATGGATGTCAAATTTCCAGTCTAGTTTGAAGAAAAGAGAACCATAGCAAAAGAGGATGACTAAATAGGGAAGAACCTGCCGTGTCTGAGTGTGACACACACACACACATGATTCAGCGAAGTCACCACAGGCTGAGAAACGTTGGGGTACCTGACATCGGGTGATCCGAGGAGACAAGCACCCTAAGGGGTCCGTTTCTATGACCTCACCCAATGGTAAAGGAGGAAGTCCCCTAGAAGGACTGGGTCGCTAGCTTGGGTACAGAGGATGTAACCCTCCGTTAAAAAAAAAATGGTGACTCGGGGGTCCCTTCGGGTCTGAGTATGGTATCGCCTCGAATTAAATTTTTTTAAAAAATTACAGGGAAACACTATGACAGTGCTTGTCGGACGGACACCCCTTAAAGGGTGGTTGATGACAAACTACTGTGAGAGTCCTATCCTCTGTAGGTTCAGTGTGACTACCACAAACCCGAACCTCTCACTCCTACAAAACCCACGTGCATATCTTCCTCTCTATTGTAACATGAGTGGTCACTCTGCACAGACCTCCTTGCAAAATTAAGAAGTCTTTATGGTCAACCGGTGTATCTTGTCGCTCGATTCCTATTAATCTGGTAGTTCTACCAGAACCTCTCTTGACTAGACAAGCCTCTTCATTCGGAGACGGAGATTGTCGGTACCGCGTTTGACCGGTGCACGCCTGTGGTTTGTCTACGTACAACGTACCTACCTCCTCGGGACGGAATCAGACAAAGTAGATGACCCAAAAACGAATGCTAAAACAAACTTGTTACTTAACGTACCAAGTAGTCAATCCTGGGTCGTCCTTTGTGTGTCGCGTCTATTTAACCTTATTAAATTCCTCTCAAATTATTTCCTTAACGAATGTTTCCACACCCGTCCCGTATCCCTTTGGTGTGTCCTATCACCTCAGAGACCCCAGAGTCATGCCTCCCATGGTCGTAGTGAGGATCTGGTCCTCTACCCTGGTCCCGCCCAATCCCAATACACCAGAGGCTCGTCCCCAACTTTGGAAAACACTTTTCTATGTCGACGGGGTAGTCTCGGCGACCGTCCGTCCTCGTCCCTACTATTTGTGGGTTGGAGGTAGTGGGATGAGGGAGAGTAAAGGAAGACCTGGAGGGTAAGTCAAGTCAACGAGTCAGTACAGACTGAGAAACACTGGGGTACCTGACGTCGTGTGGTCCTGAGGGATAGGTAGTGGTTGAGGGCCTCAAATGAGTTTGAGTACAGGTTACTCAGTCACTATGGTAGGTTGGTAGAGTAGAAGACAGCCGGGGAAGAGGAGGGCGGAAGTTAGAAAGGGTCGTAGTCCCAGAAAAGGTTAAGTCAAGAAGCTTAGTCCACCGGTTTCATAACCTCAAAGTCGATGTCGTAGTCAGGTTACTGATAAGTCCTGACTAAAGGAAATCCTAACTGAACAAACTAGAACGACAGGTTCCCTGAGGGTTTTCAGAAGAGGTTCCTTGAGAGTTCTCAGAAGAGGTTGTGGTGTCAAGTTTTGGTAGTTAAGAAACCGTGAGTCGTAAGAAATATCTGGTTGAGAGTGTAGGTATGTACTTATGATCTTTTTGGTATCGGAACTGATCTGTTTGGAAACAACCGTTTCATTACAGAGACGAAAAATTATACGATAGATCCAACCAGTATCGAAAAGAAGGTTCCTCGTTCGCAGAAAATTAAAGTACCGACGTCAGTGGTAGACGTCACTAAAACCTCGGGGTTTTTATTTCAGACGGTGACAAAGGTGACAAAGGGGTAGATAAACGGTACTTCACTACCCTGACCTCCGGTACTAGAAGCAAAAGACTTACCTGGAGGGTAACCGTCTCGGGTTGGCCTTCCGACTTCCGTTCTGTCAGGTGACGTCAGGTGACGTCAGGTGTGTGCAGTCGGAGACCCCGTCTCTCAGTCCCCTCTACCCAAATCTCTCCTTTACCCCCACCTCGTTTTCCTTCTACGGACTCTGGTTGTTGGTGGGGGTCGGACGTTATGTGTTCGGTCCCAATCGAGAGTCTAACGGTGAAAGAAAAAAAAAAAGTCTAACGGCGAAAGATTCCCAGGAAGACCCAACGAGTACGTGTCCAAGAAGTTACCCAGGTCGGAACGGTTCTAGGATGACACCGTCGAGTCTCAACCAGACCCATTTTTGCCGTGTTAAGACAACGTAGTCCAGTTTATTACGGACCTAAGTCAACAAAGACCCAGTACCGTAAAAGGAAGGGAGGAAGGAAAGAAGGAGAGAGGGAAGGAGAAAAAGAGAGGGGAGAGGAAGAGGGAGAGAGGGTAGGGAGAGACATAAAAGATGTGTGTGTGTCTATAAGGAGGACGGCGAGACCCTACGACTGTCCCCGTCGTCTATATGTCGTAGAACCGGCACTATATTCCCGACGTCGTCACGTCCCGACAGAGGGTGCTACCGCGACGGACCCACACTTTGACGTGAAGGAACAGTCGCGACCAGAAGTACCTACAGCTGACTGAAAAGGTCTTTAAGAACGTCTCGTCTCAAAGAGTTTGTCCCCTCTCCAACGCGGGTGTGAGGCGGGGCAAAAGGACCTCCTGTGCGACTGTGACACAGTCGGAGACCCCGTCTCTCAGTCCCCTCTTCCCAAACCCCTCCCTTACGTCCACCTCGTTTTCCTCAAACGGGAAACCTAACCTCTGTAAAAACCAACGGTGTTGATCCCCGAACGACGACCGTAGGTCCCCCATCTTCGGTCCCCACGACGAGTTGTAGGAGGGCACGGGTCCTGTCGTTGAGGGAGGGGGGTTTCTTAATAGATCAGGTTTTACAGTCACCGCGACTGCAACTCTTTGAAACCAACTCCCTCGGAGAAACACACTGAGACTATAAAATCAGAGGGAAAAGAACTTAAGGGAGATGATGGAAGAACGATATACTAATACTTCTGAGAACCTATGGAGGTCTTTACCCCTTGAGTGATGGACAAAACTTCAGTCAGTCCAGACCCGAACTAAGGCCGAGAAGGTGACCGTCGACGCCCTGAGACCCGCCGGGGTGTCCGCCCGCTCCGAGGTGGTGAAACCCGGATTACAAGGAGGTCGTGGTACCCTAGTTGTCGTCGGGACGGAGTGTCCAACGTACTCCTTGGTTACTTTACTCCGAGAATACACCGCCGAGTCGAGTATCGTACCCCACTCTGGCGAGTCATTTGCAAGTGGGGATACTTGCGGGACGGGACCGGCCAAAGTAGTGGACCCAACACCCACACAGTTCTGCTTGAAGTCCCAGAAGACAATCCGGACCCTTTAAAGTCTTTAGAGTTGTTCGAATCGTGACTCACTCCTTTTTTTTTATCCGAGAACCACCTCCCCGCACCCCCACCACGAAAGGGAAACCCCAACAAACGCCCCTCCCCGCCGGGATCCCCACCAGGGTCCTCTGGACTATCGTTTCGCCTCACGTCCTTTCTGGTCCTCGTTCGTACCACAACAGGGGAGGGTCGCCACAGAACCCCTGTCTCGAAGTGGGAGGGTCGTCACCACACGTTACTGTGTGGGTCCCTCCGAGTGACCTAGGAACCCCAGGACGTAAAAATAACCCGTAGTCAGTGTCTCCGCACCTCGTGGATGTTTGACTGGAATTAATAAGCTAGAGGTCGGGGAAGTTTTTAGTTTACTATATCGTCCCAAGTTCCGACGGGGGGTATTTAGTGTAATAATCGTATCTAATAGACCGGTCCACACCGAGTCCCAGGGTTCATATGTTTCTGTGAGGATCATCACTCTTACTGAGTTCCCGAATGTCCATTAGAGGGTTCTCGGTCACATCAGGAAAGAAACCTACCAAGTCCCAACTTCTACGATTTGGACGACTCAATTGGGAAATTATGTGTCGTTCTAAGATATCCATTCTTACCGTTCGCGAAAAGTTCGAACCTTTAAACCTCTTCCACAGTCACTAGTACTACACTCGTCCAATAACGGAAAGAGTCGTGGTACAAGGATGGTAATCTGAATGCCATTGAATGTCAATGGGATAAATAACCAAATGAAACGGAGTAAACGATTTAGTACCCCATTACACACCCGGACCAAAGACGACAAAAGGGATTATGAATTGTATGAAATATACGTCTCGGTCCTGATCCCACTTCGATTAAAAAAAAAGTATAAATAAAATTAACGTACCCGAAGGGACCACCGAGTCTGTCATTTCTTAGACGGACGTTACGTCCCATGGGTCCAAACTAGGGACCCAACCCTTCTAGGGGACCTTTTTCCTTACCGATGGGTGAGTGAGGTCATAAGAACGGACCTCTTAGGGTACCTGTCTCCTCGGACCGCCCGACGTCAGGTACCCCGGTGTTTCTCAGCCTGCACTGACTCGTGTGCGTAAAGGAACCGACACACCTCAGGATCAAAGCCGTATATCCTAGAAATCAACGCTGTACACCCTAGATCAAGGGGCTGGTCCCTAATTTGAGTCCGGGGGACGCAACCCTCGAAGCTCAGAATCGGTGCCCTGCTTATCCCTTCAGGAGAGACCCCACGTTTTAAATTCTCACCACCTACGTATGTTAGAGTCAGTAGTTCTATTTGTCACAAAATTACGTATAAATTTTTTTAGTTTTAATTATGTTCTTCGTTTCAGAATCTGAAACTTTGTTTTTGTCCTAGTCACGGCAACGACTATAAAAAAGCTGGGGGTTGAGATGGTCCCGCACCGTGATAAACGCCGGAACAGAGACATGTGTCAAAACTATAAAAACAAGTACTACCTAAACTCCACAAGTAAACCTAAACTTTTTTATGACGTAGTTCTTCGATAAAACTCCTGAAGGGACCCCCAGGTCACCAATTCTGAGACGGACGGTAACGTCTCCTGTGTCCAAGTTAGGGACCAGGACCCTCTAAGGTGTACGACTCCCCGTCGATGCGGGTACATGGTGTCGACTCGGGCTCGAGGTCCCCGACACAAGACACTGTTCTCTTTGGCGGCGTTCTTCGGACACGTGGCACTCGTCTCTCACGGGACGAGCGGGGTTGGTCTCTTTCGGACCCACGTCGCTGATTCTGAGTCGTGGCGGTCTTTATTTATTTAATTAATTTTTTTCTGTGATAGAACTCCCGACAAAACCACGGGGGAATTTAAAACATGAGTCTCTTTTCCGGAGCGAACGGAGTGGGAGTAAGACCGGGACAACGAGGGCGTGCCATCCGGAAGTTGTTTATAAAGAAACAAACCTGAAAAATAAAACATAGTCCTATTTCGATTAATCCCCGAAGGGTCCACCGTGACCACCATTTCGTGGGCGGACTATTACGTCCTCTGGATTTTCTGTACCCAAACTAGGGACCCAGCCCTTCTAGGGGACCTCCTCCCGTACCGTTGGGTGAGGTGACAAGAACGGACCTCTTAGGGTACCTGTCTCCTCGGACCGCTCGATGTCAGGTATCCCAGCATTTCTCAGTCTGTGCTGACTTCACTGAATCGTGCGTGCGCACCGACTAATTGTTGCAACACTATCAAAGTCCCCTTGTAACTTCCTTGAGTCGGTTTGTATACGGACCTGGGTAGGAGAGGGGTCACGGGGCGGAGGGGAGGTCCGACGGTACACTGTACCTCGTCTCAAGGAACACGGCATGTCAGGGACCAACCGATAGGTAAAATTTGTGCCGCTACACATGGACAGGTAGGGTTTGAGGCATTGACAGGAAAGGGGGTCGTTGGAATTCAAACAAGAGATTCAGACACTCAGAGAAAGTTGTTTATACACAACTTACTTACTTCGAGGGCGGACACTCCGCGTCTCAGTATAGAGACAAAAATTCTACTCTTTCGCCTCCGAGTGCCCCCACTTTGGTGAATGAGGTCCGGGTCCTCTCCTCGACCTCAAAGAAGGACCTAACAGAAAGAGGTTTCGAACCCGAAACTAGGTGACATAGGTCAACGGGGGAGAGGGACGGAGACTCGGAGGACAGGGTTCCGCCTGGGAGGGCCCCCGGGGAACCCCCTGTTTAGAGGTCCTCTCCTCCGGTCACTACTCCTCTCCTTCCAGTTCTTAAGTCTCTTCCGTATTGTGCACAAGTGTGACAAACCTACCTCTGTGCACTGCCCCTGGAAGGTACACTCTGTTTGGGGGACGGAAACAGTGAGTGACATTTAACAGGGGGTTAGTGACCCGACTGTTTCTACCTAAGAGTCGCGAGTGCCGTTTTACTTCGAAAGAGTCCGCAGAGTACCCCTTTCCCTCGTCAACCAAATGAACACTTACGAACCCCCATTAAAAGATTACAGGGAAGGCGGTAATGCCTCCGAACCGAGGTTAGAGAATAGTATACATTAAGGATTACTAAAGAGACAATACAGGACAAAATAATTTCGCAGTAACTTGATATGGGATAACTAAATCTAAAGTGTCTGTTAACTTTAAATTTAACTGAGGTTTAACTTACAGAGGTACATTAGAGACAAGACGTTATTTCTATCTATTTTACGAAGATAAAAACTATTGTTCAATATGACCTTCGTGTAAAATTAAAACCCTCCCTTCTTTTTTTTCACTGTCTCAGAACTGAAAGAAACTTTTCACCGACTACCAAGTCCCGGACCCTCCACCACCAACAACAACTAAAAAATAAAAAAAGGGGGAGGCCCCGTACTACAACCTCAACACCTTAAAACCTGACAGACCCGACCGGGTATCTACCGTTGTCCTCCACTAGAGCCGACTGGACACAAACTTAATTATTCCACTCGGTGGGTGTTCAGGTAGGTAAACAGGTCACGTTCCCCGTCCCTCTCGTCCTTCTCTACTCCTGCTGAGCAGGGAACTGCCACACGTACTGAGTACAGGAAACCTCCCAACCTACACCTTTCCGTAGGACTCTTTTCCTCCTCTGTGTAGTAACGTACTCCACGTTAGAGATAGGGGTGTTGGTTCCTACTGAGTGAGGACGGACGAGACCGTAAATGACCAATAACAGGGAGTGACTCGTTTTACGGCCGGTACACGGGGTGGACAGAAGGTCGTATAGGAGGTGGGTCTTGGAGCATCAGGTACAAGACTACCATGAGGGTGGGTCCGCATATTAGATATGAACTCAACCGGGTCTGAGTAAGTTAGTCTAGTCTAGTCAGTGAGTCAGTACAGGTTGAGAAACACTGGGGTACTGACGTCGTGCTGTCCGGAGGGACAGGTTGTCGTTGAGGACCTCGAACGAGTTTGAGTACAGGTAGCTCAACCACTACGGTAGGTTGGTAGAGGAGGAGACAGTAGGGGAAGAGGAAGACGAAAGTTAGAAAAGGTCTTAATCCCAGAAAAGTCCCAGAAAATAAACTGGACGACGACTCCAAGGGGACACCGAACCTGGAGTTCAGGTGGGACTTCCGGACTTCAGCGAGAAGAAAGAGAGAGGAGAACGTAGGTGTCGGAAAGGTCCCGACAGAGGACGAACGGGAACTCAGAGGACCCGAGACCTCACCCTTCGTGGACCGTGGATTACCGTCGAATTATTTGCTTAGTTAGGAGCAATTCCGAACTAACCGACAATCGGAGTAATAGGACACTCGTCTCCCGACCCCCTTTAAGATCTTACGGTTTCTCCCCGCACTAGTGCTCCCTCCACACCGGTCGGGGGTACATACTTGTGGGTCTTCCTTCCGGCAGACTGGTCCTCACAAGTAGGGCCCTACGTACAGTCTGGGTGCCCCCTTCCAAATATTTATGGCTACGGGTGTACGACGGGTCTCCATACCTACGACTTGGAGATACCCTCCCCAGGTCGGTAACCGGTAACCACCAAATCTTCCGGTGGGACGGGGGTCCGGTCAATTTTACACGACGGTTCCTTCAGACCTTATAATAAAAATTAGAGAGATCACTTCTTTTGGGGGTTTAAACCGGTAGTGTCGAAACGGTATACCCTTTCGAGCTACTTATAATTATCGTTCAAGGGACTGTAGACCCCGAAAGACCAGGGTAGTCGAACCGGGACAACTACTAGAGAACAGTAGCAGTAGGATCCAGTGCGACTATGTGTGCCGTGGAAGGCACTGGGAGGGTCCGTGGGCGACCAACGGTGTAAGTACGCTGGGTGCACGAAGAGAAGTTTGACGTCGAATTGGGAAGAGAGTGAGGAAGGGATCAGCTAAGATTTGGTCAGAACGCTCTCACACCCAAACTATAAGGTGACCATAAAAAAAAAAGAGATTGTGTGCCTTTGAATTTGTGTTTTCCTACTTTTTGATTTTTATCCAAGTACAGAGACGGTGGGTTTAGTGAACCGGTTGTCGAGCAACGTGAATAGGATGAGGTACCTTTTTGCGATAAAATATCAAAGGCTTTGACAAGGTGTTGATTATCCTACTCCCACTCGTGAAAATTTTTGAGGACAGAGAGAGGTACTTATTCTGTAACAATAAGAAAGTAATGTAGGAAGACTGTCGGAAACTCTATAATTTTTATCGTGACAAGGATTAATTAATTTTATCTCGGGGGACCCCCAGATTAAAACACACTGAAAGAAAGAAAGAAAAAGAACCATAAACGAGATCCAGTGTTTAGTCAAAGTAAGGATTTTGAAGTAAATTCATCTTTGGTCTAAAGAGTAATTTTTAAATTTTTTATAATTATGGAATCTGGGTAAGTAACGTAAGACCCCGTATATATTCTGTCTTTTTTAAGTTATATCACTATTATCAAATATATGTTTTTGTAAGTTCCGTGACAAGACATGTTAACACTCTTTGTAATTAGGTGGGTTTAGAGGTTATTGTCGTCCTGATTAAACTAATCGTATATTACTTCTGCATCATTACATATATGTATATATAAGTTAAATTACTTTCTACACCAAATAGTCTAGTCCTGGGAGCTTCTGAAATTACAAATAACCTAAGATTAAAAACATAGAGATGGTGAATCGTGCCACGAACCGTGTCTACTCTGGGAGTTTTTATGAACAATCTCCGACTCGCTAAATAATTTTACTATCAGTGTCTTAAATATTATTGTGTGTTTTTTTGACAAGTCCTTCACTTTTTTAGTCCCACGTTGTCATTTGTGTTGCATGACAGTGTAGAGACAATTTTATACGAAACCCCCGAAGGGAAAGTCAGGTCACTGATTCTGAGGCATGAGGGTTATGTCCCCCGGGTACAAGCTAAGGACCAACCCCTTGATCTAGGGTGCACGGTGTTGATCCTCAAGGGTACGGTGTCGATTCTGGGTCACTCCGGTTTAATTATTCACTTTATTTGTAATTTTTTATACGTAACGGAAACGTGTACGGTTTTATTTTCCACCTAACGTTCATGCGAGTCAACGTAGGATGAGAAACACTGGTTCTTATGACTTCCCCCAACGGTAAAGGAGGAGATCCCCTAGAAGTTTGGGTCCCTAGTTCGGCAGTAGGAGACTCAGAAGGAGTTACGTCCGTCTAAGCAATGGTGACTCGGTGGTTCCTCCGGGACTCCCACCAAATCACTTTATCTATAGGTCCGATATCGGAAAAGACGTCGATGATTTTACTACAAACGTTTATTGTAAGTGTTATACTCTTTGACAAATACTATTTCTGTCTTTTTCGGCGTACGGCATATTAGCTTAAACACACATACATATATTGGGATTGTGATATACAACATTAAATTAATATAGATATTATTATATATAAAATTTAATTATATAACATAAATATGTAAAAACGTATTTAAATTATAAATAAAATAATATATAATATATCCTCATAAACATAATTAAAAATGTAAAATAGAATAAATATACACACACATGTATGTATACATATTTATATACATATGTGTGTATAAGTGTTCTGACCCTTATTGGAGTTTATAATTGCCAACAAAATCCACCATTCTAATCCCATTCACAAAAGAAGAAAGGAGGTAAAGTAGAAAGGGGTAAAAGGTTTGTAGAAGGATGTTACTCGTACTTAATGAGAAGAGCAGTTCTGTTTTCTTCTTGGAGCTCCCTACAAAATCTGTGTTTCACCCACCTCCTCACCTCCTCTCCGGTCGGCGGGTCTCCCTACGACCTCTTCCCTCCAGGCGTCAGTGTAGCTTAGTCGACCACACTGACTAAGGCGGGTTCAAGTCCAGGCGTCCGGAGAGACCGGTCCTTGAGAACCGCCCCGACCCACCCTCCCACACGAGACGAACGTGGGACTTGACAGAGGAACCCCCACGAAAACACCTGAGCATCGGGTCTCCGGACCGACTTGAGAAGGCCTCCTTACGGCGGAAGGGGATTAAACGGCCCAGAGAGGTCAACGATTCTTACTACCTGTCATTAATTTTGATTCGATTATTGGAGGAGTGAGAACTGTAAAGATACCCCAAAACAAGTGGTAATAGATGTATATCTAATTTTTAACATTAACCTGACCGCTAGCCCAATCCTTTTAGTTGGTGGAAGGTTGAGCAGCAAACGACCTCTGACTGTGAAACTTTAAAATAAATTAGACTCTTTTAACTCAACTTGAGACCGTGGAACCCTCCTCCCCGCTGTCTCACAGCCCCTCTCTTTATTTTGTCGTAAATAGAAATTCTTGACTACGATCGATTCTTTTATAAGTCTGAGACCCGTCCTTCCTCGCCCAGTCTCCAGTCTTCCCACCCCCCGTCCCTCGTCGGTGTTCTTATGTTGTCTCTCCCACATCCCACCCCCGGAGGATCCTCCGTCGGGACCCTCCCACTGGACCCTGGGACGTACTTCCTCGAAATCCCTCCGGTTCCGGTGGAAGGGCTCTCCGAAGGACACAGTGAAGTATCCCGAGCCCGCTGGGTCGGGGTGGCTTAGGGGACACGACCGCTCCTCGCTACGCGACACACACGCGAGTCAGCGAAGTCTGCACAGGCTGAGAAACACTGGGGTACCTGACATCGGGCGGTCCGAGGGGACAGGTACCCCAAGAGGTCCGTTCTTATGACCTCACCCAACGGCACGGGAGGAGGTCCCCTAGAAGGGTCGGGTCCCTACCTTCGGCACTGAGTACAGAGGACGCAACCGTCCACCCAAGGAATGGTGACCGCGGCGGACCCTTCTCCTTACAATGACCAAACAGTAAGACACTGAGGTTCAGAGACGCTACGACACCAATGTCCCGAGGTGGACCATCGGAGGACAAGAGACGTTCTGGCTCCACGGTACGGAGGCAAAGGGGGTCCAGATTCTCGGTCGCAAAGAGAATAAATACGTAGATACGAAGACCTTACACTTCTAAGATTTTTAGTCTCTAATATAATTATTGGAGTTGGAATTTTCCCACCCCGCCCCCCTGTACCGGTCTGGACGGGTGTTCAGGGAGGGTACCTCAGTACTTAACAGATTTAACTTTGGGAATTTGACTGTAATTAGAATCGAACACAGGGGATCCCCCACCCGGTCCACTTCTAAAGAAACACTATGTGGTACATCGACTCAGGTACGACTACGAACTCTATAAAGTCACCCCAGAGTACCGGGGTACACCCAGTTCAGGTTCGAGAAATCCTACCGAAGTTTCGGTAAGACCTAAACGGAACACGGAGTAAGAGAGGTCTTAGTCGGAGGACTCAGGAATGTTTATAAGGGAGACGGGGGTTATTATACGTGCGAGAGACAGGGAAAGACTGCCGTTCATCACGGGGGTCGAGAAACGTAATGAGAAGGGAGACGGACGTTACTAGAGGACGGGTGGGGTCATGGCAGGGGGACTTGTGACGGAAGAAGTGAGGGGACTAAAGATGGGCAGTGAATAGAACCCGACGTGGAAGAGGTCCTTCACGAACGGCAGAAAGACTTAGCACTAGAGACGAGGGACTCGTAGAGGCCGGGGGTGTGAGTGAAACACAGTCAAGACACACGCTGAGAGACGGTAGCGGAGGTAGTTTGGTCCTAGAGGAACTTCCGTTCTTCTGAAAGAACGAAGTGACAATGTACCACATCATAACGGTCTTACTTTGCTTCTTACTTAGACACACATTTCCGACCCTTGAACACTAAGGAAAGGAGAACCTCATTATCTATAAATAAATATGAAAAGTCTTCATACACAACCGACAGACGAAATACGGAACACGACACGAGTCGGTACCCCTACAAGGGCCCTCGTTCTGTTTATTCAGAGACAACAGATACCGTGAATACCCCTTTTATCTAATCTTTCTACCTAACCCCAATTCCTTAATCCCCTCCTTGTAAGCTCCGTCTCCTTTATGTACGTTTTCTAGAACTCCCTCCTTCCCTCCTCTCTCTGTGTGACACTTTGTCTTCGGGTCACCCCGACCCCGTGACGCTCTTTACTCCTCCCCAGGTTTTACTCGGGGGTTTACACCCGTTGCTGAGCCTAGTACTCCAGGAACGTCCCAAAAGCCGAACCTCGATGTTCTAGTTAAAATGTGACACTTTTCGACCAAACAATTTACTTAATTCAGGTACACGTTCTATATCTGTTGGAACAGGGAAATAAAACTCTTATTAATAAGAGTAGGAAGTACGAACAACGAAATTAGAAAGGTCGTGTGTAAACGGAGGATCTCTCCTGACTACTTAACATAGACGGATCTTTCGAAAGGGCCTCTTCCGTTACCGTGGGGTGAGGTCATGAGAACGGACCTTTTAGGGTACCTGTCTTTTAGGGTACCTACCTCCTCGGACCATCCGACGTCAGGTACCCCAGTGATTCTCAGCCTGTGTTGACTCGCTGAAGTGAAAGTGATAAGTGAAAGTATGTGACCTCTTCCTTTACCGTTGGGTGAGGTTAAAAGAACGGACCTCTTAGGGTCCCTACCCCCTCGGACCACCCGACGGGAGATACCCCAGCGCGTCTCAGCGTACTGACTTCGCTGAATCGTCGTCGTCGTCGTCGTCTTTCGAAAGAGTCACGGGAAGAAGACCTTTGTATAAGACGGGTGGGACCGACGTCTTTACCAGGGTACTAGGTCCGGATTGGTTAGTGTCGTAAGCTAGGGAGACCACTGTCACTAACCACGTTCTCCGTTCGTGCACTGGATTCATCCCGGTCAGTCTCAGGAAGGTACCCTAACCAGATACCTGGACCAACCTCCTTCAAAGAGGGGGTTGAATTGAAACAGGTCGGTCAGGGTCGGTGTACCTCTTCCATCTTCCACACACATCTCTCACTTCGGAGGTAGTATTTTATTTCTTTTTCCCTCTTTACTCTCGAAAATGAAGATTGTGCGGGGTCATAGACAACTCTTGGTTACTTAGAGGGGAAAGAGCCGATTCGATAGAATTTAATCTACAAATAGTAAATGTAAGTTTACTCAGGGTTGAGTAAGTACCGTGTGGACTAGGGGAATGGATAGACCCTACATCAGTTACCTTGATCGAATAGGATTAAAATATCACCTCCCCCTGAGACCCTGAGTGTCTCAACGGATGCAAATACGTAGTATCACCGTCACGACCTTAGTTGAATAGGAAAATAGTTGTTCCACTACGACAGTTTGATAATAAGATTCTTGCCACTAAGACTCTTAAAAGACCTAGTCGGGGTTAAAGTCTATGTGACAGGGTCATAGGAGTGTCTGGTGGACTTACCGAGTGATTAAACTTCACTGTTTGGTGGAAAGGACTTCACGCAAAGGTACAGGTCTTTATTAAAAATTTTTAAGTGATATCGGTATCGACAACTGAAAATTGATCCTTCCGTGATCTTACTGAGTCACCACACGACCATGTACAAATTGTAAATTGTTCACACCAAG
The DNA here is from genome assembly GCA_006410555.1 of Capra ibex. Classification (NCBI taxonomy): domain Eukaryota; kingdom Metazoa; phylum Chordata; class Mammalia; order Artiodactyla; family Bovidae; genus Capra; species Capra ibex. The sequence goes on along the minus strand of SJYO01018169.1, from coordinate 4,067,806 downwards.
ACTGTACTTAGAACCACTTATAAAACCAAATGTAATTACTCATTCTGTTTTATTTCGTTGTTTTCGTAAACCAAACCTGAAGCGAACAAACAGTCACTGCGTCCGTTGAAGAAAGACTTAACTTAGTACCAAAAGTTTATGACCTTCTTCTCAAGGAGTTAACAAACACGAAGATGTTATCTTACTGATACTTGTGTCGTATAGAAATGCAAATTAGACGAAATAATTGTAAAAAGTGTAGTGAAAAAGCTTTTAGTTGTTTTGTTATCATTTAATTTGGGACCGAACCTCGTAAATGCTCACAGACATTTATAAAAGGAACCCCGACTAAAGTTCGATGGTTGGACTACAGTGACTTTCACTTCAACTCCTCTACGTGTCTAGAATAATACGTATGCAGGTAGTCTATCTACATTACCCACGTTTATTGAAGTTTTCGTATCTATTATTTTTGTTCACCAGTTTTTAATCCTTACTACTCAAAATTCAGTAAAATTTACAGTACATAAATTAACATTCGAATATATTAAATTAATAAAACCCTCAACTAGGTTTGTGCAAAATAAATTTTTTGAATAAATTTTAACGGTACTTCTCTGATACTTACTTGGTTTCCAATATAAAGTCAGAAAGTACTAGAAAATTTTAATAGAACATATTCCTTTGTTTTCACTTGAATTTTTTATGTCAAACCCTGTATATAAACGTATATTAAATTAGTAATTAGTACCGGTGTCATATGTTGACCAAGTGTTTTAAGGACTCTTAAATCGGTAATCGAGAGGACCCGACCATGTTCGACCTGGTCACGGGACGGTGTCTCGAGACACTGGCACTATCTCACTATGAGAAACTACTGACCTACAATTCCCCGTTTTTGATGGACGGTAACAAGTTCGCCCGAAAGAAGAAGTAAATGATCCTTGTTCGACTAGTACCTTCAAGGAAGATTCTCGTAGGTAGGCCAAGTCTGGTTCGTTACGGGAGGAGAGTGTCGGAGGAGAAAAAGGGAAGTATCGGGGATTATTTCAAACATTGGTGCACCGTTGGTGTCATCTCCTTGTAGTCCCCGAAGGGACCGTCAGGTCACCATTTCTGAGGTGCGAAGGTGACGTCCCCGATGCCCAAGTCAGGGACCAGTCCCTTCATTCTAGGGTGTACGAACACCGTACCGGTTTTTTGGGGGCGTATATATTCATTTATATTTCTGTGGAGGTCAGAAGGGCGTAGCAAAAGTACCCTCTCTCACAAACAAAGACATAAACCTCTCTTCTCTTTAATGTGTCATTGTCAGCACTAGCACTACTGCTACAACCACTAGTACCGTCCATGTCTTTAACACGAGAATACCACTGTCCGAGTCAAGTTTCCTAAAGAGTACGAACTAATGAAATGTCAAATGGGCACTCCTCCCATAATAATGGAGTTTGAATACTTGCACCTTTGTCTCCGAGTCTCTCCAATTCACTGAGGGGGTTCCAGACGACGACGACGACGACGACGACGACGACGACGACAAATTAACGAGTCAGCACAGGCTGAGAAACACTGGGATAACTGACATCGGGTGGTCCGAGGAGACAGGTATCCCAATAGAACGTTCTTGTGACCTCACTCAACGATAAGGAAAGAGGTCCCCTAGAAAGATTAGGTCCCTAGTCTGGACGTAGAGGACGGGACCGTCCGTCTAAGAAATGGTGACTCAGTGGTCCCTTCGGGTGTGTCGAAGTTAGGTTCTGACCGACTGAGACTTCGTGGAGGAGAGTTTCGAAAATAGAATACACCCTCCCTTTTGGACCTAACCTCCGTCTACGCCCTGGGGGAAATCGACCGTCGGGAAACGAGTAAAGGAAGGGTGGCAGGTAGTGGAAGATCAGTGTCTCCGCGTTTTCGGGCGAGGGAAGAGGTACAATTCACGTAAGCGTTTCGAACCGGTTGGGTCCCGACTCTGATTCAACAGTTGGTCGTCTATCTTTTTTTTTTCTTTTTCGTTAAAGAAGGTAAAGAACCGAGTTAGGATACGTCAGTTATGACAATTGTCATTTAGTTTATAGTCCCGACGTGACTGGGTCCTTTTCCGGTTCCTCTTTTTTTAAGGTCTCTTCTTAGGTTTTTTCATCTCTCCCTCTCTCTCTTTTTTTCTTCCAAGTCGGTCTTCGTATTTAGTACGGATCCCTTCTCTTAGGCGTCGCCGTCGTCGTTACCGTAACTCTGAATCGGCGGGACCGCTCGACCGAGGGTCCTGGAGACGAAAACCACAGACTCAAAGAACCTGGGACTAAGGACCATCTAGGTCCCCTACTCTCCGGTGGTCTCGGTCCCGAACCCTAAGACTAAATTCCAGAATTAAACCCCGGAGTGACGTGTTGGGGACAGAGTCAACTCTTCCCTGCAGACATCCTGTCCCGAAACCCCCTCTTTCGAGGGGGGAGGGGTGAAGACGGGAAGTAGGAAGGTATGTACGGCAGGATATTCTAAAGTATCGAGTGTCACAACCGAGGTTTTTCAAACTCCGAGTTTACAAGATTTTTTTAAAGTCGGTACAGACTCTGTACAACGGGTAACGGGACGCCGGAGGAAGGTATTTACATTTCTTTCACTTTTCACTTTCACAATCAGTGAGTCAGCACAGACTGAGAAACGCTGAGGTACCTGGTATCGGGCGGTCCGAGGGGACGAGTACCTTAAAGGGTCTGTTCTTATGACTTCACCGATCGGTAAGGGAAGAGGTCCCCTCGAAGGGCTGGGTCCCTAACTTGGACCCAGAGGAAGTAACGTCCGTCTAAGAAATGACAAATTCGGTGGTCCTTACATCGATAAGTTATTTAAAAATACTTCGTGGGTGACACACGGTCCGTAACGGGTTTCCGGGACCCCTAAGTCGGTACCTGTTTTGTACAAGGGTTGAAGGGACTTCGATGTCAAATCAATTACTACCCCCTCTATTCTATTAATTCTAAAAATATCATACAACCTCCCAAGTCAAGTCAAGTCAAGTCAAGTCAAAGAGTCAGCACAGGCTGAGAAACGCTGGGGTACTCAGCGTCGTACGGTCCGGAGAGACAGGTAGTGGTTGAGGGCCTCAAGTGAGTCTAAGTGCAGGTAGCTCAGTCACTACGGTAGGTCGGTAGAGTAGGAGACAGCAGGGGAAGAGGAGGACGGGGGTTAGGGAGGGTCGTAGTTTCAGAAAAGGTTACTCAGTTGACAAGCTTACTCCACCGGTTTCATTTTGTTTTTTGTTTCTTTTATTCTCTGTATCGCACAAAACCCACCCTCCTCAGTCCAAATTAATACCATTCCCCTACAAACTCCTGTCTGAATTTCGTCTACTCGTACACTCGGGTGGTCTTTCACCTCTTTCCATAAGATCCGTCGTCCACGTTTCCAGGACTCCGTGCTACACTGTCCCCACAAACTCTTTACTCCTCCCTCCCGACCTCCCCTCTATCCCCTACCACTACCTGCCACGTCAACTCCAACCTCTCCACTGGTTCCCGTTCTTGTCCGTCCCGTAGACCCGTCATCACTTAACCCAAAGAAGACCCAGTTATCCCTAACAACCCCTTGAACCTCGACCCCTCTCTAGATTAGATTACACCAAAAGTTGAAGAACTGTCAGGGAGTGAGGATATACGACTGATGAGTTCTAAATTTTTTTAGATCTACCTAAATATACCGTTGAACATGTGGTGATTCTTGGGTAGAAAGAAAGAAAAAAAAAAAATCCGTTCCAAAATGACCCTAGGGACTCTGTCGTCCCCCTTAACTCTTGTCCATTGTCAAAGGGAACGAGCGACCAAGGGACTCCAACTTCCTCCCTACGAACGAGGAATACACCCCGCTCCCGTCCCCACGTGGGTCCCCACCCCGGTCTCCCGACTGACCCACCAAACGGATGGGGAGACCACGACAACTCGATGCCAAAAAGATCACCAGTCCATACCTACACTCTCAACCTGATATTTCTTTCGACTTGCGGTTACTTAACTACGAAAACTTGACACCACAACCTCTTCTGAGAGCTCTCTGGGAACCTGACGTTCCTCTAGGTTGATTAGGTAGGATTTCCTGTAATCAGAACGTATAAGTAACCTTCCTGACTACGACTTCGACTTTGAGGTTATGAAACTGGTGGACTACACTTCTTGACTAAGTAAACTTTTGTGGGATTACGACCCTTTCTAACTCCCGTCCTCCTCTTCCCCTGTTATCTCCTACTCTACCAACATACCGTAGTGACTGAGTTACCTGTACTCAAACTCACTTGAGGCCCTCAACCACTACCTGTCCCTCCGGACCACACGACGTCAGGTACCCAACGTTTCTCAACCTGTGCCGACTCGCTGACTCGACTCGACTTGACCGCCACAACTCACGTCTCCCGTATACATCATGGGACGAAAACGAGGGTTGTGGGGTAAAAAAAAGAGGTCCGTGAAGTTTTCACTGTCCACCCGCAAAACAAGAGAAACGTAGAAGACCCGGGTATTAGACGGGGTTGGTACGGACGTGTGTTTATAAAAATCAGGATAATCAAACAGACATAAAACAACGAGTTCCTCTCCACACAGGTCGACGTTCGTAGCGTTGTGACGTGGTTTCCCAGGGTCCGGAGAGTGACGAGGGACTCTCTGAGATGGGGGAATAAGAATTCCCCACTTCCCGGCTGTCTCCTACACTACCAACCTACCGTGGTGGCTAGGTCACCTGAGTTTGAACCCGTTTGAGACCCTCTACCACTCCCTGTCCCTTCGCACCGGGCGACACCAGGTACCCCAGTGTCTCTCAACCTGTCCTGAACCACTGACTTCTTGTCGTTGTTCCCCGACCTCCAGAGAAGACTTTGAAGCAGGACGACCTGTCCCCGGCACCTGTGATCTCTTGGGTAGAAAGACCGTCAGTGGACATTGCGGGAACGTGTAAGAACCGTGTACTGTTTGTGAGTTTATATAATCTACTCGTATCTTCCTGTAGCCCCACCTACCAGTCGTTTGTCAGTTACCGCGAAGGAAACCTCTGATCTTACTCATACTGTTCATTTCCCGTTAAAGGAGAAAATAAAGAAGAGAAAAAACATGAAGTTCAATAATAAAAAATCTTTCTACACAACTTACCTACTTCTGACTGGAGTCCATCCAGTACGAAAAGACTCACAGGCAACGAACGAAATATTACTCCATCGGGAAAGTGTGGACGAATACTCCCAGAACCCTGTTAATTCACAGTACAGAACAAACGTGACTAAAACTAGTCACTCCTCGGTACATACAAAGAATTCGCCCCTAGACTACCCCTTCCTGGACCCATACCTCTGTCTGCGGGCGTGATCGAAAGTGACCGACGACACTCGTCCGGGTCGGGGGAGATAGGAGGACCCGTCGGCCCTCGACCCTCGACCAATTGATAGGGAAGAGGGAGTCGTGTGGGAATGGGGTCGGATCATGGGATATGAAAGGATCCTCTTTTAGTCGGTGGACGGGGCGTCCAGCGAGTCTTTACCTTCCTGAACGACTCTGGGTCCCCTCTTTGGTTTAGCGGGTCACCTTGAGTCATCGTAGAAGAAGGTCCGTTTAACATCTCGGAACACTCCAGAAATGGATTCTTCCTCTTCCCCCTTGAGAAAGGTGGAAGTGGAATCTGTAAAGGACGCGTCACAATGGAGGTTGCTCCGGCGACTTCACCTGTCAGCACCAAAACGGAATAATCGTAGAAAAGGAAAAGGACCATTGTCGGGGGAGGATAAAACTAAAAAAACCGACGAGGTGGCACCGTACACCCTAGAATCAAGAGGCTGGTGCGCACCTTGAGCACGCGGGACGTCCCCTTCGAACCTCAGGATTGGTGGCCTGACGGTCCTTTAAAGGTTGCCGTAGGATGGGAGACGAAAGTCACTAACCGAGTCGCGACCCTGAGTACTGGGTTAGATCGGTTACTCTCGGTCTGAATCCTAAAACCAAATCTGACAACCACATTGTCAGTTCTTTCCCAGGCCCTATCCGAGGTCGGGGAGGTAGAATTAATGTCACTACGTTTAGAATCACCGTGTTTTGTCCCCGTGTTCAACTAAAGAACAAGTACGGGGAACAGACAGAGTCCGACCACCCCCGAGACGAGGATAGAGGGAGTAAGTCCCTATGTCCGACCACCTCGAAGATGGAGACCCTTGTAGTAGTTTATGGTAGCGTCCCCGCTTCCCGTGTCACCTTAATCGACGTAGACTGAAGTTCAGGACTGGAACAACGAACTTCGTTCCCAGGACGGACCATGAGTCAATAACGAGTCTCTCATAGGTAAAAGGGGAGTAGGTCAAAGGGGTCGGGAATAAAAGACATACAGGTTCAACCTAAAGGTCTCGATCCGAGTTTACGGACGGGGAGGTCGTGCTCAAGACTCTGGGAGGAGTAAAGGGTCGTAGAAAAGTAGTAGAATCGTGTCACCTTTCATGTATCATCCCTGACATCAGACGCGGGACGGCGGCAGATCGTTTCTGGATTCGTGAACGTACGATTCAGTGAAGTCGACACAGACTGAGACACTGGATACCCGAAGGGAACTCCGAGTTGACCACTTCTTAGGTGGACGTTACGTCCTCTGGACTCAAACTAGGGACCCAACTCTTCTAGGGGACCTCTTCCCTTTCAATGGGTGAGGTCATAAGACCGACCTCTTAAGGTACCCGATATGTCACAACGTCTCAGTCTGTGTTGCCTCACTGAAAGCGAAGTGAAGACACTGGATACCTGACGTCGGACACTCTGAGGAGACAGGCACCCTAAGAGGTCCGTTCTTATGGCCTCACCCGACGTAAAAGAGGAGGTCCCCTAGAAGGGACGGGCCCCTACCTTGGAGGTAGAGAATGAACCGTCCGTCTAAGAAGTGGCGGCTCGGTGGTCCCCTCGAAACCCGTACGTCCGTCCGAGTCAGTGAAGTCAGCACAGACTGAGAAATGTTGGGGTTCCTGACGTCGGGCGGTCCGAAGAGACAGGTACCTTAAAAGGTCCGTTCTTATGACCTCACCCGACGGTACGGGTGGAGGTCCCCTAGAAAGGTTGGGTCCCTAGCTTGGGTATAGAGGACGAAACGTCCTCCTAAGACATGGACGACTCGGTGGACGACACGGGACAGTCATAGGTCGTTTCTGGGTTCTTGAATCATGCACCATGACAGTCACGAAACGTTACAATCCGTGCATCATCCACAATAATCAACTTGACAGGTGTTACAGGTCGGTCACAGTTCGTGTACCGTACAAAAACGGAACATAGAGAAGGACGTCGCAAAGGTCGTCACAGAAAAAGTTTCCAATGAGGAGTTTTGTGGAGGAGGGTCGGGGTCGGAGGACGTAGAACCCTGGACCTCAAACAACGATGGTCCCACATAAACGACTTTACTCACCCCACCCCACTCCCCCGGAACTTCCCCACCAGGTCCCGACGTGACGGGACGCGCCCAGTAGTCCCCAGTCACTCGTCGTTGAACCGAATACTTAAAGGAGTCTCCCGGGGTCTGTTTCTCCCTTCAGTAACCACTACGCCAATGGAACCGTTGGGAAACACGACCTCTCACCCTCTCTCTCCACTTCCCTCCTTTACCTCCCTTCCCCCGTCGACGACCCCCTCTCCCGTTACGTCCTCCCAAGCAAGGGGAAATTTTCTCCCCTTACTGAACCACAGACGGAAGGTTTGTTTGACTTCCTTCCCCAGAAGGGCGACGTCCTCCCTCCGACCAGTCCCACCCTACGGGACGAAGAGGAGGAGGTCGGAGAGATCTCTAGGAAGGTCGACCGGACTCTTGTACCTCTCTTTCAGCCACAAGGCTGCACGACACAATAGGACACGTTCAATGGGAGGGAGAGACTTGGAGTTAAAGGAGAGAATGTTTTACCCCTACTAGTGGACGTCGTACCGTCACTCCCAACCCACTCCAAACTACACTTCACACCTCGTCACGACGCCCCGACAGTCAGTGAACTAACGGAGAATGACCGGTGCACCTAACTCCGCTCACTGACGCACGCGCGAACCAACACAGACTGACAAACAGTGGGGCACCTGACATCGGGCGGTCCGAGGAGACAGGTACCTTAAAGGATCCTCGTCCAACGGTAAAGGTGGAGGTCCTCCAGAAGGACTCGGTCCCTGACTTGGGTTCAGAGGGTGTGAAGGACGTGACCGTCCACCTAAGAAATGGTGTCTCGGGGGACTTGTGGGGCCTGTTACTAATGGAACTTTAGTCCCACCCCGTAGAGAGGACATTGTACGATTCACCCTCGAGGTCATTGACAACTAACAACTACTACTGTCTACAAAGACCGTCAAAGAACTGGAACCCTCACCCTATACCTCCTCTCCGCAATAACAACACAGAATACCCAGTACTAATACACCTACCCCTCTGACTTCGAGTCTGAACCCATATTCAGACTCTACGGAAACTCCCTCTACGGACCCTCGCCTCTGGTCGGTATCCCGTGGTTGTAACGAGACTGAGACGTAACGCACAGGTACCAGGTCGGGTGAACTGTGGGGTCGAGGTCCCGATTTTAGGAGCCGAAAACCACCTACTCGTTTGACCGTCTTTAACCGACCACTACCTCGTCCTAGACCCCGTCTCCTACAGTGAGGTGAGACGGGGTTAAGGTAGGAAGAGGGAGACTGGACACACACCCCCTCCTCCGAAGGACCCCCGGGACCTCTTAAGGGACGGACAGGGTGAGGGTCGGAGACGCCCACCTGGTGACTCGTTCCGTGGAACCTCAGTGAAAGGACGGGACCTCGGTCGGTTCCTGTGTCTAAAGACGTCCGTTAGAATTACCTTTAGAGAGGTCGATAAAAAGACAGAGATCCTCCTTAACCGTTGGTGTTTTAGACGAAAACGGGGTCTTCACCTCGCTTATCCGTCGAGATTCCTCGACGAGAGAGGAGGGGAGTGGTACCGAATTTTTTAAAAAAAACTCACATCAGTGAAATGTCACAACACAATCAAAGACGACGTGTCTTTTCACGCAGTCGGTGTAAATATGTGCGTAGGGGAGAAACAGGGGTGCAGGAAGGGCGACTCCAGGTGTGTCTCACAACTCGTCTCAAGGGACACGATGTGTCATCCGAGAGTAACCAATTTTAGGGCACCTGCCTCCTCGGACCACCCGACGTCAGGTACCCCAGCGACCCTCAGCCTGTACTGACTCGCTGAAGTGAAAGTGAAAAGTGAAAGTACGTAACCTCTTCCTTTACCGTCGGGTGAGGTCACAAGAACGGACCTCTTAGGGCCCCTGCCCCCTCGGACCACCCGACGGCAGACACCCCAACGTGTCTCAGCCTGTGCTGACTTCGCTGAGTCGTCGTCGTCGTCGTCGTCGTCGTCGTAGTCGCACATATACAGTTAGGGTCAGAGGGCGAAGTAGGGTGGGGGCNTGCCTCCTCGGACCACCCGACGTCAGGTACCCCAGCGACCCTCAGCCTGTACTGACTCGCTGAAGTGAAAGTGAAAAGTGAAAGTACGTGACCTCTTCCTTTACCGTCGGGTGAGGTCACAAGAACGGACCTCTTAGGGCCCCTGCCCCCTCGGACCACCCGACGACAGACACCCCAGTGTGTCTCAGCCTGTGCTGACTTCGCTGAGTCGTCGTCGTCGTCGTCGTCGTCGCACATATACAGTTAGGGTCAGAGGGCGAAGTAGGGTGGGGGCGGAAAGGAGACAACCACGAGTATACAAATAAGAAATACAGAGACAAGATAAAGACGAAACGTTTATCCAAGTAGACATGACCAAAAGATCTAGGGTGTATAAACACAATTATATACTACACAAAAAGAAAGACTAAATGAAGTGAGATACTGGTAGAGATCCAAATAGGTATGGAGCCGTTTACCGTGTTAAAGTAAGGAAAAGTGCCGACTCGTTATAAGGCGACATATATGGATGGTGTGGAAGAAATAGGTAACGATACAACTATCTGTAAAGCCAACGAAGGTACAGGACCGATAACATTTATCGCGATGTTACTTGTGACCCAAGTACATAGAAAACCTTAATATCAAAGGAGACTTATACACGGGTTCCTCACCCTAACGACCCGGTATACGACCAAGACCCGAAAGGGTCCACCGTGACAACCATTTCTTAAATGGACGGTCACGTCCTCTACGTTCTCGGACCTGAAACTAGGGACCCAACCCTTCTAGGGGACCTCTTCCCTTACCGGTGGATGAGGTCTTAAGAACGGGCCTTTTAAGGTACCCGTCTCCTCGAGCCGTCCGATGTCAGGTACCCCTGTGTTTCTCAGCCTGCACTGACTCGTGCGTGTTTGTGATGGTGCGACCAAAATAAAAGCACAAAATTCCCTAGAGGTATAACAGGAGGTGTCGTCGGCACAGTGGAACGGAAGGGTGGTCGCGACATTCTCTCAAGGGAAACCAGATGTGGGTCGGAAGGGTAGTTGATGACTCGCGGTCGACACACGTAAACGAGGCTTGTGAAAGATATACCAACCCTTTAAGTAAGTGAGGTGAAACACTTGCCTTCCTTCGCCTTGAGTCTCTTCTCTTCTCTAAACGACTCCAGTGAGGGACCTCTTCAAGTCCTGACCGCAAGTGTGGGTCCAGAAGGGGTGAGACTTCCGGGACCCACGTCGGTGGTACCGTCCTCCCGTGACCTCGGTCACGTCACGGGATCAAATCCAGACCAAAGAGGGGTGCTTCGACACAGTAGACCCGTTTCCCGAAATGAACTGAAGAGACACGGAGTCGAAGGAGTAGACATCTTACCCGTATTATTTTCGTGGATGAAGGGACCGAACACTCTGAAATTATCAAATCGGACACAAATCGATTTCATGACCCCTGTCCCGATCTACGTGACACGTTAGGTCTACTTGAGTTGGTTAGAACTAAACCTACGACCGCGATGTCACCCCCTCATCTTGTCTCGGGTAGGTCGGAGGTCGTGAATGCAAAAACCGTCACGGTGCTTTCATATTCTATGATTAGACAATCGGAACTTGATGATACGTATATATAAGTAGGTAAGTTGTTTATAACTCATGGGTGACACATGGACCGGTCCGTTTCTCCTTATTCCACGACGAAGAGGTTCCTTCGTACACCTACCCTAATGCTTCTCCCTTCCTCTCAGTCTCTCGGACGGGGTCCGACTCAGGGCCTCCTGGCTGTCCTCAATCCGACCCTCCCACTAGATTCCCGGCCGTGTCGTGTCTCCGTGTCTCGACAGAACGACTGAGACCACTTTAGAGCACTAACAATCTCAGGAGGTCACACTACACTTCTCGACTGAATAACCTTTTCTGGGTCTGACTCCCGTCCTCCTCTTCCCCTGCTGTCTCCTACTCTACCAACCTACCGTAGTAGCCGAGTGACCTATACTCAAACTCGTTTGAGACCCTCTATCACTTCCTGTCCCTTCGGACCGCGCGATGTCAGGTACCCCAAACGTTTCTCGACCTGTATTAAATCGTTAACTTGTTCTGAGGAGGTGATTGCAAACCGGTAAAGTAGGGATTTGAGCCACTTAACACCAACTTGTACTCTTGAAATTGGGGGCGATCGAAATTGGAACTAAGAGAAATGAACGAAAAGTGTATAGTACATAAAAATAAAAAATTAAATAAGTAAATTTTTTATAAATAAACAAACCGACACGACCCAGAATTAACACCGTACATCTTAGATCAAGGGACTAGTCCCTAGTTTGGGCCCAGGGGACATAATCCTCGTGCCTCAGAATGGGTGACCTGGTCGTTCCTTCAGGACTTGTAGTAGAGTAAATTAGACTTGTTGTTAGGACAATCATGTCCTTGTCTCCTACTGAAATAAAATGTCTACGGGTCTTTCCACTTCACAATACAGAATTCAGTGGGGCAACATCCCGACGACCCGAATGTTTTTGTTTTCTTTAGTTTTGACCCTCGGGACAATTTAAGTTTAAAGTCTATTTGTTACTTACTCAAAAAACTTCCGATTCATATACTTTATAAACCCTGTATGAATTTTTTTCATAAACGATAAGGAGACTTCGACTTACCTCACAGAACATGAACCGTCTGGATAGGTCAAAAACTTGAACCAATACGGACAAAAGTGGGGACTTTCATTTCCATCACTAGTAATATTAGACCCAAAGAACTCCTGGATGATGCACGGTCCGACACAGGATTCCCGAACCGTATGGCACAGAGACCTCGAGACTTCCTTCCCCGGCCAGCGGGCGGTCGTCGGAGACGAGCGTCAAGGGTCGCGCCGGTGCATCACAGTGGGAGCCGGGCACCATGGGCCCTCCCCGGCCGGCCCGCGCGCGCCGGGTAAGTAGTGGCGCCCCGGCGCCGCGCGTCTGTTACGCCCTCGCCGGGAACGGGCGCGGGCGCACCGACAGCCATGTTTCCTACGCGACAATTGTGCACATGCCATTATCCGAGGGGGTGCCGGAGAAACGCCCGGCGGGCGAGGGTCGGACTGCCGACCGGGCTCGGTAGGTAGAGTTAATACAGTACCCGTTACTCGTAGGAGGACACAGGTCTCAAGACGGCAGACCCGGTCCGACCTGAAGCAAACTCCGGAAGACGGACCTGCTGGGGTCACTGGACAGTGAGAGCCCTTCCTTGGAGGACGCCCCACTCGTGGATGACACACGACCCAGGGTCGGTGAGAGAGGAACTAAAGTCACATTCGACCACAAACCCAATAATTGGGTAAAGTGTCTCCTCCTTTGACTCCGAACCTCGACCCTTTAGAAATAAGACGCCAGTGTGTCGAGAGCTCAAACGAATTCTACCCAAAAAGGAAACGCCGAAATACCTCTATATCGAGGGACTGAGATTATAAGTGTGTAAGTCTCCATGTAAAGTCGCCAGAGATCAGATGAGTGTCCCAACCCGTTGATAGGGGTACTCAGTTATAATCTTGTGATATTTCAGGTGAGGGTGGTGGGCGGGGGTTTGGACAATCGTCCAAAATGTTTACAGACAGAAACCGACGTGACCCAGAAGTAGCGACGTGACCGACGAGAGATCGACGTCATGGGCCGAAGAGGGACGTCGCCGAAGAGACCGACGCCTCGTGTTCGAGACTTCACACACCCGAACCACCAAGGCCGGGGACCCGAGACCTCGTGTCCCAGTCATCAGCACCACACACCTGAACCCACGAGGCGTGCAGTACGCCCTCAAAGGGTCTGGTCCCTACCTTGGGCACAGAGGTCGTAGCCGTACGTCTAAGAAAGGGTGACTCGGTGGTCCCTCCGGGGTCGTCAGTAAGAATTGAGGAGAGAGAGCGATCGAGGACCATCGGTGGTTAGAAGAAAGACAGAGATATCTAAACGGAAAAGACCTGTAAAGTATATTCACCTTAGGATGGTACACACTGGAAAACATTGTCCCAACAAAGTGAATCGTGTCACAAAAGTTTCAAGTAGGTACAACATCGGGTACATTCCAGAAGCAACAATAGCGACTTATTATAAGGTAGCATACCTATCTAGTGTAAACGCATCGGAAAGTCGACAAGCACCTGCAAACCAAACGAAGGTGAAAAACTGAGCACACTCATCTCGACGATACTTGTACACACCTTTAAAACCACACCTGCACACAAAAGTTAGGGAAACCGATTTATGGATCCTCACTTTAACGACCCAGTATATTCTTGTACTACGAATGGTTTTGAACTCCTCGACGACCTGACAAAAGTTTCCCTGACGTAGCAAAATGTAAGGACGGGTGTCATCTACCCACAAAACTAATAAAAGGGTGTAAAATCGGTTATGAACAATGATAGACTGAAAAAAACTAAGATCAGTAGGATCACCCACACTTCACCATAGAGTAACACCAAAACTGAGCGTAAATAAAGGGACTACCAATTACTACAGTTTGTAGAAATTCACACGAATAACCGGCAAACATATAAAAGAAACCTCCTTCTACGGAATAGACTATATACTAAGCGTTTATGAAAGAGAGTAAATCACTCAACAGAAAAGCGAAAGAAATACCATAACAAATGTCGTCACATTTTAAAACCATTTACAGGTTCAACGATAAAAAGGAAAACAACGAATACGAAAAGTACAACTATTACTTTTCGGTCGATACACACTGAGACTTCACCCACCAGAAAAACGGAAGTCAGAAGGTACCCCCCACACCTTTCTCGACTAGTCCCAAACCACCAGTAGCATCCGAACCCGCTCCCACATCTCGACACTTTTTATTACTGGGACCTTAACTTGTCTTAACTCAAGGTTAGGATCGGTCCAATAACGAAAAAAAACTACTGAACCCGTCCAGTAAGTCACGGAGACTTGGAGTCAAATGAGTAGACATGTTACCTCTATTGGTGTGGATGAAGCTCCAACGACACTCCAATTTATTTCCTCCCCAGTTCGTGTACCTTCTATGAAGGATCTGTATCGACCCCACTGTCACCGGAGATCCAAGTGGTACTTCTGTCGGTCCAGGGGGTGGGGGTCGTGACTGGTTCCATGTGCCGGGTCTCAGGAACTCGGAGACAAGGTCACTTAAAAGGAGACCTTAGACTTGTGGTTCGTATCAAAGAGACACAGGACCACTTTTGGCACTCCCGTCGTCTTCTCTGGTCTTCCATGGTAATCTGACAACCCGTCTCCCTCCACCTCCGAGGTCAAATCTGTAGCGGGGGGTCGGACGGGACCGAAGGGTATCGGAAAGTTGGAGACAATGGCTGTTCCTTTGACTCCAAGTCTCTCCGCTTCGCTGAACCACCTCCAGTGTGTCGGGGTAGGACTTTTCGTTATTTTTCTTCCCGAAGAACGGAGACCCGGGCTCTTAGAAGTCCATAGTGGGACCGCGTACGGGGTGAAGAGAACTTCAGTCCTGGAACCCTACTGCAGGACGGGTGTTCCGTGGAGGGACCGAGGGTCAATCTTGTACTTCGAAACCTCGATGTGCCTTGTCTTAGGTCGTTGTAGTAGATGAGAGACTGGGGGTCATAGAAGTAGACAAGTCACCCTTGTGAACAAGGACGGACATCTCAACGACACTCCTACCTTACTTTCCACTCGGAACATACTCGACTCACACCTGGACCGGTAGTACTCGTGAACCATTACTGCTGATAAATAATACTCATAGTTATTGGGTCTACTCCCAAAACCTTGTCTAGGTCTGACCCGTGCGTGTGACCGGACTGACCCTCCACCACCGGTCTGACGAGGGGGTAACGGCCTTGGGGGTCTCCGACATAAAAGTCCCGATGCCCTTCACCTCCCGCGACAGACGACCGCCTACCTACCTCACCTATTTTAACTAAGGCCGGGTCGCCGGCGTCCACCGGAACGTTAATGGGTGACGGTCCGGCGGCCTCTACTCTGCGGGAGCCCAGTGTCGAGACGACTGGGGTCTCCGCCGCCTAGACCGACCGACCACCGACCCGGAGGACACGATTTCGGCCCCCGACACCACGACCCCACGGGTCCTGACCCTAAGTCGGAGCGGGTGAGGATGTCTATCTGTCTATGGACCGTCTGCCCGGGTGTAGGTGAGGTACCCCGTTCGACCTGCACTAAGACAAAACTAGCAGTGTCTGGGTCAGAGTGTTCGGTCACGAATCAGGGGGCCCCTCCAAGTATCGGGTGAACACGTGTGTCCAGGGGAGTTACTTCAGACCGAGTGTTACCCCGAGTAGGGACGGACGAGGAGGCTGTGGACCACTCGTTTCTGTCCGACGTACAGACAATTCGGGGTCTGTCTCACGAGGGGTCCTACACTCGACGCAGACAGACCCAGTCGTAGGAGAAGGGGACGGTCTGTGTCATGGACCATGTGTCACCCGTGAACCCCCTTGTAACTTACCCATCTACTCACGAACTGGGCCCATGGTTCCCAATCCTAAGGTTGTATAAAACACCCGTGTGTCAAGTTGGGTATGAACCGGACGGTACTTTATTTGTAGCACGTGACGAAAAACTCGTGGTTGACATATGGACCGTGTACCACGGGTCCCACGTTCCCTCTCTCCATCCCCCAATCCCTCCTCTTTGTTACCTTCACTCCTGGTCCCTCCCCCACACCGACCCTCCACCCTCCACCGGATACAGAGACCCGGACGTCCCCCACGTAAACGTCTACCCAGTTCTGTCTTTCGACCCTGGCTACGACAGCCACCGAAACTCACGGTTGGTCCACTTCTGAACCCCTAACTTGGTGATTCTTCGAGAGTCCACATCTGTCCTGCAGAATCTGAACTACTCGATTTCTCGACATCCTTAGTACGGAAAAAAAAAAAAAAAATTTCTTTAAGGTAAGAAAAAAATTTTTAACTAAAAAAACCGACGGGAACAGAAGTAAGGACGCGAGTCCGAAAAGACGCCAACGTCGCTCGACCCCGAGGAGAGGTGACGCCACGTGTCCGAAGAGTGACGCCACCAAAGAGAACAACGTCTCGCGCCCGAGACCCGCGCGGCCGAGTCATCAACACCGGGTGCCCGAATCACCGGGGAGCCGTACACCCTAGAAGGGCCTTTGTTCCTACCTTGGGTACAGTGGACGCTACCTTCCGTCTAAGAATTGGTGACCTGGCGCCCCTTCAGCGTACAAACAAACCTCGCCCTCCAGACACAAATCTCGAGTCGAGCCGAGGTCGAGAGTAAAGTGCACCCTTCTTAGGATCCAAGACTCGCCCTTCCACTGAGAGGGTCCCTGTACGTCGGGCGTCCTCGGTCCTCCCTGTGACCTGCCGTCTGGAGGAACGGAGGTCCAAAACGTTCGTGCACCGGGTCAGACGTTCAATATTTTTACGAATAAGTTTTGTGTTGTCGGCAATGGCTACTGTTATCTTCGGTAAACGGACCAAAGCGAGTAGACGTAGAGATCCCCAATCATTTAAACGTCGGTTAAAAGTACCCAAAGTTTAACTTAAAGATCCATCCAAGGCAACTCTGCACCTCTTTTCAGGGGTGTGAATAGGATCTTTCCCGACTCGAAAAGGATCTTTCTAAGGAAGTACGTCACTCACAACGGACTAGTTTGATGAGACACACGGTCGGAGGGTGGGGGGTTGGGGTTTTACTCCCGACCCTTACCTCTTAAAAAAAAAAACAATAAGAACCTGTCAAGAAAACCTTAGGTTTTTGTGAGAACGACGGAACCGGAGTATCTTGGGTTACAGGCTACCTCATCTGTCTTACCACAGGTCACCTATTAGTCTTAGGTCCATCCTGAAAGGACCACCCAGTCTCCTATTCTTAGGTAGACGGTCCCGTCCTCTGAACTCAAACTAGGGACCGGACCCTTTTAAGGTGTACTGCACCTCGCTGATTGGGACATGTGACGTTGAATGACTCGGTCACTCAGTCTTACTGACTGCGCACGCACGAGTTTCCGGTTGTTCTGTGTCGATGACTTCGGGCACATGGACCCCGGACGTGAGACGTTGTTTTCTCCGGTGGTGTACCGTTGATCTCTCATCGGGTTTGAGAGACGTCAATCTCTTTCGGGCGTACGTCATTGTCTCTGGGTCGTGTCGGTGTTTATTTATTTTTCTTTGTGTCGTCGCACATATACAATTTTTTTCTTTTTTATTTGGTCCATCGTACTAACCTCGTTCGGGTCCACCGTGACCTCAGACCCTTTTCGCAGGTTGGTCGGACCTCGCGGTTCTCCCGAAGGTTTTCTGCCACTATGGACTCAACTCAGAACTCTTTCTTCAACCTTAAGTAGTATACCCCCTCCGCTAGTCCATACATAAGGTCCACAAACTTCCGAGTCTCCATATTTCAATATCTTTCAGCAATTTAGGTGACCCGGTACTCCGACCCCTTCACACTCCGTATCTCCCCGGCTCTAATCGTTTACGGAAACCCCTATCCGACACAGATCTTTCAGCATCCCTACACAAACCTTCCTAAGTCTCGACCCCTCATTGGATCGCTATCACCGGAACAACTCTCGAGAAAGACCGATGACACTCCGGCCACTTCTCTACCGACGTCAGCATATGCACGCACTATAAATTGTATATTATCTCCCACCTTAAGAGACCACGGGGTCACCAATTCTTAGGAGAAAGGTCACGTCCGCTACGTCCAAACTAGAGCCCCTTGATCTTAGGGTACATGGTGTCCTGTGATCTCTTTGGGCACGTGACGTTCTTCTGGGTCACATCCCGGAGGGTCTCTATATATATATATATATATTTTATCAATGATGTTATATATACCGTTATTATCATATGGTCCGTCATAAGATTCGTAAATGTACTAAATGGAGTAAGTGAGGAGTTTGTAGGGGTACTCAACTTCACGTACCTTTCGAGCATTGGAGCCCCGAACACCTAGCAATTCATAGTTGGTTAGTGGAGGTAGCATAATCGTTAGACATACACGACGAACGGGGTACAACGTCGACTTCTGTACAACGTCAAGTCTGGTAAATTTATCGAACGGTACAACCCACGACCCCACATGTTGGACGAGGTGAACTCCCTACCTTCTCAAATAAGAAAGTGAGGTCCTCGCCACGGGAGAAATGCCCGACTGAGTCGTTCCAGTGAGGGAAAACCCCTGCCTGTTGTAGGTCACTGGTTATCTACACCCTTCTATTACAGGACTGGGGAACAGGATTAAGCTCTACGAAGACTCTCCGGTAAGACCGAGGTCTCGAGACACACCCCAGGTGACTCTGGAAACAACCCGGTAGCAGTCTCGAGTGGAACAAGGAGAGGGGTTAAGACGAAGGAAGAGGGGAACAGGAACTCAAGGTTGGGGTTCTCGTGAAGGATGACTTGTCGGGCGTACCATCGCAGACGAATGACCCCTGGGAACGGAATGGACACTGTGAACGGGCTTCCTCTTGTCGGTCACTAGTCGTCTCGAGCACGCAATCAGTCCCTAGATGTCTCTTTCTCTTAGTCATCCTATCTCTCTATCCATCCATCCATCCATCCACGTATCTAACCGATCTAGTTATCTAGATAGACACACACAAATCAACGAGTCAGCACAGACTGAGAAGACGTTGGGAAACCTGATATCGGACGATCCGAGGAGACATGTACCTTAAAGGGTCCTTTAATATGAACTCACCCAACGGTAAAGGAAGAGGTCCCCTAGAAAGGATGAGTCCCTATCTTGGGAGTTGAGGTCACAGAGGACGTAACGTCCCTCTACGAAATGGACGACTCGGTGACCCCTTATTTAGATATATATCTATCTATCTACTCGATCTATCCCCATCCATCCATCCATACCTAATCTATATAGTTGTCTAAATATCTATTGATCTATCTACTCCTAAATAATACTTCCTAACCGAGTGTACTAATACCTCCGACTCTTCAGGGGATCGGACGACAGACGTTCTGACTCCGGGTCTTTTCGACCGTCATTCCAAGATCAGGTTTGGGTTTCCAGGGCTCTTGGTCCCCTGGGTTACCATGTTCAGGTCCAGGTTCAGACTTCCGGGTTCTTGGTACTCCCGACTATAGGTTCCCATCCTCTTCCATCTGTGGGGCCAAGTTCGTCTCTCTCACTTAACCGGAAGGGAGACGGGAAAACAAGAGAAGACCAGGAGCCACCCAGACCACTACGGGTGGACGCACCCACTCCTACTCGAAATGAGTGGGTCAGCTAAGTTTACGGTCACAGAAGACCTTTGTGGAAGTATCTGTAGGGGTCTTTATCACAGACTCGTCGACAGACCCGTAGGGACTTCGGAGCAGTTCGACTGCGTATTTACACTGACACCGTCAGTCTTTCGTTTGCGACCAGGGGGACCTCAGTCGTCAGAGACACGGCAAGAGTGCGGTGCGTAGAGACTGAGAGACTTGAAACCAAAGGAGTAGACATTTCACTCCCACATAGTCAGTCGCAGAGTCAGACGAGTTCGACGGCATTGTCTTACGGTATCTGCCCCCGAATTTGTCTGTAGCCACAAGGGTACCAACACCTCCGACCCTAAACCCCACAAACCTCCGACGAACCTCCTCCACTAGGTTTTGTAGACCCCACCGAAGAGTGACGACGAAAGGTCTCGACCCCCGGACGAGAGGTACGGACGTTACGAGGTGTACGATTACTGGACTTTGTCGCCGATTAAACTGCTCGGTTTGCCTCAGGGGTACTAACGTAAACTGAAAGACTGATTACTGTTCTCTACTTGAGGGAAAAGAATCGCGTTGAATGTCAACCTATCGGAACCCGGTAGTGGGCTAGGGTTACAAGTTTTACAACGGAACATTTAACAGATTATTTCATTATTTCTTTCTCTGAACGATTTACTAAACAGAAAATTGGTAACATTACCCTAAAAAAAGACCCCCCCCCACCCATTGACAAAGTACAATCTTACGTTTTTAATAGTGTACATTAATCTTAGTAAAGTTAAGGCCAGAGGTGGTCCGGAGACTGTATAGGCCGTTGAACGCGGTGCAGCAGTTCGCTCAGTCGAGCATTTTGGATTAGTTTATTTTAACATTTTCCGTCAGTCTAAACCTCACCACGACACTTACGACCTTCCCTTCCGCCGAGGAGGTACGGAACCTCCCTCCTCTTTCGTTCCTCCCTTTTCCGCCCTTCTCTCCTTTTCTTCCCCCCTTCTCGGTGTAATCCCGAAGAAAGAGGGACCCGTCGGGTCCTGGACTACCCGGTGTCACTGTGAGAATTAGTGAAGGGGAAGGAGGGGTGAGTCTAGGCGGCAAACACGGGGTTCAAAGTAGAGTAAGTCCGACTGGTCCAAAGACGGACACGTAGAAGAATTATAAATTAGGATTGGTACGTCTGTGTACATACCTAGATAAATAGGTGTTTTCGACGTCTTATTTACAAATTGGTCCTTCCGTGAGCCGTCGAGTCTTGTAGATTGTCTGTTCGAAAAGGTTCCCGTTACTCCTGTCCGTCCGACAGAGCGAGACCCCTCTTCTATAAATAACTCTTTTTACAGGGACCAAGGGTTTTACAGGTCTAACCCGAAACCCCCTGACCTCCAATCGTTTTACAACGAGAAAAGTTAACCGAACTCACTCTTCGCTGAGAACGGAGACTATCCTCCTCTCACCTCTGACTTCCGGCGGACGAAGGTCTACAACAACCCCACGCCCAGGAAGTAAACAGGGTACTACAGGGACACACCACCACCGCCGGACAAACAGGAGCGACCCCGGACCTTAGACCAAGGTCCGTCCTCCGAACAGAGGGGTCCAACGTCGCACACCCGCCGTCACCTTTAAGTGTACCCTTGTTCACGGGGTGTCACCTTCTTAGTGTCACATTTCGGTTTACTACCGTAGTCCCTTGTCGTTCCCTCGCGGACTTATAAGACCCGCGACCCTGGGTGTTGGTCAAGGTCCGGGTCGAGGACTAAGTAGTTATAACGTGCAACCGTGATACCGTCCGTCTGACAGTCGTTGAAATGAAAAAAAATTTGAAAAATAAAATGTGACCTGATATCGGCTAATTGTTACAACACTATTAAGATCCACCTGCCGTTTCCCTGCGTTCGCATGTATATGTACAGGTAAGAGGGCGTTCGAGGGGAGGGCAGGGCCGACGGCATACTGAACTCGTCTCAAGGGACACGATTATGTCATCCAGGAACAACCAATCGACGAAATTTATGTCGTCACACATGGACAGGTAGGGGTTCAGGGATTGGTAGAGAAAGGGGGTAAGAGGTGGGGAGAGTGTTGGCAATTCAAATAAGAGATTGAGCCACTCAGACAGAGAAGGAACATTTACTCAAGTATACATAGTGACTAAAAATCTAAGGTCTTCATTTCCTACGGTGTCCTATGCAGAGGAAGAGACTGAATCAAGTGAACCATACTAGTAGAGGTCCGGGTAGGTGCAACGACGTTTGCCGTGACAAAGCAATAAAAATTACTGTCTCATTATAAGGTAACATATCTACCTGGTGTAGAAAAGGGTGGGGAGACAGCTACCCGCGAATCCACCGAAGGGACAGAACCGACAACATTTATCACGATACTTACAACCCGACGTCTGTAGGAAAGCTAGGTATCAAACGAGGCCTATATACGGGCACCCACCCTAGCGACCTAGTGTACCGTCGAGATAAAATCAAAGAATTCCTCGGGGGTAGGACAAGAGGTACCACGGACGTGGTTAAATGTAAGGATGGTTGTAACATCTTCCCAAGGGAAAAAAAGGTGTAGGAGAGGCCGTAAATAATAAAAACCTAATATATTCCTAACTTCCTGAAGTGCAAGGGAAGGACACAAGTTCGACTTGTCGAGGTAGGTAAGACGAATGACCTAAAGTAGACTTTTTGATAAGGTGTGTGCGTTTCAAACTGAGAGTGTCCCGTGAGTAACTTCTTACAATTTCTTTTTTAATAAGACTGTGACCACTTGCATCATTCATTCTGAAATAAGTCCGAGAAGACTACCCCCTCTGCCTTTCTTGTCACTCTAAAAAAATCGGTTCCTCATCAAACCCCCATCACCACACTTACCAGTCACTGATTCTCTTCTGCAGTTCCTGTCTCCTCCAAGATAAAAACCGAAACACTTCCCCTCACTCCAGCGAGTCAGCACAGACTGAGACACTGGGGTGTCTGACGTCGGATGGTCCGAGGGGACAGGTACCCTAAAAGGTCTGTTCTCATGACCTCACCCAACGGTAAAGGAAGAGGTCTCCTAGAAGGGCTGGGTCCCTAGCTTGGGTCCAGAGGACGTAACATCCGTCTGCGAAATGGGAGACTCGGTGGTCTCCCACGAGTCCGTGAGTCCGAGAAGTGATGGTGCACCCTCTAGAAGTCGACGCAGAACGCTCTAGATAAAAGGACTGGTTCCTAACTTGGGACCCGGGCGACGTAACCCTGACACCCCAAAAGTGGTGACCTGGTGGTACCTTTAGGGTTACCGTCTCCCCTAAGAACGACTTCCGTCCGGTCCCCCGGTCTATAGTTCCTCTTCCCAAAGAGAGTTACGGAACTGTCCTAAGAATGATGTTGACCCACTACGCCCAGGTCGTTCGTGCCCACGATTCCTGTTCTAGATCGACTCTTCTCCCGAGTCTCCTCGGACTGAGTTCCCTTCGAAGTGCTCTTTCTGGCACTTCGAGAGGTCCACACCGAGTTCCATCGTCTCCTCAGTCCCTGGTGGGGCGGAACTGATCACAGGAGGACCTGGGATCCGTGTGCAGCAGAACGAGGAGGAGGTCGAGGGTCGGGAGTTCGTGACGTCAAGTACGTTTATCGACGGACTCCCATCTCGTCCGGATTGTAAACTTTAAAGGTGAATCCGAGTCGACCCTAGACATCAAGACGCCAAAGAGATACTAAGTCCCCCAAAATCTTAAGAAACTATGAAATCGTGAGATAGGAGTTGATGATATCGTGAAACTAAAACGTAGAGAAACTAAGATCTGTACTACTAGGACCCTACATCTGAAAGACCGAGTTAATACGGTTCTTTTTTTTTTAAAAAAAACTTGGTTACACAGGTTCGGGGTGAACACTCTATGGTCAGGTACGGTGTCGCTCCGTGGTTCCTACCCTCGCACCACCCCGTCAACGACTGACTCTATCTCAGAATGTACAACCGGCACAGGTTCCAGTTTTGATCTCGTCGATGTGGAGACGGTAGTCCATACTCCCCGGTCTTACACCGGTTCTTCTCTTTTTATTACGGTCCTTTAATTCTCAACACCCATGTTTCCTACCTCGCCCCCAACTCCTCGCCTTTACCTATAATTCGTTCGTAGTAGATAAGCTATACTCTCTTGACCCTACGAGACTTTACTGACCCAAACCTGTCTACGAGTACCAAGGGACGCTATGTGAGAAAGATGGTGGAAAGGGAGGTTTAGTTGGACGATATAGTAGGGGACGAGGGTTGTCCCTAGACTTATTTCGGAAGGTATGTAAGGTACACCTAGACAATCAGTCAATTGGGCAACCTTAAATTTGCCCTCGGAAACCAGAAGGGACCACCAAGTCTGTCATTTCTTAGACGGACGTCACTTCCTCTGGACCCAAGTTAGAGACCTAGTCCTTCTGGAGAACCTCTTCCCTTACCGACGACGATTCAGTGAAGTCAGTACAGGCTGAGACACGCTGGGGTATCTGCCGTCGGGTGGTCCGAGGGGGGCAGGGACCCTAAGAGGTCCGTTCTTGTGACCTCACCCCACGGTAAAGGAAGAGGTCACGTACTTTCACTTTTCACTTTCACTTCAGCGAGTCAGCACAGGATGAGAATCGCTGGGGTACCTGACGTCGGGTGGTCCGAGGAGGTAGGTATCCTAAAAGGTCCGTTCTCATGACCTCACCCCACGGTAACGGAAGAGGATCGGTGAGGTCATAAGAACGGACCCTTTAGGGTACCTGTCTCTCGGACCGCCCGACGTCAGGTACCGCGNGATTCAGTGAAGTCAGTACAGGTTGAGACACGCTGGGGTATCTGCCGTCGGGTGGTCCGAGGGGGGCAGGGACCCTAAGAGGTCCGTTCTTGTGACCTCACCCCACGGTAAAGGAAGAGGTCACGTACTTTCACTTTTCACTTTCACTTCAGCGAGTCAGCACAGGATGAGAATCGCTGGGGTACCTGACGTCGGGTGGTCCGAGGAGGTAGGTATCCTAAAAGGTCCGTTCTCATGACCTCACCCCACGGTAACGGAAGAGGATCGGTGAGGTCATAAGAACGGACCCTTTAGGGTACCTGTCTCTCGGACCGCCCGACGTCAGGTACCGCGGCGTTTCTCAACCTGTCCTGACTCGTTGACTCATGTGTGTCTTCGTACGTACATGCTGTGGTGTTACTGTGGTTGCTGCCGACTTGCTCAGTCCTTTTCGATCCAATGGCGTTGTTTTTACGGAGCCTTCGGTTCAAGTGAACACACGGGGAGATTTCAGGTGATACCCGGACCCGTCGATACAAGGTGTACCACTGAGTCACTGGATCTGAGGAACTTATGCAAAGACGTAAAGTTGTCCTCCGAAGGATATAATTGTCCCCCGTTCTCTTCAAGGAGTCAAACTTTCACTACGAACACTGGAGGTGAGACTTGGTCAGTGCACTGGGATCGATCCCAGGATCCTTCCTCCGATCCTTCCCACTAAAAGATGCACAGGTCCTTTCTACTTATACTTCATCGTAAACCACTCGTGTAGCATGGTAAAGACGATGTTGGTAGTACAGAATAAAGTCATCGCTAGTATGCTGGTACTGATGTAATTAAACAAATTCAGTAATTTCTAGGGATGTCCCCGAAGGGGCGACCGGGTCACCGATTCTGAGACACGAGGGTTACGTCCCCGGGGCCCAAACTAGGGACCAACTCCTTGATCTAGGTGTACGAAGTTGATTCCCGAACGTACTGAGTCGATTCTAGGACGCACGACACTGATGTTGGGTTACGTCGGTTTATCTATTTATAATTTTTTTTTTATTTTCGTCTAAAACGTCTGCTCCTTTGGTTCCGGGTCTCTCCAACTTGTTGAACGAGTTTCAGTGTGTCTCTTACCGTCTAAGTCTGAGACTTGGGTCCCCGAAGAGACCACCGGGTTCCGATTCCGAGGTGTGAGGGTTCCGTCCCCGGTCTCAAGTTAGGAGCCAGTCCCTGTACCATGTTGACTCAAGTGTGCGGTGTGGATTTCTAGCGTGCGCGACGTTGTTTCTGGGTCCCGTTTGTTTGTTTATTTACGTAATTTTTAATTAGAGAGGGAAAAAAAAAAACAAAAAATTTCTTAGACTTGGGTCCAAACGTACGGAGACTTCAGACGTGGGAAGAGAAGAGTACACCACCTGGGAGACTCAGGTCCCCTGGCCCACCCTACCGACGGACGTGAGAGTCCGCAGACGAACACCATCTGTTCGGACCTAGGCTCTCCCCTCTATGGGAAACGACTGAACCCTTAAGTGACCCATGTCTATTGGGGAACGTTGTCCGTTAGTTACCAAGGACTGTTGAAAAAACAACAAAAAAGTAAATCCATTCTTTATACCTTTCGTATAAAACTTGAAACGAAAGGAAGGTAAAGGGTAGACAAGAAGTAGCCCTCAAGTCTAAGTTATTGGAAGATCTCGACCATAACTTAAGCTTCTACTGTGAGGAACCCCTCGAGGACACAACCCTCTCCTACCCAACCCAGTCAGACCGACAACAGAGGGCGAACCGGAAGACAGATACACAGGTAGACAAAGAGAATGGAAGACATAGACTAGGAAGAGTAGGTCTTCCAGGTTGAGTGAACACCCACTTTGAAACCACATATTAAAGTCCTTATAAACTAATCAAATCACTGGAAAGTGGGTGAATACGGATACGGATTTTAAGAGAGTAAGTTCTTGAAAAGGAAATCGAATCCTCTTAACAATACAGACCGGTTCTACGGGTTTCTCTCGATTAACACAGTGTCACGACATGGGAAAGTCACCGTCCCCCTTTTGAGAACTTCTTTTGTCTAAAGTCTTCCATTTCTTCTGTCTTCTGTATCCCTTCATTATGTCAACGCCAGTCTCACGACTGAACCCCAGTCTTTGGTCCCCCCACACCCGAAAGAACCACCAGGTCACCAATTCTTAGACGGAAGGTTACGTCCTCTGTGCCCAAGTTAGGGACCAGGTCCTTGATTCTAGGGTGTACGGTGTCCCGTTGATTCGGACTCACGGTGTTGGAGACTTAGGTTCGAGTTCTCGGGTACTCAACGTTGACGACTCCGGGGACACGAAATCTCGGACATGAGACGTTTATCTCCTTCGGGGTGTCGTCGTTTCTGGGTCTCGTCAGGTTTTTTTTTTAATTTTTTAATTTACTCTTTGGGGAGGACAATTTTTTTTGTTTTGTTTTTTGTGCCCCAACACACGGTGAACTACGGTGGGAGGAACCCAAACCCAGATCGTTCGGTAGGTTGGAGGGACTGAAGCAAAGAAATAGATATTTTACCCCTGTAAAATACATAAAGAACATCCCAGTGACTCTTTTAGCACTCTCTACTTTTTCCGCTGAGTGTGTTTGTGTCACAAAGTGTCGGACCGTCCTTTTATAATTGAATCAAGGAGAATTTTTTTTTTTCAAGACACGTAAATAAATACAGGACACCGGGCAGAGGAGAGAGTCCGTCGCTGGTCTGTCGAGCCGTACCGAGTCCCTTTCTTACTGTGTCGTCTTGAGTCTATTCCTTCCTTAGGTCAGAACCGAAAACTCAAAATTTTCGGCCGGTTCCTGACCCGTATCCTGTTTTCTAAACCTTCCTGCCTTCTCACTTCGCCAGGACAGAGACTCTGACCTTTTCTGAGGAACCCGACGTACTATCTTAATCCACCCTTCATTTCCCTTGTACCTCTCCGAAGGGTCCACTGAGTCACCATTTCTTAGGCGGACGGTCACGTTCCCTACGTCCTCTGCACCCAAACTAGGGACCTAACCCTTCTAGAGGACCTTTTCCTTTACCGTTGGAGGTCATAAGAACGGACCCTACCCCCTAGATCAAGGGCCGAGTCCCTGACTTGGGTCCGGGGACGTGACCCTCACACCTCCTGGTGGTCCCTTCTAAGAGAGGTCTTAAATCGGTATCGGGACCTCTTTCCTCCGCCTCCTGGGATTTACTCGTCATTGACAGAAAGACAGGAACCGTCTCGCATCCAAATGTACCTTTAGTGCACGAGAACACGGATGAGCGATTCAGTACAGACTGAGAAAACGCCGGGGACCTGACATTGGTACACACGACCACCCTCCCCTAAATCGTCCCATGCACGTACTCATTGTCGGAGACGAAAAAGCGTAGTCGGTTTATTGTCGTTGTTATCATTATCCTTATTCTTGCAACAAATCAGCGATTTAGTACAGGTTAAGAAACGCTGGATATACCTGACGTCGGACGGTCCGAGGAGACAGGTACCCTAAAAGGTCCGTTCTTATGACCTCACCCAACGGTAAAGGAGGAGGTCCCCTAGAAGGGGTGGGTCCCTTAGAAGGGGTTGGTCCCTGACTCGGTCTCTGAGGACGTAACCGTCCGTCTCAGAACTGGTGACTTGGTGGTCCCTTCGGGATATCTATAATTTGAGTTAATGTTTTTTTATTTCGAAAGACCTGACAAACTCAAAGATTTAATCGGTAGACGACGTCGAATGGGGTCTCCCAAAGGGACCTGTAAAGGCCCTGACACCCTTAAACCCCTTCGGTCCTGTTCTCGGGATCTGAAAACCCTGTTCCTACCCGTTCCAAGGACTGTTCTGTATTAAGGGGTCAAGAAGCTCAGCCCCTGGTGGGCCAGACACGACCAGGGAAGAGACCTGAGGAAAGACGAGGAGTGACGCGTGGAAGGATGCTCGTGTACGCTCGAGACGGGTTCGGGAAGTTAAACAGAGCAATCTTTTGGGAACACAATTTCTCTGGTAATTTTTTCTCTCCCTTTCTATTTAACGGACTTCGACGTTCCGGGTCCTCCCTTCTCCTCTCGTCCACTACCTTTTGTCCGGACACTAATCTCCCGTCCCCCACCGTGTCCTCGGACTCGTCCGTCTTTGGAGGTGACCTCTACAGTTTTATAAACTTTTAGGAGAAGGAAACCACTTAACTCAATGGTTTTACGTAAAAAAAAAAAAAGAGAGTGAGAGGGAAAAACGTGTGTCTCGTCAGACCGACACCAAGTCTCCTGTAAAAGCTCAGGCCGTCTCGAGCCGAGCCAGGGGAAGAGTGACGACAGACTGGAGTTCACTCAGAGACTCGGAGAGACTGGGAGTCGTAGGAGGAGATCTTTCTCTCTAGTACTATTTGGATGTTTTCTACCGGGACTTGGAGGGGGTAGAGACACACATACAAGGAACGTTACACTGAAACGTCGAGGACAGAGTTCCACCTCAGAAAGGAGGGTGGGGACCTAAGACTCGACAGGTACCCTGAGTAAAACCGGTTATCCTGCATCACTTTCACTACCATACTGTCAAGACTCGGGTCCAGGGTTCTCCAAAACAAGTGAGACAAGAAACTTGGAATCTTCCTCTTAGTCCGATTGGATAATCTCCTACTCTCCGGTGTGCCTCGTCTGTACTCGACAGGGGCGACTCTGATAAGTTCTTGTGGACCCTCGGTCCCCTGGTGTCTACGTACTCTTGGTCGGCCATATACAGTTCCGTCCGGGTCTGTTCGTCTTCGCGGTCGACTGAGTGTCTGAGTTCCCTTTGACCTAAAAGGAAACGACAACAAATCATTTCGATTTAATACAGACTGAAAAAACGATGGGATACCTGACGTCGGGGTGGTCCAAGGAGACACGTACCTTAAAGGGTCCGTTCTTATGATCTCACCCAACGGCAAAGGAAGAGGTCCTTTAGAAGGGCTGAGTCCCTAGTCGGAGCACAGAGGACGTTACCGTCCGTCCAAGAAATGGCGACTCGGTGGTCCCTTCGGGTCCTAACTTCAACGATCAAAAACGCAACTAAACAATGTGTCGTTATCGATTGTGTATGTGGAAATGGAATTTCTCAACGATACTCCACCTTCGTCAGCTTGTCCTCTCACTGTTATTGACGACAACCAACACACGTCTAACGGACCGTCGGACAACCCCAAACTGTCCGTCACAGAGTTCCGAAGAGACTACCGAGTCACCCATTTCTTAGACGGACCTTAGGCCCTCTGTCTCCTCGACGTCCAAGCTAGGGACCCACCCCTTCTAGGGCACCTCCTCCTTTACCGTTGGGTGAGGTCATAAGAACGGACCCTTTAGGGTACCTGTCGCCTCGGACCACCCGATGTACTCCTCAGGTACCCCGACGTTTCTTAGCCTGCACTGGTTCGTTGGTGCGTACATGTACGGGTACAGAGTTTCTGCACCTCTCTCTCTGCACGTCGACCCCACTCCGTGGGATCTCGGAGTGTGCCTCGGACCGTGTTCCATGGAGGACCTGTGCACAATCAGCAACCGACGACGACGAAAACCCTCAAGACTGTTCACGGAGACCAAGGTGTCACCCAAGGCTCGACATCAGAGACCCAGACCTCCGGAACCACTCATGAGTAGACACTTTTCTGATCCCCCGTCGTAGAGACCCACAACCCCTTTGGACTCCCTCACTTCAACCTAGTCCGTCCCCTATTTCGTAGTCGGTCCTACGAGGTATGAAGAGGGGGTGGTGAGGGGGCGACGCCAGGGACTTGGTCGAAGGAGTCGTAGGAGACCCGAGAACGATCTCTACGTGCAAGCCTGAAGGGGTCACCGGGTCACCAATTCTGAGCCTCAAAGGTAACGTGTCCCGTACCCAAACTAGGGACCAACCCCTTCACGGCGTATGACGTATCCCGTCGGTTTGGGGGGGTTTACACGTACGTACGATACAGCGAAATCCGCACAGAACGAGACACCCCGGGGTACCTGACATCGGGTGGTCCGAGGAGACCGGTACCCTCAGAAGTCCGTTCTTGGGACCTCCCCCAACGGCACGCGAGGAGGTCCCCTAGAAGGACTGGGTCCCTAGTTCGGGTGCAGAGATTACAGGGGACGTGACCGTCCGTCCAAGAAATGGTGATCGCGGAGAACCTTTCGACCTTTGAGGAAAGGGACAGGAGGGGGTCCTTCCTTATTTCTCTGACGTTTGAGAATCCACGGTGGGTCTAGACGACTTAGTCTTTGATAAAATTGTTCGAGAGGTCCCCTAGACACACTGCACTCTCATAGATCTTAGGACGTAGAGTTCGATGGACACGACTTCCTGGTCACAAGAAGAATCGTTTTAAAGGGTAAACAACGTCTGCCTGTGAACATTTTAGGTCATTTTTTACTCAAAATATTTCTAATTTACTTTTTAGTTTTCTTGATGTTTCAGCTTCGGGAACGAAAAAATTAGTAATCTAAGTTCTCTACATTTTAAGGACAACTTAATAATATTTTCAAAGAATTGTAAATGAGAGAAAGAGACACATATGGAGTGATACGTTTCCACTATCAAACACTGGACCGTGTCACACACCTGGTGTGAAACTCATCGTGTTAAGATCTTAATTATTACTTTTACTATACTTATGCTATACTACTATGTACTAACACCCGACCTGTAACCAACCCCCATCCTTAAATGTTCGGATACATGGAACCTTACCCCAAGGGACCCCCGAGTCTCTCCTTTCTTAGACGGACGTTACATCCTCCGGACCCAAGCTAGGGACCCAACCCTTCTAGGCGACCTCTTCCCTTACCGATGGGTGAGGCCTTAAGAACGGACCTCTTAGGGTACCTGTCTCCTCGGACCTCCCGACGTCAGGTACCACAGTGTTTCTCAGTCTGTGGGGGGCTCGATGATTGTGAAAGGCAAAGTGTGTGGCACATTAGGAGAACTGGTGGACACGTCGTTTATTTGCACAAATAGAGGTGAAAGGCTTATTGCGTCAACTCCGGGTCTCTTCGATTCACTGAACGGGTTCCAGTGTGTCGGGTCGTCACCCCATTGGCCTCAGGTGGTCAAGTCGACGAGGTTCCGTCCTCCTCCCCCTCCCTCCACAGTGGTTCCTCTCCGTGTTCCGAAAACAGGGGACACACTCACCGTCGACAGTGTCTCGGTCCGAGTCCTACGAGCGACAGAGCCTCGGATTGTTCGACAGACGGTCGGGGTCCGACCCTCTTAGAGGAGGTGCGGAGGGAGGACCCACGTCGGCCGACCTTTCCTCGGGTCGGGGACTGTGGTCGGATCGGGCGACCCGTCGGTCCCCACTCCCCCGTTTCGGGGGAACGTCTGTCGAAAGAGAAAGAACGCAAGAGAAAGGGGACCTCGGGACCCCCGACCGTCTCCCCGGTTCCGCTCCCGACCGTCCCGCCAACTATCGATCACTAGCTGTCCAACTACTGACGGAGTCTTCCGACGGGCTCCTGTGCCTCCGTCTTCGGCGTCGAGGTCCTCTCGGCCAACGGTCGTAGAGACGGGTCCCGGGCCGCGAAGGGGAGCGGTAGAGTAATTAGGACTAAATGTCTTTTTCCGTCGTCCGTCCCCGGGAGAATTGTCCGGTTCGTCCGCTGACTAAACGGAAGCGACTTCTGTTATCACGGGTCCTCTGGACCGTAACGACTTAATAAGTTTAGTCGGCACCGTCCCTTCACACTCCTGTGTCTCACCGCTCCCAGGGGCCGGAGGCCTCTCGGGGGAAGCGGACGGGACGGGTCCACCGCCATGGGTCGTCGAACCCCACCGGTGCCGTCCTGACGAACGGGCTCTACACCCGACGAAGGCCGGCGGGGAGGAGGGACCCACCTTCAGCCTTAACCACAACTAGCAGAGATTCGTGGAATCTCGAGATCATTACCTAGGCTTTACTGTAAAGGGTGGACGACCAGGGCCCCCCCTATAAGACTGTTCCTGAAGACCTACTTGTACACTGCCCCCACCCCCCTCCTACTTCCGTCGGCGGCTACCGAGAAGACGGTTCCCCACACACACACACACACACAAAGTTTCTCCGTCTCCTGTACCCCACTCAGGACCGAAGCTTTTTCGGGACTAAAAAACGAGAACCACTTTTTCTGTGTCACTTATCCGTCGAGAAGATAAGACTCTACACGTCTCTAAGTCCTCGTTTCTGCAAATCTGAACCACGACTGTGGCCCACCCCTACCTCGAACCGCCATCGGACGACCTAAAGGGCTCCCCTCCCTCCGAAACCACTCGTCCTCCCCATTTGACTCCGGTTCTCCCTGACGGGTTCCAGTAGTCAATAAAACAGCGGTTTGACCCTCATTTTCAGTACCGTAAGATAGACATTAGTCCTCGAGAAACGATTATTACTATAGGAAGTATTCGTATGGGAAAAGTCCCGTGCCCGTCACACTATCGGAGATCCAAGCCCCAAAACACTACATAATAGAGACAATTAAAGGACTATTAGGGTACTCCAACTACGTTAATCATCAGGGTAAGAGGACTGTTCCTTTGCCTCCGAGTGTCTCAAAATTTATTGTCCGATTTTTCCCTGTGCAGACTCTAACCTTTCCACCAGACAGACTACGACCCGCCATGGATGTGACACTGAGACACTACCAGAGGAACCCAATTCGCAACAGTGGATACCCAGCAGGGGTTCCCCTCCGTCTCTAAGTTCTCAAAATAGGAAGAGTAATTCCGACTGAAGTGTCGTAGAGTTTCCTAGACGGGACTCGGGTCTTTTGGAATACCCTTCCCCTCCCAGAAACTTACCTTCCTTTAAATAAGTACTTCCCCAAGTCCTAGAAACCTATGTTTTAGACGTAGAAACCCCTACGGTCACGCAAGAAAGACTCTCTAAACTGGTGGTCACCTTATTGAAAGAGATCCCCTACGTCTTCGACCCTTACCACCAGATGTAGTTGGTACACACGACCACCCTCCCCTAAATCGTCCCATGCACGTACTCATTGTCGGAGACGAAAAAGCGTAGTCGGTTTATTGTCGTTGTTATCATTATCCTCATCCTTACAACAAATCAACGATTTAATACAGGCTAAGAAACGCTGGATATACCTGACGTCGGGAGGTCCGAGGAGACAGGTACCCTAAGAGGTCCGTTCTTATGACCTCACCCAACGGTAAAGGAGGAGGTCCCCTAGAAGGACTAGGTCCCTAACTTGGGTGCAGAGGACATAGAGGACGTGACCGTCCCCCTAAGAAATGGTGACTCTGTGAACCCTTCGGGTCCTCATCCTTATCGGTGGAAATAAGTCTCAAACGGTGCACGACTCGTCTGACCAAGATTTACCCCTTTCCTCAGGCAGTTCCGACATATAACAGTAGGACGAACAAGTTGAATATACATCTCATGTAGTACACTTTACGGCCCAACCTACTTCGTATTCGACCTTAGTTCTAATGACCCTCTTTATAGTTCTTGGAGTCTATACGTCTACCGTGGTGGGAATACCGTCTTTCACTTCTCCTTCATTTTTCGGAGAACTATTTTCACTTTCTCCTCTCACTTTTTCAACCGAATTTCGAGTTGTAAGTCTTTTGCTTCTAGTACCGTAGGTCAGGGTAGCGAAGTACCCTTTATCTACCCCTTTGTCACCTTTCTCACAGTCTGAAATAAAAAAACGCGAAGTTTTAGTGACGTCTACCACTGACGTCGGTACTTTAATTTTCTCCGAACGAGGAACTTTCATTTTGATACTGGTTGGATCTGTCGTATAAGTTTTCGTCTCTGTAATGAAACGGTTGTTTCCAGGCAGATCAGTTTCGATACCAAAAAGGTCATCAGTACATTCCTACACTCTCAACCTGATATTTCTTTCGACTCGTGACTTCTTAACTACGAAAACTTGATACCACAACCTCTTCTGAGAACTTTCAGGGAACCTGACGTTCCTCTAAGTTGGTCAGGCAGGATTTCCTTTAGTCAGGACTCACAAGTAACCTTCCTGACTACAACTTCGACTTCGAGGTTATAAAACCGGTGGACTACACTTCTTGACTAAGTGACCTTTTCTGGGACTACGACCCTTTCTAACTTCCGCCCTCCTCTTCCCTTACTGTCTCCTACTCTACCAACCTACCGTAGTGACTGAGTTACCTGTACTCAAACTCGTTTGAAGCCCTCTGTCACTTCCTGTCCCTTCGGGCCGACGTCAGGTACCCCAGCATTTCTCAGCCCGTGCTGATTCGTTGACTTGACTTGACTCGGGAAATAAATTTACGTCTTCAAACAACTTAGGAGTTCTGGTAAAATCCTCCAATCCCCGATACTCCAACCATAGTAATCCAGGTAAAGTGTACCCTTCTTTGACTCCGAGTCTTCCCTTCGACAAGTGGGTTCTAGGACACCGACCCGACCTTTGCGCCTCGGACACTGCGTCTGGGTGCCGGGACCTATGCGACACATGTGCATGTCGAAGAGGCGGGTCCAAGTTCAGTGAGAGTGTCTCCCCTAGGCAAAAGAGGGACTCGTGTCACGGGGGTGACCACCGTGTAAGTCCCCTGTGGTAGGTAAATGAAAGGGGGTCTCCCTTCGAACGAAGTTCCGTCGAGTCTGCGTGGAAATATTTGGGACAGGGGAAAGAATCTCTTTGGACGAAAAAGGTCCCTTGTTCCGAGAGAATCCGGGAGGATAGTCGAGGGTAAACCTTACTAGTCGTAGACTTAATCACACTAGAGGTCGAAAGCGAGTCACGGGTTTCCCGGAGGTTCTTAGGGGGGAGGGACACCTTTTTGATTTGATTCTCTCTAAATAGAGGACCCAGTCTATTTCCACTGATTTACGTTTGACCGGTTAAGGAAAGCCGTTTGTCAAGGGACCCCTCCCGAGGATGTTCCTCCTCTTCTCGGTTAGCTAGTCCCTTTACGAAACTCCACTGAATGTCCCCTCTGAATTTCCTTTTTTCGGGAGCACAAAAATGTCGGAGGTCGTTGAGACGTCGGACATTTTGAAGGAGCTGGTCGTTCCTCCACCGCTCACGAGTCAATGGTCCGTCCGTCTCCCCGTTTGAGACGACTCAAGGTGGAGAGTCTGCGGTCGGAACAAGTAGGAGATAGAGGGTTCGTAGATAACTCACGGACGACACACATACGATTCGGGAGGAAGTAAAGGAAGACGAAGAGAGGTTAAGATTCGAGGAGAGAGACGAAGGTCCGAGTGTATCTGGAAGGACGTCTGATCAAAGGGAGACGTAGCGGTCCAAGCACAACCGGGGAACAGAGTCGAAAGAAAGGGGAGTGAAACGATTCCGCGTTTAGGGTGGATGACCCTTCCCATTGACCCAGACCGTAGCCAGACGTTCGAAAAAGACGTTTCCCGTCTATTATGTATAAAGTCTGAAACAGGATTGATGAGTGCGACTTCGACTTTGAGGTTATGAAACCGGTGAACTAAGCTTCTTGGTTGAGTAACCTTTTTGGGGACTACGACCCTTTCTAACTTCCGGCCTCTTCCCCTGCTGTCTCCTACTTTACCCACTACTGTGCTACCTGTACTCAAACTCGTTCGAGACCCTCCTCGTGTCCCTTCGGACCACACGACGTTAGGTAGCCCACCGTTTCTCAGCCTGTGTTTACTCGGTGACTTGACTTGACTTGAGTGAGTCGACAACACTACGGCTCTCTCATACATTTACTCGTCCACACCGACACAAGGTTATTTTGAAATAAATGTTTGTGTTCGGGACCCGGTCTACGTACCGGAAAGTAAACGACAGGAATCTCGTCTCCTCTTTTCTAGACCAAACCTCTTCAAGAACCCGTCAAGTCACCAATTCTGACACGAAGGTAACGTCCCCGTGTCGAAGGTTGGGACGAGTCCCCTGATTCTAGGGTGTACGGTACATCACACCGGTTTTTTTTTTCCAGACCAAACCTCCAGTGCGTCTGGACGTCAAAGGGGACCCAGTAAAGAAAATGAAGAAATGACACCGGAACCCGTCCGCCGACGTAAAGAGACACCGGTCAAAGGGAAGACATTTTACCCTATTACTTTTGTGGTCGTTGTTGACTCGACAGAGATCCTAAGTCACTCTTTTCCGTCGCTACCTTGTATGGATCACACGTTTGCCCATTTGACAATGAAAGATTAATTACTGAAATTTGGAAGACTCCTCTCGGGAGAGGGAAGACCCCATTCCCCTTCGACATCAAGACTATAAACCACCGATTAATGCGACTATTTGAAAAGAAAAAAAAAGTTCAATCGTGTGAACGTAAAATCACAAAACCTTTCCAACATCCTATACAGAGGAATCCCCGTCTTGACTGACCGTCCGGAAAGAGTCCCGCTACCAGTCACTTTGAGACCTACGGGGGTTTCAGGGGAACTCAGGTCGAAGACCAAAGGAGAGGACCGAGACCTTCCTCCCCGACCCACCCAGGTCGTACGGGTCACTAGGAGACCAAGTCTCGACTAGTGTTCACCGGTTAATTAGATAATGAACGTCTATGTAAAAGGTAATCACTACCACCTTAGCGACTGAAACTTCGTTAATCAGTCACATTACTTGAACTCAGACCCGTGTGTCCCCCCACCTCTCCGATTGGGAAACTACGGGTTTCTCCCCCGACACAACCACCCCCCTCGACTCTCTTCTAACCCTTTTTCCCTTCCCGACCGATTCTTCTTTACAGACGGAGTCAAGTCAGCGAGTCAGTACAGGCTGAGAAACGCTGGGGTACCTGACGACGTACGGGCCAAAGGGACAGGTAGTGGTTTGGTACCTCGAGCGAGTTTGAGTACAGGTAGCTTAGTCACTACGGTAGGTCGGTAGAGTAGGAGAGGAAGAGGAGGACGGAAGTTAGAAAGGGTCGTAGTCCTACAAAAGGTCACTCAATCAAGAAACGTAGTCCACCGGTTTCATAACCTCGAAGTCGAAGTCGTAGTTAGGAAGACTACTTATTAGTCCTGAATAAAGGAAATCCTACCTGATCAACCTAGAGGAACGTCAGGTTCCCTGAGAATTCTCAGAAGAGGTTGTTGTGTCAAATTTTCGTAGTTAAGAAACCACGAGTCGAAAGAAATACCAGGTTGAGAGTGTAGGTATGTGCTGATGACCTTTTTGGTATCGAAACCGATCTACCTGGACCCCCTACACATCCCCCAACCCGTCCGTACCTTTTTTTCAGTCTCTCCTTTACCCCCGCAATCCTGGAGTGTCTGGAAGTGCACGTCAGACCTCCAGTAAGCTTCTCTGGTCACCTATCAAGGTGCGTCTCCTCCGTGTACTAGACGAAAATTTTTCCGGGGAGAAGTAGGTGTAACACCGTACATAGTGTCGAACGGAGGAAAAATGTCGGTTCATTATAAGGTAACATACCTATCTACCCCTCAGGGGATCATCGAATGTCAAGAGAACAAGACCCGAAAGTGACGACACCGGACCCAAACCAGGGACCAACCCCTTGACTTTAGGGTATTCGACGTAACGGACTGGTTTTTTTTTTTCATTGTATATACCTATCTGAGGTAAACAAATAGGTAAGTAGACGACTATCTGTAAACCTACCAGAGGTGGAAAACCAATAACACCTACCACGATGATCCTCATAAGCACATACTCTTAAACGACTTTGTGGATAAAAGTCAAGTAAACCCACATATGGATCCTCACTTTAACGAGGTAATACACTTAAAGTGGCGTTACTTCAAATTTTTTTGGTTTTTTCAAAGGAGACCACCGAAAAGGTCCTCAGTACATACCTACACTCTCGACCTGGTATTTCTTTCGACTCGTGGCTTCTTGACTACGAAAGCTTGACACCACAACCTCTTCTGAGAACTCTCAGGGAACCTGACGTTCCTCTAGTTTGGTCAGTTAGGTTTTCCTTTAGTTGGGACTTATAAGTAACCTTCCTGACTACGACTTCGACTTCGAGGTTATGAAACCGGTGGACTACTCTTCTCTTCTCAGTAACATTTTCTGGGACTACGACCCTTTCTACCTCCCGTTCACCTCTTCCCCTGCTGTCTCCTACTCTACCGACCCACCGTAGTGGCTGAGTTACCTGTACTCAAACTCGTTCGAGGCCCTCAACCACTACCTGTCTCTTCGGACCGAACGACGTCAAGTACCCCTACGTCTCAGTCTGTGCCGAATCACTGACTTGTTGTCGACGGACCTTCTCCCGTGTTCATCTTCGACCCTCAAACTACCCTTCTAGCACTACTTCTATGACTATTGAGTAGGTACTACCTCCACTACCCCCCACCGCGGGTGTAGGACCATCTTAGTCACCCGCCACTCAAACGTCAGTCCCCTCATTGTTCCTTCACGTCTACGGAGCAAAGTACTTACGTTTACGACCTCACTCCGGGTGTGTCGCGGGTCGTGCACAGGGGTAATCCGACCTTACCTTTAGGTCAGAGGATCAACGACCCGACTTCAACGGGACGAGCAGTGAAACCGACTTGGATGAGGGGCTCCGTCCTTGGAAGATCAGAACCGATCGTAAAAGGAGTAGGGTTCTTTAGAGGTAGATGGGAGTAAGAGGTCTGTGACCGTCTGTCGGCCGGGGCCCTCTTAACCTACAAGACAGACAGAGCCACCGCCCTTGTCCGACAAATAGTCGCAGGACCACGGACGTTTCGGTAAGGCGTGGGAGTTCAGAGGCGGTGGGGGACGGTCCCTCACGCTCGCCGCGCACATATTCGTCCATTTGACGGGGGGTATTACCTCTACCTACCTTCGGGTTAAAACAGTACTTGTCGGAAAGTAATTCCTTTGGTGACAGAGACCTACTAGATTTTCCGCGATTGCCCGGTCGGGGTCGGACCCTGAATTAATATGACGCCAAGCGCTCGACGTGGTGGTGGCTGACGAACCATAATCACTAGCTCAAGGAAAGAGGGTACCACACAGAGTCCCCTGTCTCAACCTCTAACATCTCCCACACTACTGACCCTCCCAGTCTCGCTCCCGGTGGAGAGACTTCTCAGAGAGAGAAGGACGGACGTCGTCCTCTCTCCTTCAATCTGAGCCCCTTCAGGAAAGACTACCCCTCCGAACCTTCTACGAATACCTTCCCAGGACTCAGAATCGACACAGACATAGATCGGGGTCTGGGAGTATGGGAAGGTCTCACCCCGGTCGTAGTCTTTCTGCACCCGTCCAACCCCTCTCTCTCTCTGTCCCTTTGTGTATAATATGTGTCCCGCAGATCGGATAGAATTCTAAACGAAAAGAGGGTCGACAAACATACCGACGAAGGCCATCCTGAACCCCCTGGTCGACGGAGACGTCCCTCGGGTCGGGTCTTGAGTCAGAGTTTCATCTTTTGGAGGGAGGGGTGGAGAGGGGTCGTGTAGCGGGACAAACATAGGAGGGATCAAGTAACGGTATACATTAATAGACCAAATAATTACGTGAATGAACAAATGATAGACCGAGGACGTTCGGACAGTGGAGGCACGAACGTCCCCAGAAACAGAAAGAGAGAGAGAGAAAAAAAACGGAGACGAAGGGGTCACGAACCTTGGTACAGATCAGACAACAGCCACGAATTATTTATAAATACCTTACTTACTTACTTACTTGAACACTCATAAATTTTCTATGTGGCCATCGAGTCTCATCGAACATACTTTCACAATCAATGAGTCAAAACAGGCTGAGAAACGCTGGGGCATCTGACATCGGGTCGTCCGAGGAGACAGGTGCTCTAAGACGTCCGTTCTTATGACCTCACCCATCTGTAAGGGAAGAGGTCCCATAGAAGGGTCGGGTCCCTAACTCGGACCCAGAGGACGTACGTATGTCTAACAAATAACAGACTCCGTGGGCGTGGAGGACGTAACCGTCCACCTAAGAATTGGTGACTTGGTGATTTCTTTGGGGTAACGGGGGGGGTGGGGGTTTACAAAAAATCCCTGAAGAGACGATCAGATCACCAATTCTGAAGTGGAAAGTTAGTTACGTTCCCCACGTCCAAGCTATGGACCAACCCTTCCAGGCTGTACAGTGTCCCACACCCGTTTTATTTTATTTTATTTGTGTTGTAACATTTAGTTGATATGAAGTTATTTTCAAATTTTTTTAAATAACGCCGTTTTATGTGTACCGCATATATTATAAATGGTAAAATCGGTAAAGATTCCTGTATAAAATCGCTATTCACATAAGTATTGTCACATGCTATGTTGGTAATGGTTGCTAAAGGTCTTGAAAAGTAGTAGGGTTTGTGCCTTCGAGAACATGAGTAATTTGTCATTGAGGGTAAAGGAGGAGGGACGTGGAAGCCTATTGGAGATGAGGTGAAAGACAAAGTTACTTAAACGGACAAAATCCACCAGGTACGCTTACCTTAGTGCGTGATAAACAGGAAAGCACACGCCGCACAAAGTGAATCGCACCGCAGGAGTCCCAAACGGGTACAGTCCTATACACAGTTAAGAAACAAGTAAAAAATGCCGACCCATTACAAAGTAACATCTTTATCTAAGGTTAGCAAAAAGGTAAATAGACAACATGTCCCATGAAGACTCTCTTCTCATCCACTCCAAGGTTCCACTCCCTAATCTATCAAGTTGATGAACCGTCGGACGTCTTGTTCTCGCCCAAGGGTATCTTGAAAGGACAATCGAGTCCACCATTTCTTAGACGGGGGATTACGTTCTCTGGACCCAAGCTAGAGACCCAACCCTTCTATTGAAGGAAGGGACCAACACTTCCTTCACCGTTGGGTGAGGTCACGAGAACGGACCTCTTAAGGTACCTGTCTCCTCGGACCACCCGACGACGTCCGGTACCCCAACGTTTCTCAGCCGGTACTGACTCACTGATTGTGATTGTGCGTGGCTCGAAGTAGAGGACACGTCCCGACGACGAGACTCTTACGGTTCAACGGAGGGTGGGAGTCAGAAACGGGTACAACAGGGAAGACGAGGTTCACCCGAAGGGCGACGAAGGACAACCGGACCGAGTCAGAGTAAGACATCTGACACCCCAGTCACTTTCGTCCCTGGTGTACCCAAAGTAAGCAAACCCCTATAGGTCGCGTACTCCGTGTGACGGACGACTGGACGAGCTTACTTACCTATGTACCACGTAAGTCAGGGTGCGAGGACGTCTCCCGGGCGGAGCCGACGGAGGACACGAAGCGTAGGTGAGGACCGACAAAGAGTCAGCGCTGTGATTGACTAACTACGACACAGACAGAGAAGACCATCTGACACACGAAGGAGAAAAATTTTTATCAATGAATAAATGAAAGCCGACGAAACCCCAAATCAACGTCGCCCGCCCTAGAAAACAAAACAACGCGCCCGACGAGAGATCACCGCCGCACACCCGACGTCTCACGTACCCGAGACATCAAAAGCCGAGCACCCAAGAGACCAACGCTGCGTACCCGAGTCAACGGGGCACCGTACACGTTAGAATCAAGGGGCTGGTCCCTAGCTTGGCCACAGAGGACGAAACCTTCCGTCTGGTGACCTGGTGGTCCCTTCAGGGGTCTGACACACGAAGAACTCTCGACTAGGGTACAGCGCGAGCCGAGGCACGAGGAGGGAACCGTGCAGTGACGGGGTCTCATCTCCAGACGACTTATTTCTACTTCCGACTTGTGTCTGGAGCCCACGAGAATCAAGGAGGGACGGTAGGACGGAGACGGGTGGACCGAAGTCCGTTCGAATAGAGGTGGAGTCGTCTCAGGTCTTCTGGTGTCCTACGAACGGGTTTGGAACCGAGACAGTCACTTGTCGACTCGTCACTATACCATGTCTTCAGAGGGCAATTATTGATAATGTGTTGGTGAGTGTTCAGGTACGTCGAGTCTGTGCGTAATCCATAGGCCTCGGTTATTATCCGACGACTACCAATTGTCTTTTCTAATGATGCAAGTAAAATGTCCTGTACTTTGTCTGAGTCTCCAACCACACCGAAACGATTTATCGTGTACTAATCATTGGCCCCGATATGGTGGTAGATCCAAAGGAGGAAGGGTCCGGGACTGAAAGAGAGAGAAAGG
The DNA here is from genome assembly GCA_006410555.1 of Capra ibex. NCBI lineage: Eukaryota > Metazoa > Chordata > Mammalia > Artiodactyla > Bovidae > Capra > Capra ibex. Next base: position 4,025,459 of record SJYO01018169.1, on the reverse strand, counting down.
AGGACCCCCTCGACCAAAATAAGTTACGGATTTTAAATATTATTATTATTGGTGTTTTTGTTGTTTTTACTGTCGATTGAAGACAATACGCAACCAAGACCAGACCGGGACACGAGTCTTAAAACGGGAAATCTCTCATACAAGAACCGTGCCCAGTCAGAGGGTTTACAGACGAAACCTTTTATAACTTTAGTTCTCCTTAAACTGAATACTCAGAAAACCTAGTCCTGTTATAAGTCCGAACCTCTTCCTTCTCTACCTCGGGACTAAGTTCAGTAGTGCAGGTAAAGAGGCCCTGAGTTAATAGGGGTAGACATTTTACCCACCAACCTACTTCACTTGTGAGGTCTAGAAGAGTCTCGGTTGCCACATAGCGAAGTAACACTCGGCCGAGGTGAAGACGGACTCGTACCGATAGGGCACTTCTGTTCAGGGCCTCAGGCACCACCACTGCGACCCAGGGACGGAAACCTGGAAACTCTCTCTCCCTCGTGATTCGTTGAACTCTTTCGGTGTACACGGGGTAAGAAGTTTCCGTCGTTAAAAGGTACATTAATTCAAATAAGTAGTACATATAATTCCCCTTTTACCTCTGCGTGTTAGTAGTGTCGGGTAAACGGTAGCTGTAGGTAGAGAGTTCGTGACAAAGAAAAAAGGGGTTCTGGTTGAACGGCACTATCTACGTCCCGGGCCCTCTCGGTAGACCACACTCCTCGGCACCTTTGGGTGGGGAGACATCCTGGGTCCAGAGTAGGTTGACCTGTCTGTGAAGAGTTTTTGGTAGTGACGGGAGTTTCCCGAATGTCGGACCTTTAGTCCAATCGTCCCTCTGACCAATTGCAACTCAGAACGAAAGTCGAACAGAAGGACGTCGTCTTACGATCGTTGCGGCAACGACCCGATCTTACACCTGTGTATCGGAACAACGTTGCAAGGACGGTGTGAGTAGGAACGTCGGAGACCACACGAAAGAACGTTCCCGTGTCTATTCCGAATCGGACTGGGGACCGGATACATCCTTTAAGTTAGTTAAGTAGTTAAGTAAGGTGTCTAAGACCACACGAATAGGTAAAGTCCGACACCCCTAGGTTTTTGGATCCTCCGTACGTCACGTTTCGCACTTTATTTGGATGTTTCTACACCCCCAATGAACAATATCGTCGCACGGAATAGGGTGGGGCTGACTGTGTTATTATTGTCGTTGTTATTGCCTTGTCAGTGTTACTCCCTGAACTGACACCGGGTCCCTATCCCGAGGTGGGAAATCAACGTCCAATGACAAATTAGGAGTCTCGACGGAACACCTCACCCGTGCTACCAAAAGTTCTTCTCCGTCGTCTCAGAGTCTCTCCCTTTCGGTCGTCGAGCTCCAGTTCCAAAGTACGTTGATCTAAATTCGGGCCCATCCAGACTGAGACTCCTTAATTGGGGTCGTGATAAGACGGGACTACTTCAAACGTCCCTCGAAAACGAGTGTCGATTTCCCACCTACTCCTCGAACCTCTTGTTACGTACATATAGACACACACACACAAATCGAGTGAGTCCGGACCAGAAGTGACGTCTCTCCCCGAGATCACCACTTATCCCCGTAAGGGACCCAATCCCCTCTGATGGAGTGGGTCGGGTCGGATTGGGACGAAACAGAAACGGACATCCGTGGAGGAATCGAGGAGCGTCGAAGGAGACGAGGTTCGAGGGACGTCCGGGACTCGGTCAAGACGGAAGATTCCCTAGATTAATTCGGGACCACTCCTCCAGCCTCACAGTCGAGAACCGTAAGTCAAGGGACCTACCCCCTCTACCCACCACCCCGTCGGTACCTAGGACTCGACGCATCGTCTCTCCCTTGTTATTATTCTTGTGGATACTATTATCATTATCATTGGTAGTGTCGAATCCACTCGACATTTGTCATTGACGGAAATAATAATAATAGTAGTAATCGGTGGACCGAGACCCGGTACTAATTGTAAGTACCTTATAAAGGACTAGTGACAATCCTAACATGACTCCCCACTCTAGAGGAGGACGAGGTAGGAGTGGGGTCACTAGAAAAACATTAAAAAAAAAACCGGTACGTCGTACACCCTTGAATCAAGGGACTGGTCCCTAGTTTGGGCACGAGGGACGTGACTCTCGAACCTCAGAATTGGCGACCTGGTAGTCCCTTCAGGAGGGGTGAGGTCGATAGAACAGTCCTCCGAAACTCCCTCCACCGGGTAGATCTTCTCGGAACGGGGTAAAATGTCTATCCTTCCGACTCAGGAGTTGTCCGGTACAAGTTCCGACCAGTCTCAGGGTCAGTCTCCCCAGGGTACATCCACCCACCTGGACCAGGGAAGGTCCTGGGAGATCACGAGACCCGGTGACAGAGTCGCCTCCTCTGTACGTCTGACCCCTTCCCGTCCACAGGGGTCCCCAGTGAGGACCCGGTGACGACAGGGGGCCGATGACGTCCCGTGTCCCAGTACCACCCGGCACCAGAGCGACTGCTCCGTCGGAGTCACTCCCCGACGTCTCGGGTCGGACCTCCGAGCCCGAGAGGCTGGACGAGGACCGTCGGTGGCGGAGCCCCTTTCGTCGGAATAATCGCGTCGGCGGGCGTCCGGGACCCACGGCGGCCCCCGTCTTTTCCGGAGTAAATGGGGCCACGACCTAGGACGCGGGGCGCCGACGTACGCGCGGTCCACCCCGAGGGTCTCCGTGTGCGTACGCCGAGGGGCGGTGTACGTGTGTGGAGCCCGGGACCCAGTTGTGCCAGTGCCCGGGTCTCATATGTGTCGGTTCGAATGTACGAGTCCGTCCACATATGTGCCCACGGGTCTCCCCGGGAGTCTATGTCTTGACGTCCGTACACGAGTGCAGATGTGTAGTACCTGTGTGTATCCGTAGACCCACATGTTTCTACCCGTCTACACCACATACGAACACGTTTGTGTACGTTCGAGTGAAGGGACGTGTGTCATACGTGATATCCACGGGTTCACGTACCCTGTGTTTCGAAGACAGACAAGTGGGTCCGTATCGCTCCTACCAGTTGTGTACACGGGACTTTGTGTGTGTGTGTGTGTGTGTGTGTGTGTGTGTGCACCTCCGGAGGTTTACGTCCGGGATGACCTAGGTCCTTACGTGTGGACGACTTGTGTGTGTGTGGTGTGTATGTGTGTACACGGTAGCATGTCTGTGAAAATCAAGTACCTGTCAGTAACGTTAAGTGTTTGTGTGGGTGGGGCTATGTGCTCCCTGGGTGTCTAGAGACATGCGTGACCGTGACACACACAGACAGACAGACACGCCAAAGACTCAGACACACTCCGAGATGAGTGGACGACTACTCACCGTGAACGTCCGGGACAGTCGCCTGTTTTCGAGCAAGCCACGGGTGACGGAAGAACACCCGGCCCGCAATGTACACGGGTAAAGTATCTCCCGTGACTCGACGTCGACCCTGAGTGGGTTCGACCTTCCCCCACCTCGGGACTAATGTAGGGTCGTGTCCGACATAGGGGCCCTCGGTCCGTGTTTGGACCCAAACCCACGGCCGAGACGGAGAGTGGTCGACACACCAGAACCCATTCAGACCCTCTAACACACGAATGAGGACTTTACCCCTTCCTGTCGTCGACGAAACACCGTAGACCACATCCTGGTTCCCCTCTTGACTACACCTCCCTGTCCGAGCCACTCCCCGCGGGACATTTGTCGTCCGTCTCCAGTAGAGATATAAGTCAAGTCAAGCCAGTACAGGCTGAGAAACGCTGGGGTACCCGACACCGTACCGTCCGGAGGGACAGGTAGTGGTTGAGGGTCTCAAATGAGTCTGAGTGCACGTAACTCAGCCACTGAGGTAGGTTGGTAGGAGACAGCGCGGGAAGAGGAGGAAGTTAGAAAGGGTCGTAGTCCCAGAAAAGGTTATTCAGTCAAGAAACGTAGTCCACCAGGTTCATAACCTCGAAGTCGGAGTCGTAGTCAGGAAGGTTACTTATAAGTCCTGACTAAAGGAAATCCTACCTGACCAACCTAGAGGAATGTCAGATTCCCTGAGACTAGGATTGTAATATAACAATAGGATTACCATGAGGACATCTCTCTCCACTACATTCCTACGTCCTTTTCTGCCGGTGGTTGTTCGGTTCCTCTCTTCGACCCCCGGTTGGGAAGGGGGCGTCAGGAACCCTCCTTGGGTGGCACGGGTGTGGAACTGAAACCTGAAGATCAGAGGTCTTGAAACCCCGTTATGTAAAACTACTAAATTCGACGGACCAAAAAACATGAAAAATACCGTCAGGAGCCTGGGACTACGTCTAAAACCAGGTAGCGCAAAACGAGGTAGCGTCAAGGTTCCCCCCGACGACCGTCTCGGGGTAGGGGTCGGCCGTAGCAGAGGTCCGAAGCCACCCAAAGGCCAGTCACCGCGACCCGTAGGGGTCTTCTGGTCCTAGGAGTAGGGGACACTCCTTGTGCCTCCGGCCCTCGGGGCTCGTACCGTCCGTCCGGACAACATTGTCACTGAATCTCGACTATATTGTGGGAGCAAAAGAAAATCACTCCGGACTTTCCACGATAATTTACCTTATAACTCTATTCCTTCACCCTCGCCCTTTCCAATCTGTGATAAATAAGTCCAAAAGTGTCCCGTGATTTTATAGGAGGGCCGGCGTCGAGCGGCGGGGAAGGGGGGTGGGGGAGGGACCGGGTCCGCCCGAGAGGGTAGTGTGTCCTCAGTCCTCCGCGACCCGAGGAGACGACAGAGGGACACCCCCCTGTCGGACCCGGACCCTTATCCGACCCAAGACCCGGGTTCCTCTACGTCAAGACTTAGGGTGGGCCCGGACGACTCGACTCCCATTTGTCTCGAAGACACGAACCTATCGCCGCCCTTAGTTCCCCTCCCATCAAGTGCCGTATCCCAAGGAGCGGGAAGAGAAAGGATCTCGGGTCGAACCCCACCCTCCTCATTCCCTGTCGAGTGTCTCGTGGGAAGAGGGGATCGTCCTGAGGACCCTGATCCATCCTGGGAGGCCAGTGGAGGATGGTAGAACGGGAGGGGAGAAAGGAAGGAAGGAAGAAGGAGAGAGGAAAGGAGGAGGAGGGGAGGGAGGAAGGTAACGACTCACAGAAGAAACAGGGTCCTTACGTCGCTACCCTCTACCTTTTCCTGCGAGAACGGGAGTACCCCGAGTGTCGAAGTGGGCGTTGCCGGGGTAGGAATGGGGGTAAATCGTCTACACCTTTGACTCCGAAGCTAGTGAACCCTTTCCGACGGGTCGACCAGGCCCCTCCTACTTCCTACCTCTGAGTCGAGGTTGACTGAAGACTGAAGAGAGACAACTCCCGACGGACGTCCCTGATTGCGTCCACGGGGGTCTTCCCCACTCCAGGGGTTCTTTTCACACCCGCTCACCCGCGGGTATTCATTACTTCTGTCAGGACCCTCTCGTCGGTACCCCCGGGTCCGTTCCTCCGTCTCTCTACCGTTCCCGTAGAGCCGAAAACCTCCCTGGGGACCCCACCCGAGTCAGTCATTTCTAAGGTAGATGTTACGTCCTCTGTCGTACGTTACGTCCTCTGAGTTCAAACGAGGGACCCATCCCTTCTAGGGGATCTCCTCCTTTACCGGTGGAAGAGGTCATAAGAACGGACCCTTTAGGGTACGTGTCTCCTCTGACCGATGTCAGGTGTCCCAACGTCTCAACCTGTCCTGAATCACTGATTTGGTGGTGGTGGGTGACCCTGCCCCAACCGGTCTAAGTGTGGACTAGGACTCCAGGGGTCCTGTCCAAGGAAAGGTCCGTGACCCACTAGAGTCGGGTAGAGGTGGGTGAAGGAGGTACCTCCCTTAAACGATTCACTAAGATCACCCACAGCCCCACCTGTCTGGACTCAAGTTTAGGGACAAGATGGAGAAGAACGGTTCTCTAAGACCTTTTCGTTCAATTTTGGAGTCTCAAGAACAGTCATTTTACCCATGGTTCTATGGTCGAAGGTGCACAACACCCTCCACCCCCCGATTACCTCCAAACGTACGGAATATTTGACATTTCACGACAGACAACCCTTCAAACCGGTAATAGGTGAAAGTGATTTCTGAGTCGTGGAACTCTCGACCAAGGAACTGACTGAGTTGGCACATATGTCACCCACGAGTTATTCACTGTTTCCGTACTAGACAACCCACCTACTATCGAAAACAGAAAAACGAAATAAGGGAAACGTCCACCCATCACCTCATATGCCTCTTCCGTCACCGTGGGGTGAGGTCATGAGAACGGACCTTTTAGGGCACCTGCCTCCTCGGACCACCCGACGTCAGGTACCTCAGCGATTCTCAGCCTATGCTGACTCGCTGAAGTGAAAGTGAAAAGTGAAAGTGCGTGACCTCTTCCTTTACCGTTGGGTGAGGTCACAAGAACGGACCTCTTAGGGTCCCTGCCGCCTCGGACCACCCGACGGCAGATACCCCAGCGNCTCGGACCACCCGACGTCAGGTACCTCAGCGATTCTCAGCCTATGATGACTCGCTGAAGTGAAAGTGAAAAGTGAAAGTGCGTGACCTCTTCCTTTACCGTTGGGTGAGGTCACAAGAACGGACCTCTTAGGGTCCCTGCCGCCTCGGACCACCCGACGGCAGATACCCCAGCGTGTCTCAGCCTGTGCTGACTTCGCTGAATCGACGTCGTCGCCGTCGTCACCTCATATTCGAGGAACCCCCAGAGTCCTTACGAAGTCTCTGCTGTTATTAATAGTAATGAATTGCTGTCATTACTGTTTGTCGAGTAAAGTAACTCGTGAAAGACACACGAACCGAGTAGAGTAGAAGTGTCTTAGGAATATTCTACACACGACCATAGGAGGACTCCTTTCCCTCCGAGTCTCTACACAATGAACGGATTCCAGTGTGTCGTATGTTCGTCAACCCCCTCAATTCTGAACTTGGGATCAGACCCTAAAAGACGGCGACCTTGACCCGGTGGGGTTGGGGACCCTGCGTCCAAAGGCAGGAGCTCGGGCCCCTCCTTCTGTCTTATTACACCTCAGACTGTGGTCGACCCGTGAGTGTAAGTGATTATTATGTCAGTTAACGAGGAAAGTTTAATGTCATTTACAAAGGGGGGAACTTGTTTAGTAAATGGCGTTGACGTCTCTCTCACAGGACAAATGTGCGTCTCGGCTTCCTTAAGGTTAGACTCAGATTAATAACTACGACGTCGAAGATACCGGAACCCTTTCCCGACGGATTAACGTGGTTAATTATGGACGGTGAGCACACCCAGACAGCTCAAACTCCAAACCGAGAGAAGGAGGCGCCCACACGTCTGCGGTACCTGGACACGTCGGTGACACCCTCCGGGGTCCGACCCCTCTCGTCCCCAAACAAGGGGTCCATAACAGTAAAAGTCCTCTCCCCACGGGGTAGTCTGGAGCCGGTCCGCCCCTGACGGAGGAAGGACCTCCCACCCCTGCGGACCCCCTACACTGAAGGCAAGCGGTCAGAGACAAGACGGAACCTGCTCGGGACTCCAGGAACCGTTCCGTGTGGAGGTCGGACTCCGAACCAAAGGAGTGCGTTTGGTACCTCACGTACGGGTAAAGTCACAATGGTGCTCGTAAAGTGTCCTAACTCACATTGAGGTAGATCGGAATCTTAAAAATGACCTTTACCGTGCTGTCACCGATCCCCGTACCAGTCCTATAATCCAAGAGGTAGAACCCCGGTGGAGAACGAAACGACACTCAGTACCCTGTTCCAGAAGTACAAGGACCCGGAGTCAAAGGGGTAGACGTTTTACCCTTACTAACGAGGAAGGGACAGAGTACGGACGTACCCTGGGGCCGGTCATCATGAGCCGGTCACTTCTACCTCCGACACTAACAGGACACCACGATTACTCAACTCACTACTGAACGACATAGCCCGTTCCCTTTGAGATGTCCCCTACCAAACCCACGGTCTACGACCCACCCTCACCTCTCCGTTCTCTTTCTGGTAACCGAAAGTTCACTTTGACTAGTGAAAGTTGAGATCACACCAGAAGTCATATTATTACTGTCGCTATTACGGAGTAGCCACGAACGACACATTACCCATGACATACCAGTATAATTTGGGAGATCCGACATCCATAAGAAAAGTACGGGTAAAATGTCTACTCCTTTGAGACTGAGTCACTCCATTCACTCATTCAAAGGACTCCAGTGTGTTGGTCCCTAGTGGTCTTGGCCCTGAACCCAGGCCAAGGGACCCTAAGGTCTCGGCTACGGACAGTGACGATGTGGAGGGACGGAGGTCAACGGAGTCAGAGAGGTAGACATATTCCCCGAGGACAATTGAATAAGGTCCGTTTCTCCACCGACCTTAACCTGTTCTAGTTAATGAGAGGAAGAAACACCAACATATACCCAACCCTCCGCGTACCCGTGAAAAGGCAGGAGGGTGGGTGCGACTGAGGTACTCCGGACCACCCTTCAAACCGACAAATGAAGGGTTCTCTCTCCCCCTGCCCACCCGACCATAGAATAGGACCGCCGACGGAGACGCCCTCTCCGGACGGAAACCAAAGGAGCCGCGGGGACCCGGACACCAGGGTGAGCTCGCGTGCACCCCGACACAAAAGGCTACACTGTACAACAGTGACACACAATACACAGTAGTCGGGGCGTTTCACCACTGTGGCCTCGGACTACGGTGCACTCGCTGTGCTTTTGCTACACCCGGGGGACCCCCCACGCAGAGCCCGGAACTGTCCTCGGGACGCCAGGGGGCAGGGGGGTGGAAGTTGAGTCTCGGGGAGACGACCCAGAACCGTCTAGGACGGTCTGGGACTCCCCCACCCCAGACGACCACCCCGGCGCCGAGTGCACCCCTACCCAAACTACAGGGCCTCGGACTGTGTACGGAACAGACTCCAGGGGTTTAATTTTCTTTGTCTCGAGGGATCAGTTTCCGTCGGACCCGGACCACCCCTCTACACCGTCACGAGGCCTCACGCCACTGACTGACTAAAGGGGGATTAATGGCGACCAAATTATAAATATCCCAACCACGGTCTCCCCGACGTTCCCCCTACAAGTCGGACTTGCCGACACCCGCCCACCCTCCCTCCCCTACCCCCGCCGGGCCACCCCCGGTGACTTGGCCGCTCTCAGCCGGACGCGAGTCCCAGGACGAACCGGTTGACCAGACGGGGACCGCGGAAGGACTCCGTGTCTCCTGTAGGCAGATACAACGTGACACACGACCCGAGACCCCTAGTATGGGTCGGTCGGACCTCGGGGGACCCCGGATCATCAAGTTCCACCCCCGAGACCACAGTCTCTGGACTCGAAAATTAGGTGTAACCTAAAGAAGACCCGATTCACGGGAACCCGTCCACTGGTGCGGAGAGACTCGGAGTCAAGGAAACAGATAATTTGCCACCATCAGTAAAGGGAGACGCGACACCAACAACACTTCTAGGTTACTCCCTTTCGTACGTTCTACGAAGTGTGTTTCGGACTGTGTCTGAACACGAGTCACTCGTCATCGACACACATACTTAGATATCGATAATGAAACACCTTACCTTAAGGGGTCACAGTCAATCGATGCCTGAGTTACTGCGACGTATTGTTTAGTCGGGGTTAGAACCACCGAATTTTGTTGTAATTACATAAGAGGGTCTAAACACCCCATTCAACTCCCAACCAAGGGGATCTCGCTCGAGTCGACCCAACGGGACGATTAGAACCAGCCTGAACGAGATCGTCGACTCCGAACCTAGTAGGTCCGACCCACGTGTCTAGAGACAGGTGTGTCGAGAGAGGAGAAAGACCCTGGTCACGACCCTCCACGTACAATGAGAGCACCATCACAGTCTTCGTACGCTCTTCTAACAGGAAGGTGTGCTTCAAGGACACTTCCTCTTTAATAAGGGTAAAGGAACTACTCCTTTGACTCTAAACCTGAGTCGTTCAGTGGCTACCACCTCGATTCTCGAATTGTGAAGTTTCTGACACGGGGAGAGTTAGTGGTCCATGAGACTAGGTGGAACTTAGTGTTACCGTCCATAGTAAATCATTTGACGAGGATCCTGAAGGGACCGCCAAGTCACCAATTCTTAACCGGACGACTACACCCCCTGTACCCAAACTAAGGGCTAGGTCCTTCTGGGGTGTACTACGTCCCGTTGATTCGAACGTGCGGGGTTGATGACTCTGACGTGGCGTCTCGAGCACTCGACGTTGATACCCTAGGGACACGGGACCTCGGGCGCGAGACTTTGTTCTCCGTGGGGACGTCACTCTGCGGACACTCGGTCTGGACCTCTCCTCGGAGGAGAGCGGTGTTGATCTCTTTTCGGTCGTGTCTCGTTATTTCTGGGTCGTGTCGGTTGTTAGTCTGTCTTTTGGGGTCCACGGAACGGACTGAAGAGTGGTTCGGTTTTGTTGAAAGTCTACTTCCGTAAATATAAGGGTAAAATGTCTACTCCTTCAACTCTGAGTCCGATCCCTTGGACAGGTTCACGATTACTGATTATTCATTTACCGTTGTTTGAGTCCTGACCTTGTGTCCAGAGAACTTGAGGTACGGTCGCACAGAGACATAGACTCCCAAGGAGACGGACCGTACAGAGAGAGAGGGGGACGCAGAAAAGACACTGGTCTGATACAGGTAGTTTTATCACACGAGTCATTTAATATCAGTTATTACCTGAGAGTCTTACTGTCACCACGACGGGGGTAAAATTCCTACCCCTTTGACGGAACGCCTCTTCACCCCAGAGAGCGAGCCCAGTGTCTCGGTCTCCACCAAAACGTCGTGCCTTGGTCGTGAACTTAACGGACGGTGGTTTCGACGTCAAAAGTACAGGGACGTCCCCACTCCACGTCTCTTCCCGGTCGACGACACACAACACGTCCCTTGACCGGTAGAGACCGGCGAGAGAGGACGAGGGGCGCACGGGGTCAGAGGTAGACTAATTAACTCCGGAAAGACGTGACTCATAGACGTAGCTCGTCCGAGGGACGGAGGGTGTGGGAAAAGAGAAGTGGGAAGACAAAGGTAACGGAGAACAGGAGACCCCTGTTCTCGAGTAGACTAATCGACTGCACCCGGTGGGGCCCCACGTCCCGACTCCTACCATAGAGTCGGAGAAGAGGACTGACGGGGGTGGGTCTCGATTGGGCTCACTTGTAAGGGAGACTGAGAGACTCGGAGTCAGCGGAGGAGACCTCTTACCCTTCTCAGTGTGTGTGAGGTTCCGGACAACAGTCGTAGTTTTATACGAATGTAGACCAAGATCGAGTCGCAGACCCTCTCTCCTTCGTCAGGTATTTACATTCGATAACAATGACAGTCAACTCGGGACGGTATAAAAAAAAGACGAGGCTCTACGTCCCCCTTTCGAATTTTAATACCTTCGACCTACTGAATCCAAAGGCTAGGTAGTGAGACGTCTACGTCTCTAATAGACTTGAGATAGGAGTCAAGGTCCTCACGCCCGTTCTTCCTCCCTGTCTAAGGTGACCGAAGGTCGACGGTCCTCACGCCCGTTCTTCCTCCCTCTCTAAGGTGACCGAAGGTCGACACCGGCTCCTCCCCACTCCCCGCACACCCGTACCTCCCCACTGTCATAACAAGGGGTTCAGGGAGAAAAGACTAGGTTTTCGAGTCTTTCCGAGTCCTCACGACGGGACAGGTATGTCGACCGACCGCTCCCTCACCTCCGGTGAGAACCTGGCTTTCGACAGGTCCAGAAGGAGACAGGTCCCGAGTCCGGAGGGACCTTACGTCAACCCCACGACACCCCACAAAGTCCCTTCTCGTCGTCATACCCCCTTCTCTCTCTCTTTTTCTCTCTGTCTCGACGGTTTCGTCAAGAGTCACTTTGGGGGTCCCCAAACACAGTTCCTGTTTTATCACACAGGGTACCCATTTATATCAATTGTGTCGACGTTTTGTCTTAAATAAAGAACAAACTCTATAGTAAAAATTTCATACCGCATCCCTCTCGAAATTTTTACTTTAATATCGACCGTTATTTTTTGGAGTATCCGTGACATAAGTTTAATACGATGTCATTATCCGGTTCAAGTATTTATTTGTAACGACCAATTGGGAAAGACTCGGGCGACACGTCTCGGTGACCCTAAGTCGGTCCTCGCCCCCAAAATATGGGGTCACCCTCCTTTGTCTTAGCGGAAGGTTCCCAGGGAGCCGCGGGTGATGGGAGGTACACGAGGGTCGGAAGAGATGGACCGGAGAGGGAAACCTACACTTTCCCAGTGTCCGCTAAGAAACAATTTTACTCCCCGAACTCAAACATCTTTACACGAGGTATCTGGAGACACGAAGTCCTCGCGAAACCCCAGACCTAATCCATCCAAGGAGGGGTTTGAAAGGTTTAAAGGGTAGAGGAGAATTTTTATAATATGCAACATAAAGATACGAGAGAGAGTAATGTGAAGTCATGTCCCCAAGATTGGTGAGTGGCCACCACTAAAACGGGGGGCACTTGTGTACCGTCACAGACGTCTACAAAAACCCGCAGTGTTGACCCTCTGCGATGACCGGTAGACCACCCACCTCCGGTCCGCACGACCAGTTGTAGGAGATTACTCGTTCTCTCGGGGGTCGGGACGGTGGTTGTGTCTCTTACTAGGTCGGGGTGAACAGGTGACACCACTCTGACTCTTCGGGTCGAAATAACCCTAAGGAACAAGTCACAGACGGTAGGAGAGACTTTCGATCGTGCACAGCAGAACGAGTGGTGACTTAAAATAGTGAGTAAGATCACGAACCGTGTGTCATCCAGAAGTTGTCCCTAAACGATTTTCCAACTTACTTACTTACTTGTGTGGTGGGACGGGGAAGACTGGATAGGAAACCAAGGGTCCAGTTTCCGACAAAAAAGTCCCAACTTTTTCGGACTTGAGCACGTATTCACGAGTCAACCAAGTCCACACAGGCTGAGAGACATTGGGGTACCTGACATCGGGTGGTCCGGGGAGACAGGTGCCCTAAGAGGTCCGTTCTTATGACCTCACCCAACGGTACGGAAGGAGGTCCTCTGGAAGGGTTGGGTCCCTAGCTTGGGTGCAGAGAACGCAGAGGAAGTAACGTCCGTCCAGGAAACGACGACTCGGTGGCCCCAAGGGGAGACGGGGGCGATAATCTGTAAAACCACTGTAAACAAGGAACAAGGAGTACGAACCTAAATCAACAGGTAACGAGTGTAAAGACCAGTTTACAGTGGCGATTTCACCGGAGGGAGGAGAGAGAGAGGAGGACAAAGTAAAGGTAGTCTCGTAAATAGTCATCGGCTTCAGTAAAACAAATAGCGCTCGACCCCGAACCGGGAGTACCCCAGGGGTCCTGTCTCCCCTACACGACACTTATAAACGACTTGTACAGTCGCTCGCAACCTCTTACCCTTTCGTAAAGGACGGGGCCTGCGAATGGAGAGGACGAAACCTTAAAGGGTTTACGGGAAGGAGGTCATACCTCTGACACAGTCCTGACTTTTTGGAGAGTAGAGGGAGACGTGACCACAGCATGAAACCCTCTTTGAACGTTCAGGGAGAGAGAGGGAAGAGACGTTTTACTTCCGTGACCCCATATGGGTACGAAACAGCGGTCCCTACATACAGTCTTAGCGGAAGAACCTGAAAAGGATTCTCTGTTTCGGGATGAGGCCCGTGTGGACGTCTCGGTCGAAGAGATGTTCCCGCACACGGGGCGTGACACGAAAACACTTTTGAGGGGCCCAGTAGACCTACGTCCGTACCAAGTCTCGGTCTTTTGACCCCGGGGGGTAGGTCGGGGTCGCAGACTGTGGAGGTACTAAAATTCTACGGGTCGGGTCTGGTAAATAGACTCACTGAGAGAAGGGTCCGAGGGGACCGTGAAAACGATTAAATTATCGTAAATTAAATTAAAGCTTTACTAAAAAATTTTTTCTGCCGACCGCGTCTTCGGGGTTGGTAGAGTAAGAAGAAGGAGGGACTCCGACCTTTATGTAGAACACCGACTTCGGTCCAAAGACCGGTGCCTACAGGGAACCTCTCGGGTGTCGGAAAAACGCTTTTTACGACTCAAACGAGAGGTGGGTAACCCGTATTAATGGAAAGAGGAGAGGTCTCGGGGCACGCACAAGACTGGATTCCACCTTTCTTTCCCGACCTTTTTGGTCTGGTTGAATCACAGACGCCGTACTCGAGGATAGAATCTGTTTCCCTGACCGCATTGGGGTGTGTGTTTGTGTGTGTATGCACGAGTGTGTACCTGTGTGTCAAGTAAGAAAGGATAAGAAATCCCGACATACCGACGTCGACAAACGATGTAAAGACACCCGGTAAAAAATTTTCGAAAGATAAAACGTAACCCCGTATTGGATAATTATTATGACAGTACCAAAGTCCATTATACTTTGTAAAATTTTGAGAAGTGACTTAAACAATGTCATCGCGAAGAGAAAGTACAAAACCAAAAAACCGGTTCTCCGTACTCCCTTAGAATCGAGGGGTTAGTCCCTACTTGGTTGGATGAGGAGGACACAACCTTCCACTTCAGAATGGGTGACCTGGTGGCGTTCAGGGACACAAGGATGAAAATTGAGACCCGAAAGAAGACTTAAAAAGTCGAAAGAAGAAAAGGACCTGTAAGTACCCACAAAAGAGTCCCTATATAGTGTAGTTAAAGAAAGGGAGAAGAATTAATAAAAGACAATAAAAATTGGGTTAAAATGCACACGAACCAGTAACACTGAGTAGAATCTAAATAGATAAGTGCGTAACTAAAAATAACTCTTAGAGGGTGTACCAGTCATATTTCTGTCCGTGGCACCACTCAGTCTGTCTGGACTGGAACGGGAGCTCTTTCTGTCTTGGACGGTCCTCCTCTCTGTCCATACCCCACCTCCAAGAATGTCCCTCTGTGCCTCTCCCTTATACCTTTTCCCCTCCCTACCCGTTCATTGGGGTCTTCAGAACCCCTCCAGGGGTTCTTATTAATACAATAAACAGGTCGAGCTTTAGTCTTCGTTTTTCCATCCTACCTCTACCACTTACGTAGGACAGTGTAGGTCTGTATAACTCCAAAGAAAAAAGGGAGAGGACACCGTCTCTACTGATCGAAAAGGGGTCTAGACAAAACAAAAGAAAGTCCTGTGTGTCGAGTCCAGAGTCGGAGGGAACGTCACTGGGACTCTGGTTCAAGATCAGGTTACCCTCACCTCCTCTACCCGAGATGTGAGTCAGGACCAGTATTTGAGAGGACCCATCCTAGAATGTGCGGGAAAGGGCAGGTGACCAAATTAAGCGTAGTCAGGTCACTCAACCCTCTGAGACTCGACTCCTACCTCCTCGGTGTTATACCGCTCTTGGACCCAGAGATTATGGAGAACGTCGTTTCAGTGGGATCTCTCAATGGGTCGGTCCTCACAGACGTCACACGAAGCGTTCTCGATCTTTCTGCGGAGACGGCACCAATTCAGTGACGTGCAAAGTCCCAAACAGACAATGTAGTCTACTGTAATGCACTTAAGTTCTCGGAGTCGAGAGGACGGGGGACACAGACATTGAACAAAACGACCTTGTGCCAGACACCGGCGAAACTTCGACATGGTCGTCTCAACTCCTAACACTGTCTGACCTACCAGACGTCTCGGACTTTATACACGAGAGACCGGAAAATGTCTTTAGTAAATGGTTGGGACCAGAAGCGTTTACACGGTTCGTAGATCCGACCTTCTTCGTCAGATCTCAGAAGAGCGTGGGAGGTTATGACCAAAGAAACTTCTCTGGTGAGGGTCTACGAGACTGAAGGACGGGACTGAAACAAGACCAAAGGAACCGAGTGAACCGGGACAAGGTGCCCGTGTCGATCCGAAACACTGAATCTGGGTTTGCCTCTGTCTTTTCGTACTAATCCCCAGAAGTAAGAGGTTGAAGAAGTGGGGACCGGAAGACTTAGTAGATCAGATTGGGTAACCGAGAGACCTGAACCTTCGGCTGTGGGTCTCTCTTTCCTAGTCTGAAAGCGGTCCCAGTGAGTCGGTCGTTCGTCAACTCTCCAGAACGTCTTTTTCGACTCCCCGGTTTGTTTGATGGAGACCTATGTTTGTCGATTACAAGAACCCACGAACAATACTCACTCCGTGTGTAATGAGAAAAGTCGTTTAAAGCGACACAATAGTAGTCAGGGCAAAATATCTACCACTTTGACCCCGTCTCCTTCGGTTCCAGGTGAGACAACCACTTCGACTCCAAACTTGAGTCACCACACTCAAGTCAGGTACGAGATTGAGTACCGTGGGATAACCGGAACAGTAGGTGCGGGTGAAACTCAGAACTTTGAAAGGGGATTAGTCGAAACCATCCTACTTATCTAAGTCCACATGTCCCCCCAGAAAGAAGTCGGGAAGAAAAGGACAAGGTGGAGGGACACTAGGAGTTTCGGGTCTTGTTAAGTAGTTAAAGTAAACATATAGGTTGAAGTCTGCGACAGTAAAGTAATTGAGTTCACTCCCCGAGGAGAAGTATGCTCCAACCCGAAGTTATTAAGAGAAATTTCAATGCTCTCTTTACATACGAATTAATATAAACGTATACTTTTTATCCCAGATTAATCAAACTAACTAATAATAAAATTGGGATTACCGTAAAACTCATAGACAGGGCTGATTATCGGTCACACAGCGATTATTTAGTAACTTAAAAATGCCGTACCAGATAACTCGACCGAATACTTTATATAAAATAATTATAGGGCCTTACATAACTTTGACTATGTTCAGTTTGTTGACGAGTAAATAATTTGACAAATTTACAGTCAAAATATGTTCTCATTATTATGTCCTTTATACAAGCAAGTCCTCTGTAGTCGTTCGGTCCCCATGAGTGTTATAATCAATAGAACCTTTTTATATAATACCTTTATTTTCAGGTTAATACAGTAAATAACGTAATTTATTTAGATATAACTGATTGTATTTACAACGTGTAATCGTCTACGTGAAAGAACGTTTGAAAAATTAAGAGATACTAACGCGAGTTCCCGCATCACCTCCGACTTAGAGGTCCTGTCTCACCAGTGACTTGTAACGGCCGCCAAGGGGAGTAACACCGGACTCCGACAGGACACGTAATTTCCAGGGGTCCTACAGGAAAGAAATTTTTTTTTTTAAAAAAAACGGTATGGGACACCGTACACCCTGGAGTCTAGGGACTGGTCCTAGCTTGGGAGTGGGGGACGTAACCTTCCGTCTCAGGATTGGTGACCTGCCGGGACCCACCCCCTTCAGGGGTTCTACAGGAAAAAAAAAAAAAAAAAAACGAAAACGAAAGAAAAAATAAAAAGAAAAATGAAATGTTATAACATAACCAAGACCGTGTGTAGTTGTACTTAGGCGGTGCCCACATGAGCACAAGGGGTAGGACTTGGAGGGAGGGTGGAGGGAGGGGCATGGTAGGGAGACCCAGTAGGGTCACGTGGTCGGGGTCCGTAGGAAAGAATTCCACAAGGAGAAGACCCTGTAACGGTTCCTGACCCCAAATCTGGGTCGAGAAGGTCCTCGTGTCTACGGTAGAACGTAAACAAGCACACTACTCATGAAACGCCACAGACGAGACACAGTCCGCAACGGAGGACCCCTGTGACCCCACGGGATCAGTCCGTCCTCGGGACGAGGGTACCCGGACCGTACGATTACTTCCATGTCAATTTTTACTTCGAGAAAAAGAGACGATACTGACACTTATCGTTGATTTTCCTTTCTCGTGTAAAAAGAGGAGGATGAATGTTACGAAGACTGTGGTTTATACACCCAAGGGGGGTGGTGGGGGCGGTGGTCGGTTAGGAGGTTACGAGATCTGTGGTTGACCCACAGGAGAAAGAGTCAAGACTGTGAGTGGTGGTCCCGAATCACGTCTGGGGTGACCAACTCCTGAGTCAATTCCTGTCTGACCGGGGGTATGCAAAGTCTAAGGGTGTCCGGGGACGTACCCAAGTTATTAAAGGACTATGTGGATCGTCTTGTGTCCTTTCGGGGAACGTACGATAATAATCAACTACCACTTCCTATGTTGAGTTCTTCTCGGCTTACTTCTCCACGTATCGCGAACCATACACCCTCCACCGCACCCCGGGGGGACGGGAGGGTCGAGGTTGGGGTTTCGATAGGTGTGGAAACGGATCCCAAAAATGACTCCGAAGCAATGGAGGTAACGTCACTGATAGTAGCCACTGACTGGAGTTAGAGACCGGGGAGAGTGAAGAGGTCTTCAACCCCCACCCCACCCTGACTTTCAAGGTTGGGAGATTAGCGTCTCGACCAAGGGAACCGTTGGTCGGGGGTAGGAATCCCCAAAAGGGGTTCAGTGGAGTAATTGTATTTGAGTGATCTCAACTTTCCCCGACTAATACTTATTGTTTTCTATAAGGAGAGTGGGGACAGTGAGTCCTTTAAGGTTCCCGAAATCCTCGAGGCACGGTCCTTGGCCCTTGTTTCTGGTTTATATATTCATAATAATATAGTGTTGTAGTGCCCCTCTGTTACCTGTTTCCTTTTTACTCTATTAAAATTTATCGCTACGACCAATCCTTCCCTCATTACGTCTGACGACCCCACCCCCTACACGGTGTGTCCCGAAGAAATCTAACCTTTCAGTCTCTCTTACCGTTCTTCCTCTACTTGTCCGTTTCTGTACCTGAAGGTCCGTCTGCCTTATCGTCCACGCTTCTGATATAAAACGGTTCCAGTGATCCTACGACCCTCCTCTCACCTAGCGTCCCCGGTCCTACCGGTACCTCCTTGCTCCCCTCCGTCCACGTCAATAATTCCCATCCATCCCCCTCCCTCTCTTGAACTGTAAGTCCTAAAACACCTCCAACTCAACTGTCCTGTGTCACTACCTAGTCTCTAGACCTCTGTCCCTCTCTCCTCGGATCCTACGGAGGTCGCGAATTAGACTCGTAGACCCATGGTAAAGGGCACGACCCCTTCTCCTACACCCTTCCTTGTCGAACTCCTCGTCCAGTTCTCATATAAAAACCAGGACAGTCACAACTTCCCCGGTCATCCTGAGTAAGAGTTTACAATTCACCTAACTTTAGTAGTTCCTACGACCAACGGTAGGTCTCAGGACCTGGAACAGGGATCTCTAAGACTAAGTAGTCCAGACCCGACCCAAATAACTGGACCCAAATAAATCCCCCTCCCACCGGAGACCACTAAGGTTGCACGTCGGCACAACCTCTTGACGAAAAGGGCACGGGAGTAAACAGTCTCACCCTTTGACTCCGGGTCCCTCCTCTGTCCTAAACGTTTAACCACCACCTTGATCCTACCTTCCCACAAGAAGGACCGAGAACCGCCGCACGCAGAGGAGACACCGAGTCCGACGGAGGCCGTAGGAATTTCCTCGGGTTTACGTATAAGATCACGGGACCCCTCCGTTTCGGGTCCGTAAGACCGAGTCGGTTCGAGTCTTTACGAGTCTTGTCTTCACCCTACATCCTTCAAAATCTAATCTCCGTCGACTCCTACCAAGTCGGAAACCCGTGACGGTAGAACGACACGTTACAACCCGTCGAGTTCATTGGAGAGACTAGGAACTGAAAAGATCCATACTAAACAGTATTCTTACTACGGAAGAAGTGTCCCACGACACTCCTAGTTTACCCTAAGAGTACACTCCCCGAATCATGTCGAGAACCGTGGACCATTCAGGATTTATGTACAATCGATATTACAACTATGTCTAATGATACCTATGGATTACCACTGGATCCCTCTGTCCGACCTCGGCACTATCATCGTACCTGAACCCTTAGTCCGTCTAGACCCAAGTTTAGTGAAAAAAAAAAAAACGACATCTTGTGGCTCCTCCGTAGCATGGAGAGACTCGGAGATATTTTACCCTCCCGTCCACACCCACAACCAAACACCTGCACTCTTTTTGCACGTAGGGTAAACTTCGAGTCCCAGACCGGGAGTTCACGACCTTCAATAACCTTAATAACGCAGTTGAAATTAAGTGACTGAGTTTGGGGTCAGTCAACGTTGGGGACGGACGCCTTTGACGGTGACGGCAGTTCGGCCACTGGCACCTCCTGTCGTGCACGGACCCCAGAAGGGGGCGGTAGAACGATTGAATGACACACTGGAACCCACTCGGGGAGTGGGAGAGACCGGGGACAACGGAGTACGCACTTTACTCCTCGAATCAGACCAATTAGAGGTTCCAGAAAAAGTCTCGGAAATTTTTTTTTAGCTACTGACATTTCCAGACACTAATCACTCTTAGGCAGACGGGGTCCGCTTCTGGTCTGGGAGGGGTTGGAAAGCCACCCCCGCTTATTTTGTTATTCGTCTTCCGAATCGTTTAACGATAGAGTGTCCGGAATTTTTGCTTATAGACGAAAACATAGTCGGAACTAACTTTAAGAATACGATACCGCCCGCAGGGGCGGTAGTTACGGAATTAATCTTTAATCCTGTCAGTGTAACCGTATTTAATTTAGTCTGATTTCTACTAATTGTTTCATTACGTTCTTTAGTAATTTAATTTGGTAACACGGTTCAGGAGACGACTAGATAGTGTTTAAACCCGACGATTACTCCAGAATTAATCATTCAATCCAGCTTTATTAAGTACAGTAAGTGAAGTTTCTGTCGGGAGAAAGAACGAACGAAAAAAAAAAAAGAGGAGAAAAACTTAGATCGGGGATTACGTTTAAATAGGACCCGACACCTCCCTTCCCCCGCCCACCTGTAGTAGTTATTTTTGGTCTTAAGGAGTCTAATAGCTTTGGACGAACCGTAACTTACATAGACCCCCCTCCAAACAAGACTACAGTCCAATCCACCTCACCCCTACTTGTCGACCGCTAGGGTTCTACTGTCTTACCGTCCTTCTCTACCCTGTCAAACCTTCAAGTAAGGAAGTACTATACTACCCTTTTGACTTCCGGTCTGTTCCCTCCGTAGTAAGTCTCACGCAACGTCCGTCTCAACGCTGGGACCGTAGGACTCATTTCTAACGGAGAAGAAAGATGACGAAAGACTGTAGGAGGAAAACAGGTCTTTTTCGTCATTCACTTTCTTCGTTCAAGACTTTACCAAGTCATAACGGGTCAAGTCGGTCATGCTCCAAGACGGGGACAACCCATCTCTGACCGTAGAAGTACCAGAAGGTTTCCCTGGCGAAGTCACGGACCAGACACCGTCCGACAGTCCTCCATACCGGTGTCTGTATTGTGGACAAACGACTCGTGTGTGAGGTGCGGTCCGTGACACAGTATTCTCGAAGGGTGCGGAAAGGATAAATTAGACGTTTCTTAAGGTGGTTCATCTGTAAGAACCCTCTTCCGTCACCGTGGGGTGAGGTCATGGGAACGGACCTTTTACGGTACCCGTCTCCTCGGACCACCCGACGTCGGGTACCCCAGTGTTTCTCAGCCTGTGCTGACTCGTTGGAGTGAAAGTGAAAAGTGAAAGTACGTAACCTCGTCCTTTACCGTTGGGTGAGGTCACAAGAACGGACCTCTTAGGGTCCCTGCCCCCTCGGACCACCCGACGGCAGATACCCCAGCGTGTCTCAGCCTGTGCTGACTTCTCTAAATCGTCGTCGTCGTCTGTAAGAACACAAGAGGGATAATGACTACTCCTTCTGTGCCCAGTCTCTCCACTCGACTGAACAGGATCCAGTATGTCGACCCTTCTTTGTCTCGATCTTAAACTGAGACTATAGTCTCAGAGTTACGAATTGGTGACACGAGAGGACGAAGTTGTTTATTGACGGCTTACTCACCTCCCCCCGACCCACCCACTCCACCTCCCTTACACCATTGTCAAACAACCCTTCCACCGACCCCTTCTCCCTTGGTCAGTACCTATTAGCATGACTGAGTCGTACTAAAATCTTGACTCACCCTGACAACCTTCTGGGTACCGAAACCCCAGTCCGTCCAGTCTCCCACTGGGACCAGGATCGGTACTCCAGAATTCGGTCACCAAAGGGGACGGACTCGGAGCCAAAGAGATAGACATCATACACACGAGTCGGGGAGTCGTCACAGGTCGAGAAACCCTGGGGAGACAGGTGCCCTAAGAGACAGGTGCGGGGAGACGGTCCTAGAAGACAGGTGCCCTAAGAGGTCCGTCCTTGTGACGTCACCCAACGGTACGGGAGGAGGTCCCCTAGAAGGGTTGGGTCCCTAGCTTGGGTCCAGAGGGTGTAACGTCCGGCTAAGAAGTGGTAGACTCGGTGGTCACTACGATGGACCCGAGTGTGTTCTCAGCCGGTAGTCGACAGCCAGTCGTTCCGTCGAGGCAGTGACCCCCAACCGACCGACAACCGACCACACGGACGCGGTGCACGGAGAGAGTAAAGGGACGTCCGATCGACCCCGACCGTGAGGACCACTTCCCAAGGGTCGTTTCGGGCTCTCCCGGTCGGGATACCGTGGTCGTGAGGGTTCGAACACAATGCAAACGAAATCGGAGTGACAACGCCACCTAACTTACAACACCACCCCACTTAACTACTGAGAGAGGGGTCTACTCAGTCTCAGTTTAGGAATGACGGTGGGAGCCTCCGCTCACTCCGAGGTTCTCCGCGCCACTGAACAGGTGTCACTGTACCGGTCATCCACCCCCACAGTCCCGGACTTGAGCCTAGAGGACCGAAGAACCGCCCGTCCAACTGGTGGAAAGTGAAGAGGTAGGACGGAGGGTGCCGTCCACGCCCGGAGGACCCGGAGTCCTGGGTGTTGGGTTGGGGTCGAGTTGTTTCGGGGGTGGGGGCACGACGGACTTCGGTGGGTAAACAGAGGGTGACGGCTCTACCGGGGGGCGGGTCGGTCCCGGTTTTGCTAGTGAAGGAGTAACTAAAGGACAGTTAATTAAATTTTTTAGGTAGACTGGTGAAGTGTCGAACGACCTGAGCCTCCTAAGTCTTCCTTTATTTATTCAATCAGGACCTCCCCTTGACCTTCACTCACCCACCATCCCCCTCCTCTACCCCTCCGAACGAGTCGAGGTTCCTAGGTCGAGACAGGACGACAAACGTATTGAACACCCCCCCCCCGGACCCTCGGGGGGTCTGGGAGACGTCTCCTCGTCCCCGGGACCTTGACGACGAACATAATACTACTCATAAGAATTATTATCGACACAAAATAACCCGTAATGAGAAACTACCCATAAAGTTCCTACAAGGTGTATGCAATGGAGTAATTGGGAAGTGTCGTAGAGACCCTCGGTCTACTCCTTTGACTCCGAGTCTCTCAAACCCGCTAAACAGACTCGGGTGTGTCATGAGGAAACCCCACGTGAAAGACTGAACGGACAACATCCCGATACCCTTTTTTCCCGTTCCCCACCTTAAGAACACAGAGTCTCCCTCAGACCCCTCAATAGGGGGTGCTCCTCCTGAACCCACGGCGTGAAGGCCTTCCAGTGACTCTGGAATGGTAGACGAAACTACTGAAAGTTTGAGAAAAATCGGACGTGTAAGGTTACACCTTACCTTTAGAGTACATCTAAACACTTCCCTTCTGTGACTTTTATTGTGACGAACCGACCTGGTACCATTATTATAATTGTCGGTATTGTCCACTGGGACTTCAGGACCTCGACCAAGTGGGACCAAGTGCTCGTGACCAACAATTTTTAAGTCCTCAAAAGATTCGGTGAACAATTTGGTAGTCGAACTTTAGACAACACTACCCTTATAAACGTGGCACCTTTAACCGGGCACTATATTTAGTCCCGAGGAGGCAGGTGACGGGTCCGGACCTGTGAACCCTACTTTCGATAATGAACAAACTACGGTAAAATGGTGAGCCAGTCGAGACAGAGGTCAGAGTCGGGGAGCTGTCCTGACGCCCAGACTTTTGGGGACCAAGGAGAAGAGCCCCTCCTACAATCCACTCCATCAGGTGACCAGTCATTTTCTACCTAGACCTGGAACCTCTCTCCCTCTCCTCGGCCTGGGACCTTCGACGAGACCGACAAAGGAAGGTCACCCCGGCGACTCCCGAGTCTGACGGTGGGTCCGGAATAAAAACACCAACGAAAAATAAATAAATAAAAGTCTTTAAAATAAATGAAACAAAACCGACGTGACCCAGACGTACCGACGTGTACCCGAAAAAGATCAGTTCCACTCGCCCCCGTGGGAGATCTACACCACGTCCACCGAAGAGTGACGGCATCGAAGAGAGCATTTCACACCCGAGACCCCGCGCACCCTAAGTCAACGCCGTGTCCCCGAAATCTCGTGTCCGAGTCGCCAACACCGCGTACCCAAATTAACGGGGCTCCGTGCACCTTAGTAGGGTCCGGTCCCTAACTTGGGCACAGGGGACGTAACCGCCCGTCTAAGAAATTGGTGACCCGGTGGCCCCTTCGGGGCAACAACGAAAAACTTAATAAGACGAGGAAAAACCGACACGACCCAGAAGTGACGCCACACGTCCGAAGAGTGACGTCGTCGAAGAGAGCAACGGCTCTTACCCGAGACCGACCACACCCGAGTCATCAACACCGCGTGCCCGAATCAACGAGGGTCCGTAAACCTTAGAAGGCCTTGGTCCCTACCTTGGGACAGGAAACACAACCGTCCGTCTAAGAATTGGTAGCCTGATGGTCCCTTCAGGTAAAAACACCAGAATTAAGAGGGGATTGTTCGTCAAAGTCCACTCTTCTCACTCCAGAATACGTGGTTTCCACGACAAACTCTTGGTTGACACACATTCCAGTACTCCGTCTGAAAGAACACACACACACACTTCGTCTCCGAATCCAAGTAGGTTGTCCGTTGAGGACTTTCAGACGTTATGTAAGTAAATAAGTGAGTGAGTAAGTAAATAAGTGGGTAGTCGTAGACACCAATAACTGGCGGATCTGCTTTCCGGTCCGCGACACGATTTCGACACCCCTAAGTCTCTTTATATTCTGGACTCGCGGATAGACGTTTCAAGCAACATTCCCCCTGTCTACAGAGTGATACCCGGTCAATCAAGACCCGACCAAGAATGGTCTATGTACATGTTTCTTGACATACACTTCCCTACTTCGTTTTCGAAGGAACGATTACCCCGTAAACTGAACCCGAGACTCCCTACGTATCCTCAAGTGATCCGTCTCTTTCCGTAACGTTCTTCACCCTTAGGGTACTCGTTATATCTCTTCCTTCAGACATAGGAGGACATACTCCTATTTCACAATAAACTGATCTTGTACCCTATAGAAATTCCCGTATAGATACACACACACAAACACACACACACACACACTACCATTACTCCGTCTTTCGACTTTTCCATCCAATCTTGTTTAATAATTGGAACTTACAGTACTAGTCCTACAATTTAAAACGAGTCGTCAGTGTCCCCATCCTCTTCGTCTCCAAAAGTATACTCCCTCTTTTATAGTTTAGGTACATAAAAGTTTTTACTACGACTTATATAATGTCTAGGACGGAGGAAGTCCCACAATATCCCTGCCTTACTGACTCCTGTCGACGTAAAGATGGTGGTCTTTTGTGTCGTTCGACCCTGTGGTCGTCGAGACTCTGAGTCAAATTTAGGACGGAGAAGGTCCGTCGGACGGAACTAATGAGGAGGAGGTCTACCACATCAGTTGACCATCCTCGTGACCCTCCAGTCGGTGTAGACCTAAATTTAGGTTCCGGGTATAAAACGGTCGAGACCGAGAACTCTCCTGTGAACTGGCGAATCTAAGAGTGACAAAGGAAACTCTCTCACCGTAGTATTATTAATATTATCATCGTACCATCCTGACAACCCTTTTAGTTTACTCTAGTGCCTGTCCCTTCACGGATGACGACTCAGAGGAGGGACTATTTTCCCCAGTCCTTTACTCAGACGGAAAGGGGCTGGTGAGTTTAGTCTACGAGACCTTCACAGACCGATCAGCGGGGGAGGGAGGCCCTCTACAGGCGTGACTGTAAGAAGCAAAATAAAGATCTTGCCTCCTAGTCCCTGTTTCGCTTCGGAGAATCACGGTCCTCACAAGTATTTAATACCCCTCTACTCTTATAAAATTATGTTTGGTTTCTTAGAGTTCATGTTTCTTGACAAGACTCTTACACAAAAAAGGGGGAGAAAAGAGGGGGGAAAGACAAGGGGACTATAAACCTCGACTCTTCTGAGGAGCCCCTTAAATATTGTTCACCTTATAAATTCCCATCCCTCTGTCTCCAGAGAGACCGCAAGAGGAAAGTTCCCTTCAGTGGAGCCTCACAGACCATGCACGTACTCACTGTACTTTTCTTCCGACACTCGTCTCTTCCCCTCTTATACGGTTCTTAACAGTTAATACGTTTTTTTTTTTTTAACGAACAGGTTTTCTCACTACACAGACCGAAATAAGGGGTCTACCTCAAGTCGTGAGACCTGCTCCGGGAACGGTCTGACACTCTAAAAGACTTTCACGGAGCCTCGAGGCGAAGAGACTGGGTGGGCACTACTCTCCAGGGAACCAATCGGTCCCCCAGTGAGAGGTGGACGAGGAGGTCACTGTTGGCACCCTACATACGAAACTACTTAGAACTTCTCTGGTCCCATAGGGCTCAGGACACCAACCCTGTGTCAAAGGCCTTTGCTTGGACCCTGACAGGACATTCTAATTTTTACAAAAGAAAAACACAAACAAGACTATCGAGTCAACTATTTCTTCGGCGGACGTCACTTCCTCTGGGCCCAAGCTAAGGACCCAGTCCTTCTAGGCGACCTCTTCCCTATCCGATGGGTGAGGGCATAAGAATCCGAAGGTAACTCCGAGTCGACCATTTCTTAGGTGGACGTTACACCCTCTGGACCCAAGCTAGGGACCCAACCCTTCTAGGGGACCTCTCCCTTTCCGATGGGTGAGGTCATAAGACCGGACCTCTTAAGGAACCTGACATATAGGTGCCCCAGCGTTTCTCAACCTGTGCTGACTTGCTGAAAGTGAAAGTGACTACATAATTAACCCACTTTTCATCATCTTTGGATAATGTCACGTATTGATTATCGGCTAACACAATCAACCCATAGATCCGATTGAAACGAGCTGCATACTTGGTTAACCCGAATGATCGAGTGAGCCTTACCTTGAACAGCATACATCACCTGAATGACATGTGGACTTCAACAGGACCAAGAGAGAAATCAGTGGGTTCACGAGAGACGGGGTGATGGGGGGCGGGGGGTGGAGCGAGGCTCTACTGCTCGGGGTAGTTCGTGGAAAAAAACAAGTGTGAAAATAGACATCATGGGTCGAGTCCCGGACCCGTACCACCCACGTGTCTGACAGAATCGACTCAGTAACTACCAGGTCTAGTGTTACTCAACGACTCGTTCGGAAACGGACGGGGTTCGGAGTCAACCGTGTAGACATTTAACCCCTACAACATGTTAGCGGGTAAGGGGGTAATAAAAACTTCGACTATGTGACCCCGACCCCCGAGCCCCCATTTCTTGGACCGACGGTCACTTCTTCTGTGCCCAAACTAGGGACCTAACCTTTCTAGGGGACCTCTTCCTTTACTGTTAGGTGAGGTCATAAGAACGGACCTTTTAAGGTGGCTGTCTCCTCGGACCACCCGATGTTCGGTACCCCAACGTTTCTTAATCTGTACTGACTCGATCATGTGTTGTCGTTGTTGAGACCCCGGTCCGGCACACAACCCACGACCCATGTATCTCTACTAAGACTGGGCACCCAAAAGACCGGACAAATGTTACAGACCTGAAACGTAAAGGATCCCACCGACGCTCCTACCCAACCCTTTTGTCTACTTCGTCTACCGTTCTTTGACTTGTTTGTCCTCCGTCAAATCAGGATGAAGAGTAAGAGGGAGTAGACCCGAAAAGTTTCGAAAGAGGTGGGGTTGTTCCTACGAGTTCAAGTGGACACGGGTACTCCTTCCACTATTTTCTTAGTTGTGGACCTTACCACAAAGTTTGTCATAATAAATACGAAGGGAGGGGGAGGAAGGAATAGACGTAGGTCTACCAAAATAAAAATTAATAATAAAAAAAAATTAAACCGAAGTGGTACGTCGTACGATCTAGAATCAAGGGACTGGTCCCTAACTTGGGTGTCGGGGACATAACCTTCGAGTCTCAGAATTGGAGACCTGTCGGTCCCTTCAGGGGTAGGAAAAATTTCCTACAGTCTATGGGTAGAAGAGGGACCTCGAGACGAAGGTTCAGAGAAAATAAACCTAGGTCCCCTTGACCGGTTTGTGTTTCGGTAGTTTTGGTTTCACCAGGTTCTACAGGGCGACCGGACTTAGCTGGTCTTTTTATTCTTAAAGGACCGACAGGTTTCCCAAGGCAGCCTGGGTCCCAGGACTAGGAGGCTGGGAGGGGAGGGGTCGTGCTTCCTCTCCGACCAAGTCCAGGGAGAGGACTTAAGGATCGGGTCGTCACCAATTTTACACTAGGGAAAATAAGTTCATTATCTCTGCTTCAAGGGCCCGGAAGCTCCTCGTAGTTAAGGCTCTAAATAATTGGTTAAATTTTATGATAACAGAAAGTGAAGTCTCGTTCTAACTCCCCACAACAACCTCCTTACATTTCCGTCTCACTGACTCGGTGTCTCGGTCCTCCACAGACATGGACCCTGAGTTATCTATAAGTACTTGTAAGGGCATAAATCACTTCCTTTATTGAATTATGGCTGTCACGCTACCTTATTATCGATAAAGGACCGACTGAACGTCCGGAGTCTTTTACTCTAACACCGCCGAAGTAAAAAGAACAGAAAAGGGCGCGCGAGGGACGGTCTCTTCCGTCGGCGCGACCCTAAGAGAGACGTAAAGGTTACTCGACCCCGGACGGTGGAGGGGAGTCGGGGCCACGACGGGAATCATGGGGAGGGGGACGGCACTGGAACCCGGACCCGAAGGAGTTCTCCAGTGGGGTACGGGACAAATCATCAGGTCCGCCCCTGACTTCATCAAGTTCGAAATAAGTCCCACTCCCCGTCCGTCTAAACCAGGGGACCAAACGTGTGAACAAGTAAGTAAGTAAGGCATAAGTGCCTCACAGACGGCACTTGACCTACGACTCCTGTGCCTATCTTATGAGAGTCCAGGAAGAGAGAACCTTGCGTGTCTCGTACCCACCTCTACGTCTTCTTTCGTAAGATCCCCGGGGTTCTCGACAGGTACTTTCCAGGTGACTACGAGTGTCTTGTCACCCCAGGACTATGAGCTCCCTGTCTACCAGTCCTTGCCGAAGCATTCGCTCCATGAAGAATTTTTAACGGAGACCCCTGAAGGGACCACCAGGTCACCGATTCTGAGACGCGAGGGTTACGTCCCCCGGACCCAAGCTTAGGATCAGTCCCTTGGTTTAGGGTGTACGGTGTTGATTCTCCAGTGTACGGAGTTGATTTTCCCAGGTCACACGGTGTCGAATCTGGTCTGTGTCGGTTTACTTATTTAAAATTTTTAACGGAGATTATACTGAGTGACTCGCTGGAGGACGGGTCGGGAAATATTCGTAATAAAACAAACCAAGAGTATCATTGAAGTGTTACACCTGATCGTAGGAAGCGTGCAATGTCCACTCTGTGACTCCAAGGTGACCTACTTGACCGAAGGGGGTTCAGTACGTCGATTCTTCACCGTCTTTGTCTTGACCTTCGGTCCAAAGGTTCGAAACGTGACAGGGTGACAGGACAACCCCAAACGGGTCCACACCCACACCCCTCCCGTAAGGTGCCCCACCGTTTTCGACCCCACTTCGAGATCTCTACATTTTACCGGAATACGAAACCCCCTTGGTATTCTTCGAGGGGTTTGAACTCCCACTCTACCCTCACCCTCGTCCACATCCCTGGCTCCCCGACACCCCCGTAGGAACCCTTGAACACCCGTTGCTCCTCGATTACTTACTAAAGTCGGAACGCCTCCCCGCCCCGAGACACACCCTCCATAGGACGAACTGGGAGGTCTGACTCGAGGTAGGAAGTGGTAGGACGGGACTCGGGCCCTTCGACTGGACTAACCTGTGTAGGTGTCTAAGGGTGCGGACCGGGACCGACCCAAGTCGGTTACTCCTTGGGTCGTCCTCTAGTCCCCCTCCCTCCTCTCCTCCCAACCCACAAACAGGTGGACCGGAGGGACCCGACCTACACCGGAGACTGGTTTCCGGTAGTTCCCCCCCAACGAGATTGTGGTGAGAGAATAAAGGAAGCATCGTGGCTACTGGTGGTTCCGGTTTGGGAAATAATTGTACGAACAAGTACCTGACCCAAAACGTCCGAGGGAATACCCACCCCTGGCACAGACGCTACCAATGGAACCCGATTATAAAACCTCACTAATAATATGTGACCCGATAGAAGATTTGCGAAAGTGACCTAACAGACTTAAGACTGTGGGTTGTGAGGGTAAAATAGGCACCGTGTGCCTACATTTCAGTGAAAGGGTTCAAGTGTGTCGGTCTGTCATGAGTGTGGTTATGAACTTGGGTCTGACTCGGATCGAACCTCATACACGCACGATTCAACAAGTCAACATAGGTTGAGAAAAGTTGGGGTACCTGACGTCGGGTCTCCTGAGGAGACAGGTACCCTAAGAGGTCCGTTCTTATGACCTCACCCAACGGTACGGGAAGAGGTCCCTTAGAAGGGTTGGGTCCCTAGCTTGGGCTCAGAGGACGTAACCGCCCACCTAAGAAATGGTGACCCGGTGGTCCCTTCGGGAATCTTTATCCTTGAGGTGTTTATAAACACCGTTCTTATTCCTTACCCAAAACAATCTGACACTCGATCTGACACTCGGCTAACGAACAGTTCGGAACACCGAGTAGTTCAATGGTTTCAAGTTCAGTATGACCAGTTCATGTCCAGTTTGATTAGTTGTCGGAAGAGACCCAGGGCCAGACACGGAGGTTGGGGGGCTTGTTTGTACCGACGTCTCGACGTGACACCGCAAGGACCTGACATAGCGTCTCAAGGACCCGAGACGCGTAAAGAAATACCCAGAGAAAGAGGTAATTTTTTTTTTTTAATTTTAACATAAAATACTGACGAAACCATATTCTTCCTTATAATAGAGGGTGACCTAATACAATGTTGAACCGAAAACCAAAATTTTCTTTAATTTTGGAAAAGTACCCGGGGATTTTACAACACTAGGGATTTGTGAGTCGACTGACGTATCGCCTCTTCAGTCCTGACTTGCCAACCCAAAAACTGATATTCGTAAACAATAAAGTACATTTAACGTGTGTTCGTAAGTACCCCCGTACTAATACAGGTAATGTCTCTACCCTTTCGACTCCGAGCGTCTCTAATCGGTAGACCGGGTCCTCGTGTCTCACTTAGGTGCCGTTTAGAGTGCGGACGGACTCCAAACGTTACAACAGTGCCCTTCAAGGTTGTTGTCGAGAGAACCCGGTGCGACTCCTACTGTCGGTGCACCGTCACTTGAACAGTGTCACAGTTCTACTTACACACAGACCGCGTCCCTACCGTCTGCCCTGTCTCTCTCACCCTCTGAGTCTACCTAAGGACGAGCTGAGGACCAGGACCTCACCACCGCTCCCGACCCCTGTCTCCTCCCCGGTCGAGAAACGAGAGTCTGAACTTGAAGGCTCACTTCGCCCACCGGGGGCTCAGATACCGATGGGGACCCCACCTCTGACCCCGGTAAATATTCGACTCACACTAGAACGGGTCGAGGCTTACGTCCACCAGCCACTATTCCACCGACGAGGCATTACTCGAGTCACCCTTCAATTATTTGTGGTAACATGAGTCTCTCGTTGCCGTCTGAACTCGTGCTTTATTCTCTTTACCGGTCCCCCGCCGTCCTGGGGACTCGACTCCTCGTCGACGCGGGTCTTGTGGGGGTGGGAGACGGGGGTGGTGGGTGTGTTACAGTCTGTCAGGAACGAAGGACGTTCCCGAGTCGACAGGGGACCAGACACTGGACCCCGCACACCGAAGACCGAGTGCCGACGGAAGAGATATGTCACCCCGTTTCCCCTTAATTTGACAATACCGTGGGTGTAGGACCCACGCGATACTACGACTTCGGACCACAGGACCACAGGACACCTCCCGGTCATGTTAAGTTTCGGTCCTAGAGAAGACGGTGTCCACTTCCTGACCTCCGAATAACTAAGTCGGGGTCCATAAATGACTCAAGGAAGCTTCGTGACCCAAGAGTCGAACCGCGACGAACACACGTGACGTGGTCTGTTCAGGGTACCCGGAGCCAACCTCTCCTTCCTCTGCCTGTTATTGTTTATTTACTCCGAATAGGTCCACCGAGTCACCCTTTCTTAGGTGGACGGTTCGTCCTCTGAGTCCTGTGTTCCCAAGCTAGGGACCCTACCCTTCTTGGGGACCTCCGCCCGTACAGTTCGGTGAGGTCAGAAGAGCGGATCCTTTAGGGTACCGGTCTCCTCGGACCTCCCGCTGTTAGGTGTCCCGGGCGTTTCTCAACCTATGCTGAATCGGTGATGTATTGTTATTACGTCACTCAGTCTCTCACCGTCGCTTCTTCCCGTCCCGCTTCGCCCCTCGACGAGAAAGTATTTCCCCCTGGAGTTCCTTCCTGCGAAATTATTCCACTGGAAACGTCTCTAACTCCCCTGTTCCGTACCTGGACTGACCTCCTTTTCGTGAGACCCGCCCGTCCAGTACGTCTCCGGGACTCCACCCTTCCGCTCCCACCCAAACTCCTTCCTCCCCCAGTCCCACCACTCTCCGTCCCTTCCTCTCCACTCCGGTCTCTCCACTGTCCCCGGTCCAACCCACCCCGAAACAATCCTGAGAGGAACCCCCTTCCGCAACGCCGCAGTGACCGGAGACCGGAAGTCGACAGTTGGGGTCCCTGCCCGGTCGGGGTCTCCGGTGGAACGGGAAGGAACGACAGACGTAGGTCATTGACTGTTGCCACCCACATCCTCGGATCAGTGAAGGGGGGGTCACACCCGATTGAGGCTACCCGGTAAGACCGATGTCCCGAGAGGACCTGGGCGGAACACCGGACCCAGGAGGGGGACGGGTCGGGAGGGGTGGAGGGAAGACTGACGTGACTAGGTTCCGACGTACTACAGATTATGGTAGAGTCCAAAAGGAAAGTCTTTTACCGTGACTACCGGGGTTTCTCAGAAGGTAGAGTCGTAAGACCTGACGCACTATTTTCCGGTAAGACCGACCCGAGGCTCCACGGGAAAACACGGAAAAGGACTTTAGGTTGGACGATGTCGGAGCGTTCCTTAAGATTCCTAAACCCGAAAATCACTTTGCCCTTTCCGAGTCTTCAAACACGAGGGTCTTGCCGGCACTAGACTAGACGGAAAACCTTCCTACGAGGGGTGACGACACGTCTCTTATTATCACCTGAGGACCGGAGGTCCATAACCCTCCGAACGTCACGCCAAGTCCTCGTTCCACTGTTCAGGAGGAGAGTCCAGAGTGTCGGTCTTTATGCTAGTGACGGTTGCCCGTGATGACGACAATGACGACTATTTGGTACGTCCGCCCCTGTCTTCAGGAGGACCATTTGTCCCCTCCTTTTCAGAGAAGACAAGTCACGAGTCTCCCCAGAAGACCCCGTGTCAGAAGGGTCCTGGGAACCCTACGAGTACTGGTGAGCTTAAATCAATCCCAAGGGAGAAATGGAGAACAACCCGGTCAAGGTAGGACCCACAGCCCCTATGCCGACACTGGTCTCAGTCAGGACAGGAACTAGGTCCTCCCCTCTGTCTGTTCACCGTCCAACGTTTGATTATTTTTCGTGAGACTACCCCTCGTCTCCCCGGACTCTATGCAACCCCTCCGAGGATTTAATTAGACCCTCCGCTCATTCCCTTCTGTCCCACCACAAGATCTTCCTTGTCTTCGTACTCACCCTCAATCGGTCCCTCCCCCGTCGTGCCGTCTCAGGACCTCCCCTCCCTGTCGCCCCACCGAGGGCCCTCAAGTGCACAAAGTCCCGCGGCTCACGACCTCACACTGTCGATTCCGACGTCCAACCTCCCTCCTCCCCGACCGTCCCTAACCTAGTCCTTCCCGCACCAGATACTGAATCCTGAAGTAGGAGAATCAGGTCCCCCCGGACGAAGTTGCAGTGTCGACGAGTGTCTTCTCAGACACCGGAGAGGGAGAGCACCGATTTTTCAACGGGTCTCCCGGGGGGAAGGGGGGGTCCTACCGGAAATGGTGTGTTAGACCTTACAACTCCACCTTAGTGGGTACTCCAGTAGTCAGGACAAAAGATTTACCTCTTTGGTTTAGGGTCTGTTCTAACCTGGTACCTACGGGACGTGTCGTCCCGAAACCACACCTTAAGTCCGAAGGGACGGAATGTGTGACTCCCGAGTAGGTATTTCAAAACGGGGCACCAAACTTGTTCGTCGATTTTGAACCGACTTCGGGGGTCACACTCGAGCCGTGTGTCATCCACGTGTCAATCATACTCAAGAGGAAGTACACGAATCGAGACGGAGGTGAGGGACCGACACGTCGGAGACCTATTCCAGAGTCGGAGGGACTTGGAGGAGACGAACTACCCTTCCACCCTATCCCTTGGTGGACCCGATAGAAGGTCCCGACTACAAGACTGTTGTGTTCCCTTGTTAATAAACCGACGATCCTACCAGTGTACGAAGGTAAAGACTATTCTAAAAAGACGGAGTCTCGTCGGACCCTACAAAATGAAACGACCCTACATTTGACCTTTGTCTCCGTCCCCCGGGTTTCCCCCTCTTAGGTGTTTTCCGACTCCGCCGGGTACCACAACACTAACGTAAACCCAAAGCAGGGATGTCTTCTCAGTAACGTTTCGGTCGTCGACGGACAGGGGAAACTTCTCGGAAGACCCGTCGACGGTAGGTAGTGGGCGAACCGTACTGGCAATTCATGGTCGCGAGTCGCGGCTCCCGACTTCCTCCCCTGAGACACTCCCCAGTCGGGTCCCGGTCCCTTAATCTTTCTCCGTTAGTTTTGTCTCCCCGACCACGTATGACCAATTGTGTGGTCCGACACTCGTTCCGCCGAGACCCAGTCTAGGGACGCACCGCCAGTGACAGCGAGTCGACGGAACAAGACGAGACACCCAAAATTATTGTCTAAGAACCAGAAGGAGACACTCTTCCGAGGAGAGGATGTGGAATATGGGGAGGGTCAGAGTTCTCACCCGTCCGTTAAGACCGGACCTGTTATCATGGAAAGTTGGGAAAACTGGTGTCTCTCGTCCAATCTACCAGTACACTGGGGTCCAAACCAGGTTGCTCTGAACGTAAAACTACCACCAACGACTTAACGAAACCCCATATGGATCTCCACGAAAACCAGTAGAATGGAGTTACTTCCTCTTGAAAGGACCCTCATTTTGATAGTATTTTGTTTCATATGGTTCTCTACCTCTGTCTATGGATTCGCGGACCTAGGTCGGTACGGACTACGACAAGGAAATGTAAAAAGACGATGTACTCGGACATTCAAGGAAAGGAATCTGATTCCCGAAAAATTAACCTAAATACGGGTTCTCGTCAGTGGCCAGGGGTGACAATGTGAGTAAACCGTATACTAAAGTGGAGAAACCTGGAGTTAAAAGGATGTACATTTTATCCTTGTTGTTATGGAACATCCCAATTATAAATCCAATTTACTTTATCACATACATTTCACGAGTAGTGTTACAGACTGTTATTAATTACGAGTTAAGTCGATATTAATTTGTCAAGAGTAGGACAATTCAGATGTCTCGGGAAAGAACCGGGGAATAAGAGTTCACTTCCCAAGGACACTCCGAATTTGTTCCACAGTACTTACGTTTTACGGACGGCACATCAGACCGTGTAAGTCGTTACCGACAAGTCCCCAAAAGACCACTCGTCCAATAGCTTCGGTCCCACTGACTCTTTGTCCACTTAACGTTCCTGACTCCCCGGTTCTTGTCTTCCTCCGTCTACACCAGACTCATCCTGTTTACAAGTGATACCCCTGCAGGACACCCAGGGTCGTTTTGTAAGGGGAGAGCAATGAGGGCTCGACAAACGAGGTACCCGAGGGGATACTCCCGACGAACCCAGGAAGACACCACCACCCGACCGATATATCCGTCAGACCATCCGAACTGTCCGGGGGCTAGGTCGACCAACGGTCCGAAAAGGACACACCTCCGACGGTCGTTGACCAACCGTTTGGACTCAGTGCTCCACGGACTGATGTCTTTGAATCCCCTGGGACCGCGATCACGTCCAAGTGACGACCCCGACTCAGTCCCAGGTCTTCTGAGACTCCGATAACGGGCGGGTCACCACCCACTTCAGCCCAGGACCCCAACGACGGCGTGATGACCGTCCGTCTCGACCAGAACCCTCAGACCGACGTCCCTGGTCCCCAGGGTCTGGACCACAGTCCAACAGGCGACCCACACACCCCGACTCCAAGGCCTGTGTAAACCCATGTCCCAGACACCACACGACTTTCAACACAACCGGATACCGAGTCTACTATTTCGCAGACGGGTGTTACGCTTTCTGGGCCTTAGCTAGGGGACCAGCCCTTCTAGGGGACCTCTTCCTTTACTGTGAGGTGAGGCCATGAGAAGGATCTTTTAGGGTACCTACCTCCTCGAACCACCCGATGTCAGGTCCCCCAGCCTTTCTCAGCCTGTGCTGATTCACTGAATTGAAAGTGGTCTCCCGTCCCGACCCCGGTTCGACCAGGGTCTCATCCCAGACCGAACGGCCCTCGTCTGTCCCAGACGTCCTTTCCCCTAACACCGAAAAGACTCAGACCACAGGCGAGGTCCACCCACCCCGACCAAGTCTCCGAGGAGTCCCCGCCCCGACCCGAGTCCCGTAAGACTCTGACAACCCCTCGACCCAGGACCCGCGTCCCCTAAGACCCTTGTACCACCTCGACCCGGGAGCCGCGTCCCCTCAGATCCTGACACCGCCTCGAGTCAGAACCAGAGTCCTCTAAGACTCTAACACCGCCTCGACCCGGGACCCGGGTCGCCTAAGATCCTGGCACCACCTCGACTCAGGACCAGAGTCCTCTAAGATCCTGACACCGCCTCGACCCGGGACCTACGTCCCGTAAGATTCTGGCACCCCCTCAACCCAGGACCCGCGTCCCTTAAGACCCTGGCACCATCTCGACCCGGGACCCGCGTCCCCTAAGACCCCGGCATCCCCTTAACCCAGAACCCGAGTCCCCTAAGACCCTAACACTCGACTCTCCAAGAACAGTCTCCGGCGACACCCAAGTCCGGGTAAACTGTCGAGCGAGCTGTCGTCCACTCACTCCGACGCAGGGCGGGTCAATTGACGAACCGGACTTCACACCGTTGTGACCGTCCCGATCCGGTCCGGAAACCGGCATTCCTCGACCTCCGGCGCAGTCGGAGGAAGTTACCTTCCTCGAGGGTTCATACCGAAGACAGTCCTGCTCGGGCAGAGGGCCGGAGTGGGTCTCTGGGAGGTTCTGGTCGTCAATCCACACCGGGTCCGTGAACACGGGACACGGGGCCTCACTCCCTCCAACAGACGTGCGGAGAATCTCATTTCGGAGATATAGGGGGCCGGGGGTCCCCGAGGTCTTTATTACGGGACGATTGGAAGTTTCGGTGTGCGAGACCCCCGAGTAGAAGGACCATGTCCTGGGGGCCCGACCCCTGGGGCTCCTCCCTGGGTCTGGGGAGTGAGGGCACCCTCTTCGCGACGTCACACTGACAGGAGACCGCGCACCTAGGGGGAGGACCCCACACCCTAAACCGGTACAGTGGCCAGGTGGGGAGAACGGGCAGAGAGATACCAAGGAAGAAGTCAACATACAGAAAAGACCTCTCAAGTCCGGAAAAATTAGGCACCAACGACACGTGTCAACACTAAAACCACACAAGTACTCTCCTCAAACCACACAAGTTTTTTAAAAAGACGGGACAGTGGTGCCGACTAAAGAAGATATTTGTGAAACTACCAATTAAAATACACAGTTGAACCGACCTAGTGCCTCTCAGACCTGTAAACCATTCGGCAAGACCCACACCGACACTTCTACGAAGACTTTAAGGGTTTGGCCACTACTCACGTTAACGAGAGTTGTCTTATTACCACGGTTATTACGACATCTCTGCAGTACAAAAAAAAAAGGGGAAATCAAAAGTAGTTCCGGGTAGACGGGGAGAAATCTTGTAAACACTTCCTCTTTACACCGTACATAGACTTTTTTTTCCATATATATAAAATTCTGGGGTGTTATGTTTTTCTATGTACGTGGAGATACAAGTATCGTCGTAATACACGTTAACGGTTCCATACTTCGTTGGATACCTAAGTAGTTATCTACCTTATGATGAGTCGGTACTTTTTCTTACTTTATAACGGTAAACATCGTTGTACCCACTGGATCTCTAATAGTATGACTCACTTCATTCAGTCTCTCTCTTTCTGTTTATGATATGTTATAGTGAATGTACGCATTTCGTTTGATCACTCATTTGTTTTTTCGTCTGAGTACCTATATCTCTTGTTTGATCGTCAATCGTCACCCCTCTTCCTTTCCTATTCCCGTTGTATCCCCGTCCCTCGATTGACCATGTTTGACAATTCATATTTTATTCGATGTTCCTATATAACATGTTGTACCCCTTATATCGGTTTCAAAATATTATTGACATTTACCTCATAGTAGAGATTTTTAACACTGAGTGATATAATATGTAGACATTGTATATTATGACCCGTCGTTGATACGAAGTT
Organism: Capra ibex; assembly: GCA_006410555.1. Taxonomy (NCBI): domain Eukaryota; kingdom Metazoa; phylum Chordata; class Mammalia; order Artiodactyla; family Bovidae; genus Capra; species Capra ibex. The sequence goes on along the minus strand of SJYO01018169.1, from coordinate 3,986,719 downwards.
ATGTTTCATTTGAATATGATTTTTACATAATGTCCTGAACGTTTATATCAATTCTGTCAACTCTTTTCTTTGATCTCTTTTTTTCTTTCACAATAAACAGTTACAACAAAACTAACCGAGACAACTTAAGGTACTAAAAACTTTTTTTTAAAGAAATAAAACTGGTAAGGACAGATGTGGGGATGGGGACTATAAACCGATAAGATTTACTATAAAGACCTTACACGACAAAAAAAAAGAAGGAGAGAACCGGGTGTACTTCCTCTCGTAAGACAGGACAGGAGGAAATTAAGCTCAGTAGGAACTCCAACGTAGGATCCACACGGAGGAGGTCCTTCAGAAGGCCCTACGTGGTTAAGACCCAGTTCACGGGGAGGAAGGACATCTCGGAACAGGAAGAGAGTAGTGTCACACACTAATCATAGTTTACCAAACGAAGATCGACCTGGTCCTCAAGATTTCGAGGGTCCTTTCGTAGAATAAGTATCGACATTACCCACGTTACGTCGTACTTTATCCAGTGTGACATTTATAACTTATTTACAACTGATCTGTGTCGTTGTGTGTAGGAACATAGTAACATCTCTTTCATGACAAACTATCTACTCCTCGAACTCTGAGTCTTTCCGTCGCTTTCGACTTTACTCCGTCTCGACACAAGTCTTAAGTCAAAGGAGCCTAAGGTTCCGTAACAAACGGGAAACGACATGAAGGAGGTAAAGTCGTGGAACCCAACGGAGAGGGTAAGGAAGGGGGTCGAAGGGTCGAGGACTTTTTCCGATCTTTGTCTCCTTTTCCTCGACCTTTCTCCTGAGACATTGGGCCCTTCGTTTCCGTAGTGGACGAGGTCGTCCGCTCCTCGGCCCCTGCGAGTGTACCCGGTCGTAAAGGGCACTAAAAGAAGGCCTCCTCTTGAACCGGAGGAAGGGAGTACGGCCCCTGAGAGTTTTAGGCTAAACTTTAGATGAGTTCACATGTGATTGGTCGAAGGAGAACCGTGTCCGACCTCTCGGATATTAATCTCGTCTGTGGTATGGTCAATCGCCCAAAGTAAGTGTACTTGTCTTTCGCACAAACGTTTCCCTCTACTACCGACCTCCTCGTCTGAACCCTTCGAAGAGACCTCCCGAACGTGGACGGCTCACGGTCTTTCTACGGAAAGATTCAAGTCTCTAACACCGACCGACTTACACTTTGCACTCACTTCTGAGACCCTTCCGCTACGGACATCAAGGATTTATGTAACACGAACCCAATCCCGTGTCTATAAGTTTAGGGTCGAGGTTGTGAGTCCATTCATTAAGTCAAAGAAACTCGACATCGGGGAGACACGTTAACCTTGTAGTAATGGCTGGAGTGCCCCAACACAATAGTTCTAGATCTACTTCTCTACCACATATGTGTTTTGGTCTCGTCCACGAGTCTCTATCATTGTTATGAATAATCATTTTGGTGGTGGAGGTGGTTATTTCATTAGTCGTAAATAACTCGCACACAATACAAGGTCTGGGACAAGATTATGACATGTGCAAAGTAAAAGTGCTGTCAACCATTCGTTGTATGAACTCTTTTGACTCTGGGTCACTACAGTACGGTAAACGTGTCTTTAGTGCGTTCGACCACCGAAAAGTGATTGTAAGGTTCCCCACCTCTCTCGTACTGCCACATTCTGTCACGTATCCCAACAGAGTACTTTATATGTTTGAGTAGTGACGACCCCAGGTGCGAAAAGGAACAATCCCAGGATCCTCTTTCCCCTCTCTCAAACGCCATTTGAGTAAATAACCCGCGTAGATCATATTAGACCTACGAAAATATCCACAACAAAATAAATTAAGAAGAGACCCTCAGACACCCACACTTTCTTATCTGAGCCTCTGACTACAGAAAACAGGTTCCAATACGTCTCGATACTAATTTTGTGACCTGTCTGGTTAGGGTTCACTTGACGAGTAAAATATTATGGCGTTCTAGTGGACTCGGGCAGTCCTGAGACAAGACAAACAAATGCATATAGTACATACCTTACAATTATATTTTAGACTTTTCCTAACCTTCAAATTCAGGGTAGTCTTGAGAAAAACTTACGTCTCTAATCGAATTCCCTTCTTTCTTTAAACAACCTAGTAGTTTAACTTTCGAAAGCTTCGTCCGAAAGTCCGTTCCGACTTAGGTCCACGGACTTATCTCGTGTATCCGGAAGTAGATAATCGGAGAGAAGGGAGACACTACAGAAGTAGAAGTTCTTCAGGGAGAGGAGAAACATCACTCTAAAGGTGACGAAACACCATAGACCGTGTCCGACGAAAGGGGGGTGGAGGGTGGTGACCGAAGTAATAGAGTGGGGTTCAATCTACTGTTCCACTGTACTAAGCGCACCCAGTCGGAGGAGGACCCAGAGTCTCGTCTCGTCCCCTACTTCCTCTTACCCTAACTCTACCTCCAACCTTCCTTACCGTTGTGAGAAAGGATGAGGGGTAGAGATCCTAGGTCAGAACTAGGGAAGAATTCACGGTGTCTAAAAGACGGTTTTCTCCTCTGACGGGACTTCGAACCAAAAATAGGATCCCTAACCTACGATGTACGGGTCCGTAACCGACCGGGAGGAGGACCACCCGGTCAGTCCTCCTTTGTACTTTGTTGGAGGGAGACCGAACCCGAGACAGTTCTGGGTCCCAGGGTGACGAGCTACGGACTGAAACCTAAAGAGGGAGGGGGTGGTGGGGTGAGTGAAGAACAGGTTCAGGTGGGTTGAGGTCATCGGAGGAACCCGAAGTTAAGAAAGAACGAACATGGGACCATGAATCGAGAAAAAGACAGGTTGGTACAACAAGGAGCGGGGAGGGAGTGGGATGGAGGAGTCCCGAACCGTGTAATTCGGGGGAGACAGGACGAGGGTCGAGAAAGGCCAACACCGTAGTCCCTGGTTGGAAGGAGCAAGGTAGAGACGACGAAACCGAGAACAGATCGACCTGTGGTAAGTGGGCGACTAGATCCCGGTCAATGGAAGACGCCAGAGCCAGAAGAGTCGACGTCCTTACCCCCGTTAGGAAAGACTAGTCGACCGGACTCGAACCGCTAACATAAATGTCATTGTGTTCGTGTTATACACTCCTTAATGGTCCTCCGACGCCCGACGGCACTCCGGCCTAAACATGACTATAACGGGGTAATACTCCACAGTACAACGTAAACGTCCTCCACCGAGAGGACACGGCACACTTTATGAGTGGGCGGAGGGGACCTTCCCTACTCTCGAAAGAGGGACGAAGGACCGGCGAGGTGGTACCTCCCTCGGTTCGGGGTCCGACAGTGATTGTGTCCTACTGTAGTCCTGGGTTTCGTCTCGGGACCCGTAGACCCTGTCTCCCCACTCCGACCACCCACCACGTCTCACCTGCCTCCCCTGGACAACAGACATTACCAGGTCTCAGGTAGTCTCGGAACAATGAGTGGAGAAGGGGTATCCGTCTCTGTGAACCCTAACCTTCCTCGATGCCCAACTCAACACACAGAGGTAGAGGTAAGAGACACAACTTCGGGATTGGGGTCATGAAGTTTTCCACTGTACGAGTCTTTATCACGTTGACGTCTACACTCGTCAGTTCTACTCCAGCACGACCTCATCCCGCCCGGGGATTAGGCGACAGAGACTACAGGGGTATTTTCCCCCTCCAAACCTCTACGTGTGTCCCTTGAGACACTTATGAAGTGTACACGACGGTGTTCGGACCCCGGACGGTCGTCGACCCTCTCCTCGGACCTTCTCTGCGAAAGGATTTCAGCAGTCTCCCTGGGACCGGGACGGGTGTAGAACTGAAACCTGAAGACCGGAGTCTTGACACTATGTTACTTAAAGACACTAAGATTCGACGGGTTAAACACTACCAAACAATGTCGTCGAATCCTTTTATTAGGTCCTTCCCTCAAGTGTCTAGGGATTCCCAGGTTCCTCCATGATGTACCCGTCCTGTAACTCCCACTTGAGACCCCAGTCGGTCTTAACTAAGACTTTTACTCTCAACTTCAAAATCTTCCCTTAAACCACAACTCTCAGTCTTAACCCCGAGACCTCTATCTTACTTCTGTAGGAATGAAGGAGGGACACCCTGTGGTCCAGATTGAAGAAACCCGGAGTCAAAAGAATAGACACTTTAACCCTGTTGTATAGTAACAGGAGTACTATAACAACCCTCTACTTTACTATATTGTGAACTCTTCGTTTATCGTATATCTGGTACAATCGAAAGGAGGAACGATCGACTCACTTGAATCCACTCAGTGAAACGAACATATTTGGAATCAAAAGAGTAAACATTTTCTCCCGATCATTAAAACAGGAGTATAAAAACAATTTTCGTATTTCTTCCATATGTTAGTGAACAAGGTCATTGACCGTCTATCATCCTCTATTTATTAACAATCGGAGTAAGAAAGGTAAATTCAAAGGGTGGATACATCAACGAGTCGAAGACGAACTTATGGAGATCCCTACCCGTCGAGGAATACAAAATATTACAAGTTAAGACATCCCTTATCTTCAGAGTATGTCTCTTAGGACTAAGTTCCTCTGAAAGATCCCAGGGTATGTGCACAATGAGAAAGAGAAGTTCTGAGGTGAAATATATACTTCCCCGACTCCGGGTCCTTAGTTTGTCTTTCTAATCTTTATTCCAGAGACCTTTCCCTTGGGAGGACGTGATAACCATCCCTCTATTTAACCATATGGTTGATACTTTTCGTCATACCTCCGAGGAGTTTTTTGATTTTTATCTGAACGGTATATTAAGTCTTTAGGGTGAGGACCCGTATATAGGTTTATTTTGAGATTAAGTTTTTCTACGTCCGTGGGGTCACAAGTGTCGTCGGTTCTGACCTTTGTTGGATTTACCGGCAGTCGTCTACTCACCTACTTCTGCACCAGTTGTATATGTTACCTCATGGTGAACCGGTGTCTTTTCCTACTTTATTATAGACGCCGTCATCCTACCTGGATCTCTAACAGTCCCCTGCGACGACCATTTCTCGGGCGGACGGTCACGTTCAGGCTAGGGACCCAACCCTTCTAGGGGACCTCGTCCTCCACCGTTGGGTGAGGTCATCAGAACGGACCTCTTAGGGTATCTGTCTCTTCGGACCGCCCAGTCTTTCTCAACCTGTGCTAATTTCACTGAATCGTGTGTACCTCTACTAGTATGATTCACTTCCTTCAGTCTTTCTCTTTCTGTTTATGGTACACTGTAGTGAACATATACCTCGATTTTACACTGTGGTTACTCGAATGGATGCTTTGTCTGTGTCTGAGTGTCTGTCTCGTCTGGACACTAGCGGTTCCGCCCTCGCCCTCTCCCGACCGGACCCTCAAACTCTCATCGTCTATGTTTGAGGACGTATCTCTTACCTATTTGTCGTTCCGGGAGGCTGTGTCGTATGTCTTGAGACAAGTTATAGGACATTATTATCATATTTTCTTATACTCCTTCTTACGTGCACACACATATCTATTTTGACTTAGTGAAACGACACGTCGTCTTTAAGGTACTGTAACATTTAGTCGACATGACACTGACGCACACCTTTCCCACTTCCCCCTCCCCCCCACCGCACCCCTGTGCCGTGTGGCGTCATTGGGGGAGAAGGACAGAGAGAGAGGAAGGTGTGAACGGAGAAAGGGCGATGCCGGATTGTACAATTAATCGAGTGTGACAAGGGACGAAGACTGAAAGTCACCTAAGGGTAACGTGAACCTTTTATTAGGATTTCCGGAAACGAACCGTCTGTTCCTGGGAACACTGAGACCAAGGAAGCGGTTGGGGTAGGACCCTATAAGGTGGGATTTGTTGGAGTGTGGTTGGAGTTCCGGAGAAGAGACAGAAGTCTACCTGGTAAGAGTACTAGTGGAACTCCGGCGGGAGACGAGTAGGAAGACAGACTCGTAGTGCACTGACGCTGAAGAGTGGGAAGTCCGGACCTAGATTTCGAGTGAAATAGGACCTTCAGGGGTGAGGGGACCGGGTCCCGGAGACTCGACCCAGTCGGAAGCGGGGACGCAGAATGGGAATAACACGACAAAATAAAGGTGATAGTGCGTACCGTGGTCACCATACTTATACAAATAAGACACGGACAAACTACTTACGGAGAGCAAGAGTCGTCTGACTTTCGAGGTCCCTTCGTTTTGAGCACGAAAAAATTTTAAGTGTCAACCGGGGACCCGTGGACCATCCTTAAGTCATTGACAGTAAACTTTCCAACTTAACGTAACCACACTCAAACCTAGACCCCATACGTACTCCACCCACCCCACACCACCAAAAAAAGTCCCTTGACTGTATGCATAGTCTAAACATGGAGACTCTACTAGTCAACCACTCACTGGTCTTGACACAAAATTTTCTTTGTTCACCGATTTGGTGTACACAATTTAGACCGTTCCTTGTCTGGACCCCTTGCACTCTGTACAGTGATGGGACAACTTCTGTTCTGACAGACACAAGGGGTCCTACAGGGGTCCTAGATCGGGGTAGAGACTGTGTCTTGGAATTGAACTTACTACGAGTCACCCGTAGATTTCTCTCTTATGTCCCCGTGTCTGGAACAGAACTAGTTCCTTTTAAGAAACAGTACAAACCTCGACCGTGTACGAACCCCCCTCTCACCCACCGGAAGTGGACCCAGAAGTTCAAGGAAGGTCGAAACTCCGAAGTACGAGGTTCTCTAGAAAGGGACCGACCCGTCTGGACCCGACTTCTGTCTCCTCGAAAGGAAAAGAGCCAACCCTCGTGACCCACCTCCCCCGACCCTTGTTCTAGTCACGAAGCTGGCCTCAGACCAGGACAACCAGAATCGGCGCCCAGACCTTCGTCGTGATGTGAGGAACTCGTCCTGGAGGAGGACGAAGACGGAGACATCCAGGAGTTCGTGCTCAGGACTCGTTCGGAACAATGGAGAGACGAACACATTACTAAAGGGACCCAGAGTGTCACGTATAATAGCTTCAGTGTTGTTTGTCAGTACCCGGAGGATTAATTTTTGGTCGGAAGCAAACCAGGGACACGAACCCTGACGTCGAACGGTAAAGGAATAGGTTCAACCTTTCGATCAACCGTCTCCAGAAATCACTCTTGAACAATGGGTCCTCCAGTCCTGTCTCGGTCAAGTCTCCCCGACTCCCTCGGACCTGTCAGAGGGACTCGAGTCACCCCGAGTAGTCTCGTCCTACATACAAGTGTCACTGGGAACACACCTTCGGATCACTTTTATTACACCTGAGTTCGTCGATCCCAAATCTTGTGGTCGAGGAGATCCACTGGAACTTCCTCAGTGGAGTAGAGAACCCGAAATCAAAAGAATAGACATTTGACCCCTAACGTTGTCACAAACGGAGAATCTCAACGACACTCGTCATTCACTCATTTCATCACTTGTGTCTTCCAGGGTCTTCCGGTTGTAAAACGGAATGCCCTCCGTTTCTGTATAAAGAACACGACTCCCTGAATAAAGGAAGGTAAAGAAGACGAACCGGGTCATCAACGGATTATCACCTCTTTACGAAAGAACCCGGTGGAATTGACTCTTTACACCAGTAAAGAAAGTGAGGACCTTTTTCTCAACCGAACTCCTTAAAGTCTTACAGTCGTCTCCCGACCTACTGGAGGTCAGGTAAGTCGGAATAGAGGAGTGTAACTCGAACATTATGGACTCTCGGTCTCTCTCTTCTCACGATCAGGTGCCAGGTACCGACATTTGCGTCTCGGTTCTACTCGTGAGTCGGGAGCATGAGAAAGATCCCCACCACCGTCAACCGGTAACAGGGTTGGGACAACTACTCTGGTCTTTGTCGGAAGGACTCAGTGACTTCGTCCCTGGGACCCTACCAGGGAAGTTGGGTTCCGGGTACGTCCCGGTTTAGGGTTGTCCCCTCAAACGAGTATTGTGTTGGTGCCCGACTGTCGGAACATGAGTGTTTGTCACAACTCCCTCCACTTCCCCTTCATTCACGAGAGAACTGAAAGACTTCCTTTTGTTAAAAGAAAGAACCATTGCCGTTAATGAACTCTTGGTACAGTTTTGTCAGCAAAAAGAGGTCACGACAGAGAGAGAGAAAGAATGAGAGAGCGAGAGAAGGGGGAGGGATGAAAGAAGGAATTGATCACAAGTTCCCTGGTTTCTTTGACGTCCCACTAGCTCTCTCGTTTCTAGAATCAATTCCTGGAACCTGTCTCCGCTTGTTCGGAGGGACGGCGTGGGGGGGGGGGAGTTTGTGGGAATCGACTCGAGATCACACCTCTTCCCATCGTCGATTAATTACAGGCTCTAGACTACTCGAATTGAGGAATACACCTATAAAGTAACGAAGAACCAAGGTGAAGAAATACTTCACTATTCATGTCACAACTACCTGTAAAGAAAGAAAAAAATACTCTGCGAACCTCCCGGGAGTAGAGAGGTCTCATGAGATTCTTCCAACAGATTCACTCTCAACGACGAACAAGATTAATCCCAGGGAAGGTTAAGGTTTGGAGAAACTTATTATTTATCTATTACTCTGAGTCTTTTTGTTTCCGACACAGGAATTCGACACCTGGTGTGTTAAGTAGTCGTTGAAACCCCGGTGAATCGAGGTACTGACGAACCTGTTGACATAGCCATGGATTTTGTGGGTTAATTACCAGGATAAAGGTGACAGACTAGTGACTTGTCTACCTCCCTCTCCAGGGGCCTCAGGGTGAATATCTTGATTCATTCTGTGGAAACGACTCCAAGAGGAGTCGTGGGAGACAAATTAATGTCTTTACTAACAAACTGGTTTAATTATATTGTCAAATCGTCTTTCCACTAACATACTTACGTTTTAGGGAGGGTTCGGTCCTCTTGTTCCTAAATCGAAGGTGGAGACGGGAGTTGGTTTGGACACGATAAAAGTAGTGTATAAGCACTGAATAAACCTCAAGTACAGAGACAATACGGAAAGAAATCTTCAGAACACCTACACTGCCCGTTATTGGATTCAACATAGACGGAGGAACTCTGAGAGTCTGGGAGTCCCCGTTCCTTGTCTGGACTGAATAGACACGTCACGACCTGTGCCATTCACAAGTCACTCACATACTGACTGACTGGTTGACTGTCTGACTTACTTACAATTTTCTCTAAAACTTAAATTCGAGTGATTCCCGTCCCTAAATACAGAAAATAAAAAAAGGACCTTATTACAAACCGTGTCTCATCCACGGATGATTAACGAATAACACGACACACTCGTGTCCTTACTTATACTCTTGTTTCCGACCAAAAGAAACGATTAACACACTTGATCTCCTTCCTTAAGTAGAGAAAAGTACCTACTTCAATACCCCTCCTTCACTGAATACACTGCAACGAACGACTTCATATGGTATCATATGTGTGTACATAACCAATGGGTACATGTCTTATTACGGCACTTTCCATGTGCTTTTCCACGAGTCGTGCTGATTAGTAGTCCCTTTACGTTTAGTTTCAATGTCACTCCCCTGAAGGGACCACCAGGTCCCCAATTCCTAGGCGGAAGGTTAAGTCTCCTGCGTCCAAACTAGAGACCAGACCCTTGGTTCTAGGGGGTCCGGCTCCCCGTTGATTCGGCCGTGTAGTGTTGAGGACTCGGGAACGTGGTATTCGACGTTTCGGACACACGAGACCTCGGGTAGACGGTATTCGTCCCTCTTCCGGTGTGCAGCATTCCTTCCCGGACACACGGCGTCAGTACTAGGTTTCGTCGGACATGCATTTATAATGTCGTAGCGTTACTCGACAAAGGAATGTCGGTAGTCCTACTACCTGTACTGACGGATCTCAGAGTCACGAGTCAGGGTCCTGGCACGATCAAAGATGGACGGAACCTGGTCTTTCTTGGGGTCTTAGATCCTACTCCATTTCCCCCTAAGCAAGAGAAGAGGAGTGGTCAATTTTTTCTACGGGACCTCCTTTGTGACCACCCCCGTACAGACCCTCCTACCACGAGTCTCAGTTCACCGGAGTTGTCCCCACCCCCTCCCCTCCCCCGGTGTCCCAGACCCTCCACCTCCCAGACCGTCTTCCAATAGGCCCGGGACAGGAACTTGAGGGGTAGATTCGACACCCGAAATTTTTCACATAGAATAAAGGAGGACAGGAGTCGTTGGTCACCCCGTAGACTTCGTCCCTATGATCATTTACGTACTAACTTAAATTCTTAGTCGTACTACCAGACGGGACCCCTCCCAGTAGAAAAGGTTGTCCCCTTTAGATTTTGGTTTTTACTCCGTCAGTCTCCGTCCTCCTAACCCGACAACCGTGGTACTACTGTGGAGAGTGGTCCCCTTCGTCCAGAAATCGATGATCAATATCTCTTTACAATGGGTCACAGTCATGACAAATTGAACTGATGGAAACCGGACCCCCGACGTCTCTGTGGGGAGTGGGATGGCCGACTTTCTACGGAGTGCCCGGTCAGTCGTAGGAAAATTCGTTGACTCGTTTTGTTCTTTGAAACCTACCGAAAACCTCCGTCCTGGACGAGTAAGATCGGAACAACGGATAAAAGAAGATAGAGACCTAGTCCCTATTTGTCAATTTCTCTAACTCGAAGAAGTCACAGTTTGTCCAGACTCAAGTCTAGGTCCCAGATGGTAAACGAGATGTACATTGGAACCCGTCCCTTACTTACAGGGAAGAGACTCGGAGTCAAAGGAGTAGACATTTACCCATACTATCATCGTCTTAGGCAAGAACACTTCTAAGTTATTCCATCAGATCCTGTTCATGAATCAGGGCTGAAGGAGTTTATACTTAACTCCCGATCGAACCACGGTCCTGAGCTCTCTATATTACCTCTGTTTCTGTCTATGTCACAGACGGAGACAACCATCATCCGACGACCACCATTACCAGTTCAATCTTTAGTGTGTCTCTTTACACTTTAACGGTAACACTAGTGAGGACACTCACCTCAACGTGCCTAGAGACCCTCAGAGTCTCAGTCCCTCCTCAAGTCGGAACAGACCCTCCAGTCTCTTTCGAAGGGACTTCATCACTGAGAACCCATTTTTAGGTTTCTTCGTCGTGGATCTTCCGTAAGTCACATACATAGTAACAGGAGAAGAAGGAGCGGAAGTCTCCAGTCAAATCGAGTCGACCATTTCTTAGACGGACGTCACGTCCTCTAGGACCAAGTTAAGGACCCAGCCCTTCTAGGGGACCTCTTCCCTTACCGATGGGTGAGGTCATAAGAACAGACCTCCTAAGGTACCTGTCTCCTCGGACCGTCCGATGTCAGGTACCCCAGTGTTCCTCAGTCTGTCCTCAGAAGTGTCTCAGGGCCGCTAATCTAAACATCTCGTAAACAGAAGGGTTTCCAAGTGACACAGACCTTGGGGTGGTAATCGAACCGTCGGGAATGTCAGGAGAAATCCCATGTTAAAAAAGGAGTAATAAATATCACCGGTTGTTTTACCCAGTTGAGGGGTACTCCTCTCTGTTTAAATTCTACAACTAATTTTCTCTCCAAACCCTCGTCCATGTAAATTTCCACCCGAAGGATCCACCGCAGTCACCACTTCTTAGACGAACGTTCCGTCCTCTGCGTCCTCTGCTCCCAAGCTAGGGACCTAACCCTTCTAGGGGACCTCCTCCCGTACCATTGGGTGAGATCATAAGAACGACCCTTTTAGGGTATCTGTCTCCTCGGACCACCCAATGTCAGGGTTTCTCAACATGCGTTGACTTCACTGAACACGTGTACGTATTAGTTTCCGTTCTACTTCTTCTATGGATCTGGAGAGACGGAGGAGAAGTGGAGGGGTGTTCGGGTATTAGAATCCCTTCAGTTTTAGAATTGTTGTATTAGAATCTCTCCATTTTTAGAATCATTGGTGGGTTAAGTTAGGTGAATGCATTACGGACTCTTTGAGCTCCAAGTCTCTCCCAATCCATAAACGGGTTTCCGTGTGTCGTACACTGCATGTCGCGTCCCTGAACATGGTCCCAAAGAATTTACGAGGACACGAAAAAAGGAGAGACGTGGTATAAGGAAGGTCAAAAAAAAAAAAAACCCCCCCCCCAGGAATTTTAACGGAGGATTTCCTTCCGTNAAAAAAAAAAAACCCCCCCCCCCAGGAATTTTAACGGAGGATTTCCTTCCGTCGTCTAAATACCCAATTATTTGTAAATGTTACTCGGCGACTTTTTTGTCTGAGTCCATCTGTCCTTAATAAGTAAGTTTAATTGATATTTAATTCTAGTTGGATTAAATCCGGATAATTTTACCTTTCGTATAATAGAGAGTAAGTTTCCTTAAACATAAACTACGTTTATCTTGTTCAAGGATTTGAAATCTCTACAAGAACCTAAAAAGTAGACGCATCAATTGGTTACCTCTTACCCGGGGGCTAAATTTTCGTTCCCTTGTATGCCTTGTTATTAATCAATACATTTATTACACCGTAAGAACAAATATTAATCAAGTTCTTATTTTATTTTAAGTGCGTACAGTGTCCTGATTAAAAGCATACGTTTACTTGTTAGTTTTAATATTTGCCATTATTACGTCAAACCCTCTACACTGTAAGAGTTAAATAATCGTCTCCACGGTCAATGTCGACTACTACCGACTGCAACTCTCTAAAGTTTCCACGGGTCTGGACTTTTTAAGAGTGGGTAGTTCTCCTCTTTTAGATTGACTTTATAAAAGTGGGTAAAATACAACGACGACCGGTGTTCCACACGGGTCCCGAGGGGGTTCCGACCTTTCTCTCTAACGGTGTGGTCCCTCTCTGCTTTGGTTCTCTTAGAAACTTTTGTAACGGAACTTAGAGCGACCACCTTCCTCGGTTCTTTCCCGTAAGATTGGACCCAAGACCTGGAGTCGAGACGCATACTGGAACCCGTTCGGTGGACAGGAAGGAGACAGAGTAAAAGGAGTACATTCTATCTCCAAAACACTTTCTCGACCACCTACAAAACCTTAGTCTGTAAACCCAAGCTTAGAGAACACGACGAACGATTGACATCCCGAAGGAGGAATGGAGAGACCCGAATACAAAAGAGTGTACAGTGTGCTGTCGTTATTGTCACAGGGAACAGACATTCGTCACGGCTTAATCGAGTTTCTTCCTGACACACGTTCAAACTACCCTTCATACTATAGTCCCCTTCTTTTTCTTGCTCTATTACTCTTCCAGATCTTTTTCACCACGAATTTAAAACCGTAAACACCCTCGAAGCACAACAAGACTTTTTATCTAACTTTAATGTGCAGTGGTACTCCTACACATAGTACAAAGAACTCTAAATGGGTAGGTAAGGAGGTAGGTAGACAAGTAGGTGGGTAGTAGGTAGGTAGGTAGGTAAGTGGGTAGACAGGTAGGTAGGTAGACAGGTAGGTAGGTAGTATGTAAGTAGTAGGTAGGTAGACAGGTAGGTGGGTAGTAGGAAGGTAGGTAGATTGATAATTCTTGTAAATCCAATTGACACATGCCACACTCCCCATCTCTGAGGTCCGGGTAATTTGACCACCGTGAAGTCTAAACCCTACTCTTACTTACTAATGACCCGTTGATGAGACACGACCCAAGACAGATCTTCGAAATCAATGCACTAGAGTCAAGAATACGTCGGGACTTTCAATATCCATTGTTATGATTTTATTATTATCGATAGTAAATAACTCACAACGATACGTGATCCGTAATGCTAATCTGTAAATACACTTAATAGAGTCAACTACAGGAGTCGTCAAAACTTTTCCTCAATGGAATAAAGGTCTAAATGGTAATAAAGGGTCTAAGTCTCTCCAATTCACACGACGGACTCCAGTGTGTCCTGTCCTTATGGGTTCGGTCCGACATCGGGGACCAGAAACCTTAAGGTCCCCCCGAAGACAGAGGAAGTGACACGGAAACCCTGTCACCAGAAGAAAACCTCCCCTCGTTCGACCGAGGACCAGCATGCTCTGTTAGCACCCTCATCCTTCTGTTTACGTAGGAGGGTCTTAACAGAGACGAGGAAGGGGTCCCCCGCAGGGGAGGACTCTTGGGACTGACCAACCGGACACGAGTCTCGTCGGGACCTCCCAGGAGGTGTGGAGGGTCTACCTTCATGTGTGCCGGCAGTCCGAGGGTCCTCAGAGACCTAGGGTTCTCGTCACCCCCTGAGACGTCCTGATCAGTGTAGAGGTCGAGGGTCGTCCCTTCGTTCCCCGACTCGGTCGAGTCGAACCAAGTCTGAATTCCCTTCCGTGGGTCCACCGTCTCTCCTCTGGAGGCACCGAGTCCCCGAGACAAGACGTCCGGGCTCTTGGATGCACCCGTCTCTTTCCGAGTACCGTCCATCCCTTCTGGTACCTCCCGGAGCGAGGAAGGTCCCCCTACTACAGTCTGGGGTTTCAGGAGAAGAGGGTACGTTAAGACCTTAATGTGTCGACCCTTTCCTCGGGGTCTTCCTAGACAAAAGTGGAAGAATTAATAGAACTACACCGGAAGAAGGGACAGAAAGAGAGAGAAGAAGAAGGTATCAATAAAACCCAGTCGATGACACATAATACGAATCCTTCTTGGTCCGTCTGGGTCAGAGGTTGAGGTACGACCCAGATCCACCCCTTCTGTCTTTGGTAGTCTATTGACCGTGTTTCTTTCCGTACAAATGTGTGACCCTCCCAATACACTCCCTCAGTGTCCAGAGGGACTTCGTCCCTGACCGAAGCGACCCCCTAACCGGTCCTTCCCGAAAAGACTCCCTCACTGTAACCGTGGTCCTGGTTTCCTATTGGTCCACTTCTTAGTGAAGTGGAGGACTTCGGAGTTAAAAGAACAGACATTTTACCCTATTGTCATCGTGGTTGTAAGATCCTGTAAACACTCCTACTTTACGGTACTCTGTCCCCCTTTACCTACCATGTGTCTACCGGGAATCAATCGTGTGTAGTATCGTGTGGAGGTACACTTCGGTGGCATCTAACCTTCAAAGTGGAAACTGGATCCTTGACGAACAACAGGACTCCCCGATTTTTCACGTTCTGACGGCGTACTTTACGAAACTACTACTTTGTCTTCTCCTTCCCAGAGACGTCACACATACACGTAAACACACACACACACATTTTCTCTTCCCCCGTCTCTCTCTTTCTCTTTCTCCCAACGTGTCTCTTCCACCACGGACCCGGTGTAGGATTTGTCAATTATGGCAAGTTCTCTTACTTCCTCCCTTCTCACAACCTTCATCTTCCTTGTCGTCACACTTCACTAATTTTACACTCTTACTTACTTATGGACTTCTTTAAGTCTACTAGGGTACCCCGTCTACAAGTGTGTTTTGTTCGAAATAGTTCTGTTGTGGTATATCTGTATCCTACTTCCAAAGCAAAGAACTTTTTTTTTATTATGTTACGACGATAAGAATTATTGTTACCTCTATTATTGTTGTTACTGGTGTTTACGTCTCCCTCCGCCACGAAATGGTCTGTGTTGTACACCGACTGTACGATTTTATGATAGATGAGTAAGACACTACAACGGACTGAACTACAGATTGTGACACACCCGGTGAGTGTGACCGTTCCTTAACTCCCATCGCAACACCTCCTTAAAAGACAAGATAGAGTCTTCTCTACGAGACAAAGACGTCCCAATGGGAACCGTTGTACTTACCAGATCTGTCCAAGAAAGAAACAAAGGACCTCCCAGTTTAACTCTGTCTATGTAATTCCTTTGTCCAAACCGAGTCAGCTTCCTACTAACATGTCTCGAGATTCTCCATCACTCGAGGGACAATACCCCTATACGTTTACAATTGGACCGATTAAGGAGTAACCTCTACAAAACTCTCGTCGGTCTCTCTTCAGTCCCTGAAGCGACCACCAGGTCACCATTTCTTAGGTGGACGGTGACGTCCCCTGTACCCAAGCTAGAGACCAGACCCTTCTAAGGTGTGCGGAGCCCCGTTGAGTCGGGCACGAGACGTTGAAGACTCGGGGGTGTCAGACCTCAGACGCTCGGTGTGGACGACTTCGGGCGCGTGGAATCTCGGGCACGAGACGTTGTTCTCTTCGATAGGGTCACTCTTCGGGTACATGACGGTCGCTCCCTCATCGGGGACGAGCGACGCTGATCTCTTTCGGACACGTTTTTCGTCACTTCTGGGTCACGTCGGTTTTCATCTATCTCTCTGTCTATTTAATCTCTTCTTTTCTTCAGTCCCTTTTTCTTCATACTCTTTAACCTGATCCTCTGGGGACTTTAGGGAGGTCAAGGTTGTCGGGCACCAAAATCCCTCCGTCCGTACTAGAAGATACTTTTCGAAAAATGTTTGTCCCCCTTTGTGAGAGTGGAAACGACAGGGACAGAACTCCTCGGAACTGATACTAAACGTGTTGACGTCCGCCCGCCCACGGAATGACAGAGTATTAAGGAAAGGTCGGGAACTTTCGTAAGACCAGACATGAACGTCGGTGGGAGACCTTGACACTGGTCTCAGTGGAAGCGGAGAAGGGTTGACAACGGTGTCGAAGGACGACGTCGCCAACCGATATACGTTTCTTGTAGGGTGAAATGTATCCTTTAGGAAAATTTTATGTGGTAGGTGATAACCTAAAGGAGTAAAATCCGTACACTTTATTCTCGTCGGTCCGAAGGTAGGGTCGTCGTAAGAAAAAAGAATAAATAAACCGACGCAATCCAGAATCAACACCGTGGACCTTAGAAGCAACACAGTACGCCCTAAAAAGTACCACCGAGTGCCTACGAGATCAACGGAGGGCGTCCGAGTCATCAACACCGCGAGAGCACCCGAATCAACGAGGAACCGTACACCTTAGAATCAAGGACTAGGTCCCTAGTTTGGGCTCAGGGGGAGTAACGTTCCACCTAAGAATTGGTGACCTGGTGATCCCTTCAGGTGGGGTAGGTCGTCGTAAAGAAGTACCCTGTCTATAAACACCCCCGGTTTTTATCTAGTTAGTGTAATTTGAATTTTAACTCTTACAAACAAATAACTTTCTGTAATTGTCTCACTTTTCCAGTATCACTTTTCCATTCTTTAACTCACCCTCCTCTATAAACTTTAAGTATATGAACTGCTTCTCGAATATGTATCTGGTTTATTTTCCTGAGGTGGTAGGTGTGCTCTTACCGTCTATTAGGATATCTCTTTACCCGTTTTCCGAACTTATCCGTCAAGTGGTTTTACCTGTAACTTTACTCGTTATGTACATACACAAGTAAAAGTCTTCAGTTGTCTTATTCCGACTAATTTTAGTGGTACACTATGATGACGTGTGTGATGTTTAACCAATGTCATAAAATTTTCGATCCCCTAAGGATTACAACCACTCTTATGCCTCATTGACGTTGTTAAAACGCAACGAACACCCTCTTATTTAACTCTATTGGTAAACCCTTTAGACAAACGACCGCAGACGATTTCGGTTCGAATACATATAGGATACTGGATCATTAAGGTAAAGAACCATATTTAGGTTGACTTTATGTATGTCTATACGTGGTCCTCTGAACATTTTCCTTCAAATATCGTCGTGATAAACGTAATCAGGGTTCGTCTTTGCTGCATTCACGATTGTCTTCGTACCGATTTATTTAGTACCATGTAGGTACGTCAACTTTTGGTGCGTGGGTCCTGGTACTTGTTTGGTGTCTATGTATGTTTTCGTACCGACGTAGAGTGCCGTCCAGAGTGTCTGTGCTAAAGTCCACTTTCTTCCGTCTGGGGGGTTTTCTTGTACACGGGACACTCAGACAGATGGAGTTCAAGTTGTCAACCTGTCTGAATAGACACACAGTCCTCAACCCTCCCATCAATAAGAAACTTCAACCCCCCCTACTGAACCCCCTATACTGTCGGAAGACCCCAGTACCCCATCCCTTCCGACCCTTACAACACACAGAACTCAATTTCATGATCAACGTGTGCACAAACCAAACGTCTTAAAGTAACCAACGTATGATACTGAACATGTAGAAAGGTGTTCATACAATACATAATTATCTCTAATAAATTTGTATAAATACCCCAGGACGTAACACGTTTGGTCCGAACTGGGATCCCTCAGTAGGTCTTAGTTACCTCTCCTTTGGGAGGGGTAGTACTCTGCTTCATAATCTGCAGGATTACCTATTGTACCTGAACGACCCACCGGAGTCCACTCTCTAGGGTAAAGAGAATCTCTATCCTCTTGACCCAGAGTAAAGGGGTAGACATTCAACTCTGAGTTGAGAAAAGGGGTTAGTGTGGGTCGACCGCTTAAGGGAAAAGTAGCGAGGGAGGACGGGAGTTTCTCTGTTCGGGAGGAGTGACATACAGAGAAACAAATAAAGGTGAGTCTCGGTGGATAGTTTAGCACCAGGACTTTCCGTTCCGTTCCTCCCCGGGACCGAAGGTGGAGGCACTTAGGGTGTCGGGAGGAGGATTCTAGACGTCCCCCTCGTACTTTATAAATTTTCGAATTTAACTTTAGGACAATCTCGGTCCAGAACCTTTCGGTTCAAAGGGTCGGGGTCTTGTAGTCATAGACAAACAGCCACAGTGAATCCCTGGCGCCGAAAGGTTTGGTAACTGACTTGGAAAGACAGTTAGGTTGTGAAAATCCCATTAAATTGAATTATTATGGAAACAGCCGTGGCCGCGGACATAGACTTCCCACTAATGGTATCTTCAATAAAATCCAACAAATTACCTTACATCATTTAAGAGTTAACTGTCCCGTCTAGGAGTCTTACCGAAAAGTTTCACAAATGGAAAGTTTCGAAGGGGGAGGAAGTGAAATGGTTTGAGTGATGAAACTCGACCACTTCTGAAGTATTTAATAATCTTTAACAAGAGGGGGGCACAAGTGTACGTAGTAATTAAGAAACATTTTTCAAGTTTGACAGGCCTCGAATTAACAATAGTGACCCTCTTGCCGACCTTTACCTACACCCGAGATAATAAAGACAGTCTTTAAAACTGAATAACGTGAACTATAAAATGGGTAGTGTAGTATAAGAGTCGTGTCCTCTCGTTTTTTCTCCTCCCCTCTCCCCCCTTTTTCTTGTATTGACGAAGAGGAACTTTGTTTGTTTTTTTTTATTATGTATATAAAGGCCCCTTTTTTCAGTCTCTAGGTCCACTGTTTTATTATCAAGATTAGGGGGTTTCTCTCTCCTCCTCTCGTCTTGACTCCCCTTTTAAATACAACATTGAAAATAACCGAACTTGACATAAAAATAAGATTCCAAACTTCCAAGATATTCAGGTCCTTAGATTAAAAATTGTCAAGACTCTATAACTTTAAGGCACACAGGTTCAAGGGTTCCGTAAACCAAAAATCCTATTTAATTAGGTTGTCAGGTTCTAACTCAAGACGACTCTTCGCATCAGAGAGTCTTACTATAACTGTTCTCGGTGGTATTATCGAGCGTAAATGATTCTCGAACAATACACGTCCGTACCACGATTCACGAAGGACACGCAGTGGAGTAAATTAGAGGTGTAGGGGACTTTGAGGACTAATTGGGTAATGTGTCGACCCATTTGACTCCGTGTCTTCCCAACTTGTTGTACGAGTCCTTGTGTGCCGACAATTCACCGTCCCAATTCGAAATTTGAGTCCGTCGGACACAAGTCAGGGTATTCACATCTTAGATTCATAGGGTACAGTTCTATGACGACCACCAAGGAAGAAAAAACCGGTGTTGGGCGTCATACACCCTAGAATCAAGGGACTGGTCCTTAGCTTGGGTCCGGGGGACGTAACCTTTGTACCTCAGAATTGGTGACCTGACGGTCCCTTCGGGGACAGCCACCAAGAAAACAGAGGTGGACCTTACGACACCTAATCCGTCACGTACCTTCACGTTCACTCGTGTGAACCTCCACTCAGACAACGGTCTGTCGTAGGACCTACCGGGTCGAGACCGGACAGAAGACGGAAACACCCGTGACGAACACGTCGGGTCGTCCGGAAGGGAAGGGTAAGTACGATGTTCCAGGAGAGGAGGATCCTTGGAAGTTGACACGAGACAGTGTTAATCTTCACTAATGAGGTCGGAAATTTTGTAGTGTCGAAAACCACGGTCCGTTACCCTACCGCCCGTAGACCATTTGGTGGGTTTTCGTACCTCGTACCCTAGTCTACAACCCGACCTTGGAACGAAGTCACGTGACTTGAACTCAATCCGTACAGTAAACTCGGAGTCGAAAGAGTAGACATTTTATCCGACAGAGTATCCTAACAACACTCCTAATTCCCTCCACGAGTTCCCCTTGGATCATTCCACGGAGTATGTGTCAACCACGAGTTATTTATAACTGACGACAAGACTGAACATTACAATATCAATAGGTACCCATACAGGATAGAAAGTATGACTTGCAAAAACACCCAATCTCGTGCTCCCAGTTAATAGAAAAACCGTAAACGACACCCCAGTTGGTGACATGACTTCCGAAATACAAACACTGCAGTGAACCGGGAATATTGACGGGAGACTCGGGCACTAATAGGGTACGAAGTTTCCTCCTCTGACTCAGAGTCCAATCAGAAGGATGACAATCAATGTCCCTACCACACACGACCAAGACCCTAAGTGCGACTCTGCCCTTTCGGACCCAGACACGACGACTCCCTCCTCCTGGTACCCAAATAGAAGAGAAACGAAAAGAGGTCTTCGAGTTACTTCTTATAAACCCTCCTCAGAGGGTCGTTGTGGACAAAACAGAAACCTGGAACCGGTCCCTCCATCCCGGTAATAAACATACTCAGTCCGTCCTTTCGTCAACAAAACGACTCCTCTAAGAGTACTCAACGAAACTAAGACTTGGACGAGGGTGAACAGAAAAACGACCAGAAGTACCAGAAGGAAGGGTTATTTCGTCCTCCTCCAGGACTACAGGGTCACTATCGTTCTCACCGGAGATCTAGCTCCCACGTCCACCCACCCTTCCTAACCCGGTCCAGTGTCCCCGAACTCAAGACCGGGACGATAGATACACTGAAACCCCTGTCGGGAAGAGAGGGACCTGTAGGAAAGGGTGTCAACGTCTTCGTTCGTTCAACATAATAACAAATTCACAGAAGGTACGACAAAATCAAACACTTCGCCAACTTGGTCTACGAGTCTACTTTAACAATACTCCTTCCGAATGTGAGTTCACCCACCTCTCCCTTACCCCCACAACTAGGGGGGGAGTCGAGGGGTCACCATGGGTTCCGTGGGTGTCACTTGTGGTCACACGGTATTCTGTGACCAACTTTTCTCCACCGGTTTACCAGGGATTTCTATAAATAAGGAGGTTGTAAGATACAGAGAATAGTAGGATTTGTCAAGTCAAATTTTGAAGAGTCACTTCGTTCCACTCGGACAGGTTGCAGGACTCTCAAACTCGTCTCTGCCACGACACCGGAACCGATAACTAAAGACAGACCGAACCTTATACCCAGACGTCAAGGGAGGTTCAGTGTTCGAGCGGACACGGAGGTCAGAACACCCTCTTGAGGGTGAAGGAGAAGCCTACGGAGGAAAGAAGGAACGACTCACTTCTTCACAGTGGTAGTTGTTTCCCCTACTCCTACAACACTTAACATCGAATAGCCTCGCACATCGTACGTCCACCCTTTCCACAGAGACACCAAGAGGACCCCCTCCTTTCCTTTCCGTCTCAAGTGCGGGGAGGAAGGGAGTGGTCTCATGGACACGAGACGACGAAAGGTACACGTACACACGAAAATTTTGTCATAAAAAATTTCAGCCTCATACTGACGAAATGTCACGACACATCAACGACGTCATGTTGCACTCAGTCGATATACGTATGTATATAGGGGAGGGAGGATTCCCGAATCGTCCACCACGGTCACCATTTCTTGGGTGGACGGTTACGTCCTCTGTATTCTCTTCGTCCGAGGTAGGAACTCAACCCTTCCAGGGGACTTCCTCCTTTACCGTTAGGTGAGGTCACAAGAACGGACCTCTCAGGGTGCCTGTCTCCTCGGACTACCCGACAGCAGGTACCCCAACGTTTCTCGACCTGTGCTGACTTCACTGAATCGTACGTCCGTGAAGGCAGAACTCGGAGAGTGAGGGAGTAGGGTGCGGAGGTCCAGTAGTGTCTCGTGTCTCGACTCGAGGGACACGGTATGTTGTCGAAGAGTGATCGACGGATACGATCGACAGATACGATCGACAGATAAAGTCGACAGATATGATCGACAGATACGATCGTGTGGTGCGACGCCACACCGGTTTTTTTGTTTCATTTTAATAAAGACAAATCACAAAATAAAAGGAGACAAAGTGTGTCTTTTGATTCTGACACCATACAACCTCGGGTCGAGAAGACCGAGCATTCTCGGATAACACAGGTAGAGAAGGGTTGAGATAAGTCACTTCAACACAACCATCGAACTTTAACCGGTACCACCCTGATGAATGTGGTTCTGCTAACGGGTTGTGACACTTAGTCTCAAAAGGGGATCCTCTCAGTCAACAATTTATAAATGGTCGTACGGTGATCGGATTATATTATTGCGAATATATGGGTGGTGGGTCGAAGCCATTTAGAACTGTAAAACGACATACATAAACAAAGTCTGGAAAGTAAAAAGAAAATTCCCTATTTTATTATGTTTTTGTCAACCGAGGTAGACATAATGAGGGGTGTTAGAGTAAGTAAACGAAGGACTAGGTCTTTATATCAGGGTAGGGTTTGAACCACAAATAGTACAAAATTTTTATAAAAATGATGTATACACAGGTATTTATTATGTACCATAACAAAACGTATAAGAATCTAAATATAGGCAGCATAAGATGGTATACGTAGTAAGGTGTTGAAAATAAAATTTTATGTAAAATACAAAAAATTTTCTAAATATGTACAACTATATACATTAAGATCAAGTAAGTAAAATTAAAGATATACCACAAGGTAACATATTTATATGATTGTAATTAAATAAGAAAAGAGGTGACTACCTGTACATCCGACAAAGGTTAAAAACATGTGTAGAGGACCACGTGTATACATTCTTAAAAATTCCATATATGAATCTTCACTTTAAAGATCCACGTTCTTATACGTATAGAATTAGAGACGATCCAAACGGTTAAACGAGGGGTTTTACCAACATGTTTAAATGTGAGAGTGATCGTCACCTATTCTCAAGAACGGTTGTTAACCGTAACAGTCTACCGAATTATAAAAGGTTAGACTACCCACATTTTACTATAGAGAAACACCCCAATTAAACGTAAAAGGACTAATGATCGTTCTAACACGTAGAAATGTATACAAGTCACCTGTAAATAAAAAGACAAAACACTTAATAGCTAAACAAAGAATACGATAAAGGGGGGTTTCATAACAAATAGAAAAAACATTTAGTTAATTTTTATATAAGACTAAGAATTATGAAACACTAACATACTTCACTCACTTTTAAAAAAAAGATGGTCATGCTTAGAACAAAAAGTCATGACACACCCTATAGGAGCACATCTTCAAAAGTTCAAATTAATTAGTGTCAAAAATTAGAAAATCCTAGACACGAAACTCAGGTCAAATTATATCTATCAGGTAGGACTTCAATATTCTATATAAGAATGTTAAATAACATATTAAAATTTTCAAAATAAAAAGGGATAATCCAGAAATTAATTGGATCTTAAATAAAAACGTATTATACAATCTCTTCTTAGATTAAAAGAAACAAAATGGACATGCATTGGTTAACAGGGTGGCGTTATATTCTTTATAAAGTAGAAAAGTAGAGACTAAGAGTCATTACAGAACGTCAAAAATCACATCATTTAAAAGAATAACAAACAATGTAAATAAAGAATCCATAAACTTTATAAACTATGAGAATATCAAAATATTAAAAGAATTTTAAAAAAAGATAAACAAGTAACAACCATATGTCTTTATTTTAACTGAAAACACACATAACCGGAACATAGGTCACTGTAACAATTTGATTTTCATAATTATGACTTACTACGACCCTTTCTAACTTCCGTCCTCCTCTTCCCCTTCTGTCTCCTACTCTACCAACCTACCGTAGTGACTGAGCTAGATACACTCAAACTCGTTTGAGGCCCTCAACCACTACCTGTCCTTCCGGACCGCACGACGTCAGGTACCTCAGTGTTTCTCGGTCTGTGCTGACTCACTGACTTAACTAACTTATCAAATATCTAAGAAAACCTAGAAGATGAATGAATGAGTACAGTGGTCACTTATTTCTGTCAAAATAAGGAAGTAAGAGTCAGGAATTCGAAAATGAAAGAAAAAGAAAGGCTAATGAAACTGATCCAGGACATCATGTTACGATTTATCTTGACAACTGTGGTTCGTAAGAATAGATCAAGGAATAAAGTACCCTTTTCAAAAGTGGTAATCCTTATTTGAAACTATATAAATTTAAATTTTCTAGTCTAACTCCTTCTAAGGATGATGAAAATTAAATAACAAAAACACCCAACTTTTTAGTAGTACAATGCATAACCACACGAGGGGAAGAGGGAAAATTACTCTCCCAAAACAAATTAACAAAGTCAAACTTGTCACCGAAAACACAAACAACGAGGAGAGATAACAAGACTTCAGAACCCCGACTTTGAAACCGTCACCGGGACGACCATGTCTGTATGGAACTTCCTTGACGCCCAAACGAAGGTCTGGTGGTGTCATTTTATTTATATCGATAGTTCGTTCAGTATATGTACCAAACCAAAGGGTCACGTATTTTTTCAATATAAATGTGATATGATAACAGGTAATTCACACGTTATCGTGGCACAGATTTGCAAAATATGTGGAATTAATTTTTTTTTGTTTGTTTGAAACAACGACTTTTTACAATACGTAACTCTGAACTCGTCCAACATCATCAGTGTAGGTTCTAGTGGTGTTGTTTATATTATTATTACTTTTTCAAACTTTGTGACATTCTTAACGGTTTTACACTGTGTCTGTACTTCACTCGTTTACGACAACCTTTTACTACAGCTATCTAAACTAGTTACGTCGCAACGGTTTTCGGAAGGTAAGCATTTCGTTTTTGTTTCGCGTAATTAGACACTTCACGTTATTTTGTTCCATACGAACATCAGTCCAAGTTCCTATTTCTCAAACGGGCCCCTTCTGTTACCATATCACCTATCATTAACGAACTGTACTAATTAAGGAATTTTCCCTGTAATTTTCCCGTAACAAACAGGAGTTAAAAGTCATGGGTCTTGTCGCGTAGAGTACATCTTCACGAGGTATTACGAACCGTTTACCTACTTACCTTAAGTAGGGTACCTCCACGGTCTTTACTCATTTTCGGAAAAATGGAGACGCCATAGGGTGAAGACTGTGGGAATAATGTTAGAAAGATCTTTCATTGACCTGAAATCGTCTCTATCCTTCTGGGTTAGAAGAGTCCGATAAATAAACGTAGTCCGGAGGGATTACGTTTTGTGACAGGTAACAACAAAACCGGTACTTATATCTCGAAAGGTCTCGTTAAGATCAACAACCTGTCCTTCACGAAGGTATGGTCTTTCTGAAAGATTTTATCTACTTATGTTTAGTCAAAGTAAGTACGGTTCGGTTCGGTTGACTTAGGATGTTTTACATGGGTTGAATCAAGTGTACTTAAGGTAACTTTAAGTGGTTATATTACTGGGTCGAGTCGGATTGAGTTGATTGTTTTACGTTGGGTCAAACTGGTCTACAATAAATTGTTTTGGTTGGGTTGGGTTGTTGAATATTTTGAGTTGTGTTATGTTATTGACGAATAGTCAGATGGTTGGATTGAGTTGGGTTGTGTTCGTTTAAGTTCATTCTTTTTGAAGGACGTGTTCTACAGGGTTGTTACATTACTTTAAGTCACCTCACGTTAAATTATTTGACAAAATCGTAGAAAAGCCGATTTCTCATGAAACGTATGATATAGTTTTATTACAGCTATTTTACACATCAACAAATGTCAATCAAAAACTTGTTTGGGAACTTTGGTATCGGAAAAGTTTGGAGGAGTCACATCCATACTCCTTTGGCTTAGAGTATTTAATCTTTTAAGAGAGATAAGTAGAGGAAGCGGAAAGACCGGGGGTCTTAGGAGTGTTGTGATAGAATGAAAGACCAGAGTAGACATGATCGGACACTCGTGAACCCCCGTCCCTGGTACAGAATAAGTGGACAGATGTGAGCCGTGGAAAGTTTCCCGGAACTCTTTGCACCAAATTCACTTACTTACTGGTCTCCTTCTTCTGACTCTTCGAGCAACAGAAAACTTCGTAGACGTCTCAAATAGACAAACCTCCCAGATAACTCCTCCTACGATTCCGTCTTCCGTGTCTGTTCGGATATAGACTTAGGACCGAGACGGTGAATGATCGACATACAGGAACCCGTTCAGTGTAGTGGAGAGACCTGAACGGGTATTTCACTCCTTATTTTATGGTTGAGGTCCCCACAAAACTCCTATTTATGACTCAACTACGTACATTTCGTGGAGTATGATACAGATTGTATATTAACTCCTAATTACTTATCACTGATCTTAAAAAGAGGCTCAGAAACAAACCGCCAAATGGAAACATCAAACCCCTGTGAGGGAGACACCCGGTCCTTTTGAGTTTTTTCAGAGAAGGTCTAAGGAACCTCTTATTGCAGAAAACGGTACCAAAGTCACCGTATTAATAACTTATTGGTGGTAAAAAAAAAACATACAGTGATACTAAGGAAACAATTTGATCCGAACTCTTACTAGTCAGACCATCTTCACACTTATATATACGAATTTGTCAACCCCTAATCCCGTGTCTTGAAATACTGTCGATGTCAGTAAACTTGTATGTGACAAACGGTGGGGACCACCTAAGTGTCGATTACCGTGCACTAAGGACACGGTCTCCTTGAAAATCAAATCTCTCTACTACATCTTTACTCCAACTACCCTCGATTGAAACTGTTGAAGTCTACACCACCGGTGCACACGACCCGTCACCCAACCACAAACCCTTCCACCATATAAGACCCGACCAAACCGGTCCGGGAAAGGGGGAGATTCAAAGTAAAGAAGGAGAGACATCTCCCCTAGTGTTATGTACGGAGTCACTAACAACTCCCCTAAGTTATCCTCTGACTGGTCAAGGGACCGAATGTCTTCCACACTTTAGGTATAACCAGGGAGGAAGGAGTAAATGTACCCAATGGTACGTGGGGCCACTGTGATGTGTAAACACACACGTGTGTGTGTGTATACGTGTGTTCATGGGGACGCATAAATAATTCATGTCAATTCTACGGTTTTCATTTTGTCTCAGTTGTTCTCAAGACCCGAGTCTTTCATACAGAGGGAAGGACTTTGTTATGGGTAGGGAGTTCAGTACTTTTTATGCAAGTAGACTGAGATGTAGGGCGACACTCTCTGGGCGTGTCGTAGTAGGTTTGAAGGCCTGTTCGGAAACGTCGACAGTCTGTGTGTTTACCGGGATAGACTTGTCGCACCATAGGTGGAAGAAAGGCCCACGGTCCGACGGGGTCTAGCCCCGAGTGTAGATTCAGGGTAAACGACGTGACCCGACGGTCCTGTCGACCGAGGTTTCAGTTGACGGAGGGGACGATTCCTCGACCTTGGCTTAAGAAGAAGTAATGTCGGACCGACACCCAATCCGTAATATTTATTGTAGTACGTCTGTCGGTCTACCTGTCGTACCGGTGAAGTAGACAGGGTCGTCCCTTCCGGGACTTTTGTCGCAGACTCTCTGATCCGTCCTGGGTGTCTCACTGGTACAGGAAGGGAACCCAAATCACCCTTGGGAGGATCGAGTGGAGTAGGTCCTCCCACGGATGGACAAGAAAGAATCTTCAGAGGTACTTCTTTCCTTTTAGATGAGTTTGGAGAAGATGAAAAGAAGAAAACCATTACCACTTATGTCACACTTTTACAAGACCCCATTCTAGACCCGAATTTAGGACCAGCTCAGTAAGTGTTCGACACACCGGAGTCCGTTCAATTACTTGGTGAACCAAGGGAGTGGTGATTCTACTTTCTACTCTTATCGCGGGTCGAGTTTCCAACGGTGCCCGAAATTCCTGTCCTCGTCCCAGTATCCTTTGCGAATCCCTTACCCTTGTCGTGGTCCAACGACAACAAGTCAACGAGGCAGCACAGACTGAGGAACACTGGGGTACCTGACATCGGGCGGTCGAGGAGACAGGAGGTGAGAGAGGACCTCGAACGAGTTTAAGTACAGGTGACTCAGTATGTACGGTAGGTTGGCAGAGTAGGAGACAGCAGGGGAAGAGGAGGGTGGAAGTTAGAAAGGGTCGTAGTCCCAGAAAAAGGTCACTCAGTCGAGAAACGTAGTTCACCGGTTGAATAACCTTGAAATCGAAGTTGTAGTCACGAAGGCTACTTATAAGTCCCAAGACCCAATCACTCCTGTTAATGAGTCGAGGGAAGGAAGGACATAGAAGGTTTTAGTGACTCCCGTCGAGAAAGACCTAGACCCTTGATTCATTCTGGGGATAGACTTCGTGGTGAGACTCCGGACACATGGGTAGAGTGTCCAGATAAAATAAGAGGTCCTCTATCTCCTCGTATTTCCCTCCAGTGTCCTGAGTTCCGAGTCATATAGGCGGCTACGACGTCCTTTGTCTCCGCGGAGTCCCCGATACTTACTCCGAGACAAATTAGGGGGGCCGGGGTCCTGTGTGAGGACTGTAGACTAAAATACAGAGTTTTACGGTAATTTTTATCCAAATTCGAGGTTCTTTTTGACCTCTCAACGATGACATCAGTCATCAGGGAACCAAACGAGGCTCCTGATATTGGGTAGAGGTCACTGCGGTGAGAGTTTGTGTAGACTCCCACTCAGGAGAAGGTCCGTGGTAAGGAACCGTAAACCTCAGAGGGTCGGACTGCGACGGGGGGGTGGCCGGCCGAGTGAGGGTGTAAAGGAGATGTGGAAACATCTCCTTTAATTTGAGACCCTGTGAGAGACCTATATAATTTGCACCAGGTCGTAGAAACGCAGACAAGTGACCCAGAGGGGGTAGACGTTACGACAAGTAGACGAAGACGTACAGGAGGGTAGAATATGAATGGGAAGGTCTGGCACGACTTCACAGGAAAGCGCAGTCTTCCAAAGATAAAACTAGCGAGACTCGTCTTCATTCGTTAATAAGTACATAAGGTTACAAATAACTTACGAATGAAACGCGACCTGTAACCTCCGTTTCGGACTCGACTTTTTCTCTACCAGGGATAGGGATGGAAGTACCTTGAATGTCAGGACTACCCTTCTCTCTCTGTTGATAGTTTATGTATTTACTGACTCGCACATACATCCTTAAATTTAATCACGGGGATCACTTTATTTTCCCGAGAGCCCGAAGGGACCACCGAGGCACCAATTCTTGGACGGACGGTCACGTCCCCTTTGACTTTCACTTTCAGCGAGTCAGCACAGACTGAGAAACACTGGGGTACCTGATATATCAGGACCTTAAGAGGTCCAGTCTTATGACCTCACCCATCGGATAGGGAAGAGATCCCCGAGAAGGGTTGGGTCCCTAACTTGGCCCCAGAGGATGTAACGTCCGCCTAAGAAATGGTCAACTCGGTGTTCCCTTCGGGGTTTTATGACCTCACCCATCGGATAGGGAAGAGGTCACCTAGAAGGGTCGGGTCCTTAGCTTGGACCCAGAGGACGTAAGTCCGCCTAAGAAATGGTTGACTCGATGGTCCCTTCAGGGGGGTTCCGTCCCCTGTACCCGAGTTAGGGACCAGACCCTTCCAAAGAGTACGACACCCCGTTGATTCGAACACACGGTGTCATGACCCGGGTACGAGATCTCGGACGCTCGGTTTTGACGACTTGGACGCATGGCTTTGACGACTTGGACGCATGGCTTTGATGACTTCGGGCACGTGAGATCTCCCGTGCGAGACGTTGTTCTCTTCGGTGGTGTTACTCTCCGGGCGTGTGTCGTTGACCTCTTTAGGACACGTGTCGCAACTTCTGGGTCGTGTCGGTCTCTCTCTCCTCTCTTTCTTTGTCCAACATCCTCTTGTATATCGTTTCCCTAGACTGAAGCTAACCATTAGTCTTCTCCGAAGGAACTCCTTCACTACGACTTCGTAGTCCCGTTCAATCGGCCCACTCATTCCTTATCCTCCTCATCGGGTGCGTTTCCAGGACACCGTCCTGGTCGCGTCATATCACTGGTGTATAAGCACAGACAGGATCTGTTGGGGTCGACAGGACCCAATACTTAATCATCGTAGGAGAAAGAGAGAGGTTTCACCGGATCGAACTTTCTATTTAACATACCAACGGGACACTAACACCAGGCAAGCCCTTATTTTTTTCGGGTCTCACAGCCCTGACGTTCTTCTCCTCCCCGGTTCCGACCTCTCCGACCCCCTTGACCTGGTCCACCCGAACTTTCGACCTCTTCCTCAGATCAGAGGAGACTTCCCCAAGTCCGTCCACACGGTCCTAACCCAAACGGAGGACTTTTGTAGAGGAAGAAACAAAAGGACTCACGGGACCCGGGAGGAGGGAACTTCTAGACGGGACGTAGAATATCCGACACCAAAGGTATCGAGAGGACGAGAATCTGACACACACTCGAAGTCTCCCCGTCCTCCTTGAGACACTTGGAGGGAGGCTAAGAAAAGGAGAAACGAGAGACGACCGACCCACCACTCGGGGGTCCTTTTACAACTTCGATACCGTTTTAGAGGTAATTGAACCCGTTTCATCTTACTATAGGGGGGATGAGTGAGAGGACTCGGGTGGATCTTGGAACAGCTCATCAGACACACTTGTTCTTTGATTGTATAATACAGACTCGGTAATATTTATAACCTTTATTTAGAACCTTTATAACTTTCCCTTTCGTGACTCGTAACTCACGTACCGTATTCGGTCTGAGACATATGAGAGATACGGATGAAAGTAAATTAGGACTACTATAGGTGAAATATCTATTTCTCTGTTTCTGAATCTCTCCACTTCAATGAACGGGTTCCGGTGTGTCTATTACTCGTCTGCTCGACTCTAGACTTGGGTCGTTAACAACAACAACGAGTAAGCGAGTCAACACAGTCTGAGAAACGCTGGGGTACCTGACGTCGTGTGGTCCAAAGGGACAGGAACTGTTAGAGGACCCAAACGAGCTTTGAGTGCAGGTGACTCGGTCACTACGGTAGGTCGGTAGAGTAAGAGAGACGACGGGGGAAGAGGAGGACGGAAGTTAGAAAAGGTCGTAGTGGGTTCTTATAGACTAAGATTTTGGTTAGTGTCTTAATTGGTCAGGGGAGAGAGAGAGAGAAACAGTCGACCTCGTCACCCCCAGAAGGGTGGGACACCTGGCCCCCAAATCTGACCGATAAAGGGGACGGTCCGTCTCGAAGGGGTCTCGTCTGCGACCCCATCCCCTGCCCCCACCCTCTTTTCTGCCCACAGAATGTAGGAACCGGTGTCGGAGACCACGGTAGAGAGGTAGTTCTTGGGTCGAGTCCGTCGCCGGCCACCACCATAAAGAAAGTGGGCGGACGTACAACCGTCTAAAGAGTCTCTCTTTACGAGAATCTAAGTAAATTTTCAGATTCGTCCCTGTCGTGTTTAATAATCACGAACTTTATAAATATTTCAGGGAACAAACGGTACCGTGTCCTCCACTCTCTGGTGTTTATTTTTCTTCGCCACCTCCATGGTGCTCGTCGTCTCTCTTTACTTTTCCCTTCCGCAAAACAGACAGACGGCGACGGACCAAAAGGTTCCGACGGGTCGTTCCACGCAAAAGTAAGACGCAAACGAGTCCCCTCGAAGGAAAGACCACGAGGGCGGTGTAGAGGTGTGAATTCTGTTAGCGGGCCTGTAAACTTTAGTTCCGAATTTCTAGTGTCTGGTAGTTGCAAGTCCCTTCGACCCACTTCCTATATCCCTCGAGAGACACGATGACCAAAAGAAGGAAATAATAATAAAAAATTGGAAAACAGATTTTAACAAAGTTTTATCTTTTAATTTTTATATAGCGTTTTACATGTGATACAAACCGACCTTCTCTTACACCTCTTTTGACAAGAAAAGGAAGAACCTGTCTACCTTTTTACCTCTGGGTGGCGTACCCCAGAGTTCAATGGGTCATTCAGCTTCTGTTCTCGACTCTAGAAGTCTGAGGGTTAGGTCTGGAGCGGAAGTGACGGAGGATGGTGAAGTCACGTGTTAGACTACTAAATCTTTTCTCCCAAGACCAGTACTAAACCCTTAGGATACCGAGACTAAGTTAGTAAGTACATACATATATACTTACATAATACATGTATAAGTAAGTAAGTGATTCACTTCTTTATACCACGAAACAGTTGTGCAATCTACACAGGACGGAAACTCTTGGATCCTTTTCCACACCAAGTCAACTGCAGGTGGGAGGTCTACTGCAGGTGGGAGGTCTACTGGGGGTTCCCGGTTACTCGTACTCATCGTGACATCTCAACAGGGTGGGACCTCGTTCCTCGGACCGGATAACATGGAATGTGATGAATCAATCACCGTCACCCTGTGGGGACCCCCTCCCACATCAGAGGGCCCATAAAGGTTCGTTCAACCGAGAACAACCGACTCCCGTTAAGAATCGACGTCATCCACCCTGACCTCCCTGACCAGAACCTACCTGACCAGAAAGGTTCCCTGGACTCATCCCGTGACTATCATGCACGACGACCCTTGGACCTCGAGGTACGGTGACCCTTTGACTGTCTCTGTCATTCTTTTACGCGCAGGGACACTCTCTCGTCCGACAGATAGGTGACTGAGGGTAGTCAGGAGAGTTCCGACGAAGGGACCCTCGAACTAAGGGTCGGACTTCCTCGTACCGAACTGGACACACCCCGGCACCTCTCGAGGTCGTCTGTCTCCTGCACGAGCCGGTACTCTGGGGCGTACGCCCTCGTACCTTCAAAACGTTTACACGGGTCTTTACCCTTCGCAACTCCTTTGTGCCCACACACTCTTGGTTCTACTAGGTCACGTCTACCGGACCCGGTTGGTGCGAATGAGGAGTCTACACACCTGAACCCCTCGACGACCTTCGTGCCGGGACAACCGACCTCGTGGTCCTCTTAGTGTCCCAGGGTCGACCCACCGGCAGTACCGGAAAACGTGCACCTTCGACACACCCACACTTCAACCCCGTAGTAATTTCCCCTACCGATCCCTCTCATCCCGTCTCTCGGCACACACGTCTGCGACCTCGCAGTGAGTCCCTCCCAGTACGACCGGACTCTTGTGCAGACCCAAGACTAGTAAGTGAGTAAGTGAATAAGACGTCCATAAACATCTCCCGGACATTATACGGTATTAAGTATAATATATATCGTAACACGATCCACGTCCTTGATACTACTTATTTATTCCGTCTGTTTCATTTACAAGAGACTTTATTATAAAACTCTTGTTAATCTAAAAATATTTAAACACCTGATACTGATAAAACATGTTAAAAATAAAATTTACACGTGGTTCTTTATCGATCAAGCTTAGAGACTGAGCTAAAAACATTTGTTACATAATATTCATCTTAAAATTCCTTTTCTTAGTAAAGGTAGATACATATGACACCATCAATTACATCAAAATTTTTTAATAAATAAAATTAACCTTCTATTAATATTATGAATTTGAGACATTGTTTCTGAGTTTTATGTCGTCATATTTGTTGTATTTTTTTTTTCTGTCTTTTCTAGGGACCAGGAACCTCGAATATAAGAGAGAGACATACACACATCATCCATTAATCTATTTATTTGTTCTATTAAAGTCTATATGTGTGTACACCATTTCCTTTCGTTGTCCCACGACTTACCTCTCATAGACTACTATTACTCCCCATGAAAACTGTCCGACCAGTACCTCTCTGAAAGACTAGTGTGGGTAAAATGTCTGCTCCTTTGACTCCGAAACTCTTCAAGCCATTACACGGGTTCACGTAAGTCGATCATTCGTCAGGTCAAAATCTAGGGTTCGGACAGAGAGACATCGTCGGAGATGAAGAACTGAGACTCAAGAAACTTGGTTGTGTCTGATTTGGAAGAAGGAAGAAGAGGATAGTCAGTAAAACACCAAACCTCTGGTTCTGGACTGGAAGACTTAGGTCTGTACCTGAGAGGACAAACACAGAACCGGGACCTGATTCGACACCGACCCTCGAGACCCCGGTCGGAGTGACACCGTCCACAGTCCCAGGTCCTCGTGTGTCTCCGAGACCCGACCGCCAGGACCGGAGTAGTGAACAAATGCCACCCTTGAACCCGTTCACTGGAGGAGACAGTGTGCGACTATGGCTGACAAAATGGAGGACCGCAATGACTCTAGTGTACTCGATTGCAAACCCGTTTGTACCGGGACTCGGACCGTGTCTCATCTGTGAGTGGAACTAGAACCACCCCGTCGACAAATGGGATTTATTAGAATAGTGAACAACCCCTCCAGGTGACCCGTTCTCCGTTCATCTCTGAAAGTCAGGACCAGAAGTACCTGGAGTCAGGGACTCACTGGCGTCCGGTCTCGGTCCTCACCTCTCTCCTCCTAAAAGACTGAGACCCAGGCCTGACGGTCTCAGTTAATCCCCGCAGTCTGTCTGCCACCGGAGGTCGTGGGTTCGTTTCGCTACACCGCCGGCTGTCTCCCCGGTCGAGCAGGACTGGAATTTGGGTTTACGAGGACGGGTGTAGACGTCGATTTATTTGGTTCATTTAGTACGACCGTCTATCTATTAATTTATTAATAGTCCGTGAATTATTGTTCCTCACCCACAAGACTTAATGGTATAATCTGTCACAGAAACTCCTGATTAACAACGTAATGTAGTCTCAATGAGTAAGTAATAAGAACAGTAAAGCCCACTATTAAACGTGAAATCCTCTGTCGCTGTTAAAATCGTCCGTTAATCTCTGCACAGTCCGGACCGGGGCACTCAATGACAGTGTTAATAACGGAAAAAAAGGTCACAGGAGTAAACGTCGGCACATAAATTCCCCTAAACCCATTAAGGTCCGGACCCGTTTTGTTGGTCGGGTGCCCTGTCACCGTCCCACTCCTTCACCACCCGTGCCGACAGTCCTGTCCCCTACCGAAGACTCTTCGTCTCCCCATCCCGAGTCCGGCCGCCCTCGACGTACTTCGAGAAAGGAGGTGACCGACCGCCCTCCGTGGAAGTCAGAGACTTTTGGTCCCGAGACAGAGGACAGTAAGAACTCTGACACACAAGGAAAGGACCGCGGACCAACGGGTGGGTTAGGTCGGGAAATAAGTGTGAGTGGGGTCGTAAACACCACTCAAGAAACGTCTGAGCCCACTCCGTCTTCCCTCCTCTCTCTTCTTCCCTCTTTCCAAAATTTTGTACAAGACCTACAGTACTACGAAACTGTACCGCCGTCGTGGAACGTCTTGGGAATTGACGGAGAGGGTCCCAATCGACAAAGGATCTCCCTCGTGCGTAACGGAAAGTCGTGTGGAAACTATGTGTTTGACTGGTTACGTTTCCGATGTGTGAGGAGATGGAGGAAAATAGTCCGAAGACGTCGAGTCCTACGGTGGAGAGACAGACTTAGTGGGACCCCGGTCCAAGGTCTGCTGTCCCCTTGGTATTCAAGATATCAGGTCGACACGAGTCAACGAGTCAACATAGGTTGAGAAACGTCGGGGTACCTGACATCGGGAGGTCCGAGGAGACAGGTACCCCTAAGAGGTCCGTTCTTATCACTTCACCCAACGGTACGGGAGGAGGTCCCCTAGAAGGGTTGGGTCCCTAACATGGGTGCAGAGGGTGTAACGTCCACCTAAGAAATGGTAGACTCGGGGGTTCCTTCGGGGGTTTTACGAGTCGGGACTTCAACATCGGGCGGTCCGAGGAGACACATACCTTGAGAGGTCCGTTCTTGTGACCTCACTCAACGGTAAAGGAAGAGGTCCTCTAGAAGGATTGGGTTCCTAGCTTGAACCCAGAGGACGTAACCGTCCACCTAAGAAATGGTAGACTCGGTGTTCCCTCCGGGACGTTGACCGTCGGCACGAGGAGACGGGTACCCTAAGAGGTCCCTTCTTGTGACCTCGCCCATCGACAAGGGAAGAGGTCCCCTAGAAGGGTGAGGTCCCTACCTTGGATCCAGAGGGCGTGGCACGTCTAAGAAATGACCGACGCGGCGGTCCCTTCGGGATGACGATGACGATTCAGTGAAGTCAGCACAGGCTGAGACACGCTGGGGGATCTGCCGTCGGGTGGTCCGAGGGGACAGAGACCCTAAGAGGTCCGTTCTTGTGACCTCGCCCATCGACAAGGGAAGAAGTCCCCTAGAAGGGTGAGGTCCCTACCTCGGGTCCAGAGGGCGTGGCACGTCTAAGAAATGACCGACGCGGCGGTCCCTTCGGGGTTCAGACGACTTTAAGACGTTGATCGGTTAATCTAATCGAATGAGAACGGAGTGGACAGGAAGGACGTTTTTGGTGTCAGTCCAGAGACCGTGCACAAAAGAAGAACAAGGAAGACGGAGGGATGGTCTTAGAGGACGACCACAAAGGGGTGTACCGGGTCTGACAACACAGGGGAGGAGAACCCTTTACACTCTTTGTTGGTAAAAAAAAAATTTATTAATTTTTTTTTAGTGTTTTATAGAACGACGAGACCCAGAAGCAACGACAAGAGCCCGAAAGAGATCAACGTCGCTCGACCCCGAGGTGAGACCGACGCCACGAGGCCGAAGAATAGCGTCACTGAAGAGAACAACGTTTCGTGTTCGACGTCTCGTGCGACCGAAGTCATCAACACCGAGCACCCGAGATCTCGAGGTCGAGTCATCAACGCCAGGGGCCCAATCAATGAGGTGTCGGATACCCCAGGAGGGCCTGGTCTCTAACTTGGGGACAGGGGAAGTAACCGTCCGTCTAAGAATCAGTGACCGCGTAGTCCCTTCAGATTTGGTAGAAAAGTTACCGTCAGTAGAGGACTAGTGGTAACATTTTGTTTCTTTACTTTTTGAGGACATGTATAAAATTGTGTTTTCTCTTCCTTCCTCCTATCTTCTCTTATCTCCTTCCTTCTCTCCCTTTATTGTCCCTTTTACCTTGTCCTCCTTCTTCCTTTCTAAAATTTTTCCTCCTTCTCTCTCTGACTTCTTATCTCTCCACCTCTTTTCTCCTCTTCTTTAGTTCCACTTGTCCTTCCTTCCTCCCTCTCTCCAACCCCCTCCCTCTACCCCTTCTCTCCTTCCCTCCAACGTGTGCTTTCAATATAAACTTTGGTTGTAAGAAAAAAAAAGTACCGAGTCTTATAAATGAAAAACCACTTTAAGTCACAGACCCAAGCAAATCGGTGCCAACTGAGAGAACTGGGACTCGTTGAACTTTTGTCTGTCACACTTAGTCACTGAGTCTTATCAAAGTCTTTTATAAAAAGTGACCGACACAGTTCTTTTTCTCGTGACAAGTTGGGGTTTACGTGATGAGACACTCTTCTCTCCCCCCTCCAAGGTGGAGTCTGACCGATGAAGAGTCCAGACAGGAGTCGTTAATCGACTCTTCTCCGGCTTTACCGAGGCGACCCAGAGGGAAAGGGAGGTTCTCTCTCCCGGCGGGGACTTCCCTACACATTGGGGTCACTGAGAACCTTCGTCGTTTCGAGTCTCGAGTCGAACGCCCAAACCTCAGAACCAAGACGGTGACAAACGACAAACGAACCCGTTCAGTGTGAAGACTGAGAAGTAAGAATCGAGTCTCCACCAACCGAGACGACTCTAAAGTGTTTTCATACTGACATTCCTGAAACCGGTGGATTACGCTTCTTGACTGAGTAAACTTTTCTAGGACCCTTTCTAACTTCCGCCCTCCTCTTCCCCTACTGTCTCCTCCTCTACCAACCTACCGTAGTGGCTGAGTTACCTGTACTCAAACTCGTTCGAGGCCCTCAACCACTACCTGTCCCTTCGGACCACACGACGTCAGGTATCCCAGTGTTTCTCAGCCTGGGCTGACTCACTGACTTGACTTGACTTCCTGACTCACCCCCGATGATGACAAAGGAAACACCGAGTCGACCATTTCTTAGACGGACGTCACGTCCTCTGGACCCAAGCTAGGGGACCTCTTCCCTTTCCGGGGGGTGAAGCCATAAGAACGGACCTCTTAAGGTACCTGACACATCAGGGACCCCAGTGTTTCTCAGTCTGTGCTGACTCACGGAAAGTGAGTGAAGCAAAGCGTAGTCGTACACCAAAACACAGGGACACACCAAAACCAGACCTGGACGGTAGAGGGACCAGGACACCCCTATCTTCTACTAAGACTCCAGGTCAGACCAAAGGGGGACCACACTCCTGATGGGAGAGACACTCCCAGGGAGACTCCCAATCTCACGAAGGACCTGGAGCAAGGAATCCCGTACGACTGGAACGGGGATGTAGTGTTCAGGTAGGGGATTGGTCCTTCTCCTTTTCCCTTGCAGGTGTCGTGCAGGACCCGTAGACGTTACACGTCCGGGGCCCCGATTCGTGAGGTGTAGACAGTAACGTAAATTCGGAGTCTCACCGGAGATTTCACCGACATTAATAAGGGTAAAATGTCTACGTCCTCAGACTCCGAGTCACTCTACTACATCCAAGAAATCGCACTATGTCGGTCGTTTGCCGTCTCGGTTCTAGACTCAGTTAGTACTCGAAAGACGTCAGGAGGGCCGGAGGATTCTACGTCATAGTACTGGGAGCCACCAGTCAGGAGTCCTCCTACTACATCCTTCATCACGAAACCTGGATAAAGACGTCGTCCTAACCGAAGTGTATCGAATCCCACAATAGAAGTTTATATAATTTTCAATCTAAATTTCTTTGTGTGTTTCGTAACTTTTCATGTGTGTCGACCACCTTTACGTAGACAGAGAGATAAACAGGTACGTAGATTAGAGGGACAACGAGATAGAAGGGTAGAGAGAGACAGGGAGGAGGATCGGAGTGAGAGGGATAGAGAAATAGGAAGCAAATTAGAGAGTCAGAGATAGGTAGGTAGATTAGACAGATGGATTGATGGATTTGGTGTGTGTACGGGTACGTGTGTGATATAAGTGAACGTGTGTGCGTATATACGTAGTCGAGTTACCTCAATTAATTCGATTTTGACGTCATTTAGACCGTCCGAGTCTAATTGTGCTACCAGTTTTGCCATCCTTTATGTCATAAAACTTTTTCTGACTTAGGTCGGTTAATGTCTAAATACAGCTGCGGTCGAATCAAGGATGTCAAAGTGTTATTAGCAACTAGTCAGTCGCAAAATACTGTTTGGATATTAAAGGTACACAAAGTGGAAGTGGATTTTCAAAGGAGCAAACGAATTAAGGGTCTTACGCTAAGGCATTTAGAAAGAAGGGCGCTATAATTCATCTATTATTCTTACGGTACATTCTAAACGAATACCAAATTTCGTGTCAACGTTTACTAAATATTAATCCCGGTTTAGGTTCTGTTTTGTAATAATTTCAGTTTTGGACGACATTTAACCGGGCTAGACGAATCCGAAAATCGTTAAATAACCCCAAACTACTGTCATAAGGGAGACCCTCTAGGTTCCCCAGTCGACTGTGGTTCCCCTGTATAAATACTCATCCCCCTACGACACCTTTAGTAACCCTGTAGGGATCACCGTAGTCGGCTCCCCTGTCTACACTGAGGTACACGGTGGAAGCTTCCGTTTTGAGAGGACGGTTGAATCGGTGGCTACTCCCGCCGAGACGAAGGGGGTACCCGACTAGTGGAACCTTAAAAGTCAAGTCCCTAAATAGAACTTATTCAGGTGACTCGTCTCTCGGTAACCACGTTCTACACAAATGACTCGTGGATAATACATGTATATGAGACCTCCTCCCGTGTCGTTGAGCGAGGTCATAAGGACGGACCTCTTAGGGTACCTGTCTCCTCAGACGGTCCGATGTCAGGTATCCCAGTGTTTCTCATCCTGTACTGACTTCGCTGAATCGTACGTAATTCACGTCCTATACCCCGATGTCACCAAACTTTTGCTCCGTTTATAGGGACGAGAGTATCGCACCACATCCGTTCTCTACCTGTTCTGGAGAAGGACCACCACAACCACCACCCCCACGTCCACCCCCAACCCACCCTCCCTTCA
Organism: Capra ibex; assembly: GCA_006410555.1. Taxonomy (NCBI): domain Eukaryota; kingdom Metazoa; phylum Chordata; class Mammalia; order Artiodactyla; family Bovidae; genus Capra; species Capra ibex. The sequence continues at coordinate 3,946,532 of SJYO01018169.1, read as the reverse complement.
GTCATCCCACACTCCCAACTATGATTCTCCACCCTCCCTACGACCACCCCTTACCCCTCTCTACGACCTCCTTCAACCCTCCCTCCGACCATTCCAGGTAAATTTTGTCTCACCAGTCCCTTCCGGAGGGCCTCCTCCACCATAAAGTAGTCTCAGTACCCATTCCCTGATTTGATACCCGACAGATCCCTTTCTCGTAGAGTTCTCCTCCCTGGTCCTTTACGTCTCAAGAACTCTCCTCTCACAGGGGTCGTCCTCGGGTCACACTGACCTCGTCTCACTACCTCCGGAGACTCGGTCTACACTACTCTAGTCGTAAATTTTCTTACCAACAAGACTGACGACAGACCTCTTGTCTGACATCCCCCGTGCTCACCTTAGTCTTTCCACTCCAACCTCTTAAAGGACAGGTGATCGACATTTCACACTTCCATTCCACCGAGTTTGCCCCCTCCGACACCAACTCTGCCCCTTTCTCCCAACGTAAACTTCGTCAAAAACATTAACTCAACAGTCCTGAACACCTACTTAACCTATAGTCTACTCTGTTCTTCTGTCCTCATTTCCAGTTCAGGGTCCAAAGACCGGACTCGTTGACCCCCTTGTCACAACGGTAAGGGACTTTACCCCTCTTACTCCCTCACCATGGTCCAATCTCTTTCCCACCCCACCGTAGCTCAGAGACCGCTACCTGCAGACTTCAAACTCTACGGTAATCACAGGTCGACCCCTACAGTTCCCCCGGCCACCTACATACTCAGACCTCAGATCCTCTCTCCAGTCCGACCTCTATATTTAAAACTTCAGTAGTCGGACTCCTACCAAAATTTCGGTACTCTAGTGATCCTCGTCTCCTGTCTTTTCACATTCTCTTCCGGACATCCGACTCAGAACCTCGGACGTTGTACATCTGTGACCTCCTCTCCTATTTACACGGTGTGCCCTATACCCCTTCGTCGACGGCAACTGTATCTTCCTCTACGTTCTCTTACACCACAGGACGTCCACTCGTATCTTCGTTCCCACTCCGGTGGTCGATATAGTTTCTGACGGTCCTCCAGTTCATTCTCCTGGTTATCTTGGACTGACGACCGAAACCTTTGTACCGACAGTTGTGCTTTTTAGAACTCAAGAACCTGGTGGGAAACTGTAAAGTAGTAACTGGAAGTGGTCCTCTGTAAGGTTCTCAGTCACCATAGTTTTAACGAAACAAAGAACCTCTACATAGAAACTCCTTGTGGGACGTTACGGAGTGTCGACGGACCCGTACTCGTGGGTACCTCCATAAGGAGGGTCCTCTTGAAGCGTCTTTAGAGAAAGAAAACTTACTGACTTGGGGGAAAGGTTTGAGGACCTAAAGACCAATGAAGAAACGTAACCGGTGGTCAGCGGACCGTGGACGTATCCCTACGTAAAAACACACAGTCTGAATGAGAACCGAGGGAGAACATAAAATGAGAGTAAAAGGACCAAGGAAAGGGGACAAATGGAACAGACAAAGCAAACTCAGGAGACCATTACACACGCAAAGAGAGCTTACACATATAAAGACCTCACATTAGTGGCGTCTAGAAAAACCTTGGTATAACCCCACCATTTATCCTACCGTTTACGGTTTGCACACTGACGGAGTATCTACGGTGGCCTAGAGGATCCCTGAACGTGCACAGTGGTACCTCTCCTTTCTCCGGACCCGCGTCTCGGTCCTCTGTGAATAAGGTAAAGAGGGAGACGGTGCTTTCTCAACACACTGGGACCGTTTAGTCAAGTGGAGAGGCTCGAAGCAAAAGAAACTGATAGCATGTGTCTCCCAATGTGATTGAGTCCCACTCGTGTATACTCCGTGTGTGCGTGACGGTAGTGGACCGAGGAATCGTCTGTAGTGATTGGGTATTCCATGAGAAACCGTAATTCGAATCTATTCTGGAGTCTTAGGAAGAATTGTGTCGTGAAGTCCGACGTCGATGTCTAACTGTCCTCAACCACACGATTTACTCTAGAAGAACGGAATATCCTGATTTATTATAGAGTCTCACTCTGACTACCGACCGGTACTTGAACTCGACACGATCAGAGACATCGCTGTAAGGTTACGGGGGTTATTTTTTAAGGTTTCGTCTCCTCCCAACTTTTCGAGATATTATTAACATTTCACGCGGTACGTATAGGACCGTAAACAGTAGCTTATATAGTAGTTCTTACTGTAAACCTGGTACGGACGGTACATAAATTCTACTCTCAAACCTTTGGACTCTATATTTCTTAACGGTGGATAGGTTCATACTTACGAATAAGAGTCTCTATCTAAACAGAAGACAACCTTTTTCGTTTGAGTAAATTACAGATGTCAGAAGTTTTGTAAAAACACACAAAAGAAAGGTTTATCTTTATCCTTGCATTGGGTCATAAAGATAAGTTTAGTAGATAGTAACTCAGACCTCCCTCTTTGAAAGGAAATATCTGTCGGATCCATTAATGAAAATTTAATTAACTAATCTCTTGAAGGACAGTCACGTGTATTGAATGTGTACATGAATACAGATGCAAGAACAAATTTTAAAATAAATAAACAAATCACGACCGACACGACCCAGAAGCAGCGACGAGCCCAAAAGAGCTCAACGGCGCTCGTTCCAGACCAGAGATCAACGACGCGCACCCGAGAAATGGCCCCTTAGAAGAGAACACCTCGTGTTCCGAAACCCCACGTACCCGAGTCCCCAGCGCTGAGGGCCCGGGGTCTCGTGTCTGAGTACCTAAATCAGCGTCCGTCGTGCACCCTAGAAGGGTCAGGTCTCTAGCTTGGGTACAGAGGCCATAACCGTCCGCCTAAAAAAAAAAAAAAGAAAATTGGTGACTTGGTGGTCCCTTCGGACAGATATAAAAAACAGGTCCTAAGTGACTCGGGATTGATATACTGAGTACGTCATGATTCTGAGAAGGAAGGTTGTTGGAATCCTTCATCGATTAAAATAATAAGGGTAAAATATCGATCTTTTAACTCCGAGCTTCTCCACTTGATTAATCTGGGTGCACAAAAGACCTCTGTAGAAGTTACCGTAGAGACTACATTATTTTAAGATTAGTATTTTAAGAATTTTCCTAAGACTAAAGGATGGGAACAAAAACTTTGTGATTACTCTTTAACTGCTACCGAAATTATCTCCCATACACTCGTCTGAAAATAGAGTCTCTCTTCCACTGAAAAATGCAAATAGATAGCGGAGAAATTAGTGACACGACATTCGTGACAATACCAGGCGGAAAATGTCTGCTCTTTTGCTCTAAAACCTTCGTCCCGGAACGGATTCCAGTATCTAAACTTGGGAGACACACACAAGTGAGGTCTAAGGAAGAAGACACTATTTGAAGGAGAGTCCCAATTCATGTTCGTCTGTAGTAAGGAAGAGTCTTTGCTTTTACTTTCCTGTTCTACTAAACCCCCTAAAGGTTTACACCTGGGAAATTTTTAAGTACACGTGTCTACGGCTCCCACCTCCCTCTCTCTGAACCGGTGACCCTGTCTGTACCACAGTCTGCCGACGGAGGTATACCTCTAGAACCCGAGGAGCACCCGCTGTTCACCCAACCGATGGTCCGAGCCGTCCGTCTTTACTTAGACCCCCCGGTGAGACCGGGTCCTCGATGCCCATTATTTACGAGGCCTTACTTACTACCGACTTACTTACTTACTAGCTTGTCAGTGGGACGAACAAGGACGAGACGTACCAGTCTGGTTTGAGCTCTTTTATAGGATATGTAGAGTTTTTTTTTTTTTTTTTTTCGTGGGGAAATGTCACGACTCGGAATTTGTACGGACGAGACGGGAGGACTCGAGGTCTCCGTGTTGCCGGGAGGGGCGAAGGGGTGGGGTGGGTAAAGACGGAAATCTTACCATGGGTCCCTTAGACGACGTCGTCGTCCTTGGCCGACTGTTGTGTTAAGAGGGACAAAGGACCCTGTCGGAAATAAAACGAAACAAGACGTGAACTTTCACTCGTCCGTGTTCTGACAGTTCTCGTCGAGGAAAGTGACTCGACGAACCCTGTGTCCCCTCCAATCCAACCCACCCCCTCCCCCTAGCTTCGGTCGGAACGCCACCCCCGTCCCTCACCCCACCCACTCCCCCGACCCACACTGAGGTAGGGACGACACACTGGGACCCACGTAGGGACCACGAGGGACTTGGATCCAAGGTGACAGAGTCTTAGGACCTCCGACCCACTCCACGAGGACTCCAAGAAAGATCAAGCCTTTGTTTGGAACTCCCTATGTGTGCAGGTGGCAGTCGCGGAACTCCTTATTTAGGAACTACCAGACTAAAGTTTTTGTTGTCTACGGACGAGGAAGGGTCTCGCGTAGAAACCTCTCTCCGTCCCCTCTCCCAATACCCTGGGGACTGAGACTCCAACCCCTCCCCTCCTACCGGGTTCTACCCTCTTCTTTCTGAACTTCTATTACTCTTTAACGTAGTTGAAAGGGGTCTCGACAAAGACCGAGAGTTTCGTTCGTTTTTATTTCGTCCTCCCCCTCTTTTCCTTTTTTGTTGTGTTGTCCGTAAATAAAACCTCGACACAGCCTTCGTCTTCACAGTTGACCGACTTTACGGCGGAAGAGGACGGCCGATTGCACACCCACTGTCGGGCGTGTAGGTTTACTCCCTCGCTAATCTGGCCCGAGCGGAGACTTCTACCTAAAGAACCAACCCCCTCGGCCGACCCCCCGACCCGACCGCATCTCCCCTGCCGTTACGCTCCGAGACCGTTCAATTAATCCCAAGTCCTCAGGTCGTTCGTCCCCCTCCGATCTAAACGTATTTCGGGTAAATGTATTACAAGAAGTGTTTAACACGTCGGGTCTTCCGAAGACCCGACCGTCCTTCCACGACCCCACACACACACACACACACACACACACACACGACGTGACCAATCTACGGGCTCCGCCGTCGTCGGTTCCCCCTTCCCGTTCCGGGTTCTGGGTTCTGTCCCGGAGGACGGACGGACCAGACAGGGGTGGTACCGGGTGGGATGTCGTTGGGAGGGGGTCCGGAGGGGTCCCGTACAGGGTCGGGACTTGGCGGGGGTGTGGTAGGGCGGAGGGGTCCCGTCAGGCTCAAGAGTTCGTGGAGACACTAGTGTCGAGAGGGAACGAATTTCGGACAACACCCGAGGAGGTCCTACTTCAACGGAATGGGTATTGGTCGGATGACTGGGGAGGACGAGGGGACTGGGCTAGGAGGAAAAACAAGGGAGAAGTATGGATACGAGTCACGGGGACTTCCTGGGGACCCAGGAATTCGCACAAAAAGAGAAGGACCGGAGACGAGGATAGAACCTTACAGGAGGATGTTTCCGGTCGGAGAAACACTGTTTGGGGAGGGGGACCAAGGTTTGTGAGGGGGGGTGGGGACCGAGAACCCCGTAAAGGAGTGTAAGACGTCGGAGGACGGTACCTGCCTTCGGGGAGACCGTACCGGTCTTGAGCAGTGCGACGGATCATGAACGAGTCCCCTCCCGGGAAATGGGGTAGTCCGACCCTGAGGAGGTCCTTTCCCCACACGAACTTTGTGGGACAAAGGTCGTCCCATCCCGGTACGTTTGTCACCACAATCCGCACTTATGAGTCAACACAGGGTGAGAAACGCGGGGTACCTGACGTCGGGCGGTCAGAGGAGAGAGACACCTTAAAAGGTCCGCTCTTATGACCTCACCCAACGGTAAAGGAGGAGGTCCCCTAGAAGGACTGGGTCCCTAGCTAGGGCTTAGAGAACGCAGAGGACGTAACCGTCCACCGAAGAAATCGTGACCGCGGTGGACCCTTCGGGGTACGTTGTCACCCGTGGGCCATTTACAACTAACCTACTTACTCCCTTCAGGCGAGTCGGCGTCTACCTGTCGTTCGTCCAAGGGCAGACGGGTTTTACTTTGTCTGGTCGAGAAATTAAAGAGACCCCAAAGGGGGGAGGTGAAGAAAAGAACATTAGTAGTTGGTCAGGACACAAACTCGGAGTCACCTGTTCCACTTCAATGGGTCCTCTTATCCACAAGAGACTTAACCTGGGAGGTGGCCTTTATCCTATTATTTTCCCTCTGTCTTCCCGTTTCCTGTAGGGTCCGACCCCTCTATCCCTCCAACTTTTTATGTACCTCATAAATCTTGTACCCTTCTCCCTACTCACCCGACCTCGGTCTCCACTTTGTCCTTTTTAAAGCACTTCAGAAGTCAAGACTCGATTTCTCCGACTGTATCTAGACCAGCTAAAGAGATACGGAGACTTCGAGATGCAAGTTCCTCTTCTTTCTTTTCTCACCGTGGCTTGACTGCACGGGGAGTCACACCAAAGTAAAGTGTTTGTGCGTGTCATCCATAATGAGGGGGGTATTGGTGGTCGAACCTCCCGTCCGTGCGAGAGGAGTAAGTGGTCTCAGAGTGTCACCAGTTCGTCCCGAAACTCGAAACCAAAGTTTAGGATCAGTCGGAAGACCTAAATAGACACATAATCTCTTCATATATATATATTTGTTCCTTGATGTCCTCTCTCCGGTTCTTTCCCCGGGCTCTCTCCGTCCGTCCGTCTACCGGTCTCTCTCCTCCTTTCCTCCTTTAATTCCCCTCTGCCGACTCTTTCAGTCCCGTTTCCTCCTTTAAGTGTCCACAGTCAGCGGGGACCCCTCTCGTCATCCTTACGAAAACCAGGGCCTGTCCGGTCAGACTATCTTGGAAGACACTGTCTGAAGAGGTAGGTTCCAGGTTGCGTTATCGGGGAGCGGAAGACACCGGTGACTCGGGAACGTTGCACCGGCGTCTTGGCTCCTTGACCTCAAATTGACGTAAATTTAAATTTACGCTTGTCGGTACATAAATTTACATAATTAAATATAAATTTACACTTGCCGGCAGACTTCCACCACCGACGTATAGACTTCAGGACGGGATTCTTGTCAGGAAGAACGAAGATAGTCTCCCGGTCGAACTCAAAGGAAACTCAGGAAGAGCCGGGGGGGTCAGACACCGAGACAAGACTTTGTCGCAGGGACCACAAAGAGAGGGAGTGTAAGGACCTGTAGGGAGGGTGTACCTCCAAATTAAAATCGACTAAGAGAGAGTTCCTGTTTCATATATAAAAATAAAATTAAATACAGCGGACTTGGTAAAGGTTCAAAATGAAAATCTTGGACAGTTATAATCACTGTACACCGTAAAATCCATGAAAAGACGACCACCCCGGCTTTAAATAACAGTAAAATACAGTGAGCCGTTTTACGTGTTTTGCGGTCTTCACAATATTTGTCTCTGCTAAATACAAGTCCAACCCCACTCCAATTCTCTTACTTATATTAGGTAAAAAAAAAGTGTCTGAAAATACGCTCACACGACCGGTCGGCCGTCCACGTGTAAACTGTGAGCCACCCTACAGAAAAGGTTCGTTGTCCTCTACCGTCTACGTCTGTCTCGGGTTAATGGCGACGAGACCGGACTAGTGCGGTACGAGAACACACACACACACACACACAGACACACACACACACATACGCTTATGAACGGGGTCAGAAACCATGGGTCGTACCCCGACACGTGTGTCATCCCGAGTTAATTTCGTACACCTTCTTTATTACTTCTCCTCCTTAAACTCTGTATTTACCCTTAAGAACACTGAGGAGATAAGGTGAGAGTATTCTCACTAGAAAATCTGGGATCAGTGAGGTGACGAGATTTGGAAAGTTACCGAGGGGCCCTGGGAACTCAAGATCGAGTCGTCCAGACAGTTCTGGACCGTGGACTCCCACAGAGACGGAACGGAAGGGACTCAATGAACGGGACGAGACTCTACAAGTACAAGAATGACGCAGGACGAAAACGACAAGACGTCAACCTTCACGGGGGCTTGGGAAAAGACGACCACTGAGAAGTCATTGGTCGAGGTTGAGGAGACAGGAAACGTTGGAAATGGGGAGATAGAAGGGTTTCTCTTAACTAACGCGGAAGAAACCCCTTAGAGGACGGTATAGATAGACAGACCCATATAATTGTCCATCGGTCCATACATAGATCTATCAAAACAACAACAACAAATCAAGAATTCAACACAGACTGAGAAACGTTGGGGTACCTGATACCGGATAGCACGAGGAGACAGGCACCCTAACAGTCGTTCTTATAACCTTACCCAACGGTACAGGAGGAGATCATAGATAGATATAGAAGTAACTTCCTGAAAAGTGTTATGGAACAACCGAAACGAGAGACAACGAAGGAAGGGTTTCTTACCAGACTTCACTTCAGTGAGTCAACACAGGCTGATAAACGCTGGGGTACCTGTCATCGGATGGTCCGAGACGGCAGGTCCCCTAAAAGGTCCGTTCTTATGACCTCACCCGACGGTAAAGGAAGAGGTCCCTAGCTTGGGCCCAGAGGACGTAACGTCTGTCTGCGAAATGGCAGACCCGGTGGTCCCTTCGGGTTTCTTACCAGACCCCTCTACATAAGTAGAATACGACCCAGACGTGTCTCTTAGACTGTTTCTTTTCTATTAACCTACGGCATTGTTTACCCAAGGTTAGTCCAACCAGAGGTCGTAAGGGTACCGACTGAATCCTAAGTCGACACAACCTAAAAGATTCAGTTAATGGGAACAGGAGGAAGAAAGGTTAAAGACTTGGAATACCGATAACAGAAAAGGGAGTCACATGGGACAGGAATCTACAAATACGGAACTTTTTAAGGAAATGACATTAAAATAACCCAAAGCACCTCCCTTTATATAAGTCCCCCAAACAAGTCGAGTGGTAGACTTGACCTGCAGTCATTGTTCACTCGACCTTCAAATTTGAAACCCGTTTAACGAAGAGAAGGAACCCAGAGGTTAAGAAGTGGATACTTTCCTCCGTCAACCCGACCTACTCACGACCCCAGGTCGGTTTCGGAACCTCCCCCTGTCACGACCAGTCTACACGAACCACCCAACACTTGTCCCCAAACCTAAAATACACTCGTCGGTGAGTGACTCTAGGAGACAATACTGGTCGTGCGAGGAACACGAAGCTTAGGAGAAAGACAGTGACCACAGGACGGACGGTTTGTGACGCCCCTCACCTACCTAAACTTCAAGGGGAAATACGTTGGCGACTGTCAGTGGCTGAGAGTAGGTCAAGACATCGAATGGGTCTCGTGAGTGGGAGTGGATCACCTGAGACCCCGGTTGGGTCACTCTTTGGAACTTAGGGTAGAATGTCTACTCTTTAGGTTCGGAGCCCTTTCCGTTCCCTGAACGGATTCCAGTAGCCCATTTAGTTATTCCTCGGTTCACGGTCGGAACCAGACTGACTGGAAACTGGGACCACACAGGTCGTAGACCGGGCAGTACCTACGAGTCGAAGATAAATAAACCTCACCCTTCACTACTGGGAACCCAACCCAGTGTTTCCTCGGTCTTCCCGTTCTTTGTAGTAAATTTTTACTTAGTACGTCGTACCCTGAAGGGACTGACAGGTCCCCTATTCTGACACGAAAATGACCTTCTCCGTGTCCAAGACAGGGACCAGTCCCTTGACTCTAAGGTTTACGACGTACCGCGTCGGGTTCCCTACTGATCAGCGTGTCGTACTTCCACAAATCCAGGTAGACGTAATATCCTACGCAACCGTGAACCGAGGAAAAATACCGGCTCACTGTAAGGTAACACATTCGCATATGGTGGAAAGCGAGTAACCGGTCGGCTGCCTGAGGACCCCACAAAGGTGCGCTACCTATAACGATGACACTTGCAAGGACACGTCGAAATAGACTACGACTGACTTTCTTCGGTCTGTGATTCCCAGTGCCCAATATCAATTGTACTTTACTTATAGACCTTATTCACTTAGGTACGTTTTTCATTCTTCTGACCACCAACGGTCCTGGACCCCTTCTCCCTTTCCCTTCACCCAAGTAACACCCCCAGTATTTGTCACAAAACCTTGATCTCTCTCTACTACCACCGTGTTGTAACTCTTCCGAGTTTTGCGGTGGTTTAGCCTGTGTAATTTTGCCAATCAAAATACAGTCCACCTAAAGTGGAGGTAGTTTGTTAATTAATGGCTTGTGAATTGCGTTCATTGGAAGTCAGTCCGGGTTGACGCGTAAACGATTGACAGTCTGAGAGCCACACTTTTGTATATCATCCGTGAACCCTTTCTAAACACCACAGGTAAGTGTCTGACAGCACACCTAACAAAGATAGAAGTCGGTTCAGACCAGGGGTCTTGTCACAGTAGTCTGGGGGGCTTGACCAATCTTCACGTTCTGGAACCAAGGTTAGGGGAGGGTGACTTGGAGACGTACTTTGTGTGGAGACGGAGAAAAAAAATTCTTAAAAAAAAAAAAAAGGACTACACCTGGTAAAAAATTTTTTCAGAAATAGCTGAAACAAGGTTATGACAAAGACAAAATACAAAACCGAAAAACCGGGACTCCGTCCACCCTAGAGTCGAGAGACCTAGACCTAGAGTCAACCTAGATCTAGAGTCAAACTAGGTCTGGTCCCTAGCTTGAGTGTTGGGGACGTAGCCTTCCGTTTCAGAATTTGTAACCTGGTGGCCCCTTCAGGGGTACACAAACGGAGAACTTGGATGAAGGAATTAGAAGAAACGAATAGTGACTTCTCTCTTTACCGCCCTCTTCTAACTCCTATTTAGGGGGACTTCAGACAACAGTGACTTGTCCTGGACACCAGACAGACAGGTAGGCAGAGAGAGGGGAGGACCAACGAGAAACAGACAGAGGGGGAGGTTGGGAGAGGGGGTGGTGGTGGTGGTTACAAAGGGGGTGAGTCGTCTCAGGGATGGAAGGACGTGAGAGACTTAACTAAAAAGAGTGAGTAGAACCGTCCAATCATTAGTGGGAAGAGTCGTCTTTAAGGAAGGTAAAGTAATGTGACCCACTCTTTATGACCTGGCGTCCCCCACCCAACCCCCGACACAAAGTAAAGTAAGGGTAGAGACACAGTCCACTCCGTTCCTCACCCCTCGAAGGTGTGACCCGAAGGGGCTCCTCCCTCCAGTCACCACACTCTCCCTCACACATGGGGAAACTACGAGAAAGGTTTGGGACTCCCAGGACGGGGGTCGGGAGAGGTCGAGAGTCGGGGAGACGGGAAGGGACAGGAGTCGGTAGTGAACGTAAAACTCCTAAAGGACACCGAATGTCTCGGGGGAGAAACGTAGCGAGATTTACGAAGAAGTTCCAACCCTAGGAGTGGAGGTAACGTGTCCACTTTTTCACTCCGAGTCTCAGTACCTCGGTGCACACTCTGTGGACCCTCACTCTTCACCCAGACGTCCGAGACCGACCCACAGGACTCGACGACCAGTCATTTCCCTGACGAGGTCGGTGGAGGGACGGGACCGCACCAGGACCGTCTCTCTCGAGCCGTAAACACCAGGGTACCCGAACCAAGGTCAGGGTCGAGACGTGAATGACCAACCCTACGAGACCCGTCAACGAGGCAGAGGGGCGGGGAGGAAGAGGAATCGACAGGTTAATCTTACCATGTCTCGACCCTCTTGGCCGAGGGTTCTCATCCTCGAGACATTGCGTTTGGACCCGAAAAGGGAAGTGGTGGACACGGTGGGTGGGTCGTCTCCACCGTAGCGGAGAGACCCGAGGTTGTGGGGGGGGGGGGGTCGGTTTCGTACAAATCTCCACGGTACCCAGGGAGACATAGTGACGTTTCTAAGGTACTCAATCGAGGGTACATGGAAAATCGTGTATGGACCGTGTACTCGCTCTCGAGTTATTCACGAGAGCTGCCTTTCTTATAGTAGTATAAAGTAGGTTAGATTCAACGACGGCACTACCGTTCTACACAGGACTTTAGTCTCTACGATTGTATATAAAAATTTTTTTCACGAATCTTAGTTCTTGAAAGGAGGACGTACACCACGGACGGGGTACACCCTGTATTCTTATCCGTGGAATGTATGTAAAGGACTGTTATTAGGATTTTCCATGTCAAATAAGAGGGGTAATGTTCGAAGTGCCTCCACTTTGGTCAAGGGGATACAATATAACAAACATTCTCCACTTCGATCCTAATTGGGTCCAGAGAGACGACGGTTCAGGTTGCACGTCCACCTTTTTTGGTCTGGACTGGCACAAAACGTTTCACATCTCCCCTTCTCTTCCTCCTTTTGACTATTATTACTATTGTTATTACGGATGAGTCGTGACCCATGGACCGTACACGGTCCGTGTCCCGAATTCTGGGGACGTTGTTGTGAGACAATATTAGGGACAAACTGTTTGCTCGTTTGCCTCAGAGACTCACCATTTCGTCGAATGGGACTCAGTGTGTCGGTCGTTTACCACTTCGAAGTCCCGAGGTTCAACTGAATTGGGAATTGGGCTATAACCTTTGACGAGTGGAACCCACGTCCCTCGAATCGACCTCCTGGGAGAGATGGGACCCACCGGAGGGGAACCGGGGGACGGGGGTGGTGTCCGAGAGGTTCGACCGACAGATGATCCAAGAGTCGGCGAAAAGACATTGACCAGACAAAAGTCGGGGAGAGGCGCGGACAGCCCGGGGGCCCCGACTCCACCGTCGGTGCTGGTGCCTCTGCCTCTCTCGCGTGCCATACGTCTAGCGGGGTAATTTTAAAGTACGCCTAAGTTTTTAAGTCACAACTGAGGTCACTGCGTTTATCCATACTTTTAAGGCTCCTTCCGTGTGAGTATCAATGGCTTTAGTTTACCAACTTGCCGGTGATTACTCCGTCTGTTCTTCGGAACGCGTGGGAGACTCCTAACCCTATCTGCTCTCCTCGTTAGCGCGATGTAATAAGTATGGGAGAACAGACTCAAAGTATAGAGTTCCTCCGAGGCCTTCCCCTTCCCTCTCTCCCGTCTCCGTCGCCTCCCCCACCGCCCTCTGCCGGCGAGACGGTCGACGCGATCCAGCCCACTGATTAACTGTTCAAGAGTGTCTCGGGGAAGGGGTCCCGCGGGAGAGAAGGTCGAGAGTAAAAGTCGAGGACGGGTGTTCGTGGACGGAGCGACGAGCTAGCGGGGTAGGCGCCGGGAACACGACACACAGTTGACCTCTCCCGGTTGCCCGCCTCCACCCGTACGCGCCGACCGAAGGCCAGGACCGAGGGTCGCTCGAGGCCGACCACCGACGTTTTGTCCCTTCGGGTAGCCGTCGAAAAGACGGACGAAACAGCCCCACCTGCCTCTTACCTTACAGACTCCAAGTCTCCGACACAGAAGTGAACGTAGGAATCCTTAGTGTGTCCCTAGAACGACGTATCTCAGGTTACGGCGGTTCAGTCCCCACCCCGGACTCTAAGACGTAGGGGTCGATCGGGGACCCACTCTGCCCCGGCGACCACACACCTGGGGTCGACGCCTCCGAGATGGTTCCGGTACGATTGTCCCTCGGTGAGACATCCCACCTAGACGACCAGGAGTTCCGAAAGACGAAACATAGGTGGAGGGACCCGTCAAGCCTTTCTACACTGCGGGTGTCGTAGGGAACTTCCAACTCAAATTAACCAACCCGGGTCTAGTACCGTAGACCAGGGCAGTGAAGTGCCCTTTATCTACCCCTTTGTCACCTTCGTCACAGTCTGATAAAAACCCCCGAGGTTTTAGTGACGTCTACCACTAACGTCGGTACTTTAATTTTCTGTAAATGAGGAACCTTCCTTTCAACTTTTCGTCTCTATAATGAAACGGTTGTTTCCAGGCAGATCAGTTTCGATACCAAAAAGGTCACCAGTACATGCCTACACTCTCAACCTGACACTTCTTTCGACTCGCGGTTTCTTAACTACGAAAACTTGACACAACAACCTCTTCTGAGAGCTCTCAGGGAACCTGACGTTTCTCTAGGTCGGTCAGGTAGGATTTCCTCTAGTCAGGACCCACAAGTAACCTTCCTTACTACTTCGACTTTGAGGTTATGAAACCGGTGTATTACGCTTCTCAACTGAGTAACCTTTTCTGGGACTACGACCCTCCCGAACCCCCGTCCTCCTCTTCCCCTGCTGTCTCCTACTCTACCGACCTACCGTAGTGACTGAGCTACCTGTACTCAGACTCACTTGAGACCCTCAACCACGACCTGTCCCTCCGGACCACACGACGCTGAGTGTCCCAGCGTTTCTCAGCCTGTGTTGACTCGCTGACTTGACTGACTTACTGATTCCGTAGGCTTCAAAATCGGGGGTGGGGAGAACCAAGAACATACGTCGGTCTAATAACGTCAGGGATAATAATTATGAAATAACAAGTAACGGTAGTATAAAGGACTGGCAAAACGTTCTGGGACAGAAAGGGTTGAGGGGAAGTCGGAGGTCACGGTGGAATGTAACCTACACACACACACACACACACACACATACCCCACACACATAAACAAAGGAAGAGTGATTTGTTGTAGCAAACGTTCTTCCTCGGGTTCCTGGGTGAGTAAACGAGAGTCCCGTCACGCCCCCTCCCCTCTCTGACGTAGGGTCCCCTGACTGGAGAGAGGTCCCCGTCGTGGGTGAAGATCCAAGATTCCCAGGTGGGAGACCTCTCCGCTCCTTTCACACTGAGTTCCCGGCGAACTACGAACTACCAGAAGACACTAAAGATTGTGTGACCGCTGTGTCAGAGAGTTTCCCATGTCGTCCGAGGTCTCCTCGGTCCCTACATTTTGGTCGAACGGTCCTTCCCCAACTAGAGGTGGTCGCACCTTACACGTTAGGGTGACAACTGGTGCGTGGGCCGTATTGATTATTTGTCCAAGGACTCGTCTCGTGAGGGACGTAAAGCATTAATAATGAGCCGATATTTTTAGGGAAGAGGGAGGACGGTTGTAATAGAATCATTTGCAATACTCGCGAGTGCTCCAATTACGTCCCGGCATTTAGGCGTCACCCAGCTTGTTCACTCTGAACTCCTTGACAAGTATTTAGATGGCCTTGCCGAGGTCAAACAAATAAATTATTTTATAGTAAAGTATCTTTACGTGTCCCGTGACGTCCCAAGCGTGGAGCCACCCGCGCGCACCCCTCGCCCCACTTCACTCCAAACGTCCCCTACCACCCGTACACGTGTGCCGGCACGTGTCTTGTGTCCGTGGGCCCACCTCGTCAGTCGGCGAACCACGGGCCTATCGGTACACCAGACAACAGTGTGGTCGGTAAGACTTGAGTCTTGGACAAGGTGAATTACGGCCGGACAAGAGAGCCTTAAGGAATTACCCGGAGCAGTTATAAACTTTGCTACGATGTTCCGGGTCCTGTACACATTTCGACAAACGTGTTGTTCTTGTGGAGGGACTCGGTTAGAAGACCCTAAACAATCCCCGAGAAACGGGTTCGACCCGACAATTTAGTTGGTCTTCAGTCCGAAGGGGTGTACAACACCTTATTTTACGGGTTTCGTGCCCGTGACCTCCTTTGTCTGCACACAAGATTGTGGTCTGAGCGGGGATTGGTCCCTCTACCGGTACCATAAGTACAGAAACCGGAGCCGAAGGAAGAGACCTGGTGTCGTTAGTAACACCATGTCTCTAGACACTACACTTTACGCCCTCCTGGTCTCACCCCTTGGTTCTACCGAAAGAAACGACAAAGTGAGTGGATGTGTAGACGTCGTAACGTCGTCGCGACTTTCCGGAAACGATTAGTCAAAACTGACGTCCAGTAGAAGTCTCAGAAGGAAGAAAAGACAAATAAACCGTCCCGGGGGTAGACTTTTATTTTCTGTCAACCTATCCTAATTATCTTCGTCGTCTTCATTACGCGTTGGATCTCCACCACAAGAACGGTTCACCCCCAAGCGAAGGGACTTGAATGGTACCCTTAGTTCAATGTTGTTTCCTCTGTCTGTCACACCAGAGCACCACTCCTGGTGTTTCAGGTCTCTGGTCCCAAATTCAGGACTGAGATTGCGAACTGGCAGACTCACTAGAGACACCAGGTCGTAAAATTGACGACTTAAGAACCCCTTACTATGAAACAAAATTTCTACTTTACAATGGAAGGGGAGGCTGGGGGGACACAAAAAAGAAAAAAACCGACACGGCACAACATGTATTCTAGAATCAAGAGGTCGGTCCCTAACTTTGGTGCGGGGTGACGTAACCTTTGTGTTTCAGAATTGGGGTGACGGGGTGACGTAACCTTTGTGTTTCAGAATTGGTGACCTGGTGGTCCCTTCAGGCGGACTCCCTACTAGAATTGTAGACGGAAAATCCCAAGTTCGACTAGCCCCACTTCACAAACATATCCGGACTGTACAACATGTTTCAGTTATTTGTTACCTGTCTGACGATCATCTCCTTTGTCTTCTCTCCGTCTTTACTCCACTCGGGGGAGGGTGGAGCCCACAAGGGACCTGACAGGACCAAACCTTTGACGTTCCGGAGTGAGGGATCCTTGAGGGAAGCAGGACCCTTTTGACTTACCAACCGAAGGGATCGTCCTTACCTATTCAGTTACGAACTTCGTGAGAGTTGAGACCCAAATTAAACCGGTGTCGATAACTACTAAATTATTGTCGACCGACTAATATCTCCGAGGTAAATTTTCTGAGATTAAGGGGTTCCGATTAACGACTCGTAAACTAATTGGGTCACCGAGAGTAATCTTAGTGGACTTCTCGAAAGATTTGTATGGTTACGGACCCGGAGTAGGATCTGGTCAGAAGGAGGTCGAATGACGATAACTGTATGACCCGACTTATTCAGAAACACCCACCCACCCCCCCCCACATCACACGTAACTCCCTATAACTCGTCGTTAGGACCCGAGATGAGACTTCTACGGTCGTCTTTACGGGATTAGAGTTTTATTTATTTATTTATGGAGGACCCATCTTAGTCGGGTTCAACTCTTGATTACAGGGTCTGATTAAGTCCTTCAACCCCGTCCCATCCTTGATTTGGAACCACAAAGTATAATTTAAGGACGGGTATCGATTGAAATCGTAAAGGGACCCCGGTTTGAGGAACAACTCGATCACCATTTCTTAGGTGACAGCCAATTCCTGCGTATTCTCTACACCCAAACTAGGGACCTAACCCTTCTAGGAGACCTCTTCCGTTACTGGTGGGTGAGGTCATAATAACGGACCCTTTAGGGTACCTGTCTCTTCAGACCACCCGATACCCAGGTACCCGAGCGTTTTCTCAACCTGCGTTGAATCACTGGTTTGTTGTTGTCATCCGTATACTAAAAGAGTTGAACTAGACTGTGGGACTACGTCCTGAAGGACACTAAGAGGGAAGTCTCCTGCTCTTTTGACTCCAGACTTCTCCCTTTTGTTAAACGTTCACCTCTACTGTCCTGAGTTTTAGTCCCAACACCCCCCGTCCCCCATGTCGTAAGATACCTCTTTTTCTACCTTCAAAGTTATAAATTCAAGAGACCGACAGTTGTGCTCTCCGCGAGGTCCAAAACGTCCTAAGGTCAGTAAGGTTTTACTGAATCTAGACTCACCTTCACCGGTCGTTAATTTAGGAACCGTAAGCCTAGTGAGGTTTGTGAGTACATCCGTTTGTAAAGAAGGAAGAAAATCTATGTTAGACCTACTCGGTCGTCCTTTGGTCTGTCACTCCCCACCCTCTGTGTTCCAGAAGACGGAACTGAGTAGTCTCGACGCGGGAGGGAGACGATGGAAGAAGTAGGACCTTGGAGGAAGAAGTTGGGCCTTCACAAGTCGGGTCGGGAACGGGAGAGGCCTTCACAGAGATACCCAGAACCTCGACTCTGTTCCTTCACTGAGCCTACTCCAGTCACAAAGAGTCTAAAGGAAGTCCCACTTCCCATCAGTGTTGCATTAACACTTTTCGTTAATGTCCCTAGTGTTATCAGGTTTACCTCTCACTCAAAAGACTGACGGTCCTCCCCTTTGTAAAATCCTAACCAAAGGATTCTCCTTAGGTAGTGAAACTAAAATCGGCACCACCACTTGTGTTGCAAACCAGATTAAAATCTTTGCGAGACTCTGTCCTTATCCAACAAGGGACAGAAACAGTCATTGTTGCAAAATCCTCAGATCCTACCTATGACCGATTTTTAAATGCAAGTTTCTGTCAAGACAAAGAAATCTTAGTGTGACCTTTAAAGAAAAAAAAAAAAAATAAGCTGTCACTAAGAATTGGGTTCACCTTTATATATAACGAACTTTATAGACAATGTTGACAATTTGGACCTTCACTCTCTCTTCTCACACCAATTCTCCTCGGTCCAGAGTGAACGTAGTGTCTTCTGGGAGTCTTCTACTCTACTTCAAGTAATCATCTCCTTCGCCTCTTCAACCCTTCCGTCCTTGTCGTGAACGTTTAGGTACCCCGGTACTCCTCGGGTCAACATGACCCCCCGCCCCGTTTAAAGTAACCGTCCTCGACCCTCATATACTTTACCCCTCCAGTTCTCTACGTCGACGAACCCCTTCCAGACCCTTAAGAGTGGAACCTGTGAGTCGTCTTCGTTCGAAAATGGGGCTAGGGATGGTGTGGAGACTGTTAACCGAACCTCCGGACCGAAGGACTGGAGGTAGTAGTGACTGGAGGAAAATCCTAACCTCTGTAGAAGTGGTGGGACACCTGAGGACTGACAGTCCAATGTACCTTTTTCCCTTAATTCCAACGTATACCTTAATTCAGACGTTTAGATGACTGGAACTTTACCTCTCTAGTAGTACCTAAGATACTCACCCGGGTCATACTCGTGTCCTCAAGGATTTGCACTTTCTCTCTCTTGATCTCTCTGCCGTCGTGTTCCTCCTTAGCCGGGTTGTAAAGACCGAAACGTCTACCTCCTTCCCCTCAACTCAAGTCCTTACTCCGTCGGAGATCTTTCTTCGGAATTTTCCACGCCTTTGACCAAGAGGGAATGTCAGAGGTCCACCTTGTGTCGGGGTCACTGATCGGATCACTCTGGGTAAAACCCGAAGGCTAGGGGTCTTGACATTGTGATATTCAGACACAACAAACTTCGGTACCACATACCCCAATAAGTAGTGTCGTTGTCGTCCTTTGAGTAGGTCTGGGGGTAAAGAAGTAGACTCTTTACTCAAATTATTGGTACGGAGTAACACATAACTTTTAACTCAATTACCTGTAGTTTGTAAATCGTGTCTAGACCCGGGTGTTACACAAGAAAAGATCACTCCGACATCCACCTGCCTCAAGTCCAGAGGACCGAATCCACACAAACCGACGAGGTCACTCCCCGACCTCCTCTCTTAGAACCTGATCCCTAGCCCTTCTGACCCGTGTTCAGTACCGAGACAGAGAGTGATTATCTACTAGAGTCTGAACAAGAATGACACTAGGTCCTGAGTCAAAAGGTCAGACACACTACCCACACCCCTCTCTACCGGGTATTCGTAGGAAAGTAGACACTGGAAGAATACCCCTAAGTCTGACACACACACAAACCCCCCCTCATCCCCCCCAAACATCGAGTGAACTTCGGGAATCAAACCAAAAGACTCTTTCACGTGTAGGGTAGTACAAGAACTCTGGAGTCCCAACTACCACCAGTGGGGTTTCGTGAGCGAAGAGGGACGTAGCACTCATCCCGGATCCCAGTCCCCTCGTAGGACTCTGGTGTCCGGTTCAACTGACCAGAGACGACTACAGGTCAGGTACAGGAGTCCGTGTAGTTAAGGAGGGGTTTGAGTGTTTCGTTTGTTTGTCAATTTGTGATTTATAGTGAGACAGGGGAGTCGGTTCAGCTAAGGACTCCGGAGGACCACGTCAACTCGACTCCACCCAAAGTCACCACCGACCCGGTGAACGAACACTCGTTTAACGAGTTGAGGGTAGTCGGAATCAAATGGGTGGACCGTTTACCCCTATTATTATCCGTTGTAATCTGATTTCATCTAAGTTGGAGTATTTCAGTAACACTATTGGTCATATAATTAAGTCCATTTCACCATGCTATTAACGATACTGGACGTCCTCCGTCCTCCTTCACACCTATCACAATTGGGAAGGTCACCCCCTACTACTAACATCTTCCAATGTGGATTCGACTTGAAATTTACCGTTGTTACATACACTTTTCGAATCAGATTATAGACTCCACCTAATATACGAATATTTCCTTTTTCTTCTCTTATTCTTTACTCCAACGACCCCCTAGGTCATGAGGGGGCTCCGAGGGACTCAGACTAGGTGGAATTAGGGCTCCGAAGAGGAGAAGGACGGAGAGGGAGAACGGGGTAGCGACGTGGGTACGAACCAGGACCGGGACTCGGGACTGAGGATGACGTCCCCGTGGGTCTTCCGTGTCTGTGCTGTCCTCTCCCTCTCTCCGTCTCGACCTCTCTCCCCGAACTTCTTCTAACTACGGCCGTAACAACAGTACCGTTGCTGTCCTACCCGAACTCCGGGGTGACGGCCCTCGTCGAGGAGGTCGAGAAGGACCTAAGGTCTCGGAAACTCCCCTCCGTTCCCCGAGTCCACCCCCGGGACTCTTGTGTCCACCTCAGAGTCCCACTGTCGGTCCCTCTTCCTCCGAGACCTGGACGGTTTAGTTACCCGAGAATCTCTTCTGGACAGGTCTAGGGACTTAACTTTCTACCCCTTTGACTCATAATTCCTCCTTTCACCACTCCTGTTTACAAAAGATTCGTGTATCATCCATTGACCGTGAAAGTGGAGTGAAGATTACTGAACAGAGAGAAACGGTGGACCGACACACTAGACTCTCCCGTCCCCTCGTAGAACCAATACCCGATCCACAGTCTCTCTGGACCAAAGTTTAAGAACGAACCGATGAATGGGTCACCCACCACCACGGGCAATAGCGGTAACTCAGAGTCAAAGGAGTAGATGTTTTACCTACCTCAACTACTAAATATTATAACGGACGGAGTATCTCACCAACCTTCAAAACTTACTGTATTGATTATATTTTACGAAGTATACCACGAACCATTTCGTATTTACGAGTTATTTATAGGGATATTATTATTATAATGTTCTAATCGGTCGTTCTTCGTCGAAGTGTAAAACGACCGACCTTTTTTTATAGGTGACACAGACACATCGAAGTACTCTCCGTCCTAGATGAAATGAAGAACTTGGTAGACCAAAACGGAGAAACGGACGGAATGTAAATATCGATATAAAAAGACAGAGAACCTCTCGTCTCGAGATAAACGATCCCTTTCGGGTATCCAGTCATCAGTCCTCTATATCCAATTATTATTTATTATCAAGAGTAAATGACCCTTGAATGATACACGGTCCGAGGAACGATTTACACACCGTACTTAAGAAGTGTTACTAAGAAACAATCCACGAGAATAATAAGGTAAAATCTTCTCTCCTTCGACTCCGAGTCTCTCCAATGTAGATAGTAGGTTCCAGTGTCTCGACCATTCACCGTCTCTACCCTGGAGTCGGTGTCCACATACGAATAAGAACTCTTACTCTCCCGTCATTCCTGACTACGGCGACTGGAACCAGGACTTTGGAACCAGGACCGGCTGCCCCGACTCGATAAGGAACCTTACGGACAAGTAGTCACGGGGCGCAGGACGGAGGCGATCTTTAGACTGTCCATTCTCTCCTGCGGAACCCCCTTTCTTATATCTTTCCTTTCTTGTGTTCTTCAGCCGCTCTTTCTCTTAGTCCCGGAAAACGTTCCTTTATAAGTACTTTCCAACGACTCCTCTTTATTTTCACTGAACTAAACTATATATAGATATATATACTTTTGTTGTAACGACCCCCTTCACGAAAAACTCTGTCGACTAGAAGTGGGACGAACGGTGTAATCACCAATCATCGGATAAAAGACAGGGAGTGTTCACCCCAGAGAAATAAGAACGGAGTATCTTATCACTTTTTAGGTTCACACTACGGACCGTGTGGACCCACGTGAGAGAAATCGGGGAGAGGACCAAAATAGTCATTCATAGGAGACGGATGTAAACGAGACCGGTACGACGTAGGACCGGTCACTAATGGGTGGGTCTTGTACCTAAAGGACCCTTCTTAAAGAAGTCGGGTCGGTGGGTTCAAGTAGACATTACACCCGAAAGGGACGGTATTTCGAGGTTCGACGAGTCGTCTTAAACCTTGGTGCAAAGGGACGTAATTTTTCACGGAGTTCACTCCTAACACAAGGTTACCACCGTACATTTACGGAGAAAGTTCTTCCCTTTAACGAAACTTCAATGATAAAGGGACCGAAACTATTATTAGACGAATTACAGAACACAGTTTGATTAATGTCGTATTAATGGAAAAAATTATTGTCCATGAAAATTAACCACGTCCCAATTTGTTAAGACAACATTTTTAGTCAACAAAATGTAAGTACCGATATCAAAT
Organism: Capra ibex; assembly: GCA_006410555.1. Taxonomy (NCBI): domain Eukaryota; kingdom Metazoa; phylum Chordata; class Mammalia; order Artiodactyla; family Bovidae; genus Capra; species Capra ibex. Next base: position 3,924,202 of record SJYO01018169.1, on the reverse strand, counting down.
GTTTCTTGACCCTGTTGGAACATTATAATTTGTGAGGTGTCTCGACCCTACCCCACACTTACTCTTCCGACGGCACGGAGGAGAGGAAGTGAAACCTGGCGTAAAGAGCACTGCGAAGTGAACGAGTACCTGAAGAATACGGTCTAAGAATCTTTTTCTCTCCCTCCTACGAATCCCGATGCACACAGGTGTCCGAAGTAGGACGAAGGAAGAATAGACGTGTGTGTGTTCTCGTTCAGTTTTTCACGACAACAGAGGTAATTTATCTACCGAGTGGGCTTCGCGTCTCTCCAGTTCTTGGACGACGTCCAGTGTTGCAGTTCACTTGGTTAGTCTGAGACTTGAGTACGGGAAACAGAGGTTTAGACCTCAAAAACTTTCTATCATACTAACTCACCAATTCTCGAACCCTACTCAGACCTTAGATTTTATAGGCCCGAGTTAGGATCGAGATATTGTATTAATGACTCACTGGAGCCTACTGAGGAATGGGAGAGGTCTGGACAAAGGAGTAGTCATTCGAACACACACACACAAAGTCACCGAGTCAGCACAGGTTGAGAAACGCTGGAGTACCTGACGTCGGACGGACGGTCCGGGGAGACAGGTACCTTAAAGAGTCCGTTCTTATGACAGCACCCAACGGTAAAGGACGAGGTCCCCTAGAAGGACTGGGTCCCTGACTTGAGCACAGAGAACACAGAAGACGTAACCGTCCACCTAAATAATGGTGGTGCGGTGGACCCTTCGGGGGTAGCCATTCTTATTCTTCATTATTATCATAGGTGGAGTACCCTGACTATTCTATTATATTTTGTTGTATCCGCTACACAGATTGTGTCATCCATGAGTATGTCACCATTAAGGAGGATAAGGGGAGACTCGTAACGATGTTAACACGAAAGGAAGATCTAAGAAAGGAATATTTTCTTTTTTTTTTTGAGAACTCATGGGGGTACCTACATAAAGGAGTGCAGAACCGACTTTTTTTTTCACGTGTGTGAGTAGAGTAATGACGTCGAAAAACGTAAAGTAATTTTTTGGACTGTCCGGTAAAGTATTATTAAATAATCGTGTCTCAGTTAAAAATAATTAATGTTAGTAATTAAATAGTCACAAGGGCAGTAGACTTCAAACCAGTCTTTACTTTCCGCTCTTCACGTCCCTCTTTTTACCCGCTTTACCTTCAACCCCCCTAGTCCCAGGTCACCGTACCCCCACCCCTACCTTCCCCGAGTAATCCAGCCACCTGCGCTACCTTGTCCTCCGTGGGTAGAACCTACGTCCCGGACCCCCTCCCCGTCACAGGATGTGACCGCTAGTACCCAGACTGACAACTCACTACGAAAGAAAGAATTACGCCTTTCTTTTCTTCACATTCCAACTATATACGTCCCGGAGTGCCTGTAGTCCTTGTTTTAGGAGGTTCGAGACAGAGACACAGCGGGAAACGGTGGGGAATGGAGAGAGGGGGAACGAGTGAGGTGAACCTATAAGCAACAAGGTCGACTATAAATGGAGAGTGAGAGCAACAGTCGAAGAGTTTCCGTGGTTAGAACAGAACCGACAGTGAACTTAAAGGTCTAGGATGGTCTCTTAAGTTGTCTATGGACAATTACCTAGTAGATGGGTGGGAGACGTGCAAAATACCTACGTCTTCGACTTCGGGTCTCTCCTGCGGACTGGACGAATTCCAGTGTGTCGTGGGACTGTCGACTCAGTCTGTATCCTTAAGTTGGACGACCTGGAAACTGGTCACCGGAGAGGGAAAGAATGTACAGGGGGGAAAACACAAAACCGAAAAGGGAGGTAGAGTCGGGAAGTCCACAGGGAAGAAAAGTAGTCTTTTGCATGTCACTTTTTGGTTTCATACTTGACACTTATTTCCACTCCGATAAGGGAGACTCTCCCTGTCCGAACGAAAGGAAGACCCAGGAGTAGAAGGAAGTGAATGGGAGCAAAGACCGTGGATGTAAGACCGAACATCAAGAAGAGACCCGTCCCTCGGGAAGATTACCGACGTCATCTTAGTGACTTTTCACTCGACACCTTTGTGAGTCCATGACCCCAGGTGGGACCTCGACACACTAGGTGCCCGACTACAGACTTCCCACCCTCAGTGACGAGAGCCACCCAGGAATCCGTTCCTCAGGTTATAATGAATCGTGTCAAGGACCGTAAAACATCCGAGAGTCGTTCATCGTCACCTGTGTTACGTCGCATAAGTCACTCGGGTTCCAGCGTGTTTCGCCATTCTGAGACAGGAAGTCCCGTCTCTCTCTCCTTTCCTTCTCCTGGTGGTATTGGAGCTACAGTCTTCAGCCCTGGTTGTGGAGACGAAATAGTCGTCTACCCCACTGTCGTACGAAACACGAAGTCTTATCGTAGACTTATAGGACAAGAACTGGTACGTGAGGACAGACCACAGACGAACCCCGACCCACATATCGGTACGGAGTGTACACAATGGGTGAGACCTCTTCACCCAAACCCAGGTTAGACTCTACGTATTTAGACGGGTCAAGACTTACTATTCCTTTCACTCCTAATTTCATAGATATAATTTACTGTAGTTACAATCTATATCTTTGATACCCTGTATCACTTCCTGTCCCTTCGGACCACCCGACATCCAGAACACCAACGTCTCTCAACCTGTGCTGAGTCACGGAGAAGGGACCACCGAGTTTGCCATCTCAGACGGACATTACTCCCTCTGGACCTAAGGTAGGGACCCAACCCTTCTAGGGGACCTCTTCCTTTACCGTTCAGTGAGGTCATGAGAACGGACCTCTTAGGGTACCTACCTCCTCGGACCACCCGATGTCAGGTACCCGAGTGTTTCTCAGCCTGTACTGATTTACTGAAAAAGGGAAAAAAATCACTGACCTGTTGTTGTCGTGTGATATCGACTAGAGAGTAGAAAACTGTGTCACGGACCCTTGAATTGTACCCCTATGATACTAATAAACCCGTCACCCCCGGATCCACGTGTCTTAACACATCTGGGAGAGACGTTCCTGAGAACAAAATTTAATGGGTGGGGACAGAAGATGGGCCTACGGGGAGGAGAACTGGTGTAACCGTACGTAGGATCAAAAGTACGGGAGGTCGAGTGTCAGGCCGGTAAGTATGTATAAACACAGAAACCTTTTACATACCACACACATTAAAACATTTAACGTCTTAACTAACCCAAGAAAAAGACCTAAAAGAAGAAAGAGTTGTAGTAAATTTAAAAATAAACAAATAAATAAATACCGACGCCACCCAGAAACAACGACGTGCGTCCTCGTCAACGCCTCAACGTCTGACCCCCGGTGAGAGACAACACCACAACGTCAACGCCTCAACGTCTCTGACCCCCGGTGAGAGATCAACACCTCTGACCCCCGGTGAGAGACAACACCGTAGGTCCGACGAGTAACACCACTGAAGGAGAACAACCCTTTCTTGTACCAGAGGTCCCACGTGTCCGAGTCATCGACACCGTGTACCCCAAGCAACGAGACACTGTACACTTAGAAGGGTCTGGTCCCCAGTTTGGACACAGAGGACGTTCCGTGCGTCTAAGAAATGGTGACCTGGTGGTCCCTTCAGGAGTCGTAGTAAAGACTCTAGGCGACGACGACGACTAAATCCAGACTGAAGAAAAAAGGACTGTCGACACCTCATAAAGGGCAAAGAGTCAAACGGAGGGTGGTGTACAACTGAGTGGACGAAGAGGTCCCTTCCTCATACCGGTGGAACACAGTCATATTCCTCTTACGTTACTTATGGGAACACGTATAGAAGGACACCGGTGCTGACTCTTACAGAAGGCCGAGACAGTGGTTACTACCGAAACGACTCGAGAACTCGCAGACGTGTAAATTAAGGTGGTTCAGACCGGTCTGACAAGAGTCTGCCGACGTATGAAGCGTAAGAGAGGTCGACACTCACTCTTACCGAGAAAGTGGTGTAAAAACGGTTCTGTGTTAGGATAGAAAGGGAAACTGAAAACGGTCAGTTTACCCCTATTACACCATGAAGTACCAATTAAATTAAAGGTACAGTCAGTAGTGACCATTAGAACTTGTACATTATATGAATAATCTTAAAAAAAGGGAAAGACACTCAATAAATAATTACATAAAACAGGTAAAGTGATAACCTAAAAATTTCCAAAAAAAAAAAAAAAAAGACTAAATATCTAGAGCCACAAAGGATCTCTCAATAGGAAACGTTTATGGAACAAAGTAAGGTAACCGGAACATGATTGAAGTAGACACCACAAGAACCCTACCTATAGAAATTAAAACTATATCACTTAAGGTAGGAAATGGATACAATAGTAGAGATTACAACTATACAGAAGTTCTTTAAGATGAGGGAGGACAACTTCCAGTGTTTTATAAGATAATCAAAGAAGACAAACGAAAGACGAAAAAACGAAAAATACAGATCCATAAATTACATAAATCTAAAATAAAAACAGATACCACACTCCATCCTTAGGTAGAACTAAAAAGGGAGAACTCATCAAGTCAACAGAGTTATAGTATGAAGTATTAAGTAGTAAAGGGGTGACAGACACTAAGATGGACGGAAAGATGATAGCTAGATAGGTAGATCAAATGAAACGAGAGGTAAAACGAGGTAAACAGAAATTTTTTTATATATTATAATTATACCAACATAGACAGATAGATGAAATAGAGACGAGAGATAAACGAGGTAAAGAGAGAATTTTTTATATGAGAATTTTACCAACATTAGTTGTCACTGTTTTCGATTCGTAGAGTCATCCCAATATCCTTCAGTTCAAACGTTTTCCTGAACTCTTTAACGAAACAGACTAGTGCAGCATAGTGTGTACCCCGTTAATCCGAGTCTCCTACCGTCGAGGTGTAAGTTCCTGTGTCAGTCTCTACCTTAAGAACACAGGACTGGGGGTGGGAGTAGTTCGTAAGGACTTATAAACAAGGGAAAGCACTGAGGACTCCCACAAACCTACGTTCACGAAAACTCCCCGTTTGTATAAGGTTCGGAATTACAATTTAATTTATGGTTTATGGAATTGTAAACTTTTTTACTGTAAATAATATGACTCAACATTTGTCTCCTTTTTAATGTTACCTTAGGTCACATCCAGAATGTATTTGCCGTGGGTAAGTCACATTACTGAGACTCTTACAGTCACGATTGTTCGTGTATTAACCGTGGCCCCTCTATTAAAAACGGTGGAATACGTTTCCCCTTTGGCAAGACGTATTACTAAAATGGATCCTTATAAGAAATAAGTTGTCCGGGTAAACGTATTGGGAGGGATGAAGGAACTCAATTGTGTTTTACGAGACCTCTGTAACGGTTCAGAGAATGTCTTCTGCAGACGAAGAAAAAGAAGAAAAAAAAAAATTGAAAGGATGAGGGGTGGGGGTCGAAATAACTCTATATTAACTGTCTATTGTGACACAATTCAAATTCTACAGACGACGAACTTTATCTGAGGCGAGAGAGCTCGCACGCCGACGGCACACGGTCCCGGCACGAGGGACGGAGGTCACGCACTGAACTTAAACGCGAATGTCGCAGGACTTCAACCTGTAGAAAAAAGCTCTCGACCTAAGAAAAGATAAGACAAGAAGTCCTCTAAGGACTGTAAATCGTTTCCCGAGGTCGACGTCCTCTACGACTGACAACAGCTTACTTATACACTCACTCACGGACAGTACTACTAGGATCCTCCAGCCCAAAAACAGTGATCTTTAACTTTAGTGACCCATCTGAGTTTTACGGTCAGTCACCGGTTGACCTTGAACTTGCGTCTAGTCGGTCTGGGGCCTATACAAATAGAATGTTTGCATAACGCAGAAAGGGAATCCCTCGTACCACAGATGAGAGTACGACAGGTTATACGATCGGTGATCGGTGCACACCGAGAAATTTAAGTTTATCTATTTTGATTTTTTAGGGGTCACAATCCACGGTACACGTCCGATGACATCACCCATCTAGGCGTGGTTTCGTAAAAGTAGGAACGTCCTTTAAGACGACCTGTCATCACGCAAATGCAGATGAGGAAAACTCACAGTCGAGACACAACCCGACACAGAGTCTAGACACCTGCCGAGACCAAAGTTCGTCTACACCTAAGTTTAGGATCAAGTCCTGAAATACACACTCGGAATTGGAGAGTCGTCGACCCAAAACAGAAGACGTTTTGCTTCTATTATTATCCGGGAGCTTTCCCGTAACACTTCCATTTCCCATGCCTATAATTCTTTCGTAAATCATATCAGAGAACAGACACTTCTAATCCGTTCCCAGGGGTAAGGTTCTCCTCCTTCGACCGCAAGTCTCCTCACTACCTTGAACAGTTCCGAGAGTACGGAACTCGTCCGTGGGACCCTAAACTCGGTCACAGAAGGACCACGGTTTCAACATCCTTGAAAGACAATGACACCTGTAGGTGGAGAACTTCGGGACGAAGAATGTCCTACCCCTTCTAACGACACGGGTTATCAATCTCCACCAGGTCTCTGATGTCCCTCATCGATTACCTACTTTGTACAAGTGCCGCCACAACAGGAGGATATGGTTTCTTTCGTGGCAAGACGTGTTTTCAAATTTCTTGTGTACAAAAATTTTTTCTCTTTTTAAATTGGTTTGTTTTCCGTCCAAAAGAAAGTGTATACTCTTTTAATCAGGACCATTCTACCCTTTACTCACAGGGTCCTAGTGGATAGACGAATTAGATTCTTGGTTTCATTTTAGAGTCTAGATTCTTGGGGGTCGAGTTTCAGGGTGTAAAGATATAAAGTCTCTACTAAATGTTTCTTGATCTAAACCCTTCGAAGGGAATAACTAGTCCCGAGAAAGTCATTGTTTACGGTCCTTAGGTTTACTTTAACAGGAGTAGATCTTTTCCTCATACAACCCAATATACTTTTCTTTACTTTCCCCGTGGTCTAAGTCCATACCGACCAAGGTCGACGAGTTCACTATAGTTCTTATAAACACAAAAGGAGAGAAACCGAACCGAAAAGAGACTCAACTGAGGTAAGAACCCCTTTCCTAAAGAGAGACTCCACCATTCTACTGGTCGTCACGGACGTTGAGGTAGATATAATAAACGGGGTTGGGTAAGGGTCTTTCACAAGGGAAATTCAACGTCGTTTTCAGTTTCCTAACCGAGAGTAAACCACCGAACTCAGTACACGGGTAAGGATTCGGTTCGTCCCTCTCCCTAAACACGTTCTCGGGGTTCCTGACTCTTACCTCCTTCCCACTCACGGATTTCCTCATTTTCGTGGAACAAGGGTCTTCGGTCCCCTCACCTGCAATCAGTTCTTATTGTCTACAAACGACACGCAACGGGTCCAGTCCCGAGTCTTAACGGGACAGGCGAGCAGACCGTAGACTTGACGGCGACACACCAGAAGTAGTTTTGTCCTCACATTCCTGATTATCTTCCCCTTGTAAATTAAGGAACGTGCGTTCTGATCCCATCAAACTCGAGTCACTCGAGACCTATCCCTCTCTCCACGGTAGTTTTCCCGGTAACTGTGGTTATCGCTACTTCCGTGGAGTCGGTACGAGTTCCAACTGAGCCGAATATCCACTTTAAAGTCAAACGAGTCGTCCTTAGTCGTCGACGGAAACCTTCTACACTTGTTGACCCTTCCGAAGACCCTCAACCGCTACTGACTCGACCACCAAATAGTCACCCTAATCGTACCTGGTTCCTCTTACGTTGATCTTTCTTCTTACAAGTAGAACTCTGATGCACCTAGTAGAATCTTTCTACGTCTCACTTTTCTAGGAAGGAGAAAGAATGGAAGGAAAGTAGGAAGGTAGATCCTGACACCAAGTAAGTGAACCGTGGAGACACGTTTACTCACTTCCCGAGGAGGAGGGTTATCTCGGATGAGGACGGGTTCTACTTGTCGAAACTCGATGTGACGTTTAACCTAAAGTCGGGGATGGACAGGATAACCGACTCGTAGGACTTGTTCGTCACTGAGTTTGTTAACAGGGGTTCCCAGAAGAAGGAAGACGGGGGGAAAGGCAAGAAGGAAGGCAGAGAGGTGGGGGGTCGGGACCAAGACTAATACGTACAGTACGTCTGGACCGGTGAGAGTAAAAACCGGAAGTGCGACGGAGAGGGGAGACAATAGGACTTGGTAGAGTGGTCAGTGACAGTAACGTCCCTTCGGAACTGGGGAAGTGGAAGGAGACCCTCGGGGGTGGAGACTCCGGTGACCTCCTGGTGAGACAACTGGCTTAGGTGGAGGTTAAGGAGGGATCGACTTCCCGAAATTGAGTGTCCGGTTCCGAGGGGAAAACTGTCCGAACTAAACCGAGGGACGTGTAGACCCGGAGGGTAGACCGGGGGCGTGTAGCCGACACGCCCAACGAAATACCTATATTATTTATAATGAAGGAATTATACTAAAACGAATCCAAGGGTCACTGAGTGAGTTCGTTTAGAAGGTAAATTGTGTACTGAAAGAGAAGTCTCCCTCGTCTCTTTTATAACAATAACCTTCTTCGTGTCGGCACTCCCCAAACCGCCCCCTCGCACAGGCGTATTCGAGTTTCAAACGGCGACGGATGTCCAGACCGTTCTGGAGTCGTAAGGTTCCTCGACCTAAGTTAACACCTGACCTTCTCAAGTTCTTTATAGTCAGGTACGAGTCACCCCCATCGGTCTTTTCCTGAAGTTTACAGTAGGACGGGTCACGACAGAACCCGGAATGGAGGTGACGAACCCCGTACCTTACCCTGGTCAAGATAATGTAGTAAGTAGACCTACCCCCTCTCCTGGATTGAATGGTAGATGTCCGTCAAATAGTCTCCGTGCGTCTGTCGGAAATGAACGTTGTGTTTAACAAGTGCAATGTTAAACTTCCATCAAAATAGAATAAACCCCGACTTTCGCACTCACTTGCCCCGACAGTTTGACATTTTGTCGTATGACACAATCGCTGTGGATAACCACCTCACCCTATACCGTTGGATCGAGATGGACAAAATGATGGAGGCACTCCGTTTTGTTTAGATGTGGGTCGACAGACGTCTTCTGAACTCTCAGGGAACCTGACGTACCTCTAGTCTGGTCAGTTAGGATTTGCTTTATTTGAGCCTTATAAGTAACCTTCCTGACTACGACTTCGACTTCGAGGTTATGAAACCGGTGGGTTACGTTTCTCGACAGAGTAACCTTTTCTGGGACCACGAGCCTTCCTAACTTCCGTTTTCATCTTCCCCCACAGTCTCCCACTCTACCAATCTACCGTAGTAACTGAGTTACTTGTGCTTAAACTCGTTTGACACACTATAGCACCTCCTGTCTCCTCGGACCACCCGATGTGTCCCAGCGTTTCTCAGCCTGTGCTGAATCGTTGACTTGTTGTTCGTTGCACTTAGTGAATGAATGAAACCATCTCTTTCCCTTTCCCTTTCACTCTCAGTGAGTCAGTACAGGCTGAGAAACACTGGAGTACCTGTCAGGTACCTTAAGAGGTCTTATGACCTTGGAAAGGGAAGAGGTCCCCTAGAAGGGTGGGGTCCCTAACTTGGATCCAGAGGACGCAACGTCCGTCTAAGAAATGGTCGACTCGGTGTTCCCTTCGGGTTCTTATGACCTCACCCATCGGATCGGGGAGAGGTCGCCTAGAAAGGTTGGTCCTTAGCTTGGTCCCAGAGGACGTAACGTCCGTCTAAGAAATAGTTGACTCGATACTTCCTTCGGGGTGAATGAAATCAATCAATCAATTCAGCGAGTCAGCACAGGCTGAGAAACGCTGGGGCTCCTGACATCGGGTGGTCCGAGGAGGTAGGTACCTTAAGAGGTCCGTTCTCATGACCTCACTGAACGGTAAAGGAAGAGGTCCCCTAGAAGGGCTGGGTCCCTAGCTTGGGTCCAGAGGACGTAACGTCCGTCTACGAAATTGGAGACTCGGTGGTCCCTTCGGGGTGAATGAAATCATTTATGATTTAGGAGTAGCAAAGGGAAATTTCGGTACGAATGACTCCATACTGAATAGACATCTTGTTAAATGGGAAGATTTTCACACGTCAAACAACTTGAAACTGTCTACATATTTCATCAAATTGACGGTTGTGATAGTTCTATATCTTATAAAAAGAGCGGACAGGGGGTTTAAGAGAGTATCGTACCAGTTAAGGGACGAGGGTCTGAGTCGAAGGTCTGTCCTGACTAATCTAATGGTTGGGACACCAAAACAGATAAGGTCTTGTAGTATGTGACCTTAGTGTGTCATACATCGGAAAACAGTAATCGAATAAGGTAAAAAATATTACGAAAACACTAAAAAGACGTAATAACAGACATAGTCATTCATCAAGTGAGAAAAAATAACGACTCATCATAAGGTAACATGTCTATGTAGTATCAAACAAATAGGTAAGAAGACACCTGTAACGTTAATAGAAAACCCCCCCTATGTAATACAGACGAAATTCCTCTTCTTTTGACTCTGAGTTTCTTCACTTCTCACTTACAGTGAGTCGATTTTTCCCAGACCCTGTGTACATATGGGTACCGACTAAGTACAGTTACATACCGCTTTTGGTGGTGTTATAACATTCTATTAATCGGAGGTTAATTTTATTTAATTAATTAATTTTTTTAAAAAAATTTTTCCCAGATAGGGTCTGGACTAGGGTTTAAGACAAACATCAATATTACGAATATAAATGACGAGAAGGGGAAATCGGTTTACTGAAGCAACTAGTTCTTTTAGGACGAAGGTATTTGAAAAGGAGAAGGAGGAGGAGGAAAAAGTTATTTACAAACTATTTATTTATCCATTCCTGGTGGTCCTGACCGTTCCCTAGACTGAAGTTGACACAACGGTCCTCACTTGATCGGTGGAAGTCGTGTCCGTATGTTCGGAAACGTCTTTCTACGGACCAACGTCCTAAGAGTGGCACCTTACCCTCCAATTCAACGTATCTGAGATTACAGGGAAGGAAGGACTTAAAGAGTAAACTCCGTCCGAAGGGAATACCGAGTCGACCATTTCTTAGACGGACGTTACACCCTCTGGACCCAAGCTAGGGACCCAACCCTTCTAGGGGACCTCTTCCCTTTCCAATGGGTAAGAGCATAAGACCGGATTCCTTAAGGTGCCTGACCTATCAGGTGTCTCAGAGTTTCTCAACCTGCACTGACTCGCTGAAAGTGAAAGTGAAGTGAAGTAAACTCCCCCTCTTTTTGGAGTCGAGTTTAAGACAAGACGACACATTATGACTATAGGAGTTGAAAGGGTAGACGTCTTACCTGAAGTGGAAGGGAGACTCAGTCCCTCTCCTAGGAACCTCCACTGTACAGCTCCGAGGGGGTGTCGTGCTTCACGGGACGACTGAGAGTGGGGTGTAGGAGGGGCGACTCGGCCCATTCCCGTCTCTTCAGGAGGGATGACACCGAAGAGACGCTCTCACCCACAAAGGAGGCACTTCATCCTTTACACGGGAGTCAAAGGACCCTTAAACCTTCCACAATCCCTAGGTAAGTGTCTGGGACGGAAAGAGGGTGTGTACGGAGGTGGACCGTCTACTTGATTCCTAGTTTCACGATACGTAAGTAAGACGGTTCCGCAAATGCAACCGACCTCCGGTATAAAGTGCCGGTCTCTTACCGAGGTAAGGACAGAATAGTGTTGGTGGACCCGGACAGTCACACCACGCACGGGACGGATTAGGGAGAGGGGTCCGGTGTATGAGGAGGGGTCTAGGGGGACAACTCGACCGAGAGTCCAAAGTAGGTCGAACGGTTCTTTCTCGGGACAACCAGGTCCTGGTCGCCTCGTCACCCCCGACGGAACATACAGGGGACTGAGGACGGAAGGACGGTTCGGAACACCCTCCGACCTCGACGGGAACAAAGACCGGTGGCACGGGGTGGATCTGACAACAGGGTACTCCTACTTGCTTTCCCCTTCGGCTTCGAGTCCCTCTCCTGCCCTAACGAGTCCCGTTGTGTCGCGGGGCCATTGTCGAAGGAACGGTAACTTTGGTAGGAGGTTCGTCGTGAAAGACGGCTCAGAATGACTATACGGAGCTCTCTCGGGGATCTGTTTAGGGGCAAAGACGCCACTTCTGAAACTACGGGTCTCTCCAGTTCGGTTGACGAGTCACAGTGTATCGCCCATGGATAACTTCGACCCTCAATATGGGACCATTTGGCCGGGGTCTCACACACGAAAGTCGTCCGTGTGACACGACGTAAACTTGTCAGTTAGACACGTCCTGTGAGGTCAGCCGTGACGTAGAGTCTGACTCTGGCTCGAACGGACGTTCTCTGATGGGCTCTCGACCCAATTACATAGTCTCGTCCTTTCTGTAACGATTAGTTCGGGTCTCCCCTATTACGGACCCTGTTTATCTTGCAGTACACTAAACTGGAAACCGAAGGCAAGGAGACACAAGAAACGGAGGGGGTACGGGGGGACGGGACTAGAAAGGAAAAAAGGGGAGATTAGAAAAGAACACAGAGACAAATAGTCAAAGGATGACGGGTCGGATCTCGTCCTCAAACTATTACCGACATAATTACGTAGTGCCCTCCTTACCGTCACAACGTTTCTCTTCCTTCTGTGACTCCTTCTCTTCTCTCTCCTCGACCGAGGTCGGAGTACCTTTAGGACCGTCACGCAACCACTCGACCCGAAATCGACCACATCTACCTCTTTGGTCCCGACACCCTGTCTCCTCTGACAAGTTCTGGTCGGAGGTCCTCCCATCGTTATGGAGACGTCGACGGGACCGGAGCCCGAAGAAGAAGAAAACAGCTTTACTTTGTAAGGGGGGCCGGGGACCGCAGGGTCCGAACGACACTCCAAGACTACTCCCTTCCCTGTCGGAACCTTTTACTGCTGGTGTGATTCGGTGTCCCTCATACCCAAGACTTCTGAGATCAACTACAGGGCTTCTACAACATACCCAAGTGTTCAGGACGAACGGTGGGGGTCTGGGACCCCTGTCGTCGACGACTGAGGTTTGCAGACTGACACTCGGGTACCCACTGGTCTCGTTGAAACTGAAACCCACTACAAGGACGTTTTGTCTCGGGTCGTACCGGACCCCTGCTCTCGGGACTAGATTCCGAAACCCTCTACAACCAAAATAGAGTCCAACCGACCCGAGGTGCACTCCGAAGTGGATTCGGTGAGGAAACGTCTTTGGGGGGAGCCTAGGGTGACACGGGTCTTACTTTAGGTCCCAGGAACGACTCGGGACGACGGAGAGACCGGAGTAGAAGTCGGAGAGAGGAGGAAGGAGGACTTCGACGTAAGACTAAAGGGAAGACACGAAAGGGTCAACTTATACAAGGGTGACGTCCTGGAAACGTAGACTCGAGAGGGGAAGGACCTTACGGGAAGGGTCTAGATGTCTGTCGAGTGAGGAACCGAAGGGACCCCGGGACGAGGTTTCAGTGGTGTTAGGGTACGAACCGAGTTGGTCCGCGCATAGGGTGACAAGTCAAAAACGTGACCGAGTAAGGGAACAAATGGAGCCAGAGGAAAACTTCTGCTCCTGGTGTAGACGGAGCACGTGTCACCACGGGAGTCCCGGATCTTGCCAACTGTGAATAATTGATATGCCACCTAATTAATTAATGACACCAAAGAGTGAGAGAACCGGAGCCCGAGGGGGTGAGACGTTTTAGTCCCTCCCTCAGAACCGTAGAACCTTCCCCAGGGGCACGAGACAGTGGGTAGCGTGGTGCTCCCTCCCACACCACCCGTCACTATCCGGAACCCACCGGGTCTCAGAGGACTACTTACTCCGACTAGGGACGCTGTGCCGGCAATAACTAGATTCGTCCAACAGCCACTTCCCCTTCAACATTAACGACGACATCAAAGTAACATTGGTGGTCGGGGCTTCCCTTTAATTTGAAACGTCGATTATCCCGATATACTAGGAAGTTGGAAACTACATAACTTAGGTCGCACCAGGGACCTTATGACTCACCGACGAGTCTCGTAGTAAAAATTCGTCTTCGACGGAGTTTCGGCTACAAGAAAGACCCGGACCCCTCGCCCACCTTACCCTTCCAGGGGGGTATGAAATCAAAGGTGTTCTCCGAATCTGGTAGAAAATCCTAGTTTAGCACTCCACAAACTCGAACTTCCTTGGAATCCCGTAGTTGTGAGTGGAAATTGGAGTGGACGAGATTAAGCGGGAGACTGTCATCGGTCTGTTCGAGGATGTCCGAACTAGACTGATATAGTACAAGGACGAATTTTTGGAAGTCACACCAGGGGTACGGATCTTGAAGTGGTGAGTTACACTTAGTCTCCGAAGATGACGGGAACCCTCGATCAATCTTTACATCTAAGAAGTCGGAAAGCGGGGTCCTGGATGACAAATTCCTTATACTAAGGACACGTGTTATTTCAGACTCTTCGTGACTTGAAGTCCTACTCAAGATTCGATCAAAAGTGTCGTATATACGTCAAAACTAGACTTCCATAACGTCATAATTCTTAGGTCCCAGACCCTGAAGGGACCACCAGGTTACCAATTCTTATACGGAAAGTTACGTCCTTTGTGCCCTAGTTAGGGACCAGTCCCTTGATTCTAGGGTACCCGGTGTCTCGTTTGATTCGGGTACCCGGTGTTGAGGACTCGGACGTACGGCGTCGATCTCTCACGCACGGTGTTGCTTTCTGGGACGTTCGACGTTGCTTCTAGCCTCTGGGACACACGACGTTGAGTCTGGACTGTGTCGGTCTATTTATTTATTTATAATTTTTTTTTTTTTTCTTTAGGTCCCAGACCTGAATGTGTCTGTAACCCAATTTAGTACTGAACCGGTGAATGGTTCGACACCCGAAATACGCTAAAGGAAGAGACGAAACTAAGGGTGTTCCAACAACACTTTTTAGTTTATGCGAAAATGTACGTTTCACGAAAATGTACATCTCACGTACCGTGTACCATCTGTGAGTTGTTTAGCGTTCAGGGAAGTAGTTGAGAATTTTTCGGACGTATACCCGAGAAGTAAGTATGATTTCACACTCACTGACTTTTCAGTTGACTATCAGTTGTACAATTTCTAAGAATGTATCCTATTAACACACGTTTTGCAAAGGTAAAAATCTTCCCTCATCTCTCCCCTAAATTCGTGTTCCGAAGACTGAGATCTCAGAACCACAAATTCAAGTTGACTGTGAACGAGATCAATTAAAAAATTGGTCAACAGACCGTCCATCTAAACGTCTACCACTTTGTCTCCGGGTCTGTCTACTCCACAGTAGATCCTAAGGGTCAAGTCCCTGACACCCCGAGATACACAGGATTGAGATTCAAAAAGGTAAGGCGACCTTAAATAACTCATATATACAACGTAGTCCGTGGTAAGATACGTCATCCCTACGACGTCACTGACTCTGTCCGGGTAAGGTAGACGGTCTCGAGTCTCACGTTGGTCCCGAAAGAACGTGAGTAGTTCCCACAACCTAGAGTGAAAGTTTGTAGAACCACTGAACCTCTTGAAAAGGTGGGAGGGTTGAAGAGACGACGGACGGGAAGGGGGGAGGGGAATGGGTAGGTATATGGAGTCGGGTCAGGGACGCATGGTGTAGAGGACCCGAACGTAGGTTCGACTCAACCTCTACCCCGTATAAAATAGAACCGTGCTAAAGAGTAGGGAAGTACCTGAATGTCCTTTAATGGTAAAGAAGGGTCGGTCGGAAGAGGGGAGCAGTACAGAGAACCCTCTCCCTGATGCCCACCCGGGAGGTACCTCTGGGGTCACTAACCTGACCCCTAGACTAACGAGGCCCCGATCACCGACGATGACACATTCCAGGACCCTTACCCCCACGTCCGTTGAATTCTGTCTCGTGACCCACTCCTCCGTCCTGATGACCCGAACGTAAGAACGTGACGACACTAGAAAAAAGCACTCGAGTTCGTTCAGGATATTAGAGGAACCCGGAGACACAGAAATGGAACCTCCACTACGAGTTGTGATCTACTTAATGTATGTTCTTCCGAGGGTCGAGGGGTAAATGTTGTCAAAGGACACGATTCTATACATTCGTAGAAAGTTCTACGCACACTGTGACTATCATGTACTACGAGTCCACTCCTTCGTCCGTGCCACCCGACGTTTCTGGTTCCCTTGGACTCGACGAGGGGAGGATGGGTGTGAGGGAGTCTACGGTGACCTCCTAGATGTTGTAAGGACCGTAACATACGACCGGTGAGATGTGAGGTAGTGTTGGAGAGGTCTCTCCGTAGAGTCACAGGGCCCTGGTCTCTGTGAGGGTTCATTTTGGGAACCCTCTCCTATACATCTACCTCTACTTTTATACTCCCAATATCATCTGTGACAACCACAGGAATGAGTGTAGGGGTATCTGAATGGAAATATCTCGACCGACCCTACTTTGCGGTTGTCGGATTCCGACAGCGACAACCGACCTCGGACGAGACGAACGTCCGTTCATTCGAGTTACACAGACTCTTAATTGTTAGGTCCTCATTTAAAGTTGGTCACTAACCTCCCTCAAGTACTTATTTAACGGAGTCGGGGGACCAAGGAGTCCACCCCATTGGGACATCTCGTAAAGATGTGACGAAAAGGTCACCCTAAACCGAGATCAAAGGATATCACCAATGAGAACGGGTCTTTTAGGGTACCTACCCCCTCGGACCACCCGACGTCCGGTACCCCAGCGTTTCTCAGCCGTGCTGACTCCCTGGAGTGAAAATGAAAGGTGAAAGTACGTAACCTCTTCCTTTACCGTTGGATGAGGTCACAAGAACGGACCTCTTAGGGTCCCTACCCGTTCGGACCACCCGACGGTAGAGACCCCAGCGTGTCTCAGCCTGTGCTGACTTCGCTGAATCGTCGTCGTCGTCGGGTATCACCACAGACCGAACTGAAACATGCAAACTAGCCGACGGAAGGGAAGGGACAAAGTGAAGACGGACGAAGAAGGGTGACAAAGAACGAATATGAGTTTTGAAGGACGAATACCCCCTAGAGTTTGATTTTGCTCTTAGGAGGGTTGTCTTGGTCTAGTACTTCGAGTCCCGACCTCTGTTCTCTCTTCGTTCAGTTCTTCAGTCTTGAATTAGAACCCATTTTTGTACGTCTTAACCCTTCGCTCCAGTCTCCCTTCCTCTTTTGTCTCTTCCCGTTCTAAGACCCTCGGTCCTTCCTCTCTCCAAATCCACACAACCATCATCGCCCCGCCCCCTACCCCCCCCCCCCCCCCACCTCGCGAGGATCCTCGACAGACACCACGACTTTAACGGACCCAAAGGGAACATCGAGTCTACCATTCTTAGGTGGACGTTACGTCCTCTGGGGCCAAACTAAGGACCCAGTCCTTCTAAGGGACCTCTTCTCTATCCGATAGGTGAGGTAATAAGAACCTGAAGGGACCACCGAGTCTACCATTTCTTAGACGGACGGTACGTCCTCTGGACCCAAGTTAGGGACCCAACCCTTCTAGAGGACCTCTTCTCTTTCCGATGGATAAGAGTGGACTTCTTAGGGGTACCTGTCCGATTTCAGGTACCTCAGTGTTTCTCAGTCTGTACTGACTCACTGATTCGTGTAGGAACTTCGTGTAGTATAACCCCTCCCCTCAGATAGACCGAGACCAGGTACCAGAGATGAAGACTATCTTGACCTTATCCGAGAGTCTGTATCGTTAAAATATTAAGTGGTAATAAACGTCTCGTTCACCCCATACCACTCTTGTCTTGATCTAAAGGTCTTCATCTCCCTCCACCTTGTTTTGTGTTTACTCATACTAAGTCAAGTCAAGTCAGCGAGTCAGTTGAGACTGAGAAACGCTGGGGTACTTGGCGTCGTGCGGTCCGGAGGGACAGGTAGTGGTTGAGGACCTCAAGTGGGTTTGGGTACAGGTAGTTCAGTCACTACGGTAGGTTGGTAGAGTAGGAGACAGCAGGGGAAGAGGAGGACGGGAGTTAGAAAGGGTCGTCGTCCCAGAAAAGTTTACTCAGTGGAGAAGCGTAGTCCACCGGTTTCATAACCTCAAAGTCGAAGTTGTAGTCGGGAAGGTTACTTGTGAGTCCTGACTAGAGGAAATCCTACCTGACCAATCTAGAGGAACGTCAGGTTCCCTGAGAGTTCTCAGAAGAGGTTGTGGTGTCAATTTTTCGCAGTTAAGAAGTCACGAGTCGAAAGAAATATCGGGTTGAGAATGTAGGTATGTACTGGTGACCTTTTTGGTATCGGAACTGATCTGCCTGGAAACAACCGTTTCATTATAGAGACGAAAGATTATACGACAGATTATACGACAGATCCAACCAGTATTGAAAGGAAGGTTCCTTTTCGTAGAAAATTAAAGTGCCGACGTTAGTGGTAGACGTCACTAAAACCTCGGGGTTTTTTATCAGACGGTCACAAAGATGACAAAGGGACAGATAGACGGTAATTCACTACCCTGGCCTACGGTACTAGAAGCAAAAGACTTACAACTCGAAACTCGGTTGAAAAAGTGAGAGGAGAAAATGAAAGTAGTTCTACGAGAAATCAAGGAGAAGTCAAAGACGGTATTCCCACCACAGTAGACGTATAGACTCCAATAACGATAAAGAGGGTAGTTAGAACTGAGGTCGAACACGAAGAAGGTCGGGTCGTAAAGAGTACTACATGAGACGTATATTCAATTTATTCGTCCCACTGTTATATGTCGGAATTACGTGAGGAAAAGGATAAACCTTGGTCACACAACAAGGTACAGGTCAAGATTGACAACGAAGGACTGTAAGTATGTCCAAAGAGTTCTCTGTCTAGTCCACCAGACCATAAGGGTAGAGAAAGTCTTAAAAGGTGTCACATAACACTAGGTGTGTCAGTTTCCGAAACCGTATCAGTTATTTCGTCTTTATCTACAAAAAGACCTTTAGAGAACGAAAAAGTTACTAGGTCACCTACAACCGTTAAACTGGAGACCAAGGAGACGGAAAAGATTTTGGTCGAACTTGTAGACATTCAAGTGCCAAGTGCATAACGACTTCGGACGGAACCTCTTAAAACTCGTAATGAAATGATCGCACACTCTACTCATGTTAACACGCCATCAAACTCGTAAGAAAACGTAACGGAAAGAAACCTTAACCTTACTTTTGACTGGAAAAGGTCAGGACACCGGTGACGACTCAAAAGGTTTAAACGACCGTATAACTCACGTCGTGAAAGTGTCTCAGTAGAAAGTACTAAACTTTATCGAGTTGACCATAAGGTAGTGGTGATCGAAACAAACATCACTACGAAGGATTCCGGGTGAACTGAAGTGTAAGGTCCTACAGACCGAGATCTACTCACTAGTGTGGTAGCACTAATAGACCCAGCACTTCTAGAAAAAACATGTCAAGAAGACACATAAGCACGGTGGAGAAGAATTATAGAAGACGAAGACAATCCAGGGATGGTAAAGACAGGAAATAACTCGGGTAGAAACGTACTTTACATGGGAACCATAGAGATTAAAAGAATTTCTCTAGAGATCAAAAAGGGTAAGATAACAAAAGGAGATAAAGAAACGTAACTAGCGACTCCTTCCGAAAGAAGAGAGAGGAACGATAAGAAACCTTGAGACGTAAGTTTACCCATATAGAAAGGAAAAGAGGAAACGAAAAGTGGAGGCAAGAAAAGTGTCGATAGACATTCCGGAAGGGTCTGTCGGTAAAACGAAAAAACGTAATGAAAAGGTACCCCAACCAAAACTAGGGACAGAGGACATGTCACAGTACTTGGAGGTAGGTATCAAGTAGTCCGTGAGATAGATAGTCTAGATCAGGGAATTTAGATAAAGAGTGAAGGTGACATATTAGTATTCCCTAAACTAATTCCAGTATGGACTTACCAGATCACCAAAAGAGGTGAAAGAAGTTAAAGTCAGACTTAAACCGTTATTCCTCAAGTGCTAGGCTCGGTGTCAGTCAAGGGTCAGAACAAAAACGACTGACACATATCTCGAAGAGATAGAAACCGACGTTTCTTATATCAGTTAGACTAAAACCACAGTTGGTAGACCACTACAGGTATACATCTCAGAAGACAACACAACAACCTTCTCCCACAAACGACACTGGACACGTAAGAGAACCGTCTTGAGACAATCGGAAACGGGACGACGTAAGACATGAGGTTCCGGTTTAAACGGAGAATGAGGTCCACAAAGAACTAAAGGATGAAAACGTAAGGTCAGGGGATATTACTTTTTCTATAGAAAAATATACAATCAAGATCTTCTAGAACATCCAGAAGTATCTCGGTAAGTTGAAGTCCAAGAAGTCGTAATGATCAACCCCGTATCTGAACCTAATGACACTATAAATTACCAAACAGAACCTTTACTTGTCTCTAGTAAGACAGTAAAAACTCTAACGTAGGTTCACGACATAAAACCTGAGAAAAGAACTGATACTACCGATGAGGTAAAGAAGACTCCCTAAGGACGGACGTCATCATCTATATTACCAGTGGACTCAATTTAAGTGGGTAAAGTCAAGTAAAATCTAGTGACTAAGGATCTTTCAGCTGCAAGTGAGAATGGTAGAGGACAAACTGGTGAAGGTTAAACGGAACTAAGTACCTGGACTGTAAGGTCCAAGGATACGTTATAACGAGAAATGAAGCGGCGTGGAACGAAGATAGTGGTCAGTGTAGGTGTTGACCCATAACAAAAACGAAACCGAGACAGGGAAGCAAGAAAGACCTCAATAAAGAGGTGACTAGAGGTCATCGTATAACCCATGGATGGTTGGACTCCTCAAGGAGAAAGTCACAGGATAGAAAAACGGAAAAGTATGACAAGTACCCCAAGAGTTCCGTTCTTATGACTTCACCAAACGGTAAGGGAAGAGGTCACCTGGTGTAAGACAGTCTGGAGAGGTGGTACGGGCAGGTAGAACCCACCGGGGTGTGTCGTACAGAATCAAGGTAGCTCAATCTGTTCCGACACCAGGCACACCAGTCTGACCGATCAGCAGACACTGACATCAACGTCAGACGGACGGCAGACTAGGGGAGAGAGTCACGGATGGCAGAACGAACCCAAAGAGAATGGCACCTGTACCCCAGAGAGAAGTGCCGACGAGGTCGTTTCACGTCGGCGACGAGGAATGGAGACTACACCTCATCACTCATACTAATCAAAAACTGTTTATAATTTGTGTAAAATATACACCAGGTGAAAGCGTAAATATGATAACCCAGAAGTTGCGCAAGGATTTTCATTCACTACTATGGATAAAATACCTACTCCTTTTGCCTTGAGTGTCATAAATCCTCCCGTTTGACATTAGCTAGGAACTGTCACCTTCTTTCCTCAACGTACTACCTTCAGCTCCCTCTTCACCCTACATCTCAACGACAAATATTGTGGATGAGAAATGTTCGTGACTTTTAATCATCCACACATCAAAATACGAACGATGAATTGAAGGTACACGGAGTCAAAGGAATGCTCTTTCACCTCCATAAAGATCATATTGGTGTACCTCAAAAATACTCCTGAATTAATAATGTATATTTTGTAAATTTTATCACGGACCATTTACCACTCGTAAATTACTCAATCATTAATAATAAAAATAATAATTACAATTTCAATAATAATGATCTCTAAGACACTATACATACATGTAGTAACGATCAAAGATACCGTACCATTTCTATCCACAGTAGAGGTCAAATGTTTACTCTATTAATTTGGAATCTTCGAACGGGTTCCAGTGTCTCGATCTTCTTTACTCGTATAAAAACTTAGGAAGAGATGGACTAAGGTTTCGGGTAAAATAAGGTAACGTAGTCCGAGTCCGTCTCAAAAAAAGGTTCAGTTTTCACTGAATTTCAAACCATTCCCTCTCCTCTTCCTTCTTTAACTTATGTCTTTTATTATTCACATATCGTGCACGCAGATGACAACATTCAACCTCTCACACTAGTTTTCAGACTTAAATATCCGAATGGGACCTGGAATCGTGTGTTTATCCTTTCTTCCATTCTTCCCTTCCACTTAAACCGTAAAAGAGTAGTCACGTAACACCTACTTTTGGAAGGGTAGACCCCGAAAAACGACAGGACTCTTTTAATCCAAAGTACAAAAACTCGATGCTAGTGTCGTTTTTCCTTCTTCCCTACCAATTTTTTGACTTTAAACCGAACCAATAACGGTCTGTAGTACCTGTTATTACTTCTCTCTTTTTTATTAAGTCATAGGGTGTTCCTGGTCTCCCTTACAGGGTTGAAAGTAGACCTTATCCAATCGACACAGGATCCCCGGAGGGAGTATCGAGTCAACCATTTCTTAGGTGGACGTTACGTTCTCTGGACCCAAGTTAGGGACCTAACCCTTCTAGGGAACCTCTTCCCTTTTCGATGGGTAAGGTCATAAGACCGGACCTCTTAAGGTGCCTGACATATCAGGTACCCCAGTGTTTCTCAGACTGTACTGACTCACCGAACACAAAATGAATCGACACAGGACGAGGATCCAACTCTCAATGTCCAAAATGACCGAGTTTCTAGTTCCTCCAGGTGGTTTCTGTTACATTATCCCATCTTTGTAGTACCTGAACTCAGTTTTTTAGACCTAAACTTCGGTCCGAGACGGTCAAGGACCAATACACCGAACACAGGGTAATCACGGGAAGAGACTCGGAATCTAATGAGGAGATGTTTTACCTCAATTACCATACAATTAGTGTCCCACTGACTCGTTGGTCTACTCTAATACAAATATTCACACGAACTCTTCATAGGTATCTTTTACCGTCATCCCCGAAGGGACCCCCGAGTCACCATATACGTAATTTTTTTTTACACCGTTATTTACGTCCTCTGTGTCTAAGTCAGGGACCGGACCCTTCTGGGGTGTACGGTGGGTTCGTCAATACGGACGCGGGGTGTTGATGACTTCGGACTTACGGTGTCTCGGACACGAGACGTGGTTCTCTTCGGGGACGTCACTACTCTGGTACGCGGTGCTGAGCTCGCACCCGGGCGAGTGACGTTGGTCTCTTTCCGACCCGTCGTTACCTCTGGGTCGTACCAATTGGTTTGTTTATGTGTTTTTTTGCAAAAATTTACGGTCGTCGTCCGGAATTGTTACAGTATCAATATTAGATCCTAAATAGGTCAAGGATTATATTCGATTTAACTACAGAGGGACACCTGGAACGAAAGGGGGTACCCCTCCGATTGTCTCGACCACCACAAAAGAGGTGTAAACGGAAAATACCTGACCTAGGGTTCCTACTGTCTAATAGCAACCAGGTGGAAAGGAGTTTCCCACCAAACCACAAGGTCTGAGAGACCTCCAGTCCTTACGAAGTCTCCTTTGGGTTCGGTTCGTGAAACACCCTTTAGAAATAGATCCGACTCCGGGGTACCTTCTTAACCCCGATACTCCAACTACCACACCGAAACACCCACCAACTCAGGAGACATTTACAGGAAGGTGGTTTCCCTCTTTAATATTGGGAGACCCCTCTTTTCAGGTGATTCTAGAATGAACAAAAGGAAAAGAAAATTTTAATTAACTTGTTAGTAAGTGACGCGTAAATGGCGTTCGGTTATTCGATACGTTCCCACTCGGGATCACTCGGATAAAGAACCCTCGACAGGCACCAAGACTTTATAAACAGAACCACGAGTGTAACACCTCTCCTCGGGTAAACACTGAGACCGGGTACCGGAAATGAGACTCTTTAGGAGAACTAAAAGAAAGGTACTATGTTAGACTTCCAATACTGCGTACAGGATATACGAGTTCTTATTAGACGTTGGTATAATGTCGGGGTTCGAAACAGATCTTAGTAGATGGTTGTCGAAAACAGTAATCGAGAATGACCTTCCACTCACCCGTCGAACTTGGAGATTGCACCAAGGACTCAAATATAAGGTATGGAGTGTACTCTGGGTCAATAAGACATGGTCCTATACAGACCGTCTGAAGAAGTTTGGAAGAAATTTCTTTCGACACAAGACGTGTTTTTTCTCCGAATCCCATTGTATTTCTGAACTTAACTTAGTAACAAAGTTATAACTGGTCTATACAAAGAACGTGTTTGACAAATCAGAGAGACTCGGGGTCAGAGGTGTAAACATTTATCTTCCCCCGTCAACTTCTCTATTCGTTATACCGACACATATCCTATAAATTCCCTTTATCCAAGGTATTTGTCGTACAAATATTTACAATCATATTCCCTAGACAGTTGGGGTTTCAAAGGGAAAGTGAGAAGAAGGAGTTTTTACGAGTGGGTTGTAAGGGAGGAATAAGTAGATACGGGGATAAGGGACTAGACTTTTGACCGTCACTACTACTATTAAAAGCACCACTTTCAGGGAAGGTAAGTATTGAACACCTGACACACCTCTTCTAAACAACTTTTCTTAGCCTCACTATGCATTTGACTCAAAGTGAACGTCAAACAGTACGAAGTAGGAAGGACCCGAATCAACGAGGTACCGACACCTTAGAATTAAAGAACTGGTCCCCAGCTTGGATATGTGGGACTTAACGTTCCACTTAAGAATTGGTGACCTGGTGACCCCTTCAGGACTTTCCCAAAACTAGTCCTCTTTACTGAACCAGTCTAGCATAACATCTTTCACCGGAACCAACGTCGTACCCATAAACAACCTTTCCTTTCTCTGATCTGAACCTCCGGTCATACCACTTACAACATTCTTACGTTCATGGTTCACAACCACCGACCCGACCCCATCACTACCCCCCACGTTACTTCGCTTATTTTAGCTCTCTCTAAACGTACCAGGACAGATGATGACCTACATCTACGGTTCTCTTTTCCTTAACTCAAAAGATCTGACCCTTTGTCCTACAGATCTGCAGGCGAATACTCGTTTCTCCTGTCTGTACCCTTGTTCACCTTGACCTCCGTCTCCATTACGAAACCAAAACCCCATAAAACTTGAAACACCCCGGCGTCCCTTAGGTTTACTTCTGTGTTTTCAGGTCTCGACTCTTTTGTCCTTAACTACTTCCTATTTCTATCTCAATTCTACGTTTACCAATACTACGGGAGAGAAAGATATGAGATAAGGGGTTTCCTACAAAAGGAAGGGACTTGTGAAACTCGAACAACCACGGTGCGTTAATCTGTGAATTAACGAAAGATTAACTATACACGGAGTCGGACAGAGTGGTCTGTGTAAACGTTCGAAGAACTCCCGTCTCCCAAGGTACGTTACGGGAGGGTTCGTAGAGGGGCCCGTAGTGTACTTTAAATACTCTATAAAGTTACCTCTTCTCCTCTTACCAATCGTACAGCCAGTCAGTCAGTAACCACTGGTGTGGGTTGGAGTCAGAAAGGTAGATATCTTACCCTTAGTGGTCCGAAGGAGGTCAGGAAGACACTAGTAAATTCCAAAGTTCAAAATAATAAGAACCCTATTATTTCCCTCCCCCTCTCCTTCGTCGAGTAATCTGAAGATTTTACGTAAGGCAACTGGACCAGGCTGTAGTCCTATGAATCTGTCCTTTATCTTTAATTTTTTTTTTTATCATTCTCCTCCCTGCGTTTAACACAGAGAGGTCATCATCGTCATCGAGTCGTTTCGTTTGTTCAGATGACCTTACGAAACCGCTAATATGTCTGTTTGTTTAGTGAGAGGGTTTCACGAAGAACCCCCTTAATCCCGAGGACCTTTACTTTGTGTTTGTCTAATAATTTTTTCTCGAGGGGCAGCCCTCTCTTTGTCATAAATGTTCTCTTCTACACGGATCGGCCTGGAGATTAACGGCAAGTAATAGAGTATAACTAAATTAATCGACGACGTGAGTCCAGACTTAACGGACGACGGGCGTCGTCCCCTGACCGCCTCTCTCCCCCAAGTCTAACTGGCTCGTCGGAGGGCGGTAGAGAGTGGGAGGAGGAGGAAAAGAGGACTTTGTACCCCCAGTCGAGTGCCCCACAGTAACACCATCGTCTCACCGCCGGTCACCGACCTCCGTCGGTCGGTGCAGGCTCCGGAACGCCCGACGAGACAGAGAACACGTGGAGTTGACCCCACCGACATTCCTCGATTAATCGACGTCATTAATCTCTCTCACAGAAGTATTACACCTTAATCTCACCGAACCACTTTCGTGCCCCTCTATATACCGGGTCCGACCGTCACCATTGTCCCACCTTCGTCCGTCCTTCTGTTACCCCGTCAGAGGGTCTTACAGGAGACCGGGGGTATCCCACTGAAATGACGGGGAAAGACGTCCCACCGGTGAGGATACAGTCCGATAAGTCGACGAGGACCGGAGAGGTAGGAAGACACTGGGTCTCTGAGGTCGACTCGTCTCGAAAGGTCTGCTTGTTCCTTCCAATAATCGCTAAGAGAGATCACCCGCAGACCCTGGTTAACAAAACTTCTAAACCCCAAATATTAACGTTCACTAATTACCTCCTCAACCGTTAGTCCGAATTTTCCAACGATTAACGAGAAAATTGTATTAACACAGGCTCACTCTCATCACACACGAGTGTCCGAGGTGTACACCTTACGTGCCAAACATCCCCTTAATTTACCACAGCAATAAAAAGGAGGGAGGTAGATAAGTAAGTTGTTTAGAACTGACTCGTAGGCACTTCGAAGACCGGGTACCGACCCACGATCCCTATGTCGACACGTACTTTGTCTTGGGGACGGGAGTTCCCCGAACGACGGACCACCCGAATCTTCTGACTCCATAAGTCGAGTCAAGTCAAGTCAGTGAATCAGTACAGATTGAGAAACTTTGGGGTACCTGACGTCGTACGGTTCGAAGGGACAGGTAGTGGTTGAGGGTTTCGACCGAGTTTGAGGACAGGTAGCTCAGTCACTACGGTCGGTTGGTAGAGTAGGAGACAACAGGGGAAGAAGAGAACGGAAGTTAGAAAGGGTCGTACTCCCAGAAAAGGTCACTCAGTCAAGAAGTGTAGTCCACCGGTTGCATAACTCCAAAGTCGAAGTCGTAATCAGGAAGGTTACTTATAAGTACCAACTAAAGGAAATCCTAACTGACGACGTAGAGGAACGTCCCTAAGAGTTCTCAGAAGAGGTTGTGGTGTCAAGTTTTCGTAGTCAAGAAGTCGCGAGTCGCGAGAAATATCAGGTTGAGAGTGTAGGTGTGTACTGATAACCTTTTTGGTATCGAAACTAATCTACCTGGAAACAGCCGTTTCATTACAGAGACGGAAAATTACACGGTATATCGAACCAGTATCGAAAAGAAGTGACTCGACACCTCAAAAAAAAGTGTGACTCCACACTTTAAAAAGGTGGGGTTCCACACCTAAGACGATAAGTCTTCGTTGACTGTGAATGATCTCCTGAAGATCCTCGAAGGACACAAAGGTCCACCGAGTCACCATTTCTTAGGTGGACGGTTACGTTCTCTGACACCTCTGTACCCAAGTTGGGGACCCAACCCTCCAAGGGACCCTCTTCCTTTACTGTTGGGTGAGGTCATACGAACCTTTTAGGGTACCTGTCTCCTCGAATCACCCGATGTCAGGCACCCCAGTGTTTATCAACCTGCACTGACTCGTGTGTGTGTTTCGTGCCGTGTCCTTGAATGATTCTCCTCAGCAGTCCGAGGGACGGAATCTCGGATTATTACAACGAAGTCAGCACAGGTCGAGAAACGCTGGGATACCTGACATCGGGTGGTCCGAGGAGACAGGTACCCTAAAAGGTCCGTTCTTGTGACCTCACCCAACGACACGGGAGGAGGTCCCCTAGAAGGGTTGGGTCCTCAGTTTAGGTACAGAGAATACAAAGGACGTAACTGTCCACCCAAGAAATGGTGGTCGCGGTAGACTCTTCGGGGTCATTGTGGTATCAATCCGTGTTAATTCTGTTCACATCATTGGAACAATGTCGAACTGAAAAGAGTAGTCGTGTCCACTTCTCGTCCCGATACACCTGTCTTGTGTGGAATACTATATGCGGGGCAGTGTCTTTTCCCTTGGCTCCGAAGACATTTAATACAAAGTCAGAAGAGTAGAGTGTAAGAGACGTAGTCCCAGTGACATCTACTGGTTTCTAGTTCGTCTTTTTATCTCAAATAACATCATTCTTCGCCGTTCATCCAAAGTAGACCGACTGTTTCAAAAGTAAAGAATCATTACCGACGAACCTTAATCGTAAGATTTACACATAGGTCAGTGTCCCCTCCTTCTGACAGTCACTAACTAATCATTACAGACGAGACTCAGTCCCTCTTCTACGTCACCCATGTCTATAGTGTCTAAACGGCAGGAACAATGTCAAACCAGAATAGAGAGTCAATACCTTTCGGAGACCAAAGGATTCCCGGAACCCGTTTTCTTACCGGAACCCGGAAACAGGAAACTCCGTTTCTTACCTACACTGAACGAGTTCTAGGAGTCCTCAGTCAACTCGTTCCTACATAAGTGGGCGTAAGGATCCGGGTCATGACGTTTCTTTTATCCCAGGAACCGACCCCGAGAACCACTGGAGTGTACAGTGTCTCTGTATCTTTCACATACGTCTCTGTCAGGTCTCTTTACCACTTCCCTCCCGAAGTGTGTCCTCCTCCCAACACCTCCGGACTCGATTAAACAAGGGGACTTATATGACTCCCTTTCATCCAGAGGTATAAGAGGGAGTTTTTACTGTCTTACTAGAGTCAAGCAAAGGTTCCGTTTAGTCAATCGTAATGTCATTAGGTTCAGATAAGGGGTCGGTGATTACGACTTCTTCGACTTCAACTTACCGAGACACTTCTGGATGTTCTGGAAGATCTTGATTGGGACCTTTTTCTACAGGAAAAGTAGTACCCCCTGACCTTACCTTTTCATCCTCCAGTTCTCCATGGACCAGAACCTCATGTTTACTTCGTCCCGTTTCCGACTGTCTCAAAACGGTTCTCTTGTGTGAGTAGTATCGTTTATGAGAGAAGGATGTTGTACTCTCTACTGAGATGTGTACCTGTAGTGATCTACCAGTTATGACTTTAGTTTGACTAATATAAGAAGCGTCGGTTTCTACCTCTTCGAGATATGTCAGTCGTCTTTGTTCTGGACCTCGACTGACACCGAGTCTAGTACTTGAGGAATAACGGTTTAAGTCTGAATTTAACTTCTTTCATCCCCTTTGGTGATCTAGTGAGTCCAGACTGGGTTTAGTTAAGGCAATTCTGATATGTCACTTTCACTGTTTATCTAAGTTTCCTAATCTAGACTACCTGTCTCACGGACTTCTTGAGACCTGTCTCCAAGTACTGTAACGTATCCTCCGTCTCTGGTTTTGGTAGACTTTCTTTTTTTTTTACGTTCTTCCGTCTTACGAACAGACTCCTCTGGAATGTTTATCGACTCTTTTCTTCTCTTTACTTTCCGTTTCCTCTTTCCCTTTCTATATGGGTAGACTTACGTCTCAGTTTCTTATCGTTCCTCTCTATTTTTTCGGAAGAATTCACTCGTTACGTTGCTTTATCTCTTTTCGTTATCTTACTCTGATCGCTAGGGAAGTTCCTTTAGTCTCTATGGTTCCCTTGTAAAGTACGTTTCTATCCGTGTTATTTCCTGTCTTTGTCGTTACTGGATTGTCTTCGTCTTCTACAATTCTTCTTCACCGTTCTTGTGTGTGTCTTTTTGACATGTTTTTCCAGAGTTACAGGACCTATTGGTACTACCACACCAGTGAGTGGATCTCGGTCTGTAGGATCTCACACTTCAGTTCACCCGGAATCCTTCGTAATGATGTTTGTTTCGATCACCTCGACTACCTTAAGGTTACCTAGATAAAGTCTAGGATTTTCTGCTACGACAATTTCAAGACGTAAGTCATACGGTGGTTAAACCTTTTGAGTCGTCGTTCGGTGTCCTGACCTTTTCAATCACAAGTAAGGTTAGGGTTTCTTCTCGTTACGGTTCCTTACCAGTTTGACAGTATGTTAATGACAGTTAAAGTGTGTGATCCTTCCATTACGAGTGTTAGGAAGTCCCAACAGAAATCGCCATGTACTTGGTTCTAGAAGGTCTACATGGTCGACCTAAATCTTTTCCGTCTCCTTGGTCTTGAGTTTAACGACTGTAGGTAACCTAGTATCTTTTTCGTTCTCTTAAGGTCTTTTTGTAAATGAAGTCGAAGTAGCTGATGGGATTTTGGAAACACACCTAGTGTTGTATAATACCTTTTAAGAATTTCTCTATTCTTATGGTCTGGGGGAATAGACGGAGGACTCTTTGGACATACGTCCAGTTCTTCGTTATCTTGGTCTGCACCTTATTACCTGTCCAAATTTTAAACCTTTCCTCATGTAGTTCGGACAAATAACAGTGGGATAAATAAATTGAATATACGTCTCATACAGTACACTTTACGACCCTACCTACTTTGTGTTCAACCTTAGTTCTAACGGTTCTCTTTATAGTTGTTGGAGTTTATACATCTACTATGGTGGGATTTCCGTCTTTCATTTCTTGATTTCTTGGAGAACTACTTCCATTTTCTCTCGCCTTTTTTTTTTTTTTTCTTTCATCTTCCACTTCAGAGAGTCAGCACAAACTGAGAAACGTTGGGGTACCTTACATCGGATGGTCCGAGAAGGCAGGTACCCTAAAAGGTCCGTTCCAATGACATCACCCAAAGGTAAAGGAAGAGGTTCCCTAGAAGGACTGGGTTCCTAGTTTGGGTCCAGAGGACTTAACACCCGTCTGCGAAATGGCTTCTGCGATCGAACTTTGAGTTGTAAGTTTTTCTACTTCTGGTACCGTAGACCAAAGGTAGTGAAGTACCGTTTATCTACCCCTTTTTCTCCTTTGTCACCGTCTAAAATAAAAGAACTCGAGGTTTTAGTGACACCTACCACTGATATCGGTACTTTATTTTCTGTAAACGATAAACCTTCTTTTCGATACCGTTTAGATCTGTCACATAATTTTTCGTCTCGGTAGTGAAACGGTTGTTTCCAGTATATCAGTCTCGATACCCAAATGTTCATCAGTACATGACTGTACTCTCAACCTGGTATTTCTTCCAACTCGTGACTTCTTAACCACGAAAGTTTGATACCAAGACCTCTTCTGAGGACTCTCAGGGAACCTGTCGTTCCTCTAGTTTCGTCAGTTAGGATTTCCTTTAGTTGGAACTTATAAGTAACCTTCCTGACTACGACTTCGATTTCGAGGTTATGAAACTGGTGGACTACGCTTCCCGACTGAGTGACCTTTTCTGGGACTAAGACACTTTCTAACTTCCGTTCTCCTCTTCTCCCGTTGTCTCTTACTCTACCAACCTACCGTAGTGACTGAACTACCTGTCCTCAATCTCGTTTGAGACCCTCTATCACTTCCTGTCCTTCCGGACCGTACGACGTCAGGTACTCCAATGTTTCTCAGTCTGTACTGCATCACTGACTTGTTGTTGGTGTAGTTTTCAGTCCACCCCATGTCGTTCCCGTTCCCTTTGACTCCTCTCCTCTAAGCACACACTCTATACATGGACTCCCTCTCATGTCGATCTCACCTCCGTCATACCGATCTCACCTCCGACACTCAGTCCTTCACCGTCTACTATTCTGATTCTTAGGGGAATTTTTTTTTTTTTTCTCCTAGAAAGTAGTGAAGGCTAGGCAACATTACTAATACCACGGAACGTGTGTTATCCACGAGTTATCCACAATTCAGGTAGAGAAGTCAGGAGGAAAAATACAGCAATTAAGTGAGTTGTTTGTAAGTCACTCACGAAACATACATAGTGTGACCCCTGAGGTACGACCCCTATGCGACTGTTTATTCTCTGTACCACCGACAAGGGCACCGTGAATGGTAGGTCGTCCTCTCCGACGTCCCGGTCTACTTTCGCGACTCCCGGCCTGTAGTCCTTCGGACCCGAGACCCGACCACGTCGGTCCTTAAACGTGACAATAAGGCTCTTTTAGTGATCAACACAGACTCAGAGAAAAGAGGAGAAACTTCGACTCTCACTTCTACTTTTTGGTGTTTGACTCAGAACAGTGATCGATCGAATCTCAAGGAGGTTCAAGAACGGTGGTGTAAACCCTCATGTAAGTTTCCGAGTGGGACCGCAAGGGACGTCTTGCCACGGGGTGTGGGGAGGGAAGATTAGCGGGTAGTGATGGGCGGGGGTGGAGAGGCGAGGTCCGAAGGAAAACGAGAACATTTGAGACTCCAGTAGGGGTGGGCCCCACGAGTGTCTACGGAGGAGGTGAAACGTGGACTGACCGAAGAAGAGTAGGAAACCCGGAGTGACACTCGTGATGGAGGAGGCTCTTCAGAAGGGACTGATGTGAGAGAGACGGTCCCGGAAAACGTGGGAGAGTGTCAGGAAAGACAACGTACGTCGCGGATGGAGTGAAACATTAGGGGAAAATGATTAACCGACGGGAAAACGGAACGAGGTAGAAGGGTGAGATCAAACTCCCGTTCTTAGGGTAGACGAAAAAGGGACAAAACAAGGGTGACGTTTTGCCGTCACCCTGGACGAGCTCAATATTCAGCACATCTTACTTTTTTACTTATTTTCAATCTCAATCAGGCGACACGTAACCCAAGGGACCGTCGAGTCCGTCATTCCTTAGACGGCCACTTCGTCCTCTGGACCGAAGTCAAGAACCCAGCCTTTCTAAGGGACCTCTTCCCTTACCGGTTCGGTAAGGTCATAAGAAAGGACCTCTTAAGGTGCCTCTCTCCTCGGACCGCCCGAGATCAAGTACCCCAGTGTTTCTGAACCCGTAATGACTTGTTGCTTGTATGATCACTCAATTTCGACGGTCTTTCGATAAAACTGACCTGAAAACGCCTTAGTCTCCAGTTCTGGAGGACCAACCCTAAAACCTTTTAGACCTAAGCTTAAGCTTATGAGAGGTCGACACACTGGAACTAGGTCCAAGAAATGGAGAGACCGGGAGTCGCAGAAGAATCATTTTACCCCATTAGCGACATCGGGGGCGTCCCTCAACAGAATCCCTATTTTACTCTATTTCCCCGTGATTCGAGTTTCAGACTACGAGTCTCGATGGGCCACATTCCGATAAATACTGACAATAAGACAAAGGTTTGACGTCCTACTCGAGGGAACCCACCACGTCCCTTCTTTCCCTTTCCCATTCGGACGATCCTCCATCCTCTCGGAGTTGATATATCTTGACCTCCGTCCTCTAGCCTGATCTAGAAGTTCGTGGCAGGACGGGACGTGTAGGCAGAGAGTGACCAGGACCCGATATTTCTTTAGTCGGGGCACCACGACACTAAATTAATCGAGTCACTATACCGGGATAGCTAGTGAGTAAAGTTCAGACGGTTGACCCCCTTCACGCCAAACGGGTAGTGGGAGAGTGAATAGCTTTCCTTTTCGACTGTAGCTGAACAAATAAGTTCGTGTCGACCCCTCCGGGGACTTGGGGGAGAGGACAGGAGGAACGCGTGTATAAACTCAAACCTATTTAGAGAAGAAGTACGAGTAGTGGTTCGGGAAAAGGGGGGTAGGGACCCGAAGGTTCTGAAAGACGGGTAACGGAGAAAAGGTTAACTTATTCAAATATATATATATATATTATATTATATATATATATAAACTACCTTTTTCACAAACGAAATAGAGACCACGATTTATAGGATCAACAAAGGAAACAGGACCCATTATGGAGTAATTAAATCGTCGACGGACGGAGAAGAACTCGTCTGTATCGACAACCCCAGAAAAAGACGTCGTCTAACTACTACGACCTGGACCTCCCCTGGGTCAGCTGAACCCCAAAAACCCCTCGGAGAAGAGAGAGAGTAGGAGGACAACTAGACATTCCGAGGTGGGAAGAAAGGGGAGACGACGGACGAGGAGAAAGAGGGAAAGAGAGACGGAGAAAGAGAGGGAGGGAGAAAGGAACATAGAGGGAGTGAGTCGGCGAGGAGAAAAGGACTTTTTCTCTCGATCAACTTACTTATCGAATTTGTACTCTAAGACCGTTCTTTTACCTTATACGACAACGTCGAGTCTTCCCGGTCGACCCCAGACACACGTGAGACTGACAGGGGTGGTGACGGACGGACGACCGGGATAAAAGAAGGGAACTTTGGTGTCGTCGGTAGTTGGGTCACAAAGGGGTTTACGCACTGTGAATTGGGGTCGGGGTCCCTAAGAACCAGTCCCTTACCCTTCTCTCTCCGGGCTCCAGATTATTCAACCCTTTACGACGTGTGCTAGATCCCCCGACAACCCCTCAGCGTCTCGGGTGACCCTTCAATTTCCGAGACTCTTCCGGACGTCACTATTTCAGACGACTTGCAACAAAGTAGGTTTCTAAAGACTCGTCTAGGTGATCGGTCCACGATGCTTCTTGCTTGAGGAAGTCCTTCATAGGCGGAGTAGATTCACCCGAGAGAAGGGCGTGACGAGGAAGAAGCTGTTAGTTTCCTGAGGAACGAGAAAATAAAAGAAGATAAAAATCTCTAGGAAAGACACAAGGTAGAAGAGTCCAAGTGGTCGAAGGGTTCACATGGGGAGTAGACATGGGTCTTCTCTCCTTAAACTCTGAGAGGTCTATTACTAGTGTCAGTGGAGAAGTCTCAAACGGAGGCCGACACATCCGGAGTTACCGTCCGTGATTCTCCTTCCTCCGACGAACCGACAGTCTGGGTTCACGGTTAGTGTCGAGGCGGTGAACCACCGACCCGGAAGGACCTGAGTTACGATTTTGAGAGACTGAGTCAAATAAGGGTACAATTTATCCCAGAACCGTGGGTGGAATGTCCGGGGGTCTTATACCCCGAAGACCTGCCAGAGATGAAAGACCACACAC
Organism: Capra ibex; assembly: GCA_006410555.1. Taxonomy (NCBI): domain Eukaryota; kingdom Metazoa; phylum Chordata; class Mammalia; order Artiodactyla; family Bovidae; genus Capra; species Capra ibex. The sequence continues at coordinate 3,889,397 of SJYO01018169.1, read as the reverse complement.
ACGCGTACGTACATACACAAACAGTTCCATTTAGAGTGTGTCGTATCTTAATCGGTAAAATCTCGCACGTCAAGTCCCCGTAAATCACATAGGTGTCACAACACGTTAGTGTGCGTAGAACATGAAATAGGTCAAGGCGTTGTAAGAGGGGTTTCCCTTTAGAGCCCGTGAGTCAGGGGTGAGGGGAAGGGGGTCGGGGACCGTTGGCGAAGAGACGAAAGGTAGAGATACCTGACTAGATGAAACTTATAAAGTACACTTACCTGAGTATCCTGTGTACCGGAAGACACAGACCGAAGAGAGTGAGTCATAGTCCAAAAACTCCAAGTAGGTATACCATCGTACAAGTTGCGAAACGAAGAAAAACACTGACTTAGTATAAGGTGACATATCGACACGGTACAAAACAAATAGGTAAGGAGTGGGCCATGTAAGAGGTAATCTTAAAAAACTTCCGTGAGAGAAGAGAGGAAACTTATTTCCCACTTCGAATTAAGGTTGACTAAACATCCTTCGTGTGACCTAAATCTTACTTTTCAGTTATATCCTATTACCTCAAACGACCCATCTTGAGACCTGACTTCAGTCCTCAGGACCTGACACACTGGAACCTGAGAGGAAAGGGACGAGAACCGGAGTCAAAAGAGTAGACATTTTACCCCCAACCATTTCTACTAAAGGATCAATGGAAGACGGAGTTGTAAGGTGACAAGATCTACAGAGACCTAAAAGGTAGGTCATCAGCACAAGTCTACACTCTCGACCTGGTATTTCTTCCGACTCGTAACTTCTTAACTACGAAAGTTTAACATCACAACCTCTTCTGATAACTCTCAGGGAACCTGACGTTCCTCTAGTTTGGTCAGTTAGGATTTCCTTTAGTTGGTACTTATAAGTAACCTTCCTGACTACGACTTCAACTTCGAGGTCATGAAACCGGTACACTACACTTCTCGACTGAGTAACCTTTTCAGGTACTACGACCCTTTCTAACTTCCGTCCTCCTCTGTCCCCTACTCTACCAACCTACCATAGTGACTGAGTTACCTGTACTTAAACTCGTTTGAGACCCCCATAAGAACCCGAAGGGAACACCGAGTCGACCATTTCTTAGACGGACGTTACGTCCTCTGGACTCAAGTTACGGACCCAACTCTTCAAGGGGACCTCTTTCCTTTTCGATGGGTGAGGTCATAGGACCGGATCTCTTAAGGTCCCTGACATATCAGGTACCCCAACGTTTCTCAGCCTGTACTCACTCACTGAAAGCGAAGTGAGTGACCCTCTATCACTCCCTGTCCCTTCGGACTACACGACATCAAGTACCCCAGCGTCTCAACCTGTACTGACTCATCGACTTGTTGTTAGTGTAGACTTCCTTTGAGACGAATCCTCATAGTCTTCAGAGAAAACAGTCTAGACGTAAGTACATAGTCCGAATACCCCCTGTCTCCGTCTCCCGGAGTCGTAAAGGGATACGTCTCACTCTTCCCGTCACAACTTAATGCGAATCAAGAGACGAGGACACTTAATGTGCGATTCACATTACCTCGGTCGTAAAGACGTCGAGGAGGACCGGTCGCACGACTACCCGGACCCTAATCAGTGTGAACTCAATTTTTTGGTTACGAGCACTTGTCCTGGGTAGACAGCCGTCAGACCAGTTACCGAGAGGTCCGTCTATCAAGGTAATCTAGGGGAAACACCAGAGGTGCTCGTGGATCTCAAGTCTCAAAGAGAAACCATCGAGGAGTAGTTCTGGGTAAAACTGTTCGATTCTGACAGGTGTAAATAAAGACAACTTTACCTCGTGCACCACTTAGCACAGATTAATCTGTAAGTACTTGTGAGGTCGTGCCCTCGGGGTGATAACTGTACTCCTGGCACAAGTGCCCGATACGACACGTACAGTCACCTCTCTTCCCCTTAGATGAGCCGTAAGTCCCTCTAGGTGAAACGAGTGAGACTCAAATCCCTGGATCAGATCCCTACCTCTGTGTGTCGACCCGGAACCTTCTTCCCAGAGGACCGGGTTACAATAGACACCCGTTTGTCCTTTGGGTGTGGAACACCCACGAGACGGTGGTTCTCGACAGTGAAACCCATTCAGTATTTTCCGTCGTAATCCGTAATCTGATAAACGAGGTCCACCCCTTCTTGGTAAAAAAGGGGTGTGAATGAAACGAGTGATAAAAGAGAGGATACAACCGTATCCAGAAGGAGGTAAACGTACACGAGGATTTATAAACATTACATGGGACTTCCGCCCTACGACCTTCCAAAAATCCACACCCTAAACTTGGGTCCGTTGAATCTCGTTTCGTATACCCGAAGGGTGGACTATGTTAGAAAGAACAGGGTGTACATAGTGTGTCACGATAGTAACAGGTAAAGGAGATACCGTGGTATTCGACGAGTCCTCAAAAATAAGAAGTGGAAGTACAGAGTCTAGAGGTCGTGTCCCGTCTTAGATATCGTCCACGGGTCATTTACGAGTAGTATACTTATATCTACTCGAGTAGGTATACTTATAACCTATTCTAGAGTCACTTGGTCCCGTCTGAAAGACGTCGTCCTCTCTGATCACAAAATCTGACTCTTGATCCCGATAGTACATAGGGTCCGGGGTCGGACCTCGGGTCGGACCATAAACATTCGATTTACCTTTACCAGTATGGTCGGAGTAAGTTGGGTTCTCTTACTTGGGTAACGTCCTCCCTGTGAATTTTTACAACAGTAAATTATATATAGTGGACTTGTGGTTAATACAAATCCGGTGTGTGAGTAACGGGGGTCAAAACTTGACTTCGAGTACCTCAATAGAACCTAACCCGACTGTCCTTTGTCCCAGACTCTACCTTCTAATATACACCTTCCGAATGACTTCTCTCGAGAGTCCCCTATTTGTACCTTCCCTCCTTTGTTCCTTACTCCCATACCTACTTTCTTCCTTCATTCCTTTCTAATCACCTCTGTTCTCAAACTAGGCGGAACGTCAACGATGACTCCGAAGTCGACTACTATGTCCCTCGAGACCAGATGGTACGGGTGACAGCGGGTCATACCTCCCGGTTCCCGAAGGAAAAGAAGGGCGTCGCCCACCTACCACTACCGGGGTCTACCATGCACACACCACTATCGTAGACTGGTCGTCGGGGTGATCGGGAGGCACGGGGTCTTTGTGAGCATGGACGAAAGAGGTACGGGTAGGACCAGTCCGTTATTAAATCCTCCACACAGAGATCCCTTCTGACTGAAATGAAGGTGAGTGAGGTGTTCTAAAGAGACCTCTTAGTAGGTAAGGTCTAAACGTTCGGTGAGAGATCGAGTCTTCTTTCCATGTACACAGTCAAAGAACGTTCAAAGGAAATGATTGGGTAGGTCCTGAAAGTCCTTTCCCTCCGACGTAACGAACCACCAATGTTAGACCTTCGGGGCTCAGTTGTCCTCCTACTCGAAGAAGGAGACCGACCGGATCGACACACTCGGACCACACCACAGAAGGGGTGAACCGTGAAGTCAAGAAACGAAACGATTCACCCCAATTATGAAGAATTACTTGTAATTTACTTCGTCGTGTTTGTATCATGGTTCCTATGTGAATTAAGAAAGGGAAGAAAGAGAAAGGACGTCGAGACCTCACTCCGTTTACCCAAAGAAAATTGTACGTAGAACACTCACACCATATAAACCGAGGTTTTGGTTTCGGTGTGAGTGGTCGAAAATTATGTCCAGAAAAGGAATGGGGGTTCTCTCCAGCAAACTGATGTGCGGTCACAAAACAACTAAATTCCTGAGTGACACGGACAGTGGAGGTGCCGTGATGTGTAAGACTTTTCAAGGAGGGTCAGGTCAGTAATTAGTGGGAGACATTAATTTATTGTGTCGTTGGACATTAATCCCATAACTAAACACCCAAATTAACAAATGAGCACCCAAGAGGGAAGTCGGACACTCGAAGTACTCCCGTTCCTGACACAAGTAGAAATAAGTGTCGACCCAGAGACAACGGACAGGGCCGAGAACCGTGTATCTACTAAAAGTCATTTGCAACCGACTTATTTCCTTACTCCCCTATGTCCTCAAGTACCGGCTCGAAGACAGTCGAAAATGTGAGTGACACTCTCTTCCCTACCGTCAATCGTTTCTTTGAGCCAGTTTTACTAAGAAACACAGACCTGACGTACAGTGTTGAGTCTATCGTGAATCATGACTCTTCACGAGTACCACTTCTACTATTACCACTCTACTACCACCACTACTTCTCTTATTACTACTACTTCTGCTACGGACACTTCCTCTATTACCACTACCAACTACCACCGTCACTACTGCCACCGCTACTATGGTAAAGATCTTGAAAAACATAAAAGGCCCATCAAATGTACGTAATAAAGTGTGCTAAGAACGTTATCGAGACGTGAATAATAAAGGTGAACATGTTGATGTGTAAATGAATGAATGATGGTAAAGGTCCAATGGATACTTCCTCACCTTGACTTCAGAAAAGGACTTCACTAGGTAGTCCACTCCTCGTCTTGAGTTCGGACGGATTGATACGAGAGAGTAGGTACTTTAAGATTACGCAAGCGTCGTAAGTAACAATGACGTCATATCAACAAAATGTTGCAACGCAATCAAAGACGACATGTCGTTTCGCTTGGTCGGTAGACAAATGTATACGGGGGAGAAAAGGCCTAAAGGAAGGGCAAATCCAGTGGAGTCTCGTGACTCTTCTCATCCCAAGTCAAGTCAAGTCAAGTCAGCGAGTTGGATGGATATGTCATCCGAGAGTAATTGACGGATAAACTGCGTATCACAATCACACTTATACAAGTAGGGTTAGAGGGTCAAGTAGAGTAGGAGGAGATTACGGAAAAGAAAGAAAGAAAGAAAGAAAGAAAAAAAAAAAAAAAACACCGGTTCCTGAGTTGCTTAGAGTAACGACACTATTCCGTCAGTAATAATAGTTATATCCGTTACTTTCTCGAAGTCTCTCCCTTTCCTGGACCAGTTCCAGGGTCTCGGGTTCTCTTTGTCGCGACCTTGGTTTTAGGGTGACAAGAATAGAGGTCGCACTCAAATCTGAACCCGCAGACCTTTGTCTTCCCTTGTGTCTCCGTCCTGCGAGTCTAGGAGTAAGGTCATAGAAGAGGAAGATCGGAACACTTACACCAACACGGTGACACAGAGTGTGTCTGAACCGAAAGAATATCCACTTTACCCTCGTTTCTCTGGGTGGAGTGGCCCTCCCGTACTCCAAAATGACTTTAGTGTCCATGTTTTCGCTAAGTACTTGGCATTATAGACAGGACAACCTACGATAGTTAAGGTCACGGAACTATTCAGTTGTAGAGGTACGAAAAACACATCAGTCAAAGTGTCGAATTTACGTAGTGGGTGGAGACTTCAGGAACGAGGCCGTGGGTCACTGAGGGTTGATCGTTGTAGTTTACGAAAGAAGTTTTTGACCTTTTTTTTTTAGTACTGATTTAGACTTGGAGTTACAACCAATCTAAATTTTTGGGGAAGGGACGGTGGACCGATCTGAAGGACAGGTCGTTGTTATCAGGTAAAAGTCGGGGCGGAGTCCCGAAAACGTGACCTACGAAGGAGACGGACCTTGAACGAAAGAGGAGGTGAGTCACCCCACAGTCGAGTCTGTAGTGGAGGTTTTTCTTCTAAAGGACAAGTAGGTAGACTTTATACGGTGGGAGGGACAGGGAGTATGGGTGCGGGATGTAACAAGAGACGAAGAAGTCGAAAGTGGTTTGGTCGACCTTAATGGATCAGTCAAATAAGAAAAGAGACAGAGGTCGTACTTCTGTATACGGGGCACTTTCGACGAGACACAGACAGAACTAGTAACCCCATAAACGTTACGGGTTTATTCACTGACCGTTTTTTTCCGTAAATTATTCGTCGTCACCCCACTTTGTGACCTATCCACTTAAGATAGGGTACAATGAACCCCAGACGTACATTACCTGTCTGAGACTGAGTCAGAGTCACTCCTCTATGGTGTATGGTAAAGGTCAGGGGACTCAGTGGTTCGCAGTGTCGACTATTTACCGGTGGGAACACCCTTCCGTACTCCGGAATAAAGAGTCGACCTGGTCTGTGGTCCCCGGAGGACGGATTGTACCCGTTGCCTCGACTCAGGTGTGAGACTTCCCGGTCCTCTTCCACCCGTAGGGTCAGGCACGGTAAGGACCTTTTGCGTCAGGTCAAAGGAACAAAAAGAGATGAACACCTTAGGTGTCAGTGGGAAGGCATGTCTACAGACTCTTTCACATTTTCGTGTAAAGGGCCTAGACCCCTGCGTTATCAAACACGTTAATATTGGGTTGTGTAGTGTCTTCAGTCTAACCGCGAACGACGGACGTATTAAGTAGTGAGCGAAAGGACAGTCCCAGGTTCTGGAGAGCATAGACCATCTGTGTCTTTTAATTCAAATGTAACGAACTAATTTTTAAGTCTTCAAATTCCTGTTTTTTTCCTCCTACACTCAACATAGTAGTAATTCAGCTGTCTCTATTTATTTCGTAACCTTCTCCTTTGTACCCCCTTCTTTTTCGTTTCCCTCCGTTACTCCCTTTTTTTTTGGGAACGACCACCGAACAGCAAAGAATCTGAATTCTTACAGTCACCTCTGCAGCGATTAAAGAAGGGACGTCACCAGTTCCGAGTCCCTGAGTCTTCGGTAGGACTGAGGAGGGAGAGAAGAGAGGGAGGCAGGAAGGCAAGAGGGGTAAAGGAAGGAAGTGGAGGAGAGAGGTAAGGAGAGAGACAAACGTAAGGTTTTAAAATTCAGGGACGAGAAACGTTCGGTGTAACATTTCAGGAGCCGTATGCTTTACTTATTTAGTCTCAGAATATAACTACTTCCGGAACGTCCGATAAACGTCTTTTCTCTTAATGTCGGGGCTCACTAGTCACTAGACTACCACCCTCGAAACGCCTGGTCTTCCCTGGGGACTGGGTCGGTCTTTTACCAGTCCCTATGAAGATTGTCTTTCCCTACGAGTTCAACCAAGAAGAAAAAAAAAAATTTTTTCTAAACAAAAGCTACAACTAGTGAAAATTTCAGAAATAACTTAAACAATACCATAACGAAGAAGAATACAAAACCCAAAAACCGGGGTTTCGTACACCCTAGAGTCGAGGACCTGGTCCCTAGTTTGTACGTGAGGGACGTAATCTTCAGCTTCGGAATTGGTGACCTGACGGTCCCTACCGGGCTCGACTAAGAATTTCTTCTGTACCCATAATTAGGTCACTATCCTCTACCTTACTTCTGACTGTAAGGTGCATCCTCACTCGTTGTAAACGTTTCCGAGTCTCCGTGGTAGTCCATACCACACATAAATGTCCCCTATATGTGACTCAACCTCTTCTTTTAACGTTGGGTGAGGCCATAAGAACGGGTACCTGTTACCTCTTAGGGTACCTGTCTCCTCGGACCACCCGACGTCAGGTACCCCAACGTGTCTCAACCTGTGCTGACTTCACAGTATCACTGACTCACCCTCCTCCACACCCCTCACTCCGTCCCTAGTCTAAGGGATCCGTCCCGAGTCCATGAGTCGAGGGTGATTTGACTTCCGAGGAACTCCCGTCCCTGATACAGAAGATAAGAGAGTGGTCACTCCGGAGTAAAAGATCGGGAAACAAGTAGTGTTTTGTCCTGGGTTGTCCATAAACAACTGACCGAAAAACTAAGGTCTTCAGAAACCCCTCTGTACTGTCTTAGAACTTATGTCCTTGTCGTTCTAGTACAAACGTAAGATCCTTCCGGGAAGACCTGCTCACTCCCCACTTGTCACTGAACCTCCTTCTTCCCTCGACCAACCTGAACACCAGTTGCGCCAATTGTCAGGGGGTAAGAGGTTCAGCGGGAAGAGGAAGAACCACTATCTAAGGGGACTTCGACTTGTCCCGTGGTCTGACGAATAGATCTCTGATGTAAAGGGTCGGAGGGAACGTAGATCCACACCGGTACATTGATCCAAGATTGGTTACTTTACACTCACCTACGTTACCCACGTTGAAAATGTGACGGAGGGATTTTTCCTTCGACAAATGGGATAAAAGGAGGAAAAATTTTTTAGACAAAACTTACACCAGGACTACTTCCCCTCTAGCGAAGTTGGTATCACTACTTACGTCTCTACCCGTTTAAGACGGATACTTGGTTACAACAACAAATCAGCAATTCATCTCAGACTGAGAAAACACTGGGGTATCTGACATCGAACGGTCCGAGGGAGACAGGTGTCCTAAAAGGACCGTTCTTATGACCTCACGCAACGGTAAAGGAAGAGGTTACCTACAAAGGTTGGGTCCCCAGATTGGGTTCAGAGGACGCAACCGTTCACCTAAGAAATGACGACTCGGTGGACTCTTCGGGGATACTCGGTTATTACCGACCGGTAAACAACAACAAAAGTTACGAAATTCATTAATTCGACACAACCCAGAAACGACACCGTACGTCCTAGAAATCAACGTAAGTTCCTAGATCAAAGGGCTGTCCTAAGTTAGGGCCCGACGGATGGAACCCTCACGTCTCAGAATCGGTAACCTGGTGGTACCTAAAGGGTAAACGAAAACATTTATTTCACACTAACCCTGTATCTGTATATATAAGTAAATGGATTACAGAAACCGACAAAAGAACGATGCTATTGTCTCACCTTACCAACACTGGTTCTAACTGTACTGAAAGTTTCGGTTTGATTGACATACAAACGAAGACCTTTGATCGAGTTGAGACGAGATCACCTACCGTCTCATTGTCATACCTTCCTTTAACCCAAGGACCCACCAAAGTACCTCGTCTCTATGGATGGGTGGAACCGTTGGATAGACATAGTTCTCACTCTCTACTCTCTTTTTACTTGAAAAGAGACCGAAATCTATGACTATGAAAAACAACACCACCGTTAAGTCACCCAAGGCATAGATTATCTTTCTGAGTCATTATCAACGTAACTCCGTAGACCTTCTACCACCACCAGACTTGATCCGTCTTCACCAACTCCTCCTCTCTTCACTTACCTGGGGTCTCTGTGACCCCTTGAGCTCACCCGTTTAAACCGAAGATTGACCTACTTCTACACTCCCTTCTAAGTTTTTACTAAGGGTTCGGGTGGTACTACTTACGTCCCCCGGCACCTTGTCCAACCCTCTTCTACGACCCGAGTCGAAACGACATACCACAAACTCCAAAGACGTCCGAGATCTCCCAGACCCTCTTACTTCTCCTATCACAATAAAATGTCCCCTACCAGGTCTCTTCCTATAAACTAATTTACTGAAACTCGTCTCTAGACCTACTTCACCCCGTCTTTCTTCGGTGGACCCGTAGTCCCTTATATGAGACCCGCTACCTTTGTCGTCCACGTTTCCGGGACTTCACCCAGACTTTGAGTCTGGAGGCATACGAAGTGTGAAAAAGGGCCGCTACGGCAAAGTGAGTCGTACACGAAAGGGTTCGTGGACTGCACACTCACCGTACCCAGTCTCTCGTCTCCTCTAGTCCCTCAGATGATCTGTGTCAGGGACGGGAGTCCCCGAAATGTCTAACCCGTCCCCTCCGTCCGAGCACCACCTGTACTGGAATACCAGGGTCCGTCTATGTCTTTCCTACTGTATTTGATCCTTCCCCTTCCCGATCAGACGAGTCCCTTCCTAAACGGGACCTAAAGTTCCGGTTCACCTTAAAGGAATTTGGGAAATTATATGGTCTGTCACATGTCGAACTGTTTAAAAGTGTTCTACTTACGGGAGTACATTGGTCGTCGAATTAGTTCTTAGTCTTACTGGTCGAGGGGTCTTCCGGGAATTTAGGGAAAGTCGATGTGGGTCCATCGGGGATCGGACCGAAGATCGTCGGATCCAATTAAAACGGACGAAGACGTACCATGTAGGAGAGAATACGTACCGAAGAGAACAAACTCCGATACACTCTAAGTAGGTACAACACACATTAGCATAGAGTAAATAAGAGTAATGATACGTCTTAGGGTTACACACTTGTACGGCACTAAATGAAAAAACGAGCGAAGCGATAACGACCTCAAAACTCAACAAAGGTAAAACCCGGTAGGGCCCACAACGACGATACTGTAAGACCATGCACAGAAAACCACTTGTATACATACGTAAAGACAACCCACACTAGATCCTCATTTGAACGACCCAGTTCCCCACACGTATACAACTCGAAAGTATTACGACGGTTCGCTCAAAGGTTTTACCAACGTGGTTAATTGTGAGGGTGGTCTTCGCACACAGACTCGTTGAATAGAAACGATTGTGAGCCATAAAAGACAGTAAAAGCAAAACAAAGTAAAGGAAAATAAAAGAAAGGACCACTCCCACTCTACTGTACTGTAAAACCAAAATTAAAAGTAGTAGAACAACTGATTGTGTCGACCCGTACAAAAATATACAAAAAAACCAGTAAATGACTGGAAGAAACACACTTCACGAACTAATTCCGAAAACGGATAAAAAAGAGAATAACCCAATAGATGAAAAAGAATAATCAACGTACCACGAAAAATGTATAAGACCTGTGTGCAGGAACTATCTTATATGATACCTCTTCTAAAAAGGGTAAGACACCCTCGCCCAACGGCAGAGGGAGAGAATCACCACTGTAAACTAGCTGTCCCACAAAAATGTAAATTACATCACGTAAAATAAATAAATAAAAGAGTTCATATAAACTTACGTCTTTCGTCTGAAAAGGTCACCCCTCTCCCCACACTCGTCTCCACCCCTCCGTCCTTAAAACCTCGGAACCCCTTTTGTTCGCGTAATTGACACCGGACTGTAAGTTCCCCCACCTCCTTACGCCCCTACCCCACTCCACCATCCATGTTTAGTGTCTCCGAAACACTACAGTCCCATACCTCAAACCTGAAGGAAGGACTTCAGGTGCCCCCTACTTCAAAACTCTTTCCCGACGGTTCTGGTCTCGTCCATAATCCTTATAATTAGGTTGTAACTCACAGTTCTACGTCCACCTCCCCACTCCCCTTCGACCCCTTCCGTCCCTACAACACCCCCCCTCCGCGACCCTCCCGGGTCGGACCTGTCTGTATCTGTCCCGAACCGTAACGAAGGAGTGTCTACCCACAACTGACTTCTACACCGTACCTCTATGTGAGTACCTACTGTAGGAATTCCTATCGCAGTGTCGGGAGAGTCGGGGACTGTCAGACCGCGACAACAAGACGAGAATTCATTTTCGAACCTCTTGTTCGTCTACTGAGTCTCCCAGCGTCTGGTCAGGAGTTAGATAGTTGGTAGACTCTCGGAGTCTTCCCTTCCCCGTTTCGACGGACAGGACACAGATCTTTCTTAGAACAAAGAGACTCTTCTTTCTGTGCCGTCTCCGGACTCTTCTTGACCCCCCACGCCCATCCTCTGGACCTAATACCCGGAGTCGAGTGCCGACACACAGGAACCCCTTCAGGGAAGGGGAGAGACCTGGAGCCACAAGAAATAGGTGTCTCTCCCTACGTCTGAGTCTACTCGAGTTCCCGTACTTTACGAAACACTGGTTATGAAGTGTTTACAGTTCCTAACGACTCAGGGGACGAGGGTCCTTGATCCCTCAGTCTCTTGAGACGTAAATCAAAACGATCCTTAATACGGTCTCCACTGAGATTCCTCGGTCATAACGATCTGGAATGGGTCTTAGTTTCCATAAACAATGGTCGTGAAGGAATGAAGGATGTAATGGTTCTGAACCAACGGTTACGGTTGAAGGGGAAAGGATATAGGTTTGTAGAATTTAGGGTCTATACCTGTTAACTTTACTAGAGAAAAGTAACCATTGTATAAGAAGCCAGGGAGATTCCACCGACTGTTCTATTACCGTTGCATGTAGGAGACCCGTCTCGCGACCGGTGACACATCCTCTACGTGAGTCTCTACACCCGTCTCCCCGACTGAACTCGTCTCCGTGTCCCACCTTTTATCGTTCCTCCTGAGCTTCTCGGACACTACCACTCAGCACATACAGTTGTACCGACAAGAGACCGTAGGTCACTAAGTCAGTTTGGGATAAGACAAAGGTACTTCCATAAAACGTCTACACCAATTGTATGTGACAGTCAACCGGAATCTCTTTTCTTCAATAGGAACCCATTCTCACCCAGGGTAGGTTAATAAACTTTCCGAAAATTCCTGACTTGACTCTCCAAAGAAACCTCTTCTTCTCTAAGACGGGGTTTTGACGTCGGAGTCGAGAATGGACTCGTGAAAGAAAGACACCTTAACGGGATGTCTAAAATCTGAACGGTCGGGGTGTTAACGTATTCGGTTCCGGAACCTTATTCAGAGAGGCATCCAGACCCAGATACGAAAATAGATACACAGGATGACCAAGAGAAAGAGACCTCTAGGGACTACCCATGTCTCGGGGTCCACTCTTGAATCCTACTCCCACCACCCTCCCCGTCCTCTCCTCCTGGTCGGAAAAGGTAAGAAGGGAAGTGACGAGGTCGGTGTTTCTGGAAAGGTCAGGAGTCTACATGATCCGTACTATATTATCCACGGTCTGGAAACCACAAACACGAAAGGGGGGTAACCTTACGAGGAGGGGATCCATGTACTTACCGGGTGTGACGGTAAACCAGGTCTACAGACGAGTTGACGGTGTAGGACCCTCTCAAACGAACTGATTAAATTTTGTAGGTGGTGGTAGTAGGGAGAAAATGAGTCTAATTAAAAAGAAGGTTTGTGAATGGTGACGAACGATAAAATATATAAAGAAAACAGACAGAACGGGTGACCTTATACTTGAGAACTCTGATTTCTGTAAGAAAAAAGTGAAGGATCATGCCACGAACCGTGTCTCTTCAGTGAGTCACCCGAGGTTTAACACCACCCAAAGCTCGTGACACGATTCATTAATGTTCCTCAAATTTGGTCGAAGTGGTTGGTTACAGGAGAACTGTCGGTACCTGAGGACCCCTCAGCGACACACACACACAAACCTCCCCTCCCCACCTTGAGTGTTTCTCTACGGACACTCTCTGTCGAACCTCCGTGAACTGTTAAAGGGGGATAGATACTACTAGGTGCAACGGACCGGTTCAACAAGTACTTCCTCCGGAATACTACGTAGAGTTTTTTCGTTGGCACCGGAGAGTTAGTGAGTCGTGAAAAACCTTCCTTTTTGTCTATAGTTTTTGCTTTCACGTGTTTGTCATTATATACTATAGTCTAGGCAGTAAGAAATGTCGTTGTACCTGCTACCGCCAACCTTTTGTCGTCAACGTGGGTTTTCTATCTGTCCGTCAAAACTGTACAGAACGGTCTCTTCTCAGTGGGTGGGGTGGGGGCAGAGGGGTGGGAGGGCCGGTTTAGTGTCCCTTACTGTCTTAATGTTTGTTTAGTTAGTCCGCCTCTTGTCTTCGTCGTCTCTGAGTCCCGAACCCACCATCATTGNCAGAGGGGTGGGAGGACCGGTTTAGTGTCCCTTACTGTCTTAATGTTTGTTTAGTTAGTCCGCCTCTTGTCTTCGTCGTCTCTGAGTCCCGAACCCACCATCATTGTCCTACCGTACGGTCGTATAGAGTCAGTGTTCGTTTACCCACCGACGGGTGTTCCGTCCAGAGAACGGCGGTTATGGAACCAACCACTAGACAGGTACCACGACTTGGTATGATGAGTCACAATTAATGACAACCTCTCTTCATCAGGGCCCCTATTAATAGTCAGTAAGTGAGGACACACTCTCACTCGAATAACACCTAACTACTTCGACCTCAACCCCCTGTCCATGAGTCTTTAGGGTTTGTGTATTCGGATGTACTCGGTCGACTATTGTGTTTGTTCTCTCTGGTCAACATTTTGCTATCCCTTACCACCCCTGACACCAAATTCTGTTATCCTTGACACCAATTGATCTACCGTGTACGGCGTAGATTTGTCTCGTCGGTGGAGGACAAGGTTTACTTAACCTCCGGTACACCCCCGACACTCTTCTCGCAAAAGGTAGTCTTTAATTTTCTCCTCGGCATTTGGAGAAAAGCTACCTGAGAGACTCAAAATTTACGAACGTCTTTTAAGTTTCTGTAAGAACTAATCGGGGAATAAATTTCTATCTCTAGAACCCGAGGTCTCTCCCCTTCCCTGTACAAGTTTCGTAGAGTCGTACAACTACTGTCCCATCCCGGATCTTGGAGTCACGGACTGAGGACCAAGTCACTGAAAGGGAGGTGAAGTCAAACGAAAGGACAAACTGTCCTCTCCGGAGAGGAGGTACTCGGGACCCGGATCCATTACGTCCACTTCCCTATTTTATGTCCCCTTCTACAGACTCGTTTAGTTAGGACTTACAACCTTATCGTGTTATATCGGTGTTAATAAAGTTGTGTAAGATCGAGTCGACTTCACGGTCCGGATTCCCTGTCTCCGGATCCTTTCCTCTGTCGCCATAGTCTCCCAGTCTTTACGGATACTTTTATGCTCACGGAGAAGACCTGGTGAACGTCTCAGGACCCTGTAGGAAGCCCCTCTGGAGACCCTAGTCCCGGTCTACGAGGGGGAGAAGGAAAGTAGGATTAGTTCAAGTATTTTCGTCGAGGAGACCGACGACTAGATTTGGGGTCTTCACCATTTGACAGGGACATCTTCAAGAGACATGGTCTGTTTCGTTCGACTAATACCTCTTTTAGGTCGGTCCCACATAGACCGGATCGGTCCTCGGGGGTGGGGGAGGGTTCAGGGTCGGAGGAAGAGGAGGATGAGGGACCGGACCCCGAGGACTCGGGAGCAGGGGGTTTCGGCCTACTTAGAAAGAGGGAGTCGTTACGACCCCTGTGTCAGATGTAATCCGCTTAGTTGTTCCGGTAGAGTCTTCTCTGGTTTATCCTTTATTCTCCGGGGTAACGGATTACCCTGAATAGTTAATACTAGATCCCGGTATAAAGAAACTCCCCACTAACAAAGTGCCTCAGACTGTAGAGTATATCGAAATTTAATGAGTGTTGGCCCTGCCGAATGTTCTATCGTCATTTTAGTCCTCTCCTAACCCGTTACATTAATATCATACCTTTACTACAACTAGTGAGTTCGTCCCTCGTCTGGAACTTAGCTTTTGGGACGAGAGAGAGGGGTGGGGGAAGGAAAATCAAGAGGACGAGCCCTGACATCTTATGTGTTTCGGACCCTTTGTACCCTCCATTGGAGTGAGGACGAGTCCTCGACCTTAGCCGGTCCAGGGACACATTCTACTATACTCCCTACCCCGACCATACCTGGGTTTCCTAGTCCTGTCTAGGTCATTCGGAAATGCCAATTCTAGATTTCAGGTCTTCCGTCCTCAGACGTTCTCAACGACTAACGGGTCCAAATACCTCCAGTGTTAAAGGATTTAAGAGTTGTATACGACTAGCAACATAGTCCTAGACTTTAATATCTCATAGTAGAAGTACAGTCTGTGGTAAATTTCGAAACTCCTCCGTTTCTACTTAATAAAGTTGACAGATTACTTGTGTACGACACACGTTTGTAACACTACCCCAGGTCTATGTCCTTTTGAATAATGAGTGTAATAAGTAAGTTTATGAATAACGACTAACTGATCAAGAATCCTGACGACTTGTGTAGTTTGGGTAAAGGAGGACTTGTGTGTCAATCCAACGTAAAGGGTCTTAAGGAACTTCAATCCATACCTACACTTTACCTTAAGATTGGTTGTCCTACACTTGTCCTCGCTACGTCCAGTGACGGACCGGACCGGGAATTCTAGGAGCACGTACACGAGGAGGCACGACAAAGGGGTTGGACGGTCGACCCCCGGTTGGGGGTCCCGTCAGGATCTTCCGGGGAACCACTTTGACCGTCTCGGTAGTCATATACCCCAAGGACTTACTCGTTCACCTCGTATTGGGGAGGGGATACGATTCGGAGACGACTGGATTTTAACATAACACAGTAGTCCACTCGTTTTATATGGGTACGAAAAACTCGACGTCTTTCCACCAATGACACCAATAGATCTGTGATATGGTCCATAACCACCGTATTTGTGACTACTCTCGGAAAGGAACGGTAAACGATACCAGGTCCGTCGTATGATTTGAGGTCCTTACACTTATTGTCAAGTAAGTAAGTTCATGGACCGGGACTTTAATATCCCGATGTACTATTTATTTATTATTAGTTAACTAATAAAGGTGTTTGTAATTAATCTATTTGTCATACGAGACCAGAACCGTAATTTGAGACCCCTATGTTTCTTATTAAGCAAGTTTGTACCTAATTAAAGGACGGTGTACGATTTGTGAGTCGTAAACCCCTAATTTCTACTTGTCAAGAATAGGAGTCCTCCAAGTGGCGAACCACCTTCTCGGTCCAGTACCACTTTCGTCCCACAATCGGTGAGTCAACACAGGACGAGAAACACTGGTGTGACTGAGATCGGACGGTCAGAGGAGACAGGTACCCTCAGAGGTCCGTTCTTATAACCTCACCCAACGGTACGGGAAGGGGTCCCCTAGAAGGATTGGGTCCCTAGCTTAGGTCCAGAGGACGTGACGTCCGTCTAAGAAATGGTAGACTTGGTGGTCCCTTCTACATCCGGTACCACCACGTCCCGTTTTTTACTTTTTATTTTGTAATTTACTCTAAGACGTCCTTTGGTCCTTTACTAGAGACGAACCTAGACTTCTTCTTCCCTTCCCTAACCCTTTTTGATGTTTGTTTACCCCTAAAATCTAGACCCGAAACTTCCTATGTATATTCAAAACCCCCGTCTCCTATCCACCTTCCCTTGGGTCCGTGTACCTTGTCGTACACGATTACACTACACAGAACCCTAGGCACTTTTCAAACTACACTTGCCTCGAGTCCCTGTACGCCGCTCCTGTCTTAGTCTACTCGTCCCGACACCAGACTTAGATCCCGTTTACGAGAACAGAGAGATAGACACCTAACATAATAAGCTCGATCCTCCCAAGTCTCTGACGTCTAATTAAGGTAAAACCTGACTCCACCCTCAGTTACGAGTTAGAATTAAACGAGGGTCGAGGTACCCGTCCTACCCGAACGAAAAGGAAAGACTTAAGATGTAAATTATACGTACGTTGAAATACTGTAATAGGGTGATTGTAGTAGGGGTAAAATAGTTACTTGTTTGACTGACAACCTCTCCATTTAATAGGTGAGTTTAGTGTGTCGACAGACTGGGGTACCAACCGTAAATTTGGAGGTCCATTCTGGTGGAAGGGTTACACAAACACTGGGAGTCGTTTCGTCCTTCGCCCAAAAGACAGGCTTACTACGTTTGCAAGACTTTGGGAGACCCCAATTGTAACCTTCTTCCACCTCCTCAAAGGGGAGGGGTTTCGATTAACCTCGATTGAGTTGTGACTCGAGTACACGTACATACTCCACCCCCACCCATTCCCACCCCTTTCAGGATCGACTCGGGTCTGGTCACACTCGACACGACCCTTCCTTATTTAGAGAAGTACTCGGTTGTAATTACGTTCGAACCGTCCAAGACCCGTCCGGGGACCAACTAATACGGTTACCTACGGCCCCTCCCCTTCTAACTCGACGGCCGCCACCACACTTATGGGTGGTGCGTTCCATTATAGAACTTTTATATATCGTAAGTCGACTTCCACCCCCTTTCGCCCCTATTACCCCCCCCACCGTAGACAAACGCTAATACTACCGATCTTGGGTGACGTGCTCCGGGTGTCCTACTACGGATCCCGTGAATGGGTGGACGTACCATGGACGGTAAGTAAATAGTACACAAATAACTCGTGGATGAGTCACGGTCCGTGACCCTATGTCCCGACTTGTAGGTTTGTATAACGACGGAAGTACAACCAGGATCGGACCACCCCGTCTGTCTTGATTCTTTGGCAGTGCCGATAACGTATTTTTCACGGAATTCCTATTTTCGTATCTCACTACTCTTGAATCGTCCGACTACGTCTCCAGTACCTCCTGACGGACCTTCTCCACTGTAAACTTACTCTCGACTTTCTACTTAATTTCAACACGTAAATACTTCGTCCCTCATCCCCTGTCTCTTCTCAGTATATCTCCGGGAACACAAACCTTGTACACTTGTTGTCTTTCATCCTGTCCCGAGTTGTATATAGACTCTAAATCTGTCTTCGGTCCGATCTATACCGGAATACCCTTAACTTCACTAACCTGAAGTAGTATCTCGTTACCCCTCGATGACTTATAAGATTTACTCCCCTCAATGACTAGTCCCAGAGGAAAGAGTTCCATAGAGTAGTTTAGAAATGACATCGGACTAGTCCATTGATATCGGTAAGGGAGAACAAACTCACTCCTTTGACGTCGAGTCCGTCGTTAAACGGATTTTAGTGTGTCTTTTTCCCACCGTGGGACCCGGGCGACATAGGGTCTCTCTCACTTACTGACTCACGCGTAAGAGGTCGGGTCGTAAGACCTGAACAACGACTTTTCCTTCCAAATCTAATGTTTTGTACCTTCCTCTTGAGTTAGGGGTTGCATGGAACCCACCCTTAGACTGTTTCCGACCTTTCGAGTCTAGTCTTAAATCCTCGGTACATATCTGTCGGACCTCTTTCTTGGGTCACAGTGGTACTGGACGTACCCTCAGACCGAACCCCCACCGATTACCCTTGGTACACTCTCACGGTTCCCATACGTCTCTCGGTCTAAGGAGTTGGTCTGTCTCGTCTCTTCCCCGGTGGTGCCCGACGAGTGAGACCCCGAACCCTCCATCTCTGTGACGGGGATCGTAGGTAGGTGACATTTAAATTTTCCTTTTTTTTTTTTGGGTTATTTTCGTCTCTAGGAGATGGGGACCTTTGTAGAACAGTCGAGTCTAAACCTTTCCCATTAGGCTAAGTGGACGGTGTATAGACGTCAGAGTCTAAACCGTTTTTAATGTTACTACCTCTGGTAGTCATCGTCACGTAAGCAAACCGTTCATTTACTTGTGCTGGCACTCGGAGTGGGACTTGATCCGTGATCCCAATGTTATCTCCTCTTCCACCTCTACCTCCGTCGGGGTGACCTCGAATGTCAAAGCGGGTCCCACCATACTCGACATGAAACGACTCTTGGACGAAAACGTGGTGACTTCGTTCTACTCGACACACGTGTAGTGTAAGAAATTTGGAGTCTCGGTAAGACACCCCCATTCTTGAACATTCTCTGTAACGACCAGGGTAATGGACTGGTCCCACGGTTCGGAGGTCGAAGACACTTACATCCGACGACTATCGGGAGTAGAAAGCGTGAAGACTTCTATGTTGGATCTCGACGGAACGAATCTTTACGGACCCCTCTATACGTGTGGGTCCCTGTCAGAAATGAACTACTGCTTGAGAATGCCTTGAGGAGACCGAAGGACACCCCGTTTGTAAAACCACGGTGACTACGAGGTCCAGTCCAGTCCGTCTTGGACCTGGAGTTGGTTTTGGTGTAGAAACAAAGCGAAGAATAAGAGGAAACGACCGACCGAGTGGGGTTTGAATGTTCAAAAGAGATCTTGAGAGGACGTTAATTGGAGAACAATAGTAAGTCAGCGAGTCAGTATAGACTGAGAAACACTGGGGTACCTGACGTCGGACGGTCCAAAGGAACAGGAAGTAATAGAGGGTCTCAAACGAGTTTGAGAGTAGGTAACCCAGCTACCACGGTAGGTTGGTAGAGTAGGAGACATCGGGAGAAGAGGAGTACGGGAGTTAGAAAGGGTCGTAGTCCCAGAAAAGGTCACTCAACCCAGAAGTGTAATCCACCGGTTCATAACCTCGAAGTCGAAGTCGTAGTCAGGAAGGTCATCTTATAAGTCCCACCTAGAGGAAATCCTACCTGACCAACCTAGAGGAACGTCAGGCTCCCTGAGAGTTCTCAGAAGAGGTCGTGGTGTCAAGTTTTCGTAATTAAGTAACCGCGAGTCGAAAGAAATATCAGGTCGAGAGTGTAGGTATGTACTGGCGACCCTTTTGGTATCGAAACTGATCTACTTCGAAACAACCGTTTCGCTCCAGAGACGAAAAATTATACGACACATCTAAACGGTATCGAAAAGAGGGTTCCTCGTTCGTAGAAAATTAGAGAACATGTTCTTAGGAATAGGCCCGGAGTCCTTATCCTGCCCCCACTCCGTTCTTAAGCCCCATGTCTTCATTTCCTCCGCGAAGAAGGGACCCAGACTGGTACGCGCACACACTCTTACTCCCAAAAGAAGGACTGTCTACAAAGGTACGATGGACTAAGAGTGTCTGAGAACTATTACTCCGGTGAGACGGCGACACACTTCTAGACATACAGGGAACGTCACAGTCGATCAGACTTCTGGTCCTCGACATGGGGATATGAAATGGGGAGGGGACCGAGGAGTCGCAGTTATATTTATTTCCGGACTCGGAACGTCGGTGTGATGTTGTTCGAAGTGGCTTGGAAAGGGTAGAGGTACGGTGACAGGTCTGTCAGGACGGATTACGGTGTAACCTTCCTACTCAGGATTAGTGTTAGGGCTAGTTTCCAGTCGTCGATCATTCTTGGGGAAGGCTCAAAACTACTGTCCCTACGTTAATCTTCAAATCTCGTGACACCTAAGGTCTTCCCCCTTCGGTCCTATGTTAGCAGCGAGACGTGAAAATAAAAGGATATTAGGTGTGCCGCTTATTTTCCGAACGACCCACTACAAGTCCTTCGGTTAAGAAGAGAGACCCGGAGTCGTAAGGGGTAGACAAGTTTACCCACCCGACCTACCCGAGTCTCGGTTCGTGAGAGACCCTACCTCATAATATACGAAGGACAACACAGAACGAGGGTGGAGTGCCCCGTGTTCCCAAGACTTTCGTAAGTAGTCAATTACGTAGTGAACAAGTAATTTCTAAGAAAGACCTATAGGAGCATCGAGGATGAAAAGGTCCGTAAGTTGGGGGGTCGGAGCTGGCCACAACTGTTTAACGACGAACTTCAGGTACCAGGGTCTCCGGAGGAATTTTACAGGTCCTTACGTCCGTACCCCTCCCCACTTCTCCCTCTGACCCCTCCGCAACCGACCTTCGGTGTTCGGCGTCGTCGGTCTCCACCCACATCCCCCACCCCACGGCCGTGGGGTTCTAACGAGTCGGTAGCAGCCCCGCCAGTCGTCGTAGGACTGAAACTTTCGCTAGGTTTCGCTCCAGACGCAAGATCAGAGGTCACTACAGTGTCGATTAGTAATCGGACCATTAATGTGACTTTCGGAAGACGCTAGAATAGGAGTCGTCCCAGTAATTACGTTCCGTTGGTGTGGTCATTTACAGAGTAATCAGAATAAAATCTGAATACATAAAAAGTCCTGATGTCTTAAAATTATCAGACGGGAGGGGGGCCGAGGGGGAAGACGCTGTAATTATAGATAAGGTGTACGGTCTAAGAAGGTCGAGAGGGGTGAAGGGACGGAAGAGACGAGTTTCGGGGGTCTCCTCCAGGTCGTTCCTTCCTTCAGATCTCACCCCCAGTTCTTCCCGACCCAGAAACGGAGGGAGTGGTCGGGGTCCAGACAAAGACCGGGGTCACAGAAAAGACGTTACTGTTGGGAAAAGGATATAAAAGAGACAGTAGGAGTCCTTCGAAGTGAGAAAAGTAAAATTGGGATAAATTTGGAAAAAAAAAAAAAAAACGTAATAATTTCTTTACGCACAAGTAATGTTTCTGTCCTTCTTTTTTAATGGTAATTAGAGTCTGGGGTCCGTTTTACTAGGAGAGGGGTGAAGAACAAGTGGAGTGGGGGAGGGCGCTAAGACCGAAAAGGAAACAATGACCTAACCCGACTCAAAGGGGGGAGATCCCCAGAAACCTGTTACAACAAGGGAAACGGGTGCAGTAAATGGAGAGAAGAGACGGGAACCAACTGACGATGAGAGAGAGGTCCCACGTCGGAGTTGTCGTGAAGGAGAACCTTCGGGGGGAGAAGGGAGGAGGTGACTTCCAACATCAAGCCGGTAAACTTCGGTAACGGTACAGGATGTGTGTGTGTACGGTATTAACGGTACTTGAACAGATGTACATTGTGATTAACAGACCAACGTCAGAGGGACTTATCCGTCTAACGAGGTCCACCCGTTCCTTGTTGGGATATACCAAGTGATTGGAATGTCAGGGTCACCAGTAGAGTCCCCGTCAGTCATGTTTCTCCGTAGTCATTCATGAATTACTTACCCACCTACTCACTAACCTACCTACCCACCTACCTACTCACCTACCTACCTACCCACCTACCTACTCACCTACCTACCTACCCACCTACCTACTCACCTACCTACCTACCCACCTACCTACNATGTACATTGTGATTAACAGACCAACGTCAGAGGGACTTATCCGTCTAACGAGGTCCACCCGTTCCTTGTTGGGATATACCAAGTGATTGGAATATCAGGGTCACCAGTAGAGTCCCCGTCAGTCATGTTTCTCCGTAGTCATTCATGAATTACTTACCCACCTACTCACTCACCTACCTACCCACCTACCTACTCACCTACCTACCTACCCACCTACCTACTCACCTACCTACCTACCCACCTACCTACTCACCTACCTACCTACCCACCTACTCACTAACCTACCTACCTACCTACCTACTCACCTACCTACCTACCCACCTACCTACTCACCTACCTACCTACCTACCTACCTACTCACCTACCTACCTACCCACTAGTCTACCTACCTACTCACCTACTCACGTACCTACCTACCTACCTACTTACCTACCTACCTACCCACTAGCCTACCTACCTACCTGTCTACTTGTCTATCCACCTACCTATCTGTTTACCTCCCTATCTACTTACCTACTCATCCACCCACCTACCTACTGACCCATCGACTTGAATAAAGTCTTATAAGAGGTTAGAAAGGAATGTACACTTTATTATGGTGTACATTTAAATATAAAAAAAATAAGACGTAAAAAGATACACAATTGTTGGCAGTCGTAGAAACTACTGACGTGTCATGAGGTAACCCATCTACGAAGGATTGAATGAGTTGATTAAAGACTGGTCGTACGTAAACCCTTCTACTACAAAGGACATTCACTTCCGAGACCCAAGGTAGGGGTTCGTGGTCGCAAATCTATTCACAACACGATGGTAGACTCGTCACACTGTATGTCAATGTCTGTTCACTACATTAAAGTGCCACGGAGTCAAAGGAGTAAACATTTGTTTCTATTATCGAATACCCCAATAATACACCCACTTTAGTCATATTCATGTATCTTGTCACTGACCGTGGGTCACTTACAAGTAGTAATGAAGGACCAACCACTGGTACGTACTAACCCACTCCCTATGGACTTCCCCACCTCGAACTAGACGTAGAGACTGATACTATAAACCTATCCGTCCCGTAGTGATTATAGGATTTGGAACTCTACAGGTCTTATCCTTGACTTTGCAGAAATGGGTAGTACTCTAGTATCACACCCCTCCGGAAAGAGGTCTCGTAAAGAAGGTCGTCGGACGTGACAGTAAAAGGGTAACGGTAAGGCCAGAGTTGGGTCTAGAAAGGAGACTTGTCACACCACCTTTCTTGGTCCCGAAACCTCAGACCCTCTGGACCCGACCCCGGTGGAACGACAGGTGACACTTGGTTCTCTGGACATCCTTCATCGAGGAACACAGACTCAGACACACAGTAGACATTTGCCCGGTCCACGTGGGTCGAATGACCACCGACCCTCTTAGTTTACTCGTTCACACACAGACCATAGACCGGGTACGATCCTGGGGCTGAAGTCGTCAGTGGTAGGGACCTGTCCACGTACCTGCGGAGAGACCCTCTGGAACGACTCACAGAGAGGACCCACGACCCGTCCCGTACGAAATCCCTAAACCGTACGATATACGGTGATTGACTCACTTCTTTCCTTCTTTCTTTATTCCATCTCTTTGTTCACCCAAAGTGGATACCCTTGGGTTCCTACGTTTTGTCTGAAAAGAAATATTCGTCATCGGGACTTTACAAGGACGAAAGTGACTCCAAACTCCGTTCATTGAAGTGGTGTGAATTGGGAGTCTAGAAAAAAAAATCGTAGTTCGTCCCTCTCGACCTAGAGACGTACAACCACCACTACCAAGACACTCTACCGTGAATCACTCACGAGTTCAATCATGAAAAAATTTCATATATAAAAACCAATATAAAAATATCTATAATCGTAAAAAAAGGAGCTGTCACCATTCACTTCACGACGTCTCTTGAACTTTCAGTGTCTTAGTCTCACTATCCCGACTTCTTTCGGAATCTTTTGTCGAGAGAAATGAGGATCCCGGGGACAGGACTCGGTCCGACGGAACCTAGAGGTCCTAAATACGAATAGCTTAAGTATTTACTTCTCCGTTGAGAGTGGGACTTAGAAGAGAAAGACCAATGCATCGGACCTCCAAGAGGAGAGACCTAATTGCGTGGTCAAGTATTTATACACAGAACTTCAGACCCCTGGAAAGGTGACCACACATCTGAAGGGACCACCGAGTCACCATTTCTTAGACGGACGGTTACGTCCTCTGGACCCAAGTTAGGGACCCAGCCCTTCTAGGGGACCTCCTCCTTTGTCGTTGGGTGAGGTCATAAGAACGGATCTCTTTAGGTACCTGTCTCCTCGGACCGTCCGATGTCAGGTACCCCAGCGGCTCTCAGTCTGTCCTGAAACGTTGATTTGTTGGTGACGGTGACCGCGTATACGTGGTTCCCTGTATCAGCCACAACCAACGAAAACGACGACCCACTGGACTTTGATTCGTATCACGGACCGTGTGTGTTTCACCCCCGAATTATTTGTGGACAGCATACTTACTTACGTACGCAAAGGTGGAACTTCTTTTTCGACGACGAGGCCTCTCCGGTCGACGGTTCGGAGGGAGGGACCGAGAAAAGGGACCCCGGACACTATCAATTAATTATACTCGGTTCGTCTCGGGTGAAATACCAGGACCGGGTCCCCGGTGGGTATTAACCCTTTACTATCCTCCGTGGACCGCTGAACTGGAACCGATTACTATCTAGCTAGGAGTACCTCTAGTCCTCGGTTTCTGGGTCCCCGAACTCGTAGACAGATCTCTCGGGTCCACCTTCCTTCCCTTTTCTCTACAAACGTCGGGACCTTACGTTAGAGTCTCCCACCCCCACCGAGGGTCCCTTAAGACTACTACACGAAAAGGACCCCCTTTGGGTGCCTTCACAGTACCCGAGTGGTGTCAGGTCCGAGACTACTTGTGAAATGTCTCTCGAAGTCTCACCGTAGTCTTCGACGAGAATGGGTCGCAGGACTGCACGACCCTTGAGTCATGTATAGACAGTCTACCACTCACTTATTCATTTTCTGGAGTCCCCGAGAAACTTCCCCTTGTCTTACTTTCCTCCCAGGGTGTTCAACGTCCCACCTGTCCTCAAGTTCCCCACCCTGTGTCCACCCATGGGGGGAGAGGGAGACGAGGACGGAAACCGAGACCACTCCAACACCCCCTACCCCTCCTAGAGATACAGGGAGTTGAGTCAGACTCCAGTGGAGGAAGTGAGGGGGCCGAGGTCACAGAGTGAGTGGTTTCTACGTTGAGGAATAAAGGGAGGATTCCCCTCTCCTGAGATAAATTTTCTCAACGACGACATTACACACCGGGACTCCACACCCACCTCCCACCGACGTTCTGGGGTCCCCAGAAGTATAGAGACGACTCGTTACAGACCCACGTCTCTCCCTGAGCTCACCGGGACAGTACGGGAGTACCCCGTGTAGTGTCAGCGGTTCCCGTACTTACCGTCCTTACCTTAAGATTACTGTTCAAAGGGTCTCCCAACACACCCGGAAACCGTCCCTCCCTTCCGTAGATTCCAGTTTTCGAATACCTGAAGACTACTGGTCCTCCATATGTCTTTTACCGTTATGTCGTCTCGTGTCACGAAATCCCAAATATCTCGTAAAAGTCTAAGTAGAGACCCTCCTTCTTCTCTACTAACTACAAGGACAAACTACCTCCTCGATTTGCGACGAACCTCTTTCGTCGTCCGGGTCTCGACCCTTTGGAACTCTGATTGGTCCCTAGGAACTGACGAAGGAGCGGACACCCGGGGACGGTGGTGGGGTGGGGACGACCCTGACGATCGAAAGGTCCTTCGTAGGGTAGAGAGAGAGAGAAAAATTTTAACACCGTTTTACGGGAATGTTTTGAATTGGTAAATGTAGGATTGGTAATAATTCGTAAGTCAAGTTACCATAATTCATGTAAGTGCAACAATGTACTGGGAATGCTGGTAGGTGGAGGACATCAAAGGTAGAAGGATCTGACTTTGAGACAGGGGTAATTTGTGATTTGGGGTGGTAAAGGAGGGAGGGACCACTGGTGGTAAGACGAGAGACCGAGGTATTTAGACCGACGAAGTCGTTGGAGACACTCACCTTAGTATGTCACAAAACCTGAAAACGTCGACCGAAGAAAGTGCGTTTTATTACAGGAGATTCAAATAGGTACAACAGAGTCCACAGTCTTGAAGGAGGGAAAAATCCCGACTCGTTATAAGGTAGTACACAAGTATGGTATAAAACAAATAGGTAAGTAACCAACCACCCGTAAACCCAACAAGGGTACAAAATCGATAACACCCATTACTGGATACTTGTACCCGACTGATGACAGGGAAGTTCTGGGACAAAAGGTAAGAAAACCCATATATGAGTCTTCATCTTAAGGATCACCCGTGGACGATTCAGAGAAATCAGTGCAGACTGAGAAACGTCGGGATACTTGACATCGGGTGGTCCAAGGAGACAGGTACCCCTAAGAGATCCGTTCTTGTGACCTCACCCAACGATGTGGGAGGAGGTCCCCTAGAAGGACTGGGTCCCTAGCTTGGAAACAGAGAAAACAAAGGACGGAACCGTCCTCCTAAGAAATGGTGATCGCGGTGGACCCTTCGGGTCTTAAGACTCTAGTATGTCGTTAAGATAAAAATTATAAAAGATCTTGATGGTATGAGAAAAGGCACCACCAACGTGGTAAAACATAGGGTGGTCACTACGGTCAAGGAAGTGAAGGAGTGACTGTAAATATCAAAAGACTTCTTAAAACGAAGACAAAAACTAACAGGTAGGACTACCCGCACTCCACTATAGAGTAACATCAAAACTAAACGTAAAGGACTTACTGCAACTGCAAGGAATCACTGCAACTTGTAGAAAGGTTCACGAGTAACCGGTAAACATATAGAGAGAAAGTACACTATGTCTCTTTCCGGACCCAAGAAACGTCAGATTGTCTAGAACCGGATTGTCTACGGACTTGGAGAGTCGAAAAAACGACACACTGAAATCTGCACACCGAAGGGGAGAGACCCAAGGTTAAAGGAACAGTTCCAGGGTTCAAGTTTGATGCCCATCTTGGTCAAGTACCAAGTCTCCTTCCTCTTAGTCGGAGAGACTCGACCCCATGCCCAACCTGTGGACTTCCTAAAAGTCTCGACTACACACCCTACGGCCGGTGTGTGTTTCGACATACAAAGGGTCCCGACGGTGCGGTTTCACGGTGGTCGACCCACCGAATGTCTTCTCTTTAATAGGAGAGTCAAGACCTCCAACCCTCGTCAGACTCTGGTTCCACGGCCGTCCCACCCAAGGAAGACTCCGACAGTCCCTCTCCCATAGGGCACGGAGAGCGGATCGAAGACTACCTTCGTAGTGGAGGTAGAGACTGAGGTAGAAGTGGGTGTACCACAAGAGGAGCTCACACCAGCAACAAAGGAAAAAAAGAAAAACACAAATAAATAAATGAACCGATACGCCCAGAACCAACGTCGTGCGCCATAGAAGTCAGAAGTAGCACCGCACACCCTAGAGAATCAACACAACACACCCTAGAACAAGGGACTAGTCCCTAACTTGGACCCAGGAGACCCAACCTTCGTACCTCAGAATCGGTGACCTGGCGGTCCCTTCAGGGACTCATACCAGTACCCACTCTTCCGACTTACCCTTCCCCGGTGTGTCTGACCGGCGACTCCGGGTAGGGAGAGACTATAGACTGAGCCAGGGTGGAGACTGAGGGTCTCTCCAGGTCCGAGGGTGGTCCTCGTCGGAAACGAGGGTCAGTATGACGGAGACTTGGGAGGACTGGACGATTTCCAGACATCGGGTCACAAAGCTGACACTTGAGCTCGTACTCACGAGAGACTTGGAGACAAAGGAGGGGAAATTTATCCCTTCTAATTTTAGGGACGGAGAAACCCAACGACACTCCAACCTTTTTCTAATACGTACAGTGCTACTGTTCCTACTTCAAAGGACCCTCTGGGTCAACCAGGGGTCTTCTAGTCGTAGACGTTACACGCTAGAACCACTCAGTGTCATTTTGTAGTTCAAGACACTAGTATAGTTCCCATCGGAACCCTCTCGTCGTCGTCTTTCGTGTGGGACAGTCGGTTTAGGTAGGGTGACGGATAAAGACATTTATTTCAAGATAACTTTGTGTAGGTAAGTAAGTGTGTAACCGATCCCGACAAAAACTTTATGTCATCGTCTTAACTCAGAAACGATGTCACTGGTATACTAGGTGTTTCGGATTTTATAAATAATGTCTTTCTTCAACGTCTAGGGACCGTATCTTTTTGTGCCCCTAACCATAAATATTCTGGTCTCAAATTTAGAGTTGGAAACGGGAAGTAACGATACACTAACTACAGACAATACACTTTCGTGGTAAAGGTTAAACGGTGTGACTTCACTATTTGAATACGGTATCCTACTAACCCTGTTGCTCTACGAGTACACTGTTCGAGAGGAGCACGGAGGAACGTCGTTCTCGAGTCAGTTCGAAAACTGGCATCCACAACCGAAGGGCCCACCGTGTCACCATCTTTCAGACGGACGGTTACGTCCTCTGGGTTCCCTGCGTCCAAGTCAGGGACCCAACCCTTCTAGGGGACCTCCTCCTTTACCTTTTGACGACGTCCTAAGAACGGACCTTTTAGGGTACCTTTCTCCTTGGACCTCCCGATGGATGTCAGATACCCCAGTGTCTTCTCAGCCTATGTTGTCTCACTGACTCGTGTTCGTTTTTTCTTCTTTTAGAGTAATCGCACAGTGTCACAGACCATACGTCATCCACGAGTTATATAAGGACACCGGTTTACATCCTTCCAAAGGTAGAAGTTCCGAATCTGTCTCAAACCACGGGTGGCACAGACCTCCTCAGCGGTCAGGGAACCCGTGAGTTAATTAATCCGGGGAAGTCTGGAAGTACCGAGTTTCACGTCGGGGGTCAAGTTTTCGAGGGGAGACGGAAAGAAATGGGGCCCCCTCGAGAAAAGACAGGACCATGGGACATGACGTGTGAGCCGGGGGTAGTGCGTAGTACATTCACTACCTTTCTTCAGTCAGTCTCCTTTTTCTGTCTAACTCACGGAGGCACCGGGACCGTAAAGGGAGATCTAGGGACCTAAAGGTATATAAACTTTTGGATTATATTTGTTGTCTCTTCTTTAAACGTAAAGCCCGTCGTTCCTTACTTTTTAACTCCGCCGCATTACATAACGACCCGCGTCTTCTCCCTACTGGCACCACTCTGGTCGGAGAATGCTGTCTGGGTTATCCGACCACCGTTTGAGTAAAGGACCGTCTTATATCCCAAGTAGACGACCTTGTAAATTGTCCGTAGTTTCTTTCTAGTGAAGGTGGAGAGGGACGACGGACGGAGAGAAAGACGGTAAAATAATTTGGGGAAATACACCAAAATTATGTTATACATACTAGGTGTACCTCTGTTTATGTAAGAATACATGAAAAGTCCTTAGGTCTCACAAGATTACCAATACATACGAAACAAATATAAAAGACTCTCTGTAATTTTCCCGTTACATATTTTTATACGTTGGGTTTGGCTACCACTAAACACCAATGAGTGGCTCACTACCGTTTTACCCTTCAATACTTCAATTAAAGGTCTTCACACCTCTACCTCTATTAACCCCTCCTGACACCGGACGTCCTCACCGGTTCCCACATAGTTGAGACTGTTTCCGACCCAAACCACCATCCAGTATCCCTACGAGTACCCAGACATCGTAAAAACTCCTTCACTATATCTCGGTCGGTTATCCTTACAACGACAACGTCTACCCTTTCCCCCTATGGGTCTCTCCAATTCCGTCAAGACATTTCAGTGTGTCGTCCGTTCACCGTCTCAATCTTACGATTCGGGAAGACATCGAGGAGGAACCCAACAGTGTTTCGACGAATTCTCAGACAGTGTCTAAAGTACTGGAGGACCACCGGAGGTCAAACGTCCTTCTGTACCCTGTTGAGGTCTCATCTGTTTGTTTCGTTCGATCATTGAAACGTTTCGAAGACAGGTACTGGGAGGCGATCCTGTGACACGTCGCGTCTCGTCTTGACGCCACACGACCTCGACTTCGAATGTGACCACCGAAACCCTTAGGTGTATCCTCTCCCGACTGGTCCCTGGACATTCGACCGTGACGGTAGGTGAAATACCGGATCCGTCCGTAGTACGTGTACCGTGACCCGAACCCTACAACCGAATAATTCGTGGACGTCCCACCTCCCTAAGTCTCGTCAGTGTGTCTTTGTTTGAGATAGAGAGCCTTACGAAGGTGGGTACGGGACGATTGGTCAGGTTTGAGACGGGAGGTTCTGATCTTCGAGAATCAAAGACTCAACCACTAAGGTCCCTTGTGGACATCGGAGCACCAGTCTCGTGTCCGGGATCTCGGTCTGAAGGACCCAAGGTTAGGGTCGGAGTGGCGTATACTCAAGACACTGGAATCCGAGGTCCCAAATTGAAGAGACCCCTATAGCGAAGGGGTGTACACACCTCTCCTACTACTGTGAATCGGACCTCTTCGCCACGACACTCGTCACCTACCAGGTGCACATCGGCCAAAATACTGTCGTAGGGATCAGAAGTGTGCACCTAAAAGCAGTGACAACAATAGGACAGACAGGATGGAACCCTCCGAAACGTCGACTGTGTCGCCATTTCTTGGACGAACTATCACATCCTCTACATTCTCTACCCCCAAGTCGGAGACCAAGACCTTCTAGGGGACCTCCTCCCGTGCCGTTGGGTGAGGTCACAAGAACGGACCTTTTGGGGTCTCTGTCTCCTCGGACCGCCCGATCTCAGGTTCCCCAGTGTTTCTCAGCCTGGACTGACTCGTACCTCGTAGGACCCACTCAAGAGTGGTGAGAGACTACGACAAAAGGGTAGACATACTATTCCCTGCCCTAACACAGAACCCAACATTCTTCTCCTAAGGATCTAGACCGTTGAGCGTGTAAGTGATTACGAGCGCCTTGCTATAAATGTTCCCCAGGGTAGCAGAGAAACCGAGACGCATAACTTCTGGTACTTTCGTAAGTAAAGGAAACCGAGTCGTTGAAAGTGAAGACCTCGAAAGGGGAATCCCCTAATTAGTGTCCACATGCGTTTTGTCATTGACGTTTGTAAAGACACCACCGCAAATTGTATCTCCCTTTTAACCTTCACTGGGTTTACCTTTGTCTTCACCCCTGTCCAATTTATTTGTCACGGTGTCGTCATCTTATATACACTGGTTGACTCGTGAAGGACATGCGGATCCGAGCCTCCTCGTGACCCGAGACACTCATTGGGAGTGAGTCGGTCAAGGGGACAATCTAACACTAGTCATGAATATCAAACCGGGGTTCCTTTGCTTCGAATCTCTCTCTCTTTCTTTTAGTGGGTCAGACGTGTCGACCGTCTACCGTCTCAACCCTCAGTGGGTTGGTAGACTGTGGTTTCGACCGGAGAAAAAAAAATTGGAGTGTGATGAGGAGTCCAACTACAGTCGTTCCACCGGGGCTCTTTTTTACCTCGTAACTACTGTCGACACGTACCTATCAGGAGACGCTCTCTGTTCGGAAGTTGACACTCTTGTGTGTCGACGAACACGTACCGAGACTTTGGCCGTGGGTACTGAATTACATTTGAAGATAGGGGCACACGAACACTTACACAGAGGAACTGGTGGAACGAGACCAAAAGGAGAATACCCCTTCTAAGCAGACAACAAATAAAGTTGTGGCTAGAGATGCGAGATCCTAAGACCACCGGGTCATAGTCCAGGGATAAAGATAAGAGACAAAGTGACCAGGTAGACTTACATGGTGCCTATCAGTAGTTTGGTAGATCAGTACAGACCTTGGCGGAGAGGTATTAGGTAGGTAGTTGAGTGGGTCGCTAGGTATATCAGTGGGTGGGTGAGTGGACAGCAAGTGGGTAGGTAGGTGGAAAGGTAAATAAGTAAATAGATAAAGTAGGTAAGTCAATAAGTAATTCAATAGTTTATAAGAAATTATGGAACGAACATGGTCCGTGACACGATTCGTGATCCCAGTGTCTTTACTCGTCCAGTCTGTGTCAGGGACGGAACTTCCTCTAGTGTCTTTTCGTCTCAGTAACTGACTTACTCGTTTAGCAACACTAGTGAAGGACCAGTTATTTCTAAATACAGCAGACCGAACTGAAAGGGCAGTCTCGGGAATGACACTGGACGGTCACGCGACAGCCTCTTCCGTTACCGTGGGGTGAGGTCCTGAGAACGGACCTTTTAGGGTATCTACCTCCTCGGACCACCCGACGTCAGGTACCCCAGCGATTCTCAACCTGTGCTGACTCACTGAAGTGAGAGTGAAAAGTGAATGTACGTAACCTCTTCCTTTACCGTTGGGTGAGGTCACAAGAACGGACCTCTTAGGGTCCCTGTCGCCTCGGACCACCCGACGGCAGATACCCCCGCGTGTCTCAGCCTGTGCTGACTTCGCTGAATCGTCGTCGTCGTCGGTCACGTGACATTACGAATGACGAACGTCAGACAGAGAAGTGTGCAGCCGAGTAAAACAACACACTGGAGACGTAGAGAGTAAGATCTTCTCGCAGACGGGTTATGTGATATGGACTTGGTCGCCTATTTACTTGTACACCCCACCTACCTCTGCACTAGAACACTACACTAGAACCGGAGTGTTCGAATACGACAGTACCCCTGAATCTGCTACTAACTCACTAGTCTTTACACACAGTCAACCCTCCCGCCTGTACGTCACATGGTGTTCTCCCTTAAACTGAGTCAGACCTTCAAAGTCCTTCCGAGGGACCTCCTTCTGTTTGAAACGGTCTCAGGACTTCCTCCCCAGTCTCAAACGATCCACTTCCACAGTCCCACCCTGTTCCGGGTCCCCTGTCGTTCCCGTTTTCGAAACTCAAGGTTTCTTGAAATAATTCTATCATTTTAAGATGGACTCCTGTCTTGCGACAGATCAACCATCTAGTTAAAAGAGGAGGTGCTATAAGAAAAAATAAGTGTCGTGTAAATACATCGTTCCGTTGGTAAAGGGGGAGAATCAAAGTCCATATCTTTGACTCCAGGGTCGTTTCAACGCAAAGGTTCTTCAGTACAGACCTGACGTCCCGACCGACCGATGTACTGGGACGACACATGGTAGTACCGGTAACCACACCCCGAGATATATTAGGAGTCTGTCATCACGAAAGGAGAGAGTTTAATCAGTTCTACTGGCAACTCACGAAGCAAATGACCACTTGAGACGAAAGTCCACTCCCCATTACACACCTGTGTCTCAGACCCCGGTTTATTTACCCAAGTTAGGTTCGAGGTGGAGGACAAGAGAAAGACGAATCTAAGTGAATGACCTTTCATCTTACCTCTGGGTTGTGGGTACTCATTCAGGAGTCATTTACAACGTAAAGGGAGTTGTTTACGACCACCTTAGAAGAGGTAGGTCGGAGATATGATACTGGACCCCTACGTTACTACTGATTCTACAATAAAAATAAATATGTATAAATACTCGAGAGATCTTGTGGACAGAGGAACTACCGAAGGTTCCGTCTACCGGAGAACAGAAGAGACAGTCTCGGGTACTAACAAAACATTGAAACCCGTTTAGTGACCCGGTGAACCCTGGGGTCAAAGGAGTATAAGAATTACTAGAGAACCCAGTCCGTGAGTTCTAACGGACCTAGGTGTACTGAGACACTACCGTACCCTATGACACCGAGTACCCGGATGTCCAAAGGTCTCGAGACCGTCTCCCCGTTCGGATGAATTACTAGTACTTTACCTAGAACCCCCCTAAGGGCGTCCTTGGAAATTAGGATGTCCTCGACTGACAGGGTTTTCTATCGACTGTTCCTCCTTAAAGATACACTAACAGGGTTTTCCTTCCTATTTCGGTCAAACATCCGTTGTACGGGTCTGTAGACTTTCGAGTAAACATTCCCTTCGAAGGTTTATTAAGTAGGGACTTAATCTAAGACGGTCATCGAGACCGTTTAAACACCGACGGGAAGACTGGTTCTCCCTTCGGAGAGACAGGTCCGAATTCCAAGTGTGTCGTGAACCGGTGTTGGATGGTCTCTGGAGGAACACTAACGACACGTAGTGTAAATTATGAGATGTGTGCTCACTCCACAGAACCTTCCGACGGGTCCACCGTGTCCCCTATTTCTTAGGTGGACGTCACGTCCCCTGTGTACTCTACTCCGAAGCTAGGGACCCAGTACTTCTAGGGGCCCAGTACTTCTAGGGGACCTCCTCCCATACCTTTGGGTGAGGTCATAAGAACGGACCTCTTGGGTACCTGTCTCCTCGGACCAACCGATGTCAGGTATCCCAGCGTTTCTCAGCCTGCGCTGAGTCCGTCGACTTGTGTGTCGTACGGGTGTTCCACAGATCCTCGTTTTTGAAGGAGTACTTTCAAGGTCATAGACCTTTGTTATTTCATTTGAGTTTTCGTATTCCTCTCCTGAAAGTAGACTTAATAAGGGAGAAACAGGGAGATTATTTGGGTAGTCATCCAGGATGTCAAAACCAAGTTCTATGTCGGTAAATAGAGAAACCTTAGACTGGTGTAGACCGATGGAGACCGTGACATGAAACCGGGTCCGGTGACAGGAGAGTGGGGACCTCTCGTCACTCTAGAGTAATCCAAGGACGTGAATAAGGTCAGGACGAAGGGACAGGGAGGGTAGAAAAAAAGGTGGTCGTACCACCTTATGAGAAGAAGTTTTTTTGGCTTCAGTTTAGGGTAGAAGGAGACACCTTTACGAAGTCGCCGAAGGTGTCTACCCCAAGGTCGAGGAAAGGAACTGGACTTCCGGTTCAGACGGGTAGTGACTAGGGGATCCGTAGTAGAAGGGGAATGAGTGTAATACGAGACGATGTGTTCTGAAGAAAATAAAGGAACTTATCTGGTTCGGGACAGGGTGGGACCCTGGGAGAGTTTTCGAGAAACGAAACCCTTCCCTACAGGGGACTGATGTTGGAGTAGAAAGTTCGGAGTTGAACTAGTAGTGAGTCGTCTCCCAGAAGGAGGTTTGTGGGGGAGTCCACATAAGGGACATCGTCGTCGATCAAGTACTTAGAAAATATCTTAAATAGTATTAAATCTTGACCAAAAAAAAAAAAAAAACCAAATAAGAAATGGAAGGTAGAAGGGGACATCTGATATTTGAGGTACTTCCACCCTTGACCCAGGTAACAAGGGTCACGACAGAGGGGTTGAGGTCAGAGGTTCGGAAGTAAAGTGTGACCAACGTAACCTTGCTTCGTTCGCTTACAAGGGTCCCAGGTCTACCTCAGTATCGACACCTTTATAGAAGTGCTTGACCTTACCACGTACGCTTCTCCCCCTCCAGGTCCATCTGAAAGACTCTTGTATTACTGAGACCTAGGAGATAAACGGACCCTTCGAGACTCGAGTTCTTTTATTGGTATCCCACCCCTTCCCCCTCCTTTTCTCGGAGCTGCGACCTCAAGTTATGTGTACACAGATCCAACAAAAAACGAAAGAGTACGGGATGTTCCTTTCCCAGAAGTGTAGTGACTCGGACAAAAGAGCGTACGATTTTGTCTCTAGTACGGAGGATGGAAAGTCCAATCAACTCCCTCGAAGTCTGTCCGGTACCTTCTCAGAGTCATTCGTAGTCAACAAACAAATCAATGATTCAACACGGACTGAGAGAAACTGGGGTACCTGACCAGAGTCATTCGTAGTCAACAAACAAATCAATGATTCAACACGGACTGAGAGAAACTGGGGTACCTGACATCGGGAGGTCCGAGGACACAGGTACCCTAAGAAGTCCGTTCTTATGACCTAACCCAACGGTAAAGGAAGAAGTCCCCTAGAAGGTCTGGGTTCCTAGCTTGGGTGCAGAGGACACCGATGACTTAACTGTCCTCGTAAAAAAAAAAAAAATTGGTGACTCGGCGGTCTCTTCGGATCAGTACAGGATAAGATAGAGTCAAAGAGGGAGGAAGGGGGGAGGGAGAAAGAGAGAAAGAGGCAGAGATTTCTATATTGGAGGAGGAGGAGGAAAAAAAAAAGGGGGTAACCTTTACCGATAGAAAGTCTACAAATTGTCTAAACATTTTCATTAAGGAGGTCCTCCTTAAGGAGGGTATCCTCATGCGTCTCCGGTCATGTGTTCGTCCCTCGTCCTGGTATTTAACTCGGAGCGGTCGGGAGCTACGCGGTCGGACCCCGCCCGGGCTTCAGTATTGAAAGAGGAGGAGGGGAGGAGTTGGCGGTCACGGGGCCGGGGACGGGTTGCGGTAAGGTAAAAGTTCTTCCGAGGGAACTGGGTACCCAGGAAGTCGGTGTCGTCTCCGCCACGGCCGACCTTAGGTCCGCACTTTAATACCTTCTTAACCCCGACGGTGACGGCGGTCAACACGTGACCGGAGTCTACACTTTAACGGTAAAAAGGGAGGGGGGGAGCGTGGCCGGACAGCGTACACCCCGCCTTTTCTAACATAAATAGTGGACAGTCCTAGACGGTCTTGACTCAATGCACTCCGTCCTGTCGTATTTTAATAGTATGTGTTCGTACTTTAATGTTTTAGCGAGCCTTGACTTGTTGTTTTAATAAAGTAAAGCCTCCCTCCGGTAAGGTAAAAAATCGAGACTGTGGAACTGACGGTTTGAAACTTAACTTTAACTCACACTCCCGGTACCTTATCTCTGTCGTTATTGTTCTTCATCGTACATTTGATCGGTACGTCTGTGCGACGTAATTACCGGGGGCTTTGGAGGGTGGCCTCTATACATTGATTTATTTACAGTGTACGGGGACAATGAGTTGAACGGAAGGTCGTCGATCTTTACAGAGTTCGGTTACAATCTTGGGTCCCGGTCATCGACTCCCAAGGACCCTCCCGAACCCAGTCCCAACTAAGAAGTTTGGGTATCTCACTACGGGACTACTTTATCTTTCGTATGTCCCAAACCTCAGTCTACGTACATTCAGACTTACACCGGAGGTTGTGATCACTCGACACACTGTAGTTCACTCAAAGGATTGGAGAGACTTGAAGGTAAAATGGTAGATAGTTTATTTCTGTTAGGATCCAATGACGCTCCTGTTTTTATAGAGTACACCACAGACCGTGTACCACTAAAAGTTATGTCCTTAGTACTCACAACCCTGTTCACTCAAATGGGTGGGAAAAGAAAGAAGAAAGTTTCAAAAACACGGTAAAAATGTATAACATCACTTTCGTAAATAGGTCACTCGAAAAATAACCCGTACCTTTTCTTTTGACACTGTCATTGAACACAAACCTGTATTTTGTGTCGACCCAATGTACAATGAAGGTCAAAAAGGTTGAAAGTACGTGGGTATGAGACAGTACACTGAAACTTCAGGGAGGGGGACCTCCACCCCGAATAAAGTAGTAGGTTAACAATCACCTGGATCGGTACACTGAATAAAGTTGGTTACCAGACACTCGTCCACTATGTCCTCGCCGAACCGGGGAACGTAACGACGATAAACGACTTCTTACCGGACGAGAACCATCTACGACCGGACACCTCCTTCTCTCTGTCTATCTGGTCGGTTCTCAGTTCAATTCGATTGGGTATCTAGACACTCATTCCTTTCATTTACGAACACCAATCAGTTACTCTAAAACTCCTAACAAACAATGTGTCGTTTTTGACTGAGTAATTCATCGACTTGAGTCTAATAATATTTGTCTCCAAACGGAAGTACTTATGAGACGTCTTGTACATTTTAAGTACACTCTGAGTTCCATCAAGAAATGGCTCACCCTAAATAAACACTTGACATCATATAGATCTCAGAGACAGAAGACAGGGAATTACAAAGGGACAGTTGTTCCCTTGATCAGATCCTGACGCCTAGAGATGAGGTTGTCTGGGTTGTGAGAGAAAGGTAATGCAGATAAAATATTGTGGGTAAAATGGTAGGACTTTACTTTAAGTACGGAAAGTAGAAGTATGTGTGCATTAAAGTTTTTTTTAGTTATATTACGGGATTGACATTATATTTCCTCCTTATTTTACTTTCGTTAAATATTATTTTATTATAGATAAAGTTATACATTTAATAACCCTTTGGTAAGAGACGGTCCTCTGTATTACTCCGTCGGACTACGAACATGGATGAATGTTACTCATTCAACTTTAAAGTCTGTTTATAAGTCAACTTATAACAGCTGTAAGAAAGAGATATAAACTGTAGAACTTTATTCTCGATTTAATCATATAAGTATACATACCCACCGTAGTAACACCAGACGACTTTTACAGCTAACTACGTCCGTACAACATCGTTGAGTGTAAGGTCCTCGTCGAAACTCCAGTTACGAACCTAATAGGTTTTACCTTTTGTTTAACTATCTTAAAACCTATTTCGGTTCGTGGTGGGGGGGGGGGTTAAATATAAAGTCGAAGTAAGGTCCTTATTGGGGTACGTTTCACTTCGACAAGTTTTCTTCTAAAACGACATAAATTTTACCTAAATTTAAGGTCTGAGTCTAGTAATGATTCATTTTTTAAATGGTTGTACTAACGGGTTTTCCTGTAAACGTTAGGGGTTTAGTTTCTGAACCCTAGTAAGAAGAACTGTACCCTGACAGGATCCGTAACGTCTAGGTCGTACCTACTGAATTCAGGAAGGTGAGAGATCCGACCCAAAGAGTCGGAACTTTGTTAACTACAGAACCCAACCTATCAATAAACACTATCCCTCCGACTAGATACGTAACATCCGATTAATCGTCGTAGAGACCGGAACTGGGTAACCTACGGTCCTCATGGGAGAAGGGGAGGTTCAACACTGTTGGTTTTTATAGAGGTCTATGAAGGTTCACTGGGGACCCCCACGTTTTATTGGGAGACAACTCTTTGTCACCCGGTCTTATTATGGGGTAACGAGATACAAGGAGTTTAAGGGGAACCTCTACCGTGATGGAGGGAATTCTTTGTGAACAGGTAAAATCAAAAAATTTCGTGGAGGTATGACAAGAGGGATCAATGACACAGTTAAATATAAGGGTGGTTGTCACGTTCTCCCAGGGGAAAAGAGGTGTCGGAGAGATCGTAAATAACGAACATCTAAAAATTCCTAGTTATATATATGTGGTAACTATGATACATATTTTATCTATTGGTCACTCTTGGTTACATATCGACTCCCCTAAGATGAATCACGAGATACCACTGGTTTTACCCTTCCTTTATTTTTTTCTCCCCTATATCTATATATATATCGATTCAGTATATACATATGCCTCGATTCAACACAACTTGAGAAACGTTGGGATACCTGAAATCAGACGGTCCGAGGAGACAGGTACTCTAAGAGATCCGTTCTTGGGATCTCACCCAACGGTACGGGAGGAGGTCCCTTGAAGGACTGGGTCCCTAACTTGGATACAGAGAATGTAGAGGACGTAACCGTCCGTCCAGGAAATGGTGATCGTGGTAGACCCTTCGGATATATATATATATATATATATACATTCGGATATATATATACATTCGGATATATATATATACATTCGGATATATATATATACATTCGGATATATATATATACATTTTAACACAATCGTCTTTGATTGTGTTGTGACATTCTGTTGTTATGTGGTTATTTTTAATCAAAATTTTTTCTTTGTTAACAGACCCTTCGGGACCCAAAGTGACATTAAAATAAGGTTCTTATCTGTAACTCGTGGAGGGTATAGGGTCCACAGTCCCTATGGTACTACTTACTCTGTCAGGGGATTAAACTCAGGTTCACCGAGTCCGAGGTAGGACCTTTAGAGGTGACATAGAGAGACAGGTATTACAGGAGTGAGATATGAGGGGCGGGTAAAGGGTGTGGTAAGTAAGA
The DNA here is from genome assembly GCA_006410555.1 of Capra ibex. Taxonomy (NCBI): domain Eukaryota; kingdom Metazoa; phylum Chordata; class Mammalia; order Artiodactyla; family Bovidae; genus Capra; species Capra ibex. The sequence continues at coordinate 3,849,141 of SJYO01018169.1, read as the reverse complement.
TTGGTGTCTAAATCCGAAGAGAGGTAGGCGAAGAGAGGAAGGGGTAAGAAAGAAAGGTCGGGACGAAGGGAAGTCAGACAATAGATGAGACACCTATCTCATTAGTGTTCAAGTCTTTAAACCAAGACCGTGAGAAGATGAATCTTGAGACGTGACCTCAAAGCAACGAGAATCCTGTTTCACTTTCGTTTTGTTCCAAGGGTGGACGACCAGGATAGAACGACGAAATAATAAAAACGGGTACCCCAACGTTCGGCCGCGACCTAAAGTCTTTCAGAACTTACAACTCGACTCACCAGTTTGGAATTGGTAACTGGTAATGTCTCGTAAAGTAACCGGTTACCGACACAGGTGGTTCCGGTCTAGTAGAAGTCTCCTTTACAACACAAACCGTCGAGGGAATTTTTCCTTTTTTTATTTCACCCTTAAATCTAAAAAAGTTCTCCTTTAGTCTCTCATCTCCCCGTCTCGACTTGACTCTAAGACCCTTGAAGAAGACTAAAGGAGAGGAGACGACCCTCGACTCGAAATCGTAGGATATTGTAGTAGAATCATCGGAACGTACCACTGCTCATAATAAGGGTAAAACGTCTACTACTGTGACTCGGAGTCCCTCTCTTTCAACCAACGAGTTGTGGTAATTCGACCACAGTTTCGACTTTAAACTTGGTTTGAGAGGTTCCTACAGGTTTCGTGGTGACTATTGGTGTCCCGAGGGGAATAACCAAAGGAACTCAGGTACGACCAGTGGGATATCCTGGATATCCAGGAGGTCAGGTACCATCTCCCCAAAAATTTTCACGTCTTGACTAGTTCCATTGTGTATAGACGGGAAATGTGACGAAATCCCGATTTCCTGGACTTTCTATAAACGGAACGGGTGGAGAGATGGGAAAGGAGGGAGACGGAGACTTGAAGTCCATCTGTCAGGTAGAGAACCATTGAAGTAGGACGGTGTCCTGGAAACGTATACACAAGTGTAACGGATGAACTCCACGAAAGAGTGGAGGACGAGAGAGTGTGGAGTCTAGTTGGTAGGGAAGAAGGATGTTCAGAGAGGGTTCTGGGGAGGGTGTCAGACCCAGTCCAGACAAGTAATATATGTGTACGTTATTACGAGAGAATGGAGGTACCAATCTATAGTTCGACCAAAAGAGGTGATCTCACATTCAAAGGACTACTGTTGTTGAGTCGTACGAAACGAGTATCATCTAGGGTAGGGAATCGAATTACATATCGTGTATCATCCATGAGTCATTTACAGACTAGTCCTTCCTTCCTTCTTCCTTCCTCCCTGTCTTCCTTCCATATACAAAAAAGGAGACACGGGTGGTGGAGGCATAAACTAACATAGCGGTACTCCCCTGAATGGCGGAGGAGGAGGGGAAACCTACCCATGTACGCGTAGGAAGGCCCCTGGTACCACAGGTGTCGGGACCTCACTCGACCGGAGGTCGACGGTCACGGGTACCGTTTCTTGACGGTCGACGTCACCCGTCGCTACGACAGTAAAACACCTCACGATTGTCGATGTCCATGACCAGTGTCCGGTAACGGAGGTTGGAAGCGGTGCATTTAGGAGGCGATTGCTAAACATATTTGAAGACAATGTGCACAATAAATAGTGACGTTTATTGAAACGTCACCCAACCCGACACACGAAACAACGACGCGTGTGTGCGGAGCCCCTTTCGGTACCCGACTCACTCACGTCAGTCTATCGGACCCATCCTAAGAACCGAGGGGAGGGTGAATGGTCGACACATCGGAACCCGTTCGAGGACAGGGAGAGACACGGAGGCAAAAGAGTAGACGAGTGATCCCTAGTATTATCACAGGCGGAGTTCCACCCCTCCCCCGGACCTTCCTAATTCACCATGTTCCTGACCCTCGACTTCTGTGTGACCACTGGTGTTGGGACTGACACCCCCGAGAGTAAGGTCCCTTCTCGTTCTTTGTGGTTTACAACAAGAATAACAAGTCAACGAATCAGTACAGACTGAGACGCTGGGGTACCTGACGTCGTGTGGTCCAAAAGGACAGGAAGTGACAGAGGGCCTCAAACAAGTCTAAGTACAGGTAACTCAGTCACTACGGTAGGCAGAGTAGGAGACAGCGGGGGAAGAGGAGGACGGGAGTTAGAAAAGGTCATAGTCCCAGAAAAGGTCACTCAACCAAGAAACGTAATCCACCGGTTTCATAACCTCGAAGTCGTAGTCAGGAAGGTTACTTATCAGTACTTACTAAAGGAAATCCTAACGGAGTAAACTAGAACGAGAGGTTCCCTGAGAGTTCTCAGAAGAGGTCGTGGTGTCAACCTTTCATAGTTAAGAAGTCACGAGTCAAAAGAAATACCAGGTTGAGAGTGTAGGCATGTACTTATGACCTTTATGGTATGGAACCTGGTATACCTGGAAAAAATTTTTCTTGTTCCAACTCCCCTGACCTTTGTTACCTCGTCTCCCAACGTGTACCGATCCGCTCGTGAGGCCCTCCTTCTATGGTAAACTTGTTTCTGGACTTCTTCCGTTCCCACACTATAAAAGGTCAGAGTCGCCCTTTCCGTAAAGTAATTCTCCGTTGTCGTACCCGTCTCCGAGACTCCAACCAGACACGAACAAATTCATTGTCGTCCTTTCAGTCACAAAGACCCCGTCTCACTTGACCTCTCCGTCTACTCCAGTCACCCAATCGCACCCAGGTCTAGGATGTCTTGGAGACTCTACAGTACACCTACTACCGAAAATGAGATTCTGACTCCCCTCGGTACCACCCGGGAACTCGTCTCCTCGCTTTTCTACCCTGAATGTAAATTTTTACAGAGAGACCGACGAGGGACCTCCTACGTAGTCTCCCCTAACTCCCGTCTTCGTCCCTCTAAGTAATCCTCCAGTGACTTCACTGGGACCACTCCCCGGTGCCTCCGACCCACTGGGAATCGTGAAGACGGGGTTCAAGGAAGAGAACCCCTACTTCTTACTCTTCCGAAATAAAAACCGGTTCCGTGAGTCGTCCGTCGGGAGTCTCTCCTACACCCCGGCACGGGTCAAATTCCTACCCATTGTGTCGAAGGACTTCGAGGAATCGGGACATCCTGTGACTGTCAAAGAGGGTGGTCCGAGGTCAAGACAGGTAGGGTGGGACTGGTAGGGGAGACGGGAGGAGCGTGGGACGGTTAGGGTCGGTCCGAGTCGTCAGACACCCGTGGACCGGGTGTCGACGGGAGTCCCTGGTCGTCGACCGGACCTCCTCTCATACCGACTCCGGACTGTGGGGATAGAGTAGTGAGACCCGAAACCTGGTGAAAACAACAGTCCCACTACGAGGGTGGTTAAACGAGGTTCCTTCTATGAAAGAACGGAGAAGGGTCGAAGACCACCAACGGTCGTCATGAAGCACAAAGAGTCGAACATCGACGTAGGGAGTAGAGACGGAAGTGTACCGACAGAAGGGAGTCACACACACACACACACACACACACAGGTTTAAAGGGACACTTCTCGAGGACCCACTAACGTAATGTTTCAGTCCCGACTCTTGTTTACGACATGTTCACCAAGAGTGTGACCCTCTGAATCTTGGGACTCCCCGAAAGATTGTCGGGTGGAGGGTTAAAGACTAAGTCACCCCGACCCATCCCGACCCATCCCGACCCGCCCCGGTCTCTTGGACACAAAGCTTATTCGAGGGTCCCCGACGAGGACGACGACCATAACGGGTCGAAGAGTGGGAGTCATGACCACTATGAACCCGAGTCACTAGAAAGTACCACCCTGGACGGAACACGTGGCTTCCTTCAAACCACCGTAGGAACCGAAGAGAGTAATCTACGGTCATCGTAGAGGGGGCTGTGAACACTACTCGTCTTTATAGGGGTCTGTACTGATTTACAGAGAATCCCCGTTTTGACTGGGGTAAACTTTGAACCACCTGAGACGACGATTAAGAGTAGTCACGGAGTCCTGGAAACGCACTCGGTGAAAGAAGGATTCAGAGAGAGACTAAGTGAGAACGACCGAGTAGTCTCGAGAGGGTCGAACCGGTGGTAGACGGGGGTCTTCGGAGAAGACTGGTAGTGTACGGACGGTGGTGGGGNGGGGGGTCGTAGCAAGAAGAGAGGGGTCAGAGGTAGGACAACGGGGTTCGTTGGGAGGAGGAAGAAGAGAGGTCTGGGAGTACTATCGTGAGGTAAATCCGGTCAACACGAGAGGTCCACCTCGATCACCATTTCTTGGACGGACGGTCACGTCCTCTACATTCTCTGTGTCCGAGCGAGGACCCAGCCCCTTTAGGGGACCTGCCCCTGTGTCGTCGGGAGAGGTCATAAGAACGGACCTCTCAGGGTACCTGTCTCCTCGGACCGCCCGATGTCAGGTACCCCAGCGTTTCTCAGCCTCTGTGCTGGCTTCGGTTGTGCATTCTGGTCAATAGACGGGTAAACTTTTTCATAACACAACCGGTCGTTCAAACAAACCTAAAAAGGTACTGTGGGGTTTACTTGAAAAACCGGTTGGGATATGAATTGTTGCTTCGTCAATTGTAAACGAGAGATATTCTTATTTCAGTAACACGTAATATCTTTTACACACCGTCTTAAGGAGAGGTAGGTCAGTTATTTAAAAATGACACGTGGATGAGACACGACCAATACGGTCTACGACTTGTGTGTCTCCGTTCATTTGGTAGTACGGTAAGAACGATGTCATTGACGCCCAGTATCTTAACCCTCTTCTTTCAAATTTTTATAATATATAAAAAAGACAAAGGGTCTCTTTAGCTGGTAATCGTAAAACGACATACACGGAGGTCCTAGCAAAGGGGTATTTCAAGTATGAATATGTATATTTATATACAAATTTACCATATATATAGAAATTTTATATCGTGGCATGGTACGTATAGTGGGACATTGAACGAAAGAGGTGAATTATTAAAAGGTGAATTCTAAACTGACACTTGCAGTACAGCGTAGGTATGTAGAAGATATTTTAGGGAGTACTTTATGGTTCTTCTCCGCCCTCTGTAAAAAGGTTCTGAGTCGCCAAGGTCCTGGTCACTAAAGACAAGAACCCTTTTTTTTTTTTACTCCTGTCCACACTAACACCCACCCTTATCTCCCTTGTTGGGGGGGGGGGGGGCGGAAATCATAGCCGTCGGGGGACTGTAAACCCGGGGGAGGACAAGTTCTAGACCAGGGAAGGTGTGTGTGGGTTCCCGAGGCTGGTGTGGAAGTTCCACCCGTGACAATAGGAGACTACCCCCGCAACGACGAAAAGAAAAGTAAAAATTTTTTTTAAATTTATATATATATAAACCGGTGTGGCCTGTTGTACACCCTAGAATCGAAGGACTGGCCCCTAGCTTGGGTGTCGAAAACATAACCTTCGGACCTCAGAATTGGTTACCTGGTGGTCCCTTCAAGGTCCCTGTAACGACAAAATTACCCCCTCTCGACGAGGGCCCTACTATTGTGTGGGGTTCATCCGTCGACGGAACCAATGGTCCACGGAAGAGCTCTCAGATCGGGCACTCTTAGACTCCTCGTCTTCGTTTGTTCACGGGTTTGACACGAATGTCTCGAGGACCCGGGTCGGGGTGGACGACGACCGGGAGGGAGGAGGTCGGGGTCTGGTGCCGCAGTCGTCGCTGCGAGGGCGCAGGAAAATATGGGGACCCCGAGTCGTGCGTAGAAGGGGAGACGGGACTGGGGAGACACCCGGTTTTCACCGACCACCTGAAGACTCGGAAAAGGGTGGTCACGAGAGTCTACACCTCCAGACACAGATCAATATTTAGACATAACACCTCCCTCTCTCCCTCTGCCCCTCTCCACCTCACTCGCTCTCTTCCTTCGCCCCTCCCTCCCTCCCCGTCTTTCTGTCTCTGTCGTTAACTATAGATTTTCTGAACAAACGATGGGGGGTAGTTTAAAAAATAATTCACTAATGGGAACTCCTCTGTCTGAAGCCCCAAAATTAGAGTTAAAACTTAAAATGTTAATAATGACAAAATCAGGTAATCATTCATATTGAAAAGGTCTGACGGATGCTGGTATTCTTTCGTCGTAAGTCGTCACTGAGGGAAAGTTCCGGGCGGGCGAGGGGTGAAGGAATCTTACACACGTGGAAGGGGACTCTACCTCCCCACTCGGGTCGGTACCCCTCAACAGTCTCCTGTCCCGGGCACAGGGTAGACAGAGCCAGAGGTCACTGGACGTGTCTCGGGCGGTCCTGTCTTACTCGGAACATTTACAGACAAATTACTTGTCTCTTTCCTTTGAGTAATATTGTGGTACATAGCAGGTCCAATTTATTCCCTTTCCTACTAATGCCGTTACTACGACGTTACATGGGCGTTAATCGGTGGTGGTACTCCTCGCAGACGATGGTTTATTCCCTAGTAACCCTCCGTTGACCCGGAAGAGACCCCGCGGTACGTGACGAACAAACGTAAAATGAACAAACTCTAAAGGACGAGTGGCGGTGGGAAATTTTTTTTAAGAAAAATCCCTTCCCCGTGACTAAGTGCGGAACCAACATAAACCAACTTCAAGTATTAATTTGGTCAACCGAAGAGTTGTCTTCACTACTGGGACGGCGCTCGTCGCCAAGAGTCACCAGGGGACTAAACGTTGTGGTCGTAGTGATAGACCCTTGAACAATGTTTACGTCTAAGAACCCGACTGGGAGTCTTTGAAACCCCCACCCTGGGTCTTTAGACAAAGTTGTCCAGCCGACCCACTAAGACAACACACGAGGTCACACTGTTCGTGACGGAGTCTCCGACTGGGACACCTAAGACCACGAAACGGAGTTTAAGACCACTACGGTGCATGGACGTCACACAGGAACCCGTTCAGACGAGTGGAGGAGACGGGGAGGTACTGGGGTGGACATTACACTCGATAGTTACCACGGGGAGAGCGTCCACCACTCCTACCCGACTTTATTACATATACCTCGTGGTCGCATCGTAGGTAGGTTCGGTCACGGTGGACAATCGTATAAAGTGCCTCATCTGCGGAAACTAACAGTCTGAGTAGGACTAAATTCCAACGCTTACACCCCTCTTTCAAACAAACACCTTGTTACATAAAGTTTGAAGTCACACGAGTGTATAGTGGATTCTACAACCCTACGTTCAACGTCGACCCATCCCGACCCCAGTCTCTAAGACGAAAGGTTCGTTCGGGTGTCCATCTTCCTACGTCGACCAGGTACCTGGTGTGAAACTCATCCCTAACGTGGGACATAGACTCCGAGTGTGGTCCGAGCGTACTACTCGACCGTCACCAGTACCCGACCAGGACTACTCCGACCGCCTCGTCCCACACCCCGTAAAACTGATAGATAGAGACCGGTCTTAATGTCGTCAGAAACCTCACTCTTAGTCTCTACACCCAAACTTGGGGAAGACACCGGTAAATCGTCAGATCTGGTTCGGGGAGGGTAGAGGAGAGAGTCGTAGAATAGACGACACATCTGGTGAGTTACGGGGAAGGGTCCCGTCCACTCCTCTTAGTTCGTCAGTAAAAGAGTCACTCACTAAACTACTGTGTGGAAAGGAACCTTAGCACCTAAACGGTCTAAAATTCTTATCGCTTTACTGAACCCTTCTTAAATTTCCTCAGTCCCGTTCTTCTACCACTACCTCCAACTGCCCAAGAATGATAATACCAATCGTGGGAGACACAATGACCGCGTCCACTATTCGGGACCCGACCCCGAGAGGGTCTCGACCACGTAAGAAGTCTCAGTGTGACCGTAAGACTGCCGAGGTCCGAGACTTCGGAGGACCCACCCGAGTCAGGTACCTCCCGGTATGTCTCCCACGGAGCTTCGGAGTCTAGGAAGAAGGAGGGTAATAGGAAAATGTCAGTGAGAGCCTAAACCTCTGTCACGAATGAAGGTTCCCCTGCCCCGTCCCGATCTCTTGCTTCCCCAGTACGTACGAGTAAAGGTCCCATTTGTTTCTTGCGATACCCCCTCTCCTTTTGACGGAGAACTGTGTGTGTGCGTGTGTGTGTGTGTGTGTGTGTGTGTGACGGGGTCGGACGTACAGTGGTAGTTAGTCGAGCGAGGGTGAACGAGAAACGTCTGTCTCAAGGGATGTCTACACGACTCCCCCCACCCGACCCTCTTCCTCTCCTTCCACCTCGACCTCCGACCCCTCCCTCTCCCCCCGTCTCCATTGGAGTTTTCTCAATTTTTGGAACGGAACGGTCTGACGCTTAAGCGGAGCTGAGAGGGGGTGGGGGGAGTTAGGTCGGTTTGTTGTCGAACTGTAAAAGGTAGGAAGTGCTCTTTCTGTTTCTGTCCTTCTATAAGGGTACTAGGGAAAGACGTACGGATTGGCACTCGAGTCCACGGCACCACAACGGGACTCGGCCGGGGTAGTTGCACTTCCCGCTTGAGTAGGAAAGACGTAGAAAAAGAGCGGTGACGAACTAATTAACCGACTGATGATGCGGCCACCTTATGGATTACGGAGAGGTAGGGGATAAGAAGGAAGTGTCCAAAAAAAGGGGAGGAAACGAGGTAAATGTATATGAAATATAAGGTATTAAAAGTGGGTTTTTCTTTTTTTTTTTTCCCTTGCCCGGGTAGAGTCATATTAAACTACATTACTGCCGTACAGTGGTTTTTCTCCTTAATCTTTTTAGACATCCATAAATTAAATAAGAACAAAAAAAAAAAAAAAAGAGTTCATCTAGAGAGACTCTCTTCGTAATTATAAGTACCTGGTCCTCTTTTTTCATAGGAGTTATCCTTTTAAGGTCTAAAAAAATCCCCCCTCCCTCCGTCGATTTAAGTTACGTAAAAATTCGTGGTAATAAATTGNAATATAAGGTATTAAAAGTGGGTTTTTCTTTTTTTTTTTTCCCTTGCCCGGGTAGAGTCATATTAAACTACATTACTGCCGTACAGTGGTTTTTCTCCTTAATCTTTTTAGACATCCATAAATTAAATAAGAACAAAAAAAAAAAAAAAAGGAGTTCATCTAGAGAGACTCTCTTCGTAATTATAAGTACCTGGTCCTCTTTTTTCATAGGAGTTATCCTTTTAAGGTCTAAAAAAATCCCCCCTCCCTCCGTCGATTTAAGTTACGTAAAAATTCGTGGTAATAAATTGATTGTCACGAGCTCAGGGAGACCGGGGACAAGGAGGGGAAGTTACTTTTATTCGCCCAAAATCGAACGGAGGTTCCCAACACACACGACCCGACTGTGGGTGTGTCGACTTTGTCTTCTTGACCCAAGACACAAAAAGAGGGGAGGACCCTTCTACGCCTATTTCTTCTTTTTGTATTTATTTCCGGAAAAGTCTCAGAGGTTCGACCTCAAAACTCGAGAGGGTCAAAGGGGGTAACCGACATTATCGCAAGACTACCGAGGTACCAGTCTTTCTAAAGGGGTTCCAAAGGTCGTTCCGTGGGAGAAGAATAATCGAACCTAAGTCCAAACCCCGACAATTAATTGATCAACAAATAGTCTCATTCACGACTCAATTTGGTATCAGTATGACCAAAGTCTACTTCGTCCCCCTAATTTTTTGGGGTTTCGTAGTCTTTCTACGGACCTCACACTCTTGACTCACCTTTATCCAAAAGAGAGACCCCGTCCAGAAACATTCCCAAGAGCCCCCACCAACTGGGAGGGCCCCAACCACTACAAACCACCACCCCCAGGTCCTAGACTCAGACCGACCATCCTTCCACCCAAAAGTCGGTAATCCTGGGACCGACCCTGTGTCTACGGACACGGGTAAAATTAGTTACTCGAAGGGTGTACCGAATCGTCATTTTTTAGGTGGACAGTCACGTCCTCTGTACCCAAGTTAAGGACCCAACCCTTCTAGGGGACCTACTCTTTTACCGTTGGGTGAGGTCATAAGAACGAACCTCTCAGGGGCACCTGTCTCCTCGAACCACCCGATGTCAGGTATCCCAGTGTTTCTCAACCTGTACCGACTCCCTGAGCTGTTGTTGCTGTTGTCAAAATTAGTTACCTTAACCTTTACACAGACTCAAAGACCCGGACCCATGTTCGGTAAACGGATAACACCGTTATTATTATTATTAATGGTAATGGTAATAAAACAGAGAGACATATAATTTTAAAAATTTATGTTAAATTTTCCAATGAAAGGTAAATGTCAAAAACGGTTTATAACCGACATAAAGGGACACAACATGTTCTGTAGGGACTCGGACTTCACTTTTTCATCTTCCCAATCAACGAGTCAACACAGGTTGAGAAACGCTGGGGCACCTGACATCGGGCGGTCCGAGGAGACAGGTACCTTAAGAGGTCCGTTTTTATGACCCCACCCACCGGTAGGGGAAGAGGTCCCCTAGAAGGTTTGGGTCCCTGACTTGGACCCAGAGGACGCAACGTCCGCCTGAGAAATGGTAGACTCGGTCCCTTCGGGCAGAGGAACTCGGATTGAATGTGGGTTTTCCGAGAGGGTGACGGGAAAGGGATACAAGGGGGGTCGGATGTGACGGGGTGGGGTAGGGTGACCATCAAAATAAGAGATACTCAGACGTAGACAAAACCAATATAAGTGACCAAACAACATAAAAGTTTCTTAGAGTGTATATTCCCTATAATATATCACAAACAGAACGAGAGAGACTGAACAAAGTGAAATCTTATTGCGGGAGGTTTCATTGATCAACCACTACCTGTCCCTCCGGACCGCACGACACTAAGTACCCCAGCGTTTCTCAACCTGTGCTGACTCGCTGACTTTACTTGACTTGACTTGACTTTCAGGTAGACACAACGACGTTTACGACAATAAAGTAAGAAAAAAATACCGACTTATCATAAGGTGGCACATCCATCGTAAAAGAAATACAAAAGTGTAGTTCCAGTTTAAGTGTATGTTATTCGATGTACTTGTGACTCATATCCCACATTATAACTACTTACAAAATGGGTCCAAGTATGAGGTAGGATCAGTTCTGTGTCTCGTAAGAGTTGTGGGGGGACCTGGGAGAGGTCTGTGTGTCGGGAGGAGTTCCTGTCGGTGAGAAGACGTAAGAACCTGATGGTTACTCAAAACGAACGAGAACTTGAAGGAAATTCTTTTTACTATGTACTACGTGAGAAAACACAAGTCTGAAGAAAGAGTTTTAGGTTTTGAAACTTTTAACCAGGTATAACACTACACATTTCGACTCGCGGTTTCTTAACTATGAAAACTTGACACCACAACCTCTTCTGGGAACTCTCAGGGACCTGACGTTCCTCTAGGTTGGTCAGGTAAGACTTCCTCTAGTCGGGACCCTAAAGAAAACTCCCTTACTACGACTTCGACTTTGAGGTCATGAAACCGGTGGAGTACCCTTCTCAACTGAGTAACCTTTTCTGAGACCACGACCCTCCCTAACCCCCGTCCTCCTCTTCCCCCGCTGTCTCCTACTCTACCGACCTACCGTAGTGACTGAGCTACCTGTACTCAGACCCACTTGAGACCCTCAACCACTACCTGTCCCTCCGGACCGTACGACGCCAAGTACCCCAACGTTTCTCAGTCTGTGCTGACTCGTTGACTTGACTTGACTTGACTTACCATCAGGCAAGAAGGAAAGACAAAATTTAACGACACGACACGAGGTCATATATTTATTCGGTCTTAGGTCAGTAGCTGAGAGGACAGGCACCGGTATACCCAACAAAGACCAAACCCGACAAGACTTATTACGACCGTACGTATAAACAATGTACGGAACACCACCCCTCCCCCGCCCGTATTCGGAAGGAAAGAGGGACGTTGTCGGCCCTTATCTTATAGACCAGTATCCCACTTACAGGAAAATCGGAATCATCTTTGACGGTTCGGTAAAAGTTTCACCGACGTAGGTAAAAATGTACGGGTGGTCGTCACGGACTCTGAGACTACCGAGGTATAAAAGTGGTTGACGACCATCCCAACAGTAACGAAAAGTTAAAAATCGGTAAAAGTACTGACACCCTGTTCTCCTCTGAGACCGTCTGTGAATCGTCCCTCTTTCCTCCTCCACGATTGAACCTCGTTACGACTCTTCCTCTAGGTCCTTCCGTCACTCTCTTTTTCTCCCTATCTCCGTCCTTCTTCGTCTCTGAGCGTCCACCTTTGGGTCTGTCTCTCTGTCCCTACCTTTCTCCCTGTTACTGGGCCCGTCTCTCTCTGTCTTTCTCTCTTTCTCCGTTCTTCTCTCCTTCCGTTCCTTCTGTCTACCTTGCGCGTCTTCGACTCTTCCTTTCCCTGACACACTTCCCTCCTCCTTTTTCGTCCCCTCACCTCCCCCCCTCCACCCGCCGTTGGGACCCGTCATCGGGACACGCCTCCCACTCGGGGTTCTACCCAGAGGACCACAAAATACTTTGTACAGGAAAAAAAATAAAATTAGGAGGAACTATAAAAATACAAATATACAAAATTGAACCCGGACCGAAGTACCTTTTACGTACTCCTCATTCGCCAAAGACCCTTACAAAATACGTACTGACCCCTCAATCCTCCTGAACCCCGCACCCGTCGTTCCTACCTCCCGTACCTGGTGAGGTAGGAACCCAGAGGGTCCGTCTCGAAGGTATCACTCCCGGCGCCCGTTCACCAGGCTCGACTGCCGAGAAGAGAACTCCAATATCCCACCACCTGTTCAACCACACCGGTCCTAGGTGGTCGGGGCACTACCCCGTTTTGTGGACCTCAGGGGAGAGAGGTTCGGAGTCAAAAAGGGAGACGTTTCACCGTACGAGGAAAATACATGCACGAGTCAATACAGGATGAGAAGTACTGAGATACCTGACGTCCGACGGTCCGAGGAGACAGGTACCCTAAAAGGTCTGTTCTCATGACCTCACCCAATGACAAAAGAGTAGGTCCCCTAGAAGGACTGACTCACTCGCTTGGACGTAGAGGAAGTAGAGAACATAACCGTCCGTCTAAGGAAGGGTGACGTGGTGGACCCTTCGGGTTGCATCGTACGATCAGTACGGGTTAACCTCCACTCCACCCGATTAGACTGGACCCGGTCCCCTTCGGTAGTTCCACTTGAAAGACTATCCCCCAGAGGTCCGATCACGAACAGTCTGAGTCTCACAGGGACCCCTAGAACCGTTGTCCGTCTAAGTCTAGGACGCTCAGACCTCACCCCGGACTCTACGACGTAAAGGTTGGAGTACAGGTCTCTTTCGTCGGCAAGAGACCTGTGTCCCGAGATTCCTACGAACCCAGTAGTCGCCGAAGTTCCTCTCGTGGTCTTTGTCTTCCCGTAAAGACCTCAATTGTCCTGGGTTCTCTTCCTGTTGGGACTCGAAGTCATTGGGAAAGACTACGGAGATGTTCTAGTCAAGGAATGGGTCTGACTTCTCCCGACCCTCACTCACAACGCCCGAGGCAGACAAGAGAATGAAACGGGGGTGGAAAGAATGAGGTGATAATTCCTGAGTTGAAAGACGTTGATCTTTACCGAAGAGAAGGTTACTCTGTCACCAAGAAGTCAAGAATCCACTCTCTCAGAATTTTGCGGAAACCTGTCAGGCTACTTTTTAACGTCAGAGGGTTCTTGTTTCGTGTAAGGATGGTAAGACGTATCTTAGAGTGACCGTAGGTCGGGAGTCACTTAGAGTAGGACCTGAGACCAAGTCCCTAGACATCAAGTTCTTGTACCCGGGTGTCAGTGACGAAAATACCTTCGATGAGGGGTCAAAGTGGGATTGATTGTGGACGAAGGGGGGATTAAGACGGGGGTGGTTCTGGTCGGAGGGGTTCTGAGTCCGGAAACAAGGTAGTTTAACTACTCAGTGGAGAAATACATAGAAAGAGGAGGTACCACAGACCTAGGTCCTTCCTTTTGACCCCGAAGAAAGACAGGGGACCTCGAGGTACGCCCTCGACCGGATCCTTCCGGGAGTCCTTTACAATTTGCATGATCGTCTGTACAGAAGAGGAAGACAGTTCAGGTGACAACCTCACAGTGCCACCTCACCCTGGGAAGATCTCGAAAAGAGGATCTTCGACCAGGAACAGAGAAACGTTCCTACTTCCGTCGAAGTTCGTCTTCACACCTAAACCCCATCCCTTCCACTTCTGAACCCTGTCTGTAGGGTAAGAAGGGACTCCTCGTATTTCAAATAACTATGGGACTCGTAGGACGTAAGAGATCAACCATCCCCGCCGGTCTGAACCATCTCTCTTGACTTGACCCTCCTCACTCCTCACCCAAGACCAATACCCAACTCAATACACGGGAGTTTCAAGGATACAACTTGGACGTTGGGGATTATAATCACTGACATAAACCTCTACCCCGGAAACCCCTCCAGTAATACTAATTCACGAATTACTCCAGTATTCCCACCCCGGGACTAGGTCATACGGACCACGGAATATTCTTCTCCTCCTCCGTGGTCTCTCGGCCGAGAGGGGTACACGTGGGTCTTCTTTCCGGTACACTCGTGTGTCACTCCTCCACCGGCAGACGTTCGACCCTTCTCTCGGGAGTGGTCTTTAGTCGAGACGACTATGGAACTAGAACCTGAAAGTCGGAGTTCTCGTTACCCTTTTATTTAAGAACAACAACTTCGACGGAACAGACATCAGAAAACAATACCTTCGGACCAGCCTGATTCTGTCGAGGGTAGTGACGAGACAGTGGTCGGTGGTCACACTGGAACCTGTCCAACGTAGGGAGAGACCTCGAGTTAAAGGAGTAGACATTCAACCCTACCCCTCCTAGTTCCCAATTCTACCCCTTTAACAGGACCAAAGAAGACTAAGACTCTCAAACTCTTGAGACTTCTACGAGAAGTCCTTCCGACACTAAATACAGTGTCTACACGTCCTCTTTTTGTCAACACACCCTTAGTTAAAAGAGAACATTTATCCTAGAAAAAATTTCGTTAGGTCCCTCTTCTCATCCTTGTTTGTAAAGATCTTCCGGATGATACTCCGCCTTCAGTGAGACATGTTTGGACCAAAGTACATAGAGGAAACGATTTGAAATAAATGGAACATTTACATAATATACGGATTTAAAAATTTTTTGACACTATAAAACAAAGTGTTTCTTTCCTTGACGTACGAGGTCTCCTCATACACCGTTTTTTTTTCTACATTTTCCCTTTTATTTAGTGAGCAGGGTATCCATAAATAAGTTGTGGGTGATACACGGTTAGTGATATGTTTCTTTTGACCCAAAGGTTCCTCAAAAATTTATATATATCTATATATAAACATTCGTATCTAAGACATTGTAAATTTAACATGTTAAGATAAATATAAAGATAATATAAGTAAAACTACAACACTACGTCGATCAAAAGTTAGTCGGATGGTGAAAGTTCAGTCGAAAGAAAAGGAACTCAAATTTCCATCGTGCGTAAATAACTTCTTCTACGTCTGTGATACCCGTGTATTTTTCTTTCTTTCTTTCTAACGAACATTAGGTGGTGGGTCCGACAAAAGATAAATACACAGGTCTGAGGGTTGTGTATACTCCTATTGGACGAAGATCGGAATGAAGGATTCTGGGGACTGAAGGATAAGTAGGAGGGGGGTGGGACGGTGTTGGTGGTCTGAATGAGTACGATCCTGTATTTTTCGATGAACTCCAGTCAGTAAAGATAGTGACGAAATATAAATCGTGGATCTTGTCACGGACTGTGTGTCACCTACGAGGTCTTCATCGTCGAGAACATATATTACATTTCTTTCTTACTTTTACCCCAGTGGGTCCTGTACGTTAACATATTGGACACAAAGGTTTTTCATAGTTACCCAGTGTTCACAAATGATCATAATACTTTGTAAGATGACACGATGTTGACTACATCGGACGCATCATAGGGTAGTGTGTCTACCCAGTACTTATTGAGGAAATCAGACTAGAACGTCGGTAGGTTTATTGTAGAGGTCCTTCTAGGACCACCAATAAGAAACGTGTGGGTATTAGGAGACCCGTATCTAAAGGTCTCCACTTTAACTACTCAGTTTTGGGTCGAATATATTACCCTATAATAAGCCGGTATTTTTCCCTACTTCATGACTACACACGATATCGTACCTACGGTCACTGACGTCGGTACTTTAATTTCCTACGAACGAGGAACCTTCCTCCCGATACTACTTGGATCTATTACATAATTTTACGTCTCTATAGTGAAACAGCTATTTTGAGGCATATCACTTTCGACACCAAAAGGGTCATCAGTACATGTCTACACTCTGAACCTGGTATTACTTCCGACTTACGGTTTCTTAACTACGAAAACTTAATCCCATGATCTCTTCTGGGAACTCTCAGGGAACCTGTCGTTCCTCTAGTTTGGTCAATTAGGATTTCCTTTAGTTGAGACTGATAAGCAACCTTCCCGACTACGACTTCGACTTTGAGGTTATAAACCGGTGAACTACGTTTCTCGGTTGAATGACCTTTTCTGGGACTACGACCCCGTCTAACTTCCGTCCTTCTGTTCCCTCACCGTCTTCTATCGTCGTCACTGACGCACCTGTACTTAAACTCGTTTATGGTCCTTTATCGTCTCCAGTCTCCTCGGACCGTACGACGCCAGGTACCTCAGCGTTTCTCAACCTGTGTTGAATCGGCGACTTGTCACTACGTTGTCGTACAAGTCGTACCTACTTGGATCCTTTGTGACTACGATTACTACTGTCTTCGGTCTGTGCTTTCTAGGGTATGACGTATCAAGGTAAATATGATTTTTAGGTCTTCTCCCTTTAGGTGTCTTTACGCTTTCGTGCAATCACCAAAGATCCCCGACATCAGATCCCCAACCCCTCACTCACTAATTACTCACACCCCAAAAGAAACCCCCGACAACTTTTACGAAACCTTGATCTATTTCCGTTACCAGTGTGTCGTAACACTTACATGGTTCACGGAGAGTTGACAAGTGAGGATTTTCGAATTAAAATGCAATATACTTAAAACGGAGTTAATTTTTTTTGATTTCGTCTGTGTTAAAGTTCCGGTTGAACGAAACGACTAAGTACGTGGGTGGTTGTTACACAAATTCACTAGTAAAGGAGTTTTTAAGTCATCGTGACCATTTAAAGATATATGAACTTATCCAATTGTCTGTTTCACACAACTAATAGTCACTATGGTCAAAATGAAAAAGTAACCTGATCACTCATAAACATAGTATGAATGAAGAATATAAACGGGTAGTGGAACCTCACAACAAGAAGGACTAAACGATCTTATGTAAGAGGTGACTATCAGTGGGAACAGTACATGTAGAGTCTGAAATGTGGAAAAATAATAAAACGGAAAATTAAAATTGTATTAAGATTGAAAAATTAACGACGACTAGATGGTTGGTCACTGATGGCGTGACAGGGTGCTGACTAGTAGAGGGACAACTAACGGATGGTCTATCAGTCAGGAAAGAACCCAATCAACGAACCAGAACATGTAGAGAAACACTGAGGTAACTGACATCGGACTCCGAGGAGACAGGTACCTTAAGAGGTCCGTTCTTATGACCTCACCCAACGGTAAGAGAGGAGGTCCCCTAGAACGACTGGGTCGCTAACTTGGGTGCAGAGGACGTAACGTCCGTCTAAAAAAAAAAAAAAAAAAAAAATGGTAGACTCGGTGGTCTCTTCGGGATAAGGTAAGATGAGAGTGGAAAAAGAAGGATCATCTCAGGTTCAAGTGGAAGTACAGGACGTCCCTTTGACGGAGGTTGAAGTGTGCACCCGGGATTGACTGGTACGGTTCGTGTCAGTACGACAGACAGAAAAGTCCCGACGAATCCTGGACCACGTGTTGTGTCAGTGGCCACTACTCTATACTTCCTTTCAAACGATCCTCGGAGACCCTTCCCAACGAACTGAAAATGTTTCTCTGTAAGTACTCTGTAACTGGGACAAGAAAGAGAAGTCCACCGACCTAGTCTCTCACTACAGTCCTGAAGACGTCGGTAGAACACAGGCAGTCCTCTCGGTCTTGTCCCTGTTTCACCTGTACGTCCTCTCCTACGTCTCCTAGCCTAGGTCTGGGGACCTCCGTAGGGTAGTCCCGTGGGAAGGGGGCTCAAAGGGTGCTCCACTCTCTTATCTACAGGACTCGAAATGTTCGTAGATCCAACCAACGGATGATGGATGTCGACTCTCATAAGATTTGGTCTGAGGTAAGTCTCCGTCGATAAAGGAACAAACAAACAAAAAATTTTTACATATTCGGTCGGTGAAGGTATTTATAACTATGGAAAAATTTATTTTGAAAAAGATATTAAACTGTGTATAGGAGTCTATTTAAGGGTCTTCATCTTAATATCCTACTCTCTCATAATTAAAAATTTCAGCGAAGTAAAAGGATAAAAGTAGACGGAAGGTCAACCGCCGAGATGTCCGAATCAGTCAGAGGGTCGGTCTTTAATCCTTTGTCCCCAAACTTGGTTCCGTTTCAAGTGTACGTTTCGATCTATAATTTCCCCTCGAAATAGGGGAAATTATAGACTAGGGTGTACGTTTTGATTTATAATTCCCCCTCGACCGGAAATCTGGACGACTTCAAGGAAGTTTAGACTTTAGTGTCCATTACCGTAAGTCAAACGGACTTATTTCGAAGGGGACGTCTCGGTTTGGACCGAGGAGAGTACGAAAAGACCCGAAGGGTGAGGTAACACCTCCTAAGATCTTCCGGTCATAACCCCTCCTGAAATTACTAGGCTCAACCCCACCCCACCCAGTTCTTGGGGTAACTCTTGGAGTACGTTACATTCCTGGCAGAGAATCTATTCAAACACGGACAGGCAGAATCGCGGGTCCCCGACGACATTGTTTCATGGTGTTTGTCCTCCCTAATCTTGTCTTTCCATAACAGAGTGCCAAGACCACCGACCTTCAGACTTTGGTCACACAGCCGCCCAACCACGGAAGTCCCGTTCCCGCAACTCCTCCCTCTCAGACGAGGTAACGAGAGAGAGAGACGAAGGCGACCGGAGTCCGTAGGAACCTAGTATCTACCGGAAGAGGAACATAGAAGGTAGTAGAAGGGAGGTAGACAGAGACACAAGTCTGAAGGGGAAAATGTTCCTACACCAGTAGAACCTACTCCGGGTAGCAGTACTGGAGTAGAATTGAACTAGTAGACGTTTCTGGGTTAAAGATTTATTCTAGTATAGGTGTCGAGGGCCCCCGGTCCTGAGGTCGTAGAAAACTCCACGTCACCTCCCCCGTCTTATGTCAAGTTGGGTATTGCGGGAGGTCTGTGTGTTCGAACACTTATTTTGGTCGACTCCAAATGGTCCCTGAGGTTCCACTCTAAGATAAGATAAGACTGGAGAAGTGAAATAAAAAAACAAATTTAATAAAAATTGTGGTTTCTACAAAACATAACCCCAAATCGGTCAATTGATACAACACTATCAAAGTCCACTTGTCCCTTCCTTGAGTCGACGTGGGTATAAACATAGGTAAGAGGGAGTCACCGTTGGGTGAGGTCATAAGATCGGACCTCTTAAGGTACGTGTCTCCTCGGTCCGACCGATATCAGATACCCTAGCGTTCCTCAGCCTGTGCTGACACACTGATTGAAAATGAAAGTAGGAGGGGGCTTGAGGGGAGGGTAGGTCCGACGGTGTATTGTAACTCGTCTCGAGGCACTCGATATGGTATACTGAAGAAGTGAAATTTCCCTCTCCTTTTGGCTCCGGGTCTCTTACTTTCCGAACCCAGGTCCAGTACCCTTACGTCAGGACCCCTGTGCGGTCCTGACTTCGGGTGTAGAGGACCCGCAAGGGTACCGCAGAGAGACCCTAGGGTCGGGAGATGTCCAGGGCAGGAGACCGCCGACGTCTTTGGTTCGGTTCGACTTCCTCCTGTCCACCAGTCTGAAACTCCCTCCGTCTACCCTCGACCACCACTCACCCCACGGACGGTCCCCGGTGGGACAGGGGTCGTCTGTTTCTTCCGGTGTCGTCGTCCTCAGTCTCACGTCCGGACGCCGTACAGGGTCCCTCCGACCCCGAACACCTGTAGCCACGTTCAGGACCCTTCGTGCCCTCTGCTTGGGACGAGAGGAACATCTACGGAGTTCCACTACGACTACCGCCCCACCCAAGACCGAAGTTAAGGGTGACCGGTTCCGGGGGTCTGTAAATTCTCCCGTCGGTCCTCACCCCCCGTTCCTCGGGAGGAGAGACGACGAGCACGGTCGACGGGTAGGTGTCCTTCGCTCGTACAACCGGGAGGACGGGTCGTCACGGTCGGGTCTCCACGGTTCCGTGGTCCGCGTCGTTTCGGTCGACCGTCGAATAGCCTCTCGGTTCCCGGGTTGGCCGACCGGGTAGACGAGGAGTGACGGTCGACGTACGGACACCCTCCGCCCGGCCGTCGGGTACGTTCACCGGCTCCACGGTCGGTGGCCCACAAGACCCGGTCGACCGTTCGACCGTTCTGACTGGTCACAGGGGTAGACGGTCGGCCACGGTCTACTTACACGTCCCGTAGGCCCGGGTCCCTGGAGCCCCACGGTCGGGCGGACCTCAAGGTTCCGTAACCTCCGGGACCGAGAGAGAGGAGAAGGGAGAGAGGGTATGAGGGAGGACTTCAGACTCTACAACGAGGTTTCCGGGATTCCCTTCCATACCCCTTCGTGCGTCGTCCCGTACCTACCGATCCTTGAACCCGGGGGTCTTGGCATTGTAGTGTCTTACAATCTTCCACCCGTCTTGCCACCAATTCTTGTACTTGAGACCCGAACCTACCGGACCTAGACTTAGGGTCCAGACTGTACTTAATCGACACACTAGAACCCGTCCGGTGAAGTAACGAATATCGGAGTCGAAAGAGTAGACATTTTACCCTTTCATCGTGGTTGTGAAAGTAACCCAATGCCACTCCTAATTTATTCTGTGAATCTACTGGATTCAGAATTCCTGTCCAGGGTCCAGAGTAGGAGTCGACGGGAGAAGAGAAAAACGGAAGTTAGAAAGGGTCGTAGTCTCCTACTCTACCAATGTATCGTGGTGACTGAGGTACCTGTACTTGAACTCGTTTGAGGGCCTATATCACCTTCTGTCCCTTTGGACCACGCGACGTCAGGTACCCCAACGTCTCAGCCTGTGTTGAGTCACTGACTTCTTGTTGAACACAGATTAAGTCCTTGGAGTCCATAGGTGTCGAGTGGAGAAACTTTCGGAGTCTATAGTTCTTTCTGAGACCATAGGGTCTCGGGGACACGCCTCTTGTTATGGACAACATCGACCTCTAGATATTTGGACACTACTTAATTACTCACTTCGTCTGACTCGGAAATATACTGGACCATGTTGGGAAACTCAAACCATTTAGTCGTGAGAATGACAGACGGTTGGTGATTCTCGTTCTTAGAAGTACAAGATTTAGGAAGTAGGATCGATCGTTGAGAACTGAGAGTGAGTCTCGGAGTAATGGGACTAAAACGCATGTCATAATTGTTTCCGTCAATCGACCAAACCAGATGTCCAACCTACGTTGTTTATCTTCCCTCTTCCTTCACTTGTGGAAGTCCATTTTCGTCTACTTCCACCGACGTCTACGAAAACACCCGGCCTTTTTCTTTCCTGACCTTTTGCGGAGCGAATTACAGTTTCGGACTCGACACACCTCAGTGGAACACAACCCCTTTGGGGGGCTGTGTACGTTTGTGAACGTAGAGAGAGACCTTTTAATCACTACGGGGATTACTACCTCGACTCTAAGTCAAGTTCCCGGCGGTAGGTTTACTAGTTTCTTGTCTCACGCAAAACGGCTCTAGGGGTAGGTTTTACATTAAAAGTTTTGCCATTAATTTCTCTCCATTAGCAGGTAGTTGGTCTTTCGAACCGAAGAGTTTGTCGGGCCAGTCCCGTCCAATATGTACGACGACCCTAGGCGACGAGAAACACACCTGCCTCGACTGTTAATCTCTTGAATTCCCTTCTGTTCCCTCTCCCCTGCCACAGCCCCTCTAGTTAGTCTTGCCGCAAAGTAGGACTTGCACTTACAATTGGGGGGGAGTGATGGGCACACTTCCTGGCCCGCCACAAGTCTTGATGAAGTGTAGACATAGGAAGTGGGGCAAACGACCCGAAGAACGGACGATTTCTCCTCCGTGTTCGTGCATACATTTGTCTGTGCGTGTTCCTGCACGTCGACACGTGTTCCCGTGTGCGAGTATGAGTAGGAATACATGTATGTCTGTGCGTGTGTGTGTGCACACGGTGTTTGTGTGCTTCTGTACGAATATGTGTTTGTGTGCACGAATGTATGCAAATGTGTGTCTCTCTGTGTGCGTATGTGTTTACGTGTCTACACGTCCGTACGGGTGAGTACGACCGACCGTACGGGTGTGTCTCCCACGCGCGTGTGTGTGTGTGTGCGGAAATGTGTCTTACGTACGTGACTCTGTGTGTGAATGGGTCTCTCTGTGTGCGTATGTGCTCACGTGTCTGTGCAAGTCCGTGCGTGTGTGAGAAGGTCGGAAAGTTTGTTACTTAGACTTCCGACACAAGGGACAGAACCCAACCAGTCTAAGGTTTACTAAGGTCCCAGTACTAGTAGTATGTCCTGACTACTATGTTTCAGTGACGATGGTAAAGACCCAGTGGACCGACCAGATAAAGTCTGGATGTGGACTGTAGAACGTAGGGTAGGTGGTCGGAGAGATGGAGAAGAAAGGGTAAGGGAACAAGGGAAAAAGAAGGAAAGGGAACGAAGACAAAGGAAAGAAAATTAAAAGCAGAGGATGGTCACTACATGTACCCATGAAAAAGTGACATTTCGTAGTTGTGCCAGGACTGTTATGTTTGGAAGGGAAAGTATAGAGGACGGAACACTGGTGAGTCACAGAATCGTTACTACTGACACTAGTCACGGCTCACCTTGGACGTAGAGGGTCAAACTGTACGTGAACATGTCGTCCACATCCTTTTCCCGGAACTGCAGGCAGTGGTCTTATTTCCGAATTTGTGTAAGACCTTATGCTAGGATAACCGTTATCGGATTCTCTTGGTTTCAACCACAAACCTCGCTCTAGTCGGTCGGAAATGACTCGGGAATGGTCCCCGGTGTGTGAGAGGGACGTCGGGGAGTGAATTAGAAGAGTCGATGTGACACTTGGTACAGTTGTGGGGTAAAATATCTTCACTTGTGAGTCCTTTCCACTCTCCTCCCGTAATCCTGCAAACAGGTCGGTCGTACAACGTCTAGACTCTAAGTCTTGTCCTCTAGACACAGATTTCGGACGTAAGGATTCGGGGTCATGATTCTATGAGTTCTTCGTTATTCCCTCTTTTGTTATTCTCTTTTTTTTTTTTCATTCTCTTTTTTGTGTAGAAACGTCTGCTGACATGTCTTATATTAGGGTAGATATGTTTTTTACTTATACTCCCATGGATTTACTTAAATACCAGAGACAGTGAGAGTGTGGTAGGGAATGGGTGAAAACTGTTTGTTTACCACACTGTATCTCCACTTCCCTGAAAGGGTGCGGTCCGTCGACCCAAGTTCAGGTTGAGACAGATTGACGTGTCGAACACCACAAACGTGTAAAAAGAAGTCGACTGTCGTCTCACTTAACTTGGCTTCTCAACTCCTCCCCGACAAAAATTTCTCAAATGGGTTTCACGGAGAAGACTCTTGGTAGCCCGGACAGGTTCATGGGCGAAACGTGCCGAGATACGTAAAGTCTCCCGTATCCATTACCGCACTCCAACCTCTACTCTCGCAAGACCCGAAGCACTTTATCCTCCGACGACACTTCCCTCCTACGGAGGTCACCGACCGGTGACCCTCTGCGGAGTTTGCGGGGCTCTGGTTCGATGTACCGAACGACCAGAGAAGCGACCCGCGACGTGTGGCGAAAGGGTCCACCCCGATCACCGTTTCTTGAGCGGACGGTCAAGTCCTCTACATCCTCTGGTCCCAAACTAGGGACCCAACCCTTCTAGGGAAAAATATCCCGTACCGTTGGGTCGGGTCATAAAAACGAACCTCTTAGGGTACCTGTCTCCCGGACCACGCGATACCAGGTGCCTCAGTGTCTGTCAACCTACACTGACTTCGCTGAGTCTTGTTGTCCGTGGTGCATCGGAATCCTCAGAAACTTTTGACGTTTACGTGGTGCCCCAACTCCTTTCACGGACTCGACCCTTTTCTTCTGGACCCGAGGTCAGGGCAGAGACGGGGAACGAACGACGGAGAAGAAGAGCCGAGACAAGAGTCGGAGACGGAGACAAGAGTCGGAGACGGAGACAAGTGACTCCTCCCGACTTGAACCGCTCTGTCACCCCTTGTGTTCTGACTGTTTTGAACGTTGAACTTTGTTGGGTGCACTAGAGGGACGTGGAGTCAAAGGAGTAAATACTCGATCTTTACTGTGTTGAGTGGCCCGTCGACGGTAAATGCTCAAGGATCGTACAAGGTCCGTTTCGTTTGACGTTTCCAGGACACCGTTCGAGTACAAGGGGCGGAAGGACGACTTCCGGGACTGACACGCCCGGCGGAGTGTCAGGACTGAGGCGGAAATACCTGCCCTTTCCTCTTCTGGTCTCTGCAGTGCATTGAACGAACTCCAATGTCTCGACAGGCTACTGTTTCATTTCCGACCTCGGTCGGTCCTGATCTTTCTCCTTTCATGACCCGTGTCTTAACTTTCCTTCCAATAGTTACTAGGCTCATCAACTCAAATTTTTTTTCTTTTTTTCGAAGTCACTTCATAAAAACAAAATTTCGCTTTCAATTACGTTTGTTTAGAGACTACTTGTTTTATAGTTTTAAAATTTGTTTCTGTCTTAATCTTACTGACTAAAAAAGGGAAAACGGAGTCCGCGGTTACACTGAGTGTGCCGTGAAATAAATTTTACAAATCTGAAACAAGTAGTACCTAAAAACAAACGTAATTTAAACTTAAAATTTTTATGACGTACTTTCGCGACGAGAACTAATGACTTGAAAAATTCAGGGTCTGCGCCTACGGAGTGAATGGAGTGGGATTAGGACCGGGAGGACCTGAACGAGACGGTTGGGCCCGTGGAACAAGGAAAGGATACAGACAAGTGAGTGGGTAAATAGATAAGCAAATGCGTGTGTCAGTAAGTCGTAAATAAAACCTACAGGTACTAAGGTCCTCGGTTTTTTTTATCGTCACATGTTCTATTAGTACCAAAGACCGAAGGACCGTACCTGTCAAATTGACCTCGTCGTCTACTCCCAGTTTATTAGGGCATTTGTTTAACGTTTATCTTCACACCGTCGACGTCGTTTCCCTTGGATACTCCCACAACTGGTTCTCACCGTTAGTCTCGGTCGAAGGGACTCCTCCACTATAAATCTACGCTACCTCTATTGGTCTGCCCTTACCTAACTTCCATACACCGACTCTCACAAGGTCCGTCTCCTTTCCGTCCACGTTTCCGGGACATCGTTTCCGTCCTCACACCTCCCCCGTAGATCTTTGTGTTCTCCGGTTAGGTCGTAGTATGGCTCTCGGTCCTTCCCACACCTCCGTTCTGTTCCTACCTCGTCACCCGTCCCGGACTCCTGCGTCACCCCTTCCTAAAAGAGAGATCGGGTCCCCGTCGTCCCTCGATGACCTCCCAAACGTCGACCCTCACAACACTGGTCCAGACAAGAACCGCAGTAGGGGAACCAACGACCTACCTCACACGTGCACACTAGTCAGAGAGTCAGCACAGGCTGAGAAACGGTGGGGTACCTGACACCGGGGCGTCCGAGGAGACAGGTCCCCTAAAGGGTCCGTTCTTATGACCTCACCCGACGGGAAAGGAGGAGGTCCCCTTATAAGGGCTGGGTCCCTAGATTAGACGCAGAGAACATAGAGGGCGTAGCGGTCCGTCTAAGAAATGGTGACACGGTGGAAGCTACCTCACATAAAGTCACAACATATACCTTGGGGCTGAGGGATCTAAAGATCAGACCGAAGGGGCAAAGAACGACACACTGACACCTATTGAGTATGTCGTGAACGGAAGAAACACAAAGTCGACGAGTAGACATTTTACCCCATGGTCGGAGAGTCACGACAATCCTAATTCACTCTCCCATTCATAGCCAGAGATGTTACCCGGACTGTGTATCGTTCACGAGACATTTACAACCAGTATTAATAATAATGACTCCTACCTAAAATCCCCCATTTTCTCTTCTACTATCTCTTCGTCTGGGGTGCGAGCCGGGTCCCCACTGCGTCGGACCCGAGGAGACGGATGTCGGGCGGCGGGGGAGTAATCTCTCGCCAAAAAGAAGGACGACGCACGAGGGGCCTCCTCTCCCGTACCACCTCCGACGTCCTTGCGACACTTCCAGAATTTTCTTTAATATCGGACGTATTTTTATAAGTGAGGCCACCTCCCGGAATTTGGTAAGGGGACTCGTAACTTGTCACTGACTCTCACATAATGACACGTAAATTCCACTGCCGTCGGTGGGTTCCAGTCTCTCTTGCCCTTCCCTTCGCAAATTCGTACCTTCAAGGGGATTTATCCTCGTCGGAAGGACTTCGGCGGGGAGGGAGGGTGGGCGGCTCACGGACTAGCGACAGGAGACACAGATGTTGGGGTTCCTATTCTTGTCGGGGACTTTAAGGAATCCCTCGACTCCCTTCCCCTCTCCTTTCTCTCGTCCAGACCCGACCCTTGTCCTCACCCAAGTCTAGAATGGGGCGGCACCAGACCTTCCTGAGAGAATTTTTCAAGACTGGAGTTGTCGTAGTAGACATTCTACCCTCGGCCCGTGGCCGAATCAAGAGTAAAGACCCTTCTGATTTACTCCTTGGACCTTCCGGCACCTGTTTCACGAGTTTTTACTAACAAACAGGAGGAACCTCGAAGAAGAAAAGGTGGAAAAAAAAAAAAGGGAAAAGATTTAAGATTCACTGAAGTGAAGAACCGTTGCGTTCCTCAGAGGGGTCCGGACCTCAGACGAGTAGACATTTCACCCTTGTCATTGTCCTTTCTGGATGGTCGACTCGCCCCCCTAGGCACCTTACAAACCTCGACAACGTACGACCCTCCTGTCCCAGAGTGGACAGCATTACCAAAAACAGAAAAGTGTCGTCTCCAACCGTTACCCCTATCCATCTGGGAAGGAAGG
Organism: Capra ibex; assembly: GCA_006410555.1. Lineage (NCBI taxonomy): Eukaryota > Metazoa > Chordata > Mammalia > Artiodactyla > Bovidae > Capra > Capra ibex. Next base: position 3,822,040 of record SJYO01018169.1, on the reverse strand, counting down.
GGACGACGTAGACCCGTCACAAGGCGGGAACCTTCGCAATCACATCTTCGTATCCCCGGAATTAGGACCTGGAATTACCCAGGTACTTAAGAGACGTAAACTTATGGGTCTAAGTAGTCTAAAAAGTTCACCCAGGGCCGTGGGTCTCCTGATTCCTCACAGAACAAGGTCCATCTTCACGAGACCCGGTCCTGAGTCTTAGGTCTGTACCCGATAGGGACCGGACCCCTTTACCCTGAGAAAACGGTCGATACGCCCGGAGTCACAAGAGTAGATATTTCTCCTCTGTCACCCTACATGCAGTATCCTAATAACCCTCCCAATCACCATGTTACGGAGACTTCCCGAATCGTGTATCATCCTTGTAGCATAGATAATTGAGGAAAAGAAGAAAGGAACTGGAGTCACCTCAGTGGTAGTGGTAGGTTTTAAGAGTTTCCCTTGGTAAGACACCTTATGGACAGTGTCGGTGAAAACCAGTGCCTAGTTATATTTGTGTCCCTTTTGTGAGAGAGAATTAATTCTCTCTGACATTTTTGTTTCTCTTGACTCTCTCGCTTCCGAGGAATAGAGTGTCTTTCGGGGTAGGGATGGTTCCTTACAATGACCGTCTACGTCCTTCCTTCTCTCTCTAAGAGACCAATTTGTCCAAACCACTCGTAACATTTCTTTCTTAATTCGCTGACAGAAAGGACGTCCCGTCCAACGGTAGGAATCGGACACTACACATGAAACTTCGTCGTTCGACCCGAAACTAATGGGTCACAAAGGAAGTCAATGTACCGGTCTCCTACGAAACGACCCGAATCGAAGACATTCTGCGTAAAAAGACCGTAAACCCTCCTCTCCTTATTTTCGAATTTGACGGGAAGAGACCCCGGGGAAGAATGAGAACTTTCAACTACAGAGGTAAAATCGACAAAGTACATACAGAAATAAAATTTACCGAAGGGAGTATCGAGTCGACCATTTCTTAGACGGACGTTACGTCCTCTGGGACCAAGCTAAGGACTCAACCCTTCTAGGTGACCTCTTCCCTATCCGATATGTCAGGTTATAAGAACCCGAAGGGAACACCGAGTCGACCATTTCTTAGACGGACATTACGTCCTCTGGACCCAAACTAGGGACTCAACCCTTCTAGGGGACCTCTTCCCTTTCCGATGGGTGAGGTCATAAGACCGGACCTCTTAAGGTCCCTGATATGTCAGGTACCCCAGTACAAAGGACCGTAAACCCCCCTCTCCTTATTTTTGACCTTGACGGGAAGAGACCCCGGGGAATGAGAACTTTCAACTACAGAGGCAAAATAGACAAAGTAGACATAGAAATAAAATTTATCACGGAAACACAGCAAAAGGAGAAACAGACAAGAACCGAATTACGTAAAGCGTCGGTCACCAAAAGGACTAAAGCAAAGGGAGAACGTTTCAGTGACGTACCTTCCCGAAGGACCACCAGGTCACCAATTCTGAGACGGAAGGTCACGTCTCCCCAACCAGTCCCTTCATTCCAGGGTGTACGGAGGGTCGGTTTTTTGTGTTTGTGTTTTGTCTTTGTTATAACATTGTTCAGGTTATTTCTGTAATTTTTATCAGGTGTAATTTTTTTTTTAGAATTTTTTAGTAACGTACGACCACTAAACGGATTACTCTTAAACGAAGTTGGGGGAGACCCCGCCCACGAATAGGGCTGTGGTCCCCCGACCGGTTCCACTTCGTCCCGGGACGGGGTCCTCGGAAGTCGGTCGGCTTCCTTCGAGGGTCGAAAGGACGACGGGGCATTACTAATCAACCTTAGGTTCTGTCGTTATGTTCTTCACAGCAACCACCCACACTACCTCACGGACGACTCACCCGGCATCTATTCGCGGGCACTAAAGCCTCCTACGAAGTAGTAAAGCGGCACTCTTGTACAATTGCCCACTAACAAACTTACAGAGGTCGATTATCCTATAATAAGTATTGTGAGACCGATCAACCTTACCTTCTACTATTCTTTAATTTAGGAATTACCGAAAGAAATTTCCGCCTGAAAAGGGTCCCCCTGGGCCTTGGAACCCTTAAGCGGGGGACACGGGGCCGTTCCAGAAACACCACCTTTGACCGAAGTTTACTTGGAGGGTCCCTCTACGTTCCCATTTTCCTTCTCCCGTCTTTCGTGAACCGTAATTACACCGTGGGAGACACACGACCCGTGGACCTATAAAGTATGAAACAGGGTCGTTGCACAGACAACACTGGTCCACGATCATTCGGCCATAGTCTCTACCCTCCAACCTCTGAGGTTCTCCACTCAACTGAACGGACTCTAGAGTCAAGACGACAGCCTCGATACTAAACTCGAGGTTTCGTTTGAAGGAGGGTCCTCTGCGTCAAATACCTCTCCCCTCGCCACACTTTCTTCCTCTTCGAGAAACCACTCTGACCTTCCACCCCTTCCTCTTCGGTACTTTGAGCTCTCTCGTGACGTCCCTCCACGTTCCGTAGCCGTTTCCTCCCGTCCGTCGTAGACGAAATTGAAATCCCTAGCAGTCAAAGGTCCTCTGTACGTTTGGTTGTCAGGGGTATAATCAGGGGTACTAAGGACACGAAGACCCAAAGGACTCGACACAAGGGAAGACGGAAAGGTTGTCAATTGAGGGACATAATTTAGGGAAGGACGAACTTTATGGAACTCGTCACTGAGTGGGAACTGTCTCATTGGGTCGTCAGTAAAATATTTGTGTGTACGTGTTAACTCGCCACTGAGTCGGAGTTGTCTCATTAGGTCGTCAGCAAATCATTTGTGTGTGTGTGTGTGTGTGTGTGTGTGTGTGTGTGTCTTAGTAGAGAATTCCTATTGAAGGGTTCTTTTCTTCAGATATAGTTTGTAGGAACCCCTTACACTATAAAGTAGTAGTAGTAGTGAACAAAACGTTGTACCTTTGGTTAGAGGTTCTCAGACTCTTTTCTTTCTCGGGTGAGATAAAACAACAACAACAACAACAACAACAACAATTTGTTGACGAGAAAGGTACACTAATTTAGGAGGAAGATTTATTTTTTCTGTCTTTTCCACCACTTTAAGAAGTTGTCTGGTTTAAGCGAAAGTTACCCCTGAGTGGTGTCGTCGACCGACACTTGCAACTTCTCACCTGCGCAACGAACAAACAAAGGTAAAAACACCCCACGTTGATAGGTCACGAAGGGGTCGGAGGGGCACGAAAAAGAGGACCCAGAGCAGTCGGAGGTGTCACCTTCGACCGAACCAAAAGGTAAACGGTTCAAGTGTTAAGTGGGTCGGTACTCGACACGGAAATTGGTGACGATTTAACAAAGGACTGTCGGGAGCGATGTTAAAAGAGGGAACTGTAAACTAAATGTATACTAGAAATTCGTGACGGTACCGCCATTATCGCTAAACCAATTATAAGGTTTGCGATGGGGGTACGGGGTGTGGAACGTCCCTGTAAAGTAACGACGTCGCACCGTTTTACGTACATGGTTTATTTACATAACGATTACTTTATTTGCCTAATCCCCCTTCTTAGTTAACGGGACGACGGACCTACTCCGTGGTCCTCAATTAAAACAGACCTAGACGTTCCCATCGACAATTATCTTATCCGAAAAATGGATTAATTTCCCTTTCATTTACTTCATGTCTTTATAAGACACTACGTAACCTGCTTAAATGAGGTAAAAGAGAGTCAGAACGAACTACTCACAAATGTCGTGTTATCTTAAGTACCAGAGGGAGTAGGGTGCTGGGGGGTGCAAAAAGAAAAGGAAGAAATTAGAAGTGAACAGAAGGAAAAGAAAAAAAAATTTTTATAGAGTAAAAGAAAGGAAAGAAGGAGGTCGGAAAGAAAATCAGGAAGAAAGGTCGGTAAGTATGTAGATAGTGAGTTGAGGAGGGACATGGTATATAGGTAGGTAGGTAGGTGGGTAGGTAGGTAAAGAAGTAGGTACATTATTTGGTCCCAGAGTTTGGGTTTATAGAAGTCCTCAGTCACTATATTTATTCATTTAGAAACACCAGGAGACTGTTTTATCTTGGTAGTGGTTGTAGTGATAGAGGTACTGACTGTAGGAGTAACAGTTACAACAGTAGTAGTAATAGTATCAAAGGTAGCATAGACAGTGAATAGTTTAGACAGGTGAAAGGGAGGTAGGAAAGTTGTAAATAACTTCCGAATGATACGATCAGTTCTAGGTTGAGTGGAAGACACTGATTCTGTTTTCTGTTTTTCATATCGTTTCTTCAGGGAATCTGGTCAGACACATAGACAAACTGTGGATCTGAGGGTGGGTCCTAAAAAGAGAGAGAAGAAGACCACCTTCGTAACTCTAAGACAACGTTACTAACGTAAACGGTTTCTGACCTTAGTTGTCCACAATCCACTTCGCACCAGACGACGACGACGACGACGATTCAATGAAGTCAACACAGGTCGAGACACGCTGGGGTATCTGTCGTCGGGTGATCCGAGGGGGCAGGGACCCTAAGAGGTCCGTTCTTGTGACCTCACCCAACGGTAAAGGAAGAGGTTACGTACTTTCACTTTTCACTTTCATTTCAGTGAGTCAGCACGGGCTGGGAGTCGTTGGGGCACCTGGCGTCGAAAGGTCCGAGGAGGCAGGTACCCTAAAAGGTCCGTTCTCATGACCTCGCCCCACGGTAAGTCTGGACACCTTAGTCTCCATCCACTCTAGAGATTTTTTTGTTTTCTCTTCCCATTCCCGTATATGTATATATCCTTAAAGTCTCACACAAAAGGATCGTACTCCCACGTGCGTCCTCTGATCTATAGTCACCTTCACTGTCTTATACCGAAGGACTTACCTCTCCAACACTTAATTCTACCTTTTTTGTCTGATCATCTTTCTCCGTAACTTCGGGTCCCGTCGTGGTCCCTGTCGAGGTTCCGGAAGGCTAACCCGTTGAGACTGGACAGGTCCAGTGTACTGACCATTCTCCGTCTCGATCCTAAGATTGGGTCCTAGGTTTCGGGCGTCACTAGGAGGTCGAAGTTGTGTAACCTTAGGGGAATCCTTGAATAAATTGGACGAATAAGAACTCCCACTGTTTCTGAGAAAGGAAACTCAATCCGAGGTGACTCAGAGAAAGACTAATCTGAACCCGGTACCTGAGACAGAAACTGAATGAAAAGGGTCAAAATCGTTCTTAGAACGACCCAGTCTAAATCGGTTTTTAGGGGGTAGGAACCGGACTAGTGGGAACTATAGACTAGTTAAAGGGTTCGGGGACTGTGAACTATAGAACAGTGACACCGGACGGAAGGCGTTCTTAGGATAATTCAGTCAGATCGTTTCTTAATGGGATGGAGAACCATTAAAAGGTAGGTGTCTAAGGTGTATGACGGGGGGAAGTGTGGTTGAGACGAGGAACTGATATTTAAGGGTGAAAACGAACATAAGTAAATCTCAACTCGGGTCAGAGAATGGATAACGTTTTAAGGGCCACATCATTGATACGTGGAGGATGGGGGAAAGAATGGTAAAAATTGTTCACAGACTTATTAGAAAAGAAATTGTTCCTGGGTTCTTAGACGTAAACATTAGATAAAGGGTTGACTAAGACTACGTCCACAAGACGTCTGGTATGAAAGGTTTTGAGGTGGACTCACAACCGACCCGGACAAATCTGGGTAGAACAAAACAAGTAGGTCGTAGGGTATCGGTAAGTCACAACACTACTCTTAATTACCATCCCGACCCCATAACGGTACTTGTAGTGAATGTACGTGTACTAAGAAAAACAAAGACAAATCATTTCTAAATCAAAATAAAAGTTCCTACACTACAGTAGATGAAATTTCCATGTCAGGTGATAGATGGATAACTCGGAGTCTAGAGACGGACTCAGGTCTTTGATCTAAAAATAAAGATCAGTTTACGAGACAGATCCCGGTCAGTAGAGGGTTCTCGGACGAAACATGGTCTATGGTACGAACCTGTGACCCCTACGGCTTCACTTAGTTGGATCTAAAAACAGGGGGACCCTCGAGTTACAGTTTTGGTGTCAGTTAGGGGGGTAAGACGTAGACAACCCGACCTCGGGGATCTTACGTAAATAGTAGAGTAAGTTGACAGAGGAGAAAAAGGGGAAGAGAATGGCGTCTGAAGACGAACACATTTGAAACGACTCTTAAACTCGTCTTTATCATTTATTACTTCGAGGTCTCCCAACGTGATTAAAGGGTCTGTAAATTAGTTATGCCTCGACGGGACAAGTAATGTCGACAGTTTTTATACGTTTCAACAGGTAGACCAGGAGAGTCCATGCTTCGAGACTCGACCTCAGTTGGTCAACGAACCAATTAATGGTGCGGGGTAAAAGGGAGTAAGGCTCCCTCCGAGGAGGTAATTGGTAGTCGATGGTCGAGTTCACATTTCCGTTTGTTATTTATAAACTTTACCGTAACGGACCCGACCCCAGGACTCGTCGTCAACTCAACCCAGCGACGTCTACTCCTTATGTCCACCTCAAAACACCTTCTCGTCGGGGGGAACGAGGAGGGGGATGGTACTCAGAGGGGTCGGGAGTTGGAGGAAGGAAGACTCCGGGGAGGGACGGGAAGTTTATAAATCTGGATAATTTTTGGTAACCCCCCTTTTTACTAGATATGTTTTCGAAACGTATTTTTTCACTAGTTACGTTTAAGGAGACTCCTTTAACGAAGTTGTCTACCTTTGCCGGGTAAACGTTGTTTACGGCGACCGACACGTCTACCATTAATACCCTACATACATTTGTACGTTCGAGACCGTTCGTCTCGTTTGACGTGACGACTTGAGTCGACCGTAGCTCCGGCGGACGGGACCGTGACGGGGACGGGACTGACGGGTCGTCTGGTTCCCAAAGTCTCTTCAGGTCCCCACGGATTCCTGAACCCGAACCTTAAGGTTCTGGACAATCGGGCCAAAGTTAAATTAATATCCAGAAGATCTTTACCAAGGACCCTCGTTTGGTGTGTAGGAGATTAGGGAACCACTTGGTTCCGATACCATCCCGAAGGACCTTCTTTCTTTATATATACAACTACATATGACTCGTGAGTGACATACCGTGTAAGGTAGAGAACAAATTAGAGGTGTTTCTGGGACCGTCCAACCCTAATAGCAATAGCAGTAGTAACGGTGACAAACGTTTGACTCCGAACTTCGTCACTTCCTTAAAGCGGGTTCTAATATTCCGATCCTTCATTCCCTTTCATTCATAGTCAGTCGACAACGACTCATTGCTTGTTACGGTTTCGAGTGACCGAAGTCTGTCATTCATGAATAATAACAAATGTTCGGATACCCAGTCGACCCACCAAGAAGACCAGAACTGACCTGAGCCGATCAGCACTGAACCGAACGAGTACGAAGACCTACGAGATCCTATCGGAACGAATTCAGACAACAAACCGATTGATAACGCGACCCGACCACCCCTAATTCTTCGTTCACAAAAGGTAGGAGGTCGTCTGAGTACCATCTACCCGTTCAAGGTTTCATTTCTTGTCTTTACGTATTCCGGAGAACTCCGGGTCCGAACCTTTTCTGTACGTTAGAGGAGGAGATGGTCTACCGATTAGGCTTGATTTCTCTATCTCTTTATCTGAGGTGAAGGGTTGGCTTCCTTGACATTTCTGTGTAACGTCTACCGTTTGTGTGTCTCTCCTTGTCTCTTGTCCCGGTCAAAACATTCGTCACATAATGTATTCTGAAGTTGAATTTCACAAGGGTCGGGCACTAAAGGTTCCAGTAGGTGCCCTCAGGTAGTAAGGGCCCCGTTTATCCGGAAAATATCAAGTAGAGTGGAATTGACGTTGTGGAAGGTCCGCGTCGGCACTATAATTTTCGTGAACGAAGAACCTTCTTTTCGATACTGTTTGGATCCTTCACATATTTTTTCGTCTCTGTAGGGAATCAGTTGTTCCCAGACACATCAGTTTGGATACAAAAAAGGTTATCAGTACATACCTATACTCTTAACCTGGTATTTGTTCCGACTCACGGTTTCTTAACCACGAAAACTTAGTACCACGACCTCTTCTAAGAACTTACGGGGAACCTGACATTTCTCTCTTTTAGTCAGTTAGGAGTTCATTTAGTCGGGACTTATAAGTAACCTTCCAGACAACGACTTCGAGGTTATGAAACCGGTGAACAGTACTTCGTGTTTGAGCAACCCTTTCTGACTACGACCCTTTCTAACTTCCGTTTTCCTCTTCTCCCGTCGTCTTCTCCTTTGCAAATTATTGTAGTGTGAGTCACCTGCACTTAAACTCATTCGAGACCCTCTATCACCTCCGGTCTCCTCGGATCGCATGACGCCAGGTACCCCAGTGTTTCTCAACCTGTACTGAACCGCTGACTTGTTGTGAGACAGAAGACAGACGTCCATTTAATACCGAGTAGAGAAGGGAGAAGGTCACCAATAATGAGGGGGAAAGTAGGAACCTGTAGACCCACCCTGTCACGAAATTCGTGATTCAAGTCTCAGTCACATAGACTCAAGACGAGGGTGGAGGGAGTGACTACGAGAAAACCCGAAGTACCTTAAACAGTGGGAGGGACCTAAAGTCACAATACAGACACGTTGTTTATTCTACTTCTTCTAAACTAGACTTAAAGGAAGGTGAGTTTAAGAAATACTAAGATACTTACCATTCTCCAAGAGGTCGGGGCCACCAGGTATGGTAGTAAACGGACCGGGGACATCCGTAAACTAAAAACGTCAGATACCTGAATCCTAGGGAAGTCGAAATTAAAAAAGACACGGACCAGACAGAGTTGTTAGACACTTCTTCCATCATAATTGTAACGACGATTCAGTGAAGTCAACACAGGCTGAGACACACTGGGGTGTCTGTCGTCGGGTGGTCCGAGGGAGCAGGGACCCTAAGAGGTCCGTTCTTGTGACCTCACCCAACAGTAAAGGAAGAGGTTACGTACTTTCACTTTTCACTTTCACTTCAGCGAGTCAGCACAGGCTGAGAATCGCTGGGGTACCTGTCGTCGGATGGTCCGAGGAGACGGGTACCCTAAAAGGTCCGTTCTCAGGACCTCACCCCACGGTAACGGAAGAGGCTCATAATCGTAATGTGGGTGAAATGACCACTCCGCTGACTCCGAATTTCTTAACTTCCCTGAACAAACTTTAGAGTCCCAGAAACACCCACTGGACCTCTGTCTCAGGTGTGGAGGACTGGAGGTCGGGTGACTTCCTCTGGTCTCTGGTGCTACCCCGGGATTAGACCTTGATCTCGGAGAGGTCCAAACCGGGGTCAAAACAACTTAGTGGGTTAAAGGAGTAGGATGTCTACAACGGCTCTTCGGTCTAAGATGAGGGGCTACAGGAGTCGAGGAGGACGTAACTAGAAGTCGAAATACTCCCACTGTCCGGTATGGAAAATTAACGTAATAATGTAGAAATACCAGACGACTAACTCGTCCAGCGGAGGCGACCCGTCGACCCGGGACCTTAAATATACGCCTTGACTTTGTAAATAACCTTAGTATAACTATTTCCGTATAACACTTTTCCGGACACTGAGAATTCTTCTCTGTCCCCAGGAGTCCTCCGTCCCCCTCTTTCGTCCAGTTGAATGAGGGTTCCTCTCTCAGCCAGTGAGTACTCTATACTCCGTCGTCAAGGGAGATAAGAGACGAGTTGAGAAATTATAAGGGAGAAAGTAGTCGGACGATCCAAGACGATCCTTTCTCGTTCACGGACCTTTTCGACATCTCTCTCCCCGACCCTCTAAAGATTTCTCCCCGTTATAAGGGTAAGAACTGTTCAACCGTAACTTCCACCCCCGACGAGGACGACACTCTACCCCCCACAGGAAGTCCATCTCCGAGTCGTTCTTGTTTCTGTCTGTCGTCTCTGAGGAGGACCTCCTCTAGACACTCCTTTGATAGGTCGGACGAACGACTGATGTGAACTCGAAACTTATACATGGCACGATGGGAGTTGGGTTTGACTAGGGGAGGTTAAATTAAACGTCTGCACAGATAACGTCCTCAGTTGTCTGGGTGGAAGGGTCTCCGAGTCTTACGGAACCCCAGTAGAAGATAGTTCAGAAGGGGACTTAACTACATATTTACACATATATATAGATATAGACCGACGTGGTCCTGAAGTGACGGTGTACGTCCGAGACATCAACACCGTACACCCTAGGGAAAATACTCAACACCGTACACCCTAGGGATAATACTCAACACCGTACACCCTAGAAAACCGAAGAGTCCACCGAGTCACTAGTTCTTAGGCGGACGTAAGATCCTCTGGGTCCAGAAACTAGGGACCCATCCCCTCTAGGGGACCTCTTCCTTTACCGGTGAGTGAGGTCTTAAGAACGGACCCTTCAGGGTACCTGTCTCCTCGGACCGCCCAACGTCGGGTACCCCACTGTCTCTCAGTTCTGAGCCGACTCTCTGATTTGTTGTTCCGCCCCTAGAAACCGACTCCGTACACTCGAGAATAAGCACCGTACACCCTAGACCAAGGGGCGGGTTCTTAGTTTGGGTGCGGGGGACGAGACCCTCGTACCCCAGAATCGGTGACCTGGTGGTCCCTTCGGGGAGGGGGAGGTGAGACTTTGGTGACAATCGTGCACCCGGCATGAAAAGTTATAAAACTCTCTGAGACTCGAGGACAACTCGAAGTGACAAAGATGAGACGCACTCGGGGGTAGTCGAGGGGAATCTAGCACAGTCATGCGGAACCTTATTTCAGAGACAGGTCGAAAGAGGAAGAATCTTCTAGAAGGGACTATTGGGACAATTTTTAGTTGTAGGAGCGGAGTGTCGTGACAGATGACGGACTAGGACGAGAGAAAAAGTAAAAATTTCTAAAAAATTTTACACCTGATAAAAATTTCAGAAATAACGTAAATAATATTGTAACGAAGACAAAATGCAAAACCCGGAGTTACGTACGCGTTGAAATCGAGGGGTCGGTCCCTAACTTGGACACAGGGGACGTAACCCTCCGCCTCAGAATTGGGGACCTGGTGGTCCCTTCAGAGGACGAAACAAAAAGAAGTCTTACGAAGAGAAGTGGATGATACGAGATCTTAAATAATAATAACAATTGAAAGAGAGGGTGATTTTACATTTAAGGACCGCCCGTCCCTGAAAGGTTAACAAAATAAGTGACGACATAGAGGTCGTGACCCTTGTCACAGACCGTATCCTATCCACGAGTTATTTATAAACAAATTACCCAAGTACTTGTTTAAACCAACGTCGGTCCAGGACCCCCCGGGAAGTTACAACGTGACCCCCGACCTTGAACATGGAACTTGAGATTAAAGGTGGGACTTGGTTTACCAAAAACACCTCGGGAGTGTACGGAAGTTCCATTAGTCATACGGAAGGACCTCTAGACTTAATCATTATAGTACACGGTCCCTCAGTTGGGATTTACTCCTTAAACCTTCTCCTTATCGAGTCCCCAATTAAACTTACATAAAGGCACAGAGTTGTGGTCGTGTAAGATCCTTTCTCCTTAACGAAACGTATCATTTACCACAAACGAGACATCGAAGAAAGAATTTCATACTGGACCCAGCAGACAGAAAAACTAGGACTTTCCTGAAACCATGGTCCTCCCTCCCCAGACACCACGTCACAATTAACCACAGTTGATTAACCTGGAGCACACACTTGAGGAGGTCCGGTATTCGGTGGGTGTGAACCCAGTCACAACTTTACTGGTATCAAGAAAAGACTTCACGAAGGTGGAAACTACTTTTCGCTACCGAGTACCGGTTCAAGTGGAGGTCCCCAGAGAGAAATTCCCCCCCGTCTCCTCTATTCTTAAAATCCCAACCCCAAGAGTCAACCTCACCAGTCTACCGTTCGGAATTCCGTCTGTCGAGACCCAACGTCAGAACCAAGTCGGTGTGTGATCGACACACTGCAACCCGCTCAGGAACTGGTACGTCCCTGAATCACAGGAGTAGACACATCATCCCTAGCATCTCGAAAAAGACATACTGGCCCCCCTCCCCTACCTCATTGATCCGTGTATGGTCCATGCATACGTCTAAGGGTTTTCACAGAAGACCTTCACACGAAGATCTGTACGTACTCGTTAACGACTTACTTATTTACCTCCATAAGGTAAGTCTCCAATGGCCCCACGTGTCACAGGGGTCTGTTCTTTCAGCCGTCCTGAACGCAACGAACTGGGGAACCCGTAATTTTCACACCTCCGACAAGTACTTCTTAGGGTTTGAACTTCTTTGGGTACGATAGTCCTTGACTCCCTCAGAAACTCTCTGAAAAGTAAAACTTCCCCTCAACTTAGTTCCGGGTCTCTCCCTTTCCCTACCCCGGTTCCTGTGTGTCGTTCACTCCCCGTTCTAACTCCAACCTGAGTTCCACGGGAAAAAGGATGGTACACCGGTGGGGTCGGAGAGGTGTCCACAAAAGGACTTTTACGTGTCCTCTCTTCTCCCGTCGTAGATCTGGATACCAGGCCTGTGAATCAAGTCTTCTTCTTTTATTCGTTGTGAGAGCCCGGGGGAGGACTGGATTCGACGTCCGGGCCCTTTAGGTGTTCCGTCTCCTATCTGTTTCTGTTTGAAGTGCTCCCCAGTTCTCTACGTTCTTTTCCGTCCGCGTCATTAATTATTACGAGTCGCCATCTAACACAACCCCACTCGTGACTCTGCGGATAACTAGTCTCTCCATTTGTGTTTAGGGCAGTCCCAGGGCAGTCGGGACCCAGTTATACGAAGGTATATATTTCTACGGCCCTCGCCAACGACTATGACCCCTCCAGAATTAGTCCCGTCAGCTCTCTCTCGAGAGTAGAGCACCCGAGTGGGTCGGGGAGCCCCTACACAGACGGGACGCTCGGTGAGATGACATCCGCGACAGATAGGTACGTAAACAAGTAAGTAAGTATGTTGTACGAGATCTACGAAGGACGTATAGTTCGCCGAACCTCCGTGATCCTATCTCGTCACCCGGTCTTCCGTCAGGAACGGTGTCACCCCGAGTGTCTTATCTGTTTACTTATGAAAGTCTATAACAACTCACGACGCTTCTTAGTGTCTCTCTCCATCCACCTCTCGTCCACCTTCCTCTACCGCAGAACGACTCTGACCTACGAGTCCCTTGTCGAGAGACTTTTCCACTGGAGACACGACTCTAGGATTACTCCTCTTCCTTGGTCGGGGTACTTGTGTCTCGCTTCCCACGGGGTCCAAATCCCTTGTCGTACACGTTTCCGGGACCCTACCCCTTCTCGAACCCTACAACCTCCTTGGCTTTCCTTATTCCAAAACAAGGTTCACTACTCCGGTACTCCCACCACTCGGCCGGGGACAGTCACTCCCGGGGAATCGCTCCTCCGTAAGTCAGTGGACCTCAATCCCTGTCCGAAGACCGACCTCAGACCGTCTGGGTCAGGACGAACTCACACCTCGAGACAAGGTCGAAGAGGGTAATACCTTGGAGACAAAGGAACAAGTGTTGTGGGTCCCGTACCCGGGACTGGAAGGTAGCGACTGTAAGACCGGAAGAAGATATCTGCACACACGCACGTACGAGTCAGTGAATCAGTACAGACTTAGAAAACGCTGGGGTACCTACCATCGGACGGTCCGAGGAGTCAGGCACCCTAAGAAGCCCGTTCTTATGACCTCACCCAACGGCAAAGGAGGAGGTCCCCTGAGAGGGGTTGGGTCCTTTCTTTGGGTAGAGACGACTCAGAGGACGGACCCGTCCGTCCAAGAAATGGCGACTCGATGGACCCTTCGAGAAGGTTCTTATACTCTACGTTTATCTATTGGAGATGTGCGTAGTCAGTGATTAGGTGTACATCCTTTCGGAACTGGTGATCTGGTACTCCGAGACCACTGGTACGAGACACCCACCGTCCACTGGTGTGGCTCCCGTCCTCCGGGTTGCTTTTGGGTCCCTTACCGTCTCCCGTAGGAGCCCCAGTTCCAGTGGGTGGGGCAGTCACGGTCTAGAGGTGAACAGACTAGGGATCCACAGAGTCGGTACTTTAATCTTCTACGAACGAGGAACCTTCTTTTCGATACTGGTTAGATCTGTCGTATAAGTTTTCGTCTCTGTAATGAAACGGTTGTTTCCAGGTAGATCAGTTTCGATACCAAAAAGGTACATACTTACACTTTTAACCTGATATTTCTTTCGACTCGCGACTTCTTCACTACGAAAACTTGACACCACGACCTCTTCTGAGAACTCTCAGGGAACCTGTAGTTCCTCTAGGTTGGTCAGGTAGGGTTTCCTCTAGTCAGGACTTATAAGTGACCTTCCTGACTACGACTTCGACTTTGAGGTCATGAAACCGGTGGACTACGAATCTTGACTGAGTAAACTTTTCCGGGACTACAACCCTTTCTAACTTCCCTTCTCCTCTTCCCCTGCTGTCTCTTACTTTACCAACCTACAGTAATGACTGAACTACCTGTACTCAAACTCGTTCGAGACCCTCAACCATTACCTGTCCTTTCGGACCACACGACGTCAGGTACCCCAGTGTTTCTCAGTCTGTACTGACTCACTGACTTGACTTGACTCCACAGAGTCTACGGTCCCTACTGGAACCCCTTTGGTCGACCAGACTGGGTAGAGTGGACCCCTTGGTCGTGTCCGGGTACCGGGGACCTCCTATGTCCAGAAGACTCGCTACGATCGATTTGACTCGAGGTAGGTAGTCAGAACCACAGACTCATCCCTCTCTCCACCATCAATACCTACTCTACCCTCTCTCTCGTTTTGAGTCTTTTCGTAAGCGGACTCTTGCTGTACTGGACGTCCAACCCTCACGTGTGCACACGTCGAGACAGACCCCCTACCTCTACACACACAACCACGTCTGTGTGTGCATACTGAGGGACCCGGACACACTCTCACTTACGTTTACGGCCCTTCCGCCCCCGACTCAGATCGAGGGAGGGCCGACTTAGGGGTCGTGGACCACGCACCACGCTCTAGTTATTTGTAAACATCTCACTTACGTATTTACACACGAGCGCACCTTTTCAGTCTCAATAGACAAAAGATTGAACTGTTAGACAATAAACTCGAAAGACGGGTCCTTTATGTAACTCTTTTATGAACCGTAACACCAGGTGTGGGTGGCAAAGAAAAAAATTTAAATAAAAATTTTCAAAATAGTTACCTGTTGTATGTATGTACTTTCACACGAGTAGTGGACACATGTAGGATTACCTGACAGTGTTTTACTCGTGGGTTCTCCCTCTTATTCGTGCAAAGGTCGCGGGCATTCGACGGAGCCCGGGACGGATCAATGATAGGAGGTGCTCATTGGACAGAAGGTCGTTGCATCTGATCAAGACGACGAACAGAGCTGTGAAGTGTGTTTACGTTAACACGTTGGCCATGAGTAGACACAACCGGAGGAAGCGAGTTATAATACAAACACTTTTAGTCGGTCTAACGGGTTCCCTTCAACATCTGACAAATAAAAGTAAAAATGTACCGTTCCAAACCGTTTAAACAAGACCTTTCTCGGTCTCTCATTTATGAACTCCGAGACGTCCGATATGATAAAGAAGACGTTGACGAGTAGAAACGGTCAATCACGTTTTCGGCGGCATCTGTCATACATCACTTACCTACGCCGACGTAAGGTTATTTTGAAATAACTGTTCTGTCCTTCACCAGCCTATACTGTCACCCGACCTAAACGGGTAGAGCAGTACACCATACGGAAGGACCCGCATACCACGTTAGAAAGACAAATTTACCAACTGTCTCTAAGTCCATCAAGAGTCAAAATCCAACAAGGTTTCTTACGACGACACTGACACGAGAGTGGGTAGAAAACCGTGTGTATATAAGAGTAAAAACAACACGCGTATGGATCTACACCCTAGAGACCCAGGATCCTCCATGACAATCTACTCCTTGCCATCGTGACTACTAGGAGATAATCCACTCGAGAACCCAAAACTGACACGTAGACAAAGGGGGCGAAGGAGGTACGACAACGAAACATAATTTCATCCCTTTCACAATCAGCGAACCAGCATAGGTTGAGAAACACTGGGGTACCTGACATCGGGCGGTCCCAGGAGACAGGTACTGTAAGAGGTCCCTTCTCACGATGTCACCCACCGGTAAGAGAACAGGTCCGCTAGAAGGACTGAGTCCCTAGCTTGGACCTAGACGACATAACGTCCGTCTAAGAAATGGCTGACTCGGTGGTCCGTGGCGAATAAAGACGGAGTCCTGGACCGGAGTCCCCGACGTCGTAGTGACGTCTGTGTCCCTTCCGTCAGTGGTTGAACGTACTTTGTTTCGCCTAGACACCACGTCGGACCCCGACTTCCTCACCGTCGTGGTGCTGGGTCTTCGAGTTTCCCTTGGTGAGTCCACCGTCCAAAATATTCGAGTCGAGAAGAGTAACCATGTAAAGGAAAAGGACGGTAAAGTAGAGGGTAAAGGAACTGGCGTTATCGGACGTAAAGTACTGTTCGTTTCTTCCGGAATAAATGTTTTACTTTCTTTTAAACCCAGAAATTCTTCCGATCAACCTTTGACGACTGGAGACAAAGATTGGTTCCACTGGACAAGTCACTCCGGGTACAAGGGAACTCATAGAAGGAAGTTTCTGGAGGATTGGATCGGGGAGAGTCGAGTCGGGTCTTTCGGCTGCCTATACTGACCCAAAACATTCGTGATCGAAAGGTCGTAAGGAACCGGTACCACCCCTTGTCGTACGTTAACCTGCCGATTTTTGTTTGAGCAAGCTCAAGTCTGAGACGGACCTGGGAGTTGTAAGACATTGGACCTGTCTAATAAATCAGAAGGACACTGAGGTGATGATATGTAACGGAGTAGACTGAGAGGGTCTCTGTTAGTCCGTCGTCCGTGCCAATGGTAGGAGCGAACTGTCTAGGTCTTTACCTCCCAAATCTTTGCTGTGTCTGGACGAGCTCCTGGGTGGGTACAGACGAGGGACCTGAGAGTACAATCTCTGGTAGACAACGAGACTTCGCGATTGGGGTGAATACGCGGTTTTACCAAAGGAAACCTTTTCAGTGGTAAACACGAAAACTTCAGGACCCAAACCGATTAGTCCTCGTTAGAGGAAAAGAACCTCTTTATTAAGTCACAACCTACGTTAGTACCTTTTTCACTCAGGGGAGGTTTAAGAACGTTACTCTGTCAGTCACGACTCCTGTTTTACAACTCCAGAAAACTCCTCTGCCACGGAGAATCATTCACCTCTACGAAAAAAAAGGGGGGGAGTCACCTTTTTGGACGACAAAGTTTAAACGTTGTTGACGGAAAGACAAGTCTAAGACCGCGCCTCGCCCTAAAAGTACGGTACCCGGTAGAGACCACAGTCCCGAAAAGACTACGCGAGGTGGTTAAAACTCGTAGTTCCGTCGGTCCTCACTTCGACCATAAACGTTTACATAAAGGTGAAGGAGTCTTTATTGTCTACAAACGACCTTTTTTAATTTCAACGGATCAACTAATACTCGATAGTCTTCGTTCCGTGACCGACAGGAGTCGGTCAGGAGGTGAAAGGGGTGCTGCCACAAAACAAGACAGCCGTTTGAATAGTTCACTCAGATCACGAAAACAACCGTAGTGGACTTTTCACACGGGCACCTTAAATGGGCATCCTTCGACCGTCTGCCAAAAGACAGACCCACAAAAACACTTAATTAGACCAACTTTTTTGACAGCCCTTCCCGACCCAAACTTCAGACTGGTTCTCTAGTGGGACACGAACTCTGAACAAGAAGTTCGTAACTCGCGTATTCCTTCGGAAATGTAGCTACGACCTCATTTTGGTCTTACCGCGGGGTGTGAGCCTTCACCGGTAAAAGTAGGTGCCTGATGACTTCAACCCTCACCACCCCGTACCCACTGAACCTCCAGTTCGAGTCTCGAGACCTTCCAGAACTTTGATGTCTCTCACCGGACACCTAGGACCTTGTAGTTTCTTGGGGGTCAGACTCTGGGTCTCGGGTTCGTATGTACCTGACAGGCGGTTGGTCTCCGGTTCCCACCCCTTCGGGAGGAGAAGAGCCCATCGGACTCAAATCTATCTACACTTCGTCCTGGTGATACAGTACGTTCTTAGGGACGAAGGCGGGCGGGAAAGGGTGGACCCTAAAACACCTTCTAGTAAAAGAATCAGTAAAGGCCGCCCGACAGGTGTTCCTCCACCCGTTTGGGAACGGTCGAGCAGAACTTCGACAAACTTTCCCACAATGTCTCTCCACGTCCCTACACAACCGTTTCCGTTGACGTGTCTTGGTAGGTTCCTTGTTTAGACGGACACCCTTTTCCCAGTTCTAACGAGGTCGGTAGCTGTGACCTCTTCGGTTTCGGTGAACAGGAGTGGCGGAGCCGGACCGACATCTATGCTGGGCTTCTCTCGTGGAGTGACCACAAGGCCCGGGAGCCCACGTGCCAGTCGGAGCCCATTACTCGTCGGATCCGACACTCACTCCAAACCTCAGCTTTAGGTAGACTCCGGAGAGAGGGACGGTCACACATATCGAATTATTAACGAAGGCACGAGGGTGACGTAAGCCCAAGTTCTCTTCGCGGTCGGGGAGGTCGTCGTAATACGTTTAGCCCGGGTCACGCAAGGCCGCCGCCGTCGCCGTATATCTTATACATTTAAATACCACCACCACCGCCTCCGCCGACGAATTCTGTCTTCTAAAGAGTTACTACTTTAATCTAAAAGACCTTTCTTCGAAGGCTCCTGAGCAGAGGACAAGGGGACGGAACACGACACGGCATCGGTGGTTTGGCCACGAGACCCTTTATTAATTGACTCAATGTCCGAGCTTGGATAAAAGGTCTTTTTCTTTTTATTTATTTCTTTCTTCCTCTCTTCTTTATCTGGTCCAACATGCTCCGGTGTTGTTTAGGTATGAAGTGCCTCGTACAGTTGTCCTTCCCTCCGACCCTCCTCCCTCCGCCCGACACCAACCGTCCTCCTTGACTGTGTTTCACCCCTCTCGCAGGTGGAGGGGGACCGGGCATGCACCCGTTCTCACCCTCCTACCTGGACCGAAGACGAGGTCCGATCGTGGTGACGAAAAATAGACGAAATACATGGACGGAAGAGGGGGTCAAAACAAATGTTCTTTCGTAAATGCAGTAAAAATTTTTTAACTTTCTAGTAAGTACATCTGGTCTAGTTCGAACTTGTACGTAGTCTGAATGGCCCTACCGAACAATTTGTGTCTGACGCCTCACGAGGAGGGTCTCAGAGTCGCAGCCAGGTCCCTCCCGAGTCTTTACGAGTAAAGGTCGTTCGAGGGCCCCCTACCACTACGGCGACCGGGGCCCTCTGTCCGACTCTCAGTGACGAGATCTGACTTCAGACATAACCTTTCTGCCCCCGGGTTTCTCAATCCACTGACTGACGTTCAGTGGGTCACCTCTGTTCTGGTCCCACGTCTCGCCCGAAAAGTAGTAGTAGTGGTAGTGACAGTGACCGTAGTAGAAACACCAGTGAGAAGAGACGACTCTCGAAAGGTACACGGTCCGTGTATATAAGGAAGTAAGTCAATCGGGAACCGGGATTAAGATGTGTCCTCGACGTGTCAATAAGGGTTGCTCCAAGGACAATATCTGTCTTACGAACACAAGGGGGAAGTTTAAGGTCGTAACTTCGGTATTGGGGATCACACTACCATAAACCTCCACCCTCGAAATTCTCCATTTATCCAAATAAAAATTACACAAAAATTTATAACTAACCTCTAAGAAAACAACTTCATAAATAAACTTACACAATGTTATAAAGAAGACAAAACACAAAACCCAATAAAACCGGAACTTCGTGTGTCCGAGAATCGAGAGGGTTGATCCCTAGCTAGGGTGTGAGGGACGTAACCTTCCATTTCAGAATTGGGGACCTGGAGGTCCCTTCAGGACCATTTACCCAAATCTACTCCAGTACTCCCACCCCTGGGGTATTACGCTAATCACAGGATTATTACCATTTTTTTCCATGTTTAACGACAGAGTATGTATGTGTATATGTACGTATAAGAGAGAGGTGCGTGTGTGTGTCTCCTCCCCTCCAGTGTGTGTCACTCCTCCGTCGGCGGATATTCGGTCTTACTCTCCGGAGTGGTCTGTGTCTTAGAAGGCTGTAGAACTAGAACTTAAGGGTTCCGAGGTCTCAACGTTCTTCATTTAAATAGGAAACTCGGTGAGTCGGAAACCATAAACAACATCGTCGCGTTTGGTTGATTCTGGCAGCGATTCCGAGCTCAAATTCTCCGAAGTAGAGGCCTAGGAGTCCAAAGAATAGACATTTTACCCCTGTACACTGGTCACAACCCTCCTAAGTCACTCTACAATACGTGTTACACGACCCGTGTCTCGGATCGCGATGTCTTCTCCGAGTCAATGACCTAATATCAGCAGTCAAGTCAAGTCAAGTCAGCGAGTCAGCACAGGCTGAGAAACGCTGGGGTACTTAGCGTCGTGCGGTCCGGAGGGACAGGTAGTGTAGAGGGCCTCAAGTGAGTCTGAGTGCGGGTAACTCAGGTACTACGGTAGGTCGGTAGAGTAGGAGGCAACAGGGGAAGAGGAGGAGGGGGGTCAGGGAGGGTCGTAGTCTCAGAAAAGGTTACTCAGTTGAGAAGTGTACTCCACCGGTTTCATGACCTCGAAGTCGAAGTCGTAGTAAGGAAGGTTTCTTTAGGGTCCCGACTAGAGGAAGTCTTACCTGACCAACCTAGAGGAACGTCAGGTTCCCTGAGAGTTCTCAGAAGAGGTTGTGGTGTCAAGTTTTCGTAGTCAAGAAACCGCGAGTCGGAAGAAGTGTCAGGTTGAGAGTGTATGTATGTACCGGTGACCTTTTTGGTATCGGAACTGATCTGCCTGGAACCAGCCGTTTCATTACAGAGACGAAAACTTATACGATAGATCCAACGAGTATTGAAAAGAAGGTTCCTCATTCGGAGAAAATTAAAGGACCGACGTCAGTGGTAGACGTCACTAAAACCTCGGGGGGTTTTATTTCAGACTGTGACAAAGGTGACAAAGGGGTAGATAAAGGGTACTTCACTACCCTGGCCTACGGTACTAGAAGCAAAAGACTTACAACTCGAAATTCGGTTGAAAAAGTGAAAGGAGAAAGTGAAAGTAGTTCTCCGAAAAATCGAGGAGAAGTCAAAGACGGTATTCCCACCACAGTAGACGTATAGACTCCAATAACTATAAAGAGGGTCGTTAGAACTAAGGTCGAACACGAAGAAGGTCGGGTCACAAAGAGTACTACATGAGACGTATATTCAATTTATTCGTCCCACTGTTATATGTCGGAACTGCAGGAGGAAAAGGATAAACCTTGGTCAGACAACAAGGTACAGGTCAAGATTGACAACGAAGGACTGAACGTATGTCCAAAGAGTTCTCCGTCCAGTCCACCAGACCATAAGGGTAGAGAAAGTCTTAACAGGTGTCAACTAACACTAGGTGTGTCAGTTTCCGAAACCGTATCAGTTATTTCGTCTTTATCTACAAAAAGACCTTGAGAGAACAAAAAAGGTACTAGGTCGCTTACAACCGTTAAACTAGAGACCAAGGAGACGGAAAAGATTTTGGTCGAACTTGTAGTCTCTCAAGTACCAAGTACATAACGACTTCGGACCGAATCTCTTAAAACTCGTAAGGAAATGATCACACACTCTACTCACGTTAACACGCCATCAAACTCGTAAGAAACCGTAACGGAAAGAAACCTTAACCTTACTTTTGACTGGAAAAGGTCAGGACACCGGTGACGACTCAAAAGGTTTAAACGACCGTATAACTCACGTCGTGAAAGTGTCGTAGTAGAAAGTCCTAAACTTTATCGAGTTGACCTTAAGGTAGTGGAGGTGATCGAAACAAGCATCACTACGAAAGATTCCGGGTAAACTGAAGTGTAAGGTCATACAGATAGAGATCTACTCACTAGTGTAGTAGTACTAATAGACCCAGGACTTCTAGAAAAAACATGTCAAGAAGACACATAAGAACGGTGGAGAAGAATTATAGAATTATAGGTATGGTAAAGACAGGAAACAACTCGGGTAGAAACGTACTTTACAAGGGAACCATAGAGATTAAAAGAACTTCTCTAGAGATCAGAAAGGGTAAGACAAGAAAAGGAGATAAAGAAACGTAACTAGCGACTTCTTCCGAAAGAATAGAGAAGAACGATAAGAAACCTTGAGACGTAAGTGTACGAATGTAGAAAGGAAAAGAGGAAACGAAAAGCGGAGAGAAGAAAAGTGTCGATAAACATTCCGAAGGGATCCGTCGGTAAAACGTAAAGAAAAGGTACCCCTACCAGAACTAGGGACAGAGAACATGTTACAGTACTTGGAGTAAGGTATCAAGTAGTCCGTGAGATACATAGTCTAGATCCGGGAATTTAGATAAAGAGTGAAGGTGACATATTAGTATTCCCTAAACTATATCCAGTATGGACTTACCAGATCGTCAAAAGGGATAAAAGAAGTTAAACTCAGACTTAAACCATTATTCCTCAAGTACTAGACTCGGTGTCAGTCGAGGACCAGAACAAAAGCAACTGACATATCTCGAAGAGGTAGAAACCGACGTTTCTTATATTAGTAAGACTAAAGCCACAACTGGTAGACCACTACAGGTACACATCTCAGAAGAGAACACAACAACCTTCTCCCACAAACGATACTGGTCACGTAAAAGAACCGTTTTGAGATAATCAGAAACGGGACGAAGTAAGGCGTAAGGTTCCGGTTTAGACGGACAATGAGGTCCACAATGAACTGAAGGATGAAAACGTAAGGTCAGGGGATATTACTTTTCCTGTAGAAAAAACCCCATAATCAAGATTTTCCAGAACATCCAGAAGTATTTTGGTAAGTTGAAGTCAAAAAAGTCGCAATGACCAACCCCGTATCTGAACCTATTGACACTATAACTTACCAAACGGAACCTCTACTTGTCTCTAGTAAGACAGCAAAAACTCTAACGTAGGTTCATGACGTAAAGCCTGAGAAAACAACTGGTACTACCGATGAGGTAAAGAAGACTCCCTAAGGACGGGTGTCATCATCTATATTACCAGTAGACTCAATTTAAGTGGGTAAGGTCAGGTAAAATCAAGTGACTAAGGATCTTACAACTGCAAGTGAGAACGGTAGAGAACAAACTGGTGAAGGTTAAACGGAACTAAGTACCTGGACTGTAAGGTCCAAGGATACGTTATAACGAGAAATGTCGTAGCCTGGAACGAAGATAGTGGTCAGTGTAGGTGTCGACCCATAACAAAAACGAAACCGAGGTAGGGAAGTAAGAAAGACCTCAATAAAGAGGTGACTAGAGGTCATCGTATAACCCGTGGATTACTGGACCCCACAAGGAGAGAACCATAGGATAGTAAAACGGAAAAGTATGACAAGTACCCCAAGAGTTCCGTTCTTATGACTTCACCAAACGGTAAGGGAAGAGGTCACCTGGTGTAAGACAGTCTGGAGAGGTGGTACTGGGTGGGCAGAACCCAACGGGACGTCCGTACCGAACCAAAGTAACTCAATCTGTTCCGACACCAGGATCACACTAATCTAACTGATCAAAAAACACTCATACCAAAGTCACACAAGCGTGAGACTACGGGAGAACGTTATGGATGGTAGAATGAACCCAAAGAGAATGGAACCCGTACCCCATAGAGAAGTGCCGACTTCTCTATCAGTAGTCATAACAAGAAATTAACAACAATAATTAACCTACCACCTCTGACCCCGTATCTCACCCCAGTACCTCACTCGAACCCTTATTCTTACTCCTAGAACACATGTGTCAAAGTTCGGGATTTGAGTGGACAATACTCTGAACGTACATCCTGTGAGGAGAAGAGATTCTGGGTCGAAAACGTTTTTCTCACCTACCCCGAACCACCAGGGTCCTGTACGGGTCAAGATGATAGAGACTAAGGTAGTAAGGTTTCCACCCCGGTAGGGAGTGGGGGTACAACGAGGTCGTGCCGACAGGAGGAAGAGGACCTGACAACGAGTCGGAGGAGGACTGGAGGAACGGAGGTCAGAGTGGGATAGAGGTGAAAAGGTTTTCAGAGTCTCCCGTTAGACTATGAGTTTGGGAAGTCGTCGACAAAGGGAAGAAACCTAGTTCAGATTCGTAGAGTCGGACCGTAGGTTTGAGGAAGTGCGAGACCAAGGAGAGTCGGGGAGTAGAGGACGCAGAGGAAGAATGTGGGACAAAAGGTCATTTTACGTGTTCAAATACAGTTGGGAGTCCGTGGTGCGAGAAAGGATGGAAACAAGAACGACGAAAGACGGACCACGAGGCGGGGACGAGAAAGAGAGAAACAGACATTTGACAACTTGAAGTCACGAGTCGAGTCTATACAACCCGGGACTCTTTGGAAGGGATTGGATGGAAGAAGGACAGAGGTTGGGGTCCGAGGACCTATAGGAAGGAGCCTCAACGAACCTCCATAGAGCAGGACCATGAATTGTGAAAGATCACATTTCCGAAAAGGGGATCTCTCACCGATCGAATTTTCCTTCTCTATTTGAAGAATTAGTCCCTAGAACCCTCAAAAAGACAGGACAACAAACGAACTAGACGACAGATATTTGTAGAACTCATGTCCCGGAAGATATAAAAACGAACCACGACATTAACGACGAGAATAAAAGTACGGACCGTGTAACATCCACAAATTAGGAACTTAATTATTTAGACTTTAGAGATGGGTAAAAGTGTCTAAAGAATAATTGGCAAGATAGGGACATCGGATGGTGTGCGGACCGTGCCTGTACCAGTCCTTTATCAAGGACTTACTTACTTATCCATTTATTTTACGTACTGATGTACAGATTGACATAGTCAGTCGACAACGACACATTGGTTGTCGGTGATTGAGAGTCAACGTACGTTGTTATTCGTAAATAAAAAGTAGATCGGAATAGGACACTCAGTCGACCCTCTCGAGGTTCGATGTCCACCACAGACCGAGTCGAGATGCACACACAGTAGGAGATACCTGGTCGTTAGATTGGTCTTATATCGCTCCCGTCTCCATGTTCTTCCTTTCACCTCTGTGTGCACCAAAGAATTCCAGAGAAGGGTCTTGATCATGGAACCGGGAAGATAAGGTCATAGTAACCGGTTTCGATCCGTACACCAGTTCGAGTCAGTCACCTGTTCCTACGTGGGAGATACTCCTCTCCAAAGTTTCACAGTACCATCTTCCATACCTGTATAGCTTCCCACTTCCTAGTCCCAGGTATTTAGACAGATGAGGTCACTGGTGGAGGTCGTAGATCGAAGCTCGAGCACCGTGTGTCTACGGGGAGGGATACTGAAG
This sequence comes from Capra ibex, assembly GCA_006410555.1. Taxonomy (NCBI): domain Eukaryota; kingdom Metazoa; phylum Chordata; class Mammalia; order Artiodactyla; family Bovidae; genus Capra; species Capra ibex. The sequence continues at coordinate 3,796,663 of SJYO01018169.1, read as the reverse complement.
CCTCCGTTTCTCTGGTACCCTTGGGCGGGGACAAAAGTTCTGCGATTTTGCAGAAACATGAAAAACATAGACTGGGACAGAAAGTAGAGGGCGGGACGTCAAAAGTCGTCGAAGAGACCTCCGGGGAGATTTGTTAGAGACCCAGAGACGGGCAGCGGTGACGACACGGCCCCGTACAGCGTTCGTGTGGGGGGTCGGCCAGGAGGAGGGACAGGAAGAGGGTCGGGTGTCGCGAACAACGCTCCCAGGGGACTACAAATTACGTACTCGAGGAACAGGAGGGACGTCGGCGGCGTCTGTCTAAGAGAGTCGTACCCTTGCCGGTACTTTAGTCTACCGACATGTCCTTCGTCGGCAGGGGGGGGTGGGGGCGGGGGAGGAGGGCGGAAGGTTAACAACACTCCGACGGGTCGAAGCTGAGTGAAGGTCAAAACATTAGAGAAAATAATTACACGGCCTCCGTCTCTTTTTACGTAAACATTAAAGGGGAATTACCGACCACCTTGAAGAAAAACGAAAGAAAGACTCGTAAACAAACACCGTGTGTGTGTGTGTGTGTGTGTGTGTGTGCGTGCGTGTGTGTGCGTGTGTGTGCGGTGAGGTCCAGTCCTACTTAACCCACCGTTCCGGCACTTACAGTTTCGTGTTTGTGTCGCAGAACCTTATAGGGTCGTCCTTCCCCTAGACTCAGACTACCGACGGTGCAACGTGAGGGTCTCGGGACAAGAAGGAGTTTTATCGTAGTCTCCCACGACGTCCCACTCTTTTTCTCACACAAAAACCCCCACCTCCACTACCCTACAAACCGAGAAGGTACCTGGAACGCAGTTAGTCTCATAGAGACAAGACGTGTTAAACATGTGATACTAATGTGTGTCCGAACAAACCTTAATTCCGTCGGTGAAGACATGTTTTGTAAGTTGTTGGTGACGAAGGAGATGGGGACCCAAGTGCCTTCTCCTTTGGTTTAGAGTCTCTCGGACACTGAATAGGTTTCAACGTCTCAGCCGCCACCCCGCCCCTTGGACCCCTGATCTGGGGGTCACAGGACTAAGGTCTGAACTACGAAAACCGAACGTTTGTACAACACGGAGTGTGACGACTCACAAAAGTAGTTTTACCAAGTTATACAGAAGGTTCACGTAACTGACACCTCCGAACACGATTTCCCCTTTTCGGTACCACTCCTCCAGAGGAAAACGAACGACACTTCCTTGATTGTAAACGACTCGTGGATCGGACACAGTCCGTGACTTGACGCCCATGAACTGTATATGCAACAGATTGGTCTTGGGCCGTGGTCGACCCTTAATGACAAAGGATCACCATTTCTTGAACGGACGGTCACTTTCTCTGTATTCTCTACACCCAGCCCTGCAGGGACCCAGCCCTGCTAGGGGACCTCTTCTCGTGTCGTTAGGGGAGGTCATTAGAACGGACCTCTCAGGTTCCTGTGACCTCGGACCACCCGATGTCAGGTTGCCCAACGTTTCTCAACCTGTGCTAACTCATCGATTATGAAAAAGGAGGTGTACAATTTTTCTACTGTCAAAGTCTCACGAATCGAAAAACACCTAGAATTCTCAGTTTTTAGTAAGTTCATCATTACATACTACTGTCACTGGCATTGAAGACGGGCTATGACCCACGAGTGGGAACTCGGACCGAGGACGCCCACGAGACGTTCGGCCCGACGGTCGAGGTCGACACGTCCGACACAGGGTGTCTTCTCGAGGGTCGGTTTCCCAGTTCCCTCTCGACTGGGTCAGCCATGGGACGAGGGATCTGGGACCCCGTCCAAACGTGAGTAAACCTCCTCCCCGACGCCGAGAGATTACAGAGACGGTCTTTCCCGACGGAAAAGGGTCGAGGACGCTTCCACGAGACACGTTTGACGACGAGTCAGACGTGTCCACTAGTGTAGGAGGGCGTCGGAGGTCCCATCGAAATCCCACCACAGGTAAAATTTCTACTTCTTTGTCTCCGTGTCCCTTCAATAAAGAACGGGTCGTAGGACGACGAGAAAGTCACCGTCTTGGTTTTAAACTTGACCTCCAACATTTTGAGGTACCGAATCTTAAACGTCGACCACCGTGTCTGCCATTTCTTAGACTGACGTTACATCCTCGTCTGGACCCAAGTTAGGGACCCAGTCCTTCCAGGGGACCTCTTCCCTTACTGTTGGGTGAGGTCATAAGAACGGACCTCTTAAAGTACCGGTCTCCTCGGACCGTCCAATGTCAGGTACTCTGACGTTTCTCAACCTATGTCGACTCACTGATTGTGTATCGGTGGACCTGAGGAACAGAACAGGGGTTTCTGACAACTCAAAGTGTTCTAAGATTCCTACCTTAGACCCCCACGTTCCAAACCCCCAAGGACCCTCGTCCATAAGAGACGAGATACATTATCCTTAGTTCTCTCTAAGACTCTATCGTTTACTTTGAGTTTTTAGTTGGGTTAACTCGAAAAAAGTTGGTCAGAGAGAAACATAGAACACAGACGCCAGAAGAGACGTCGGGAGAAGGACTTTCTCCGAGACGTCTCCCTCGTTTTTCGGGGGTCTAGTACATCCAGACTGGGGGAGGGGTTGGGACCATGAGAGAGACAACCTTATGGGTTCTCGACCTTCGTCTGAGGGACCTCTATTTATAGATGTGCTTCGGTTAACAGTGTGCTACAGGGTCTCGGGTAATGAGTAAGGCTCCCTGGGTCTCCACCGAACTCCTCAACTGTTTATTTCTCCTTTATTAAACGTTAAACGACAAATGTGTATTAGTCTCACATGGCTCTCCCCTTTTTTTATCACAATGTCGAATGCCGAAGGGTCCAAAATAAAACTAGAAGAAGATTTAGTTATGTATTCACCTTTCCGCCGACCTCCTCTGTTTGTAAAATCTTTTTCTTTTCCAAACCCACACAAACCGATTTCCTTTCTGAAAGAATTCCTGTAATTCCTGTAAAGACTAAAGTATTTTAGTCTCTACATCGTTTCTTCAAACTTACTCCGGCACAGGGGGAACTGGAGGTCGTCTTCGGTCCCCCGACCCGTCACTCACTGGTTATGTCAGAAGACTAAGAGACGGTGTGAGAGACGGCCCGTGAACTGTTTTTGACACCGACACCTAGGAGTGTAAGTAGGACCCCTCATCCAAGACAAAAGTCGGGGTAAAGTGTCTACCCCTTTATCTCCGGGGTTCTCTGTTTTCGAGACCCGGTTCCTGTACACTAGACGTGTTCAACTAGGGTCCTGGTCGGTGGGTAGGGTCCGACTATTCCCTCAGGAAAGAAGTCGAAGGTCTAATCAAAGGGACTCAAAACTACGACCAGAAAACGAACCCCTGGTGATTCCCCGAATTTTTGTCCGAGAGATCCACAGCGATCACCATTTCTTGGGTGGACGGTTACGTCCTGTGTACTCTCTGGGACCAAACTAGGGACCCAACCCTTCTAGGGGACCTCTTCCCGTACCGTTGAGTGAGATCATAAGAACGGACCTCTGAGGGTACCTGTCTCCTCGGACCGTCCGATGTCAGGTGCCCCAGGGTTTGTCAGTCTGTACTACCCTCACTGAATAGTGTGTACGTGTGTTCCCCGAATTTCGTCCCCAAGGAGAGAGTTCCCCTCCCAGAACCTCTCCCTCTACGACAGAGACCAAGGAGAGCTCAACAGAGACGACTAGTGAAAGTGACGTTCCTAGTGCAGGGGTGACGTTCCCCCCATTCAGAGACCCCTGATTTATGGTAAACCCGTCCTCTGGAGTCTATCACCCCGTACCAATGTCCACTTTCTAGACGATACCTATAAGATTCGAGATCATAAAAAAGAGTTATAAAGAATCTCAAGAAGGAAAAAGAAAGGGGTATAGGAACGACGACGACGATTCAGTGAAGTCAACACAGACTGAGACACACTGGGGTATCTACCGTCGGGTGGTCCGAGGGGACAGGGACCCTAAGAGGTCCGTTCTTGTGACCTCACCCAACGGTAAAGGAAGAAGTTACGTACTTTCACTTTTCACCTTTCACTTTCACTTTTCACCTTTCACTTTCACTTTAGCGAGTCTACACAGGCTGAGAATCGCTGGGGTACCTGACGTCGGATGGTCCGAGGAGACAGGTACCCTAAGAGGTCCGTCCTCATGACCTCGCCCAACGGTAACGGAAGAGGCAGTAGAGGAACTCTGTGACCTAAAAAAACGGTGACAGATGGGAGAAAGAGAGGGGTGTACGGGGCTGTACTTCCTCGGTACTAGGGAAGAATCTGGAACAAGAAGGAGAGGACAGACCTGTATAGGAGGGGAGAGTAACCGGAACCTAGAACTCGGTGTTCCCTGGCAGTTCTATCTAGATTGGGTCAGGGCCGCAGTTCCGTTTCACTAGAGCCAGAGTAAAATATCTTTTCAGGTGACTCCACTTCACGGACGAAGACTGGGCGTCACATTCTCCCCTGACTCTAGGTACCATGTCGAGGAGGTCTGAGGGCGCTCGGACCAAAGAACACACAACCCCCTCCACTCACGGACAGGAAAAGAAGACAAGGGGTGGGCGGGGACACAGAGGCTCGACACACGTTAAATGTCGATGTGTGCGGGTGTAAACGTACTTTGTGTGTCTTTGTGTGCGTCCTGACGAGGACCGAACTTGTTGTGCGCTACGGTTTACGGCAAGTGTAGAAAGACCCCTCTTCACGTAGGTAGGGGTGAAACGGAAACGGTTTCACTGTATGCATGGTCTGCATGTATATAAGGCGCACTTAAAGGAATTAGAGGAAGTGTCGACAGGCAGAGATGCCGGAGACGATGTCGTAAGGGTTTAATGAACAGAGGACCGACCCCTATCGTCGGACTAGGAACTAAGGAGGTAGGGAAGTTGTTGTTGTTGTGTCGTTATTATTGTCACCGGGGATGATATACGATCCGTGACCCGATCTACGACAACATAGAACGCCTCGAGACGTTGCCTTTCGTAGTAATCGGGGTAAGATACCCACCCTTTTCACTCCGAGGTTCGGAGTCACGTAATGTGTCTCGACCCCTGGTTCGAATACTAGGCACCGTCTGAGACTCTGAATCCGATCAATGAGGACGGGGGACTAATTGGGTACATCGGGTCGGGTGACGTCGTTACTAGTGTTGTGTCTCCTCCCGGGACCTCCCACGTGAGAAAGCCGGAGACTGCCACAAGAAAAGACGGACACACTTAAGTCCACTCAGAGAGGTAGAGAGACTCGGAGTGACAGGTGACACCGTTCTGACCCTAGTACCACCATGACTCGGTATACCACGTTGATACCTCTACCTATGGTACTGACGTTCGTCTCGTGAGTTGTATCAAGAGTCGTGGGTTCTCTTCAGCCCAACAACCTTCGAACCCGATATTTCTCCCCCAAGACCACAGACTGTGAGTCCCGAGAGAACGGAAAGAAAGGCGGTGCTCCCGGGAGTCGGTCGTGGAATACAGGACGCGAAACTGCTCTTCCCTCGAGGGAGACCAGAGGTGTCAGAGGGGTGGTGAAGAGAAAAGACAACCAAACAGGTCCATAGACAGACGGGTAGACGACAAGTGGAAGGGACGTCTGGGTCCTAACCGAACAGGAGTCACGGATCAAATCTCTGACTGGGCTGGACCCTAGCAGAGAAAGAACGGGTAACTTCCGAGAGAGAAGAAGGAAACCTGTTCTGAAACCTCGGATCGTGATGTACAGTAAAGACTCCAGGATGGCACTCGACCCCTATTTCCTTGTCGAGGCGAGTGTCCTGTGTTAGGACGAAAGAAATTTGTGGCGGACTGTCTTCCTTCGGACCGAAGGACTAACACACCTTGTTCCCAAACACAGTACGGCTGAGTGTACTGACACGACACTTGTTCTTTATTCGGAACCCATACGAGTCGGTAACTCTTGACTTCCAAGAAACAATGTCGTCGATTTGAAGGAATTGTATAGACAGATCAATTTTAGATAGAAAGAAGGATAGGGGTATAACAAGGCCTTTCTTACATAAGTAAATTTATATATATAAATATAAAATTTTTATCTTCCTTTCTTTTTGTGGGATCCCCTGTATTCTGTCGCGGTCTATATTGTGAGCCTTTACACACGATACTTTTGGTTGTAGGGATGATACACACCCAGTCTTTATGTCGAGTCTCGAAGGATCGTCGGTCCCATTTTTCCTTCTCGACAAGTCAATATACGATAGGTATCGGAAACTCTATTTATTTTCGTGGTGACGATTCCTGTTTATGTCATTCTCAATCTGATACAAAAGGAAGTCGTAGAAACAATGTTTCTAGTGACTCACCGACGTCGAGTGGAACTACAAGAGGTCAGACAAAGGTGTATCGTCCGAGAAAGGGTACAAAATGGAACAACTCTGTGTACTTTTATACATATTTACGGTTTTGTGTCTGTACATTCACTACATCTCCCCAAGAGAACTATGGAGAGCGTCCCTCCATGATTCCGAAGAGACACCAGAATCCTATCCGACCTCCTTTCTCTGAGATGGGCGAAGTAAAGACAAAAGTGCAGAATAGTGTCTCAGACTTTGTACCACCCTTGTCTCTCACAATAATGATAACTATGTTTCACACACTCACGTACCACACACTCACGTACCACACACACGACGTCCAGTCCGACCTCGAGACCCTTGGCACGCGGGAGAAGACCTTACCACACACACACAACACATACGAGTGACTCACTCACACGGGACATAGGTCACACACGACGTTCACGCCCACAAAGCACACGTAACATGCACACGGCGTACCGACGACCCCCACATAGGACACTCGTAATACATACCGCGCACACAAAACACACTACAACACCCACTACACCGACGAGACACACGTAACACACAACGACATCCCCTAACATCACCGGGTTCATAACACACAACACACACGTAAAACTCATGGCACACAAGTGCGCACAGGAGGCTGTCGGACGTAGGGTTCACAGAGCGGGTCGGGGACGTCTAAGCCACGTGTAAGGGACATACACTGAGACTCGGCGACGCACAGGGAAAGCACTCGAGTCCCGTGCGAGGGACCACGACGGACTCCCGTATAGCCGAACGTGGGGGTGGGGCACGTCAGAGGCACACGCGTAGAAACACACACGGGACACTCAGCAACACCTATGGAGATCTTCCGTCGCTGATAACAGAAGGTTGTCTCTTGTCGGTAATTGTGTAAGTAATTAATCCTAGCACAACTGTGAAGATAACGGCTGATTTTTGTAGACAAACAAATTAGTCTCAGAGGAATTACGGAATGTGAATGAGAGAGTCGTTCTCTCCTACCCGAGCGAAAGGGGTTCACACATGTGACCCCAAAATACTCCGCCCCCGTGTCCGAGACAGTTATAACAGTGTCCCACTGTCGAGAGCCTTGTCGGGTGTCCGAAGAATTGTTCACCCGCAGGGAAAGCTACACTTGCTCCTCAGTAGAGTCCCAGTCGAACAGTCGCTGGTCACGGACACATAGCCGCAACGGACTCACCGTGTAATATCTAGTTTACGTTCTTGGGCGGTGTCGTGACCCAGAGTCACGCTGCCCACACCACGTGACGACCCGCACGGTCGACGAGGCGGCGTGAGAAGAGGGTCAGATCCGAACATGCGACTTGGGTCGTTGTTCGTTGACCGTTGGAGAAGTCTCATTTAGGAAAGGGAAGGTCCTGGAGTCAAAAAGAGTGTACACTTTACCCTCTTATGTTCCTGTTTTGCTTTCTAAGTCTCTTTTTGTGTGGCTTCCCTTTATTGGGTCGTACCGTAGACCTCGGTTCCTCTACGGACTGGTGCGGTGAAGACAGGGGCGTGGGAGGGTGGGGTGTACTTAAGTGTCCCAGTCGTCTCCTACTGGTTCCTCTTCTGAGTACAGCCCCCGACTGCGACCAGTGTCTGGGGTGGCTAGTCTGACGACCCGTAGACCTTGTCCGGGTGACGGGGTGGTAGACACAGCCCACCCTACCCCCGACCCTGTCTCCGACTGCTCACAAGGAAATTTCTTGCACCTTTTCTTCCCGTGGAGGGCGTCTCCCCGACCCACTGCTCCTCCGAAAGGGGCCCGACCCCACACCCTCTCCCCACGTCCACCTCGACTGTCCCTCCTTCACCCCCTGACCTCCCGAAAAGCGAAGTCCCACAAAACAAGAACGAGACGGAGAACAAAGTAAACGATCGTATCAACCTATACAAAAGTACCACTCGTGTTTGTCAAGACGAAGTCAGAACCCTTGTTAGTCATCGAAGAATACGTACACGTAGGGAATAAAATTATAGTGCCGGTGTGACCATCTGGGTAATTCAAGAAAGGTCAAACTCCTGTAGTCGAACTAAAAAGAGTCTCATGGAAGGTCGTCACCCAGTTTCCTAACAAGTATACACGAGAATTTTGCAATAAAAAAGATGGTGAAAATGTAACACCATCTTACATATATTATGCTTTAACGTTAAATATGGTTTAACTCGTCACCCCAGAACCTAAGGGCGAAATTCGTATGAACTGTGGATCGCGATGACAAGGGGGGGAGGGGCGGTACTTTACCCAGGGCACACCAAAAGTTTTCCTACCATTCTTCTAAGCTACCCCTCTACGAATCACTCCGAACGAGTCATGCACCAGTCGTCGGTTCTGGACCCGAAGTAATACCCTTGACCGTGTCGGGTCACGGTCCTCTCCCCGGGTCTGAGACCTGAGTCCGAACGGTCGACACACTGGAATCCTGTCAACGACGTGGAGAGGCTTGGAACCAAAGGAGGATCTTAATACTTTTAATACATTCTATTGTGTTTCTTTCGTCTGCCACCGTAAACCTACAAGTTGGTTATAAAAAAGAAGTAGAGTCGTAGTTCCGAAGGGACCACCGAGTCTACCGTTTCTTAGGTCGACGGTACGTCCTCTGGGGGACCTCTTCCCTTCCCGATGGGTGAGGTCATAAGAACGGACCTCTCAAGGTACCTGTCTCCTCGGATCAGCCGATGTCAGGTGCCCCAGTGTTTCTCAGTCGGTGCTGACTTGTTGATTGTGAAAGTGAAAGCGTAGTAATAATGGAGGTCGATTAAGACTTGAACTTCTTTCTGACAATGGAGTTAATTTGACGTATTTAAAGACCAAACGTCCTACCCCGGTCAACAGCGACGGTGTGGAAAAAAGAGGTGTGACCTCGTCCGATCGTCTAGGCCAAACGAGAACGTTTACCACTACTTCCATTCACTACCCAGAAACGTTACTGTAGATCTATGACAGAATGAATTAGGAGTGTTGTTGAGAATGTCACCACCGTGGTATGGGTGAAATGTCTACTCCTTTGACTCAAAGGTTTTCGACTCAGTTAAACGGGTTCTAGTGTGTCGGACATCTGTCACCTCAACCTTCGACCTGAGACTTAGGTATAGGTAGACACGAAAAGGGGAAATGTACTTCGTTGAGTAACTAACCTTCCCACCTGGGTCTTTCTGTTTTTACTTAAAAAGTCCTGAGAAATTATATGTTCCTTCTTGTAAAGTAAGTTTTATTAAATCCGTTTTCTCCTAAATACTCCAGAGTATTACTTCTCGGATTGGGCCTCAAAACGTACCGACATAAGTCTCCAGGTGTTTAAAACGGCTCTGAACTGACTAAAGGAAAGGGGGGTGCAAAGGTAAACAGTCGAGACAAAAGGTCGTACGACCGCCCTTCAGTAAAAAATTTAGGTACCACTGTTATATCAGGTGGCATCGAAGTCCACAGACAGAAGGTCGGGGTCGATTCTCTCCTTGTCAACATCGTCTTCAGGGGCTTAAATGGGTCTAACTGAATTAAGTCCAGTGCACACTTAAACAGTTGGTTACGAAGACTAGATCTTTTAAGTATCCAACGCGAATGACCAGTCTAGACAGGTGTACTGGTGGAGGTCCAACCCCTCCAGTACAAGTAGGGTACGACCTGGCTTACTGGGACTCCACTTCTAAAAGGGTCTCCTTCTCGACTTTCGAACTGAATTCCTACCTCTGCCTAGACCACCCATCTCTTATCCTTTCCTACAGGTGAGGTCGGTCGAAACCCATTACGTCTTTCCGTAACTCTCCAAGGATTTACCGTGAAGTCGTTGGGATTTTTACCGTCGTAAATAGGGGGTCGGTCGGAGGTCCGTCCCCCTGCCTGATACACTTAAATGACTTCAGGAAAGGGTCGGTCGGAAAACCCCTCCGAGGCTTGTCCTGAATGACAAGATCGTTTAGGTGGTCTCGGAACCCTTGGTCTCCCGATTCTTTGTCCGTCCGGGTAGACGGTCCCAGGAACGGAAGGGGTGGGTGGAGGAGGAGGAGGGAGAAGTAGGCGGAGAAGAAGTAGAAGTAGCAAATGAAAATTAATACTTTACAGAGAACGACCTGATAACTAGAAGACGAACATTCTCGTCGACCCCACTATATACCACAAGCTCAGGGAAGTCCGGGTGTCGTGCTGGCTCATAACGGAAGCTACTCCGCGACTAATCAGTACGTAAGGTCTTCCCCACTTTATCGAACACTAAGTCTCCCTCCCGAATACCCTCTCCTAACAGTCACAACCCCACGTCATTCCTCCAAGGGGAAATCATAGTGATACCTCTTCCTTCTTGTGAATCGAGTCTCCCTGTCCAACAGGGATGACTTTGGAAACGAGGACCTAGTCGGTAGTGAGGGTCTAAAAGTGAGTTTTTATATGATAGGGGAGAAGAACCGTTGTCCGAAGGGACTACCAAGTGACCTATATCTTAGACGGACGTTACGTCATCTGTGTCCTCTACATCCAAACTAGGAACCGAACCCTTCAAAGAGATCTCCTCCTTTTACCGTTGGCTGAGGTGACAAGAACGGACCTTTTGAGGTGTCTGTCTCCTCGGACAGTCCGATGTCAGGTTTCCCAGTGCTCCTCAGCCTGTGTTGACTCGTTGATTCGTGTGTGAGCACGAAGAACTGTTGTGCGGACTTCGAGATGGTAATCAATCCAGTAGGAAGAATCCGAATTCTTCCATAGGTATTCCCGATTGTACCTATACCCAAGATTTCGATAATGATAAGGTGATCAGTGGTTAAAAACTCGTTACTAAGTAAAAAGAAAAAAACGTGTATTTCTTTGGCAAAGTGTCTTTTGTTCATATTTATTTAATCTCCACGAGTCTAACCTTAAGTGAACCCATTTAACTGGAGAATAAGGGGACCCGACTTGATATACAAGGGAAATTCTATTGCCCGGTCAGGGAATCGTGTCTCAAAATCCCGCAACCCCTGTTCGGCTCATTGGTTTTCCACGGAGGTCCCATCCCTACCTCATCTGTCGAAAATCAAGTGGATTAACTAACGAAGTTGAGGGGTACAGAGTTAAAAGAGTAGTCTTTTCACCTTTCCGAGTATCCTAATAGTATTCCTAAATCCCTCTATTAAGTACATTTTGGGAATCGTTCCCCTGACCGGGAATCGTTTACAGGTTATTTACTATCGTCGAGAACTACAATCGTAGGTATAATTGAATGAGCCCCCCAGACAAAGACATAACGTATATTCATCCGTAAGACATTTACCAATACCCCAATTTATGTGAACAGGAACTGAAATACCGTTTGTAAACTCGATCTGGAAATTCCTGCAACGTCAACCGAGGAACGCGAGTAGGGATACAGTCAATCTCGGGGGTCTTCACTCCTACTACCACTACTATCGGTGATATGGACTCCATCCCGAGATCTAAACCCGGGACACTCCCCCTGATCCACTCAGTCTTAACAACTTCGGGACACCCCGCCTCAACCTTTTCTCTTCCCCTTTCCACGGTGAAAATTTGCTTGGAGATGTGGGTTCGGTGTCGACACTTTACTGGGTCCAGGACTACAGGTGAGAAGGGCTAGGAGAGCGTGAGTCCTTGGTTACTGGTACGTTTACTCTACTGTCCGTACGGGGTCGGGTTCGGGTACTGTATTTTTACTTTATGTCTAAGACAAAACGGATGAGGTTCCTATAGGTCTCAGACCGTCAGCTATAGAGGTTGGAGTAGAGAACTAAAAATAAGGAATAAAGACAATGAGGTAAATGTACTCGGAGTAAGGACAACAAACTGACATAGTTCAAGAAAGGTCCCCGTCCTAGACCGTAAACGACATGGAACACGAACTTTAGGAGAAAAGGATGGGGAGTCGTATTCGACTAAGGAAGAGTAGAACATCCAGAATCAAATTTACAGTCAAGGAACCTCTATGAAAAGGAACTAGAAAGTTGGATTTCATTGGGACAGGGTGGGGTTCAGTAGAAGATAGGACTATTGAACCGGTAATAGAATTACTGTTTCTTAATTTTAGTCACAGACTTAAGAAACGAGTAAAAAACAGGGGGAGTGACCTTTCTCCCCTCCTTTCAAGTCCAGTGGAAGTACAAACAACGCAAGGGTCTTAGAACCTGTATCTACGAGTCGTTCTCCGAAAAGTTACCTTCCTTACACAGGGGTAACCCTCCTCGGCGACCCTTCGATAACGGGGTGACCTAATACCCTTCGGTGAAGGGGGGTCACCAGAGAGATGTCACCTCCTAACTCTTCCTTCCCTGTAGAGACCAAGGGTTAGGGGAAGATCTTAGTAAGTCTTTTCGATCTGAAGAGGTTTCCCGACGCATTCCGATCCCTTCCTCTTGAACCCGACCTCCAGTCACAAACGACAACTCCTCCGTCCGTCTCCCTGTTCTTGACCGACTCTTTCTCTAAGTTCAATTCCCAGGACCCCTCTTCGACCCTTCTACCTCTAAACTCGGTTCTCTCTTCCTCTCTTTCTCTATCCTCCTCCTCCACCTCCTCTCCCTCCGTTTTACTTCTCTTTCATCTCTCTTTACGTCTTCCTTTCTCTACCTCTCTTTCTATTTTGTTCCTTCTCTACTTTCTTTCTCTCTCCCTCTCGTCTCTTTCTGTCTTTTTCTCTCTCCTAGTCGTTCTCTAGACAACAAGTGAGCGATTCAACACAATAGACTGAGACGCTAGGGTACCCGACTTCGTGTGGGACGAAGGGGTCCCTCCTTCTCTATGTAGATACTTTTCTATCTCCACCCCTTGACTCCCTCTCTCGTTTAATATACACCTCTCTTTCCTTCTGTCTTCTGTTCTCTTTTTACAGAAAATATCCTGTTCTTTAGACACGCATCCACTCTCACTTTAGGGTCCTCACGGGCGTGATCTGAGTCCGGCCTCAGTGGTCTGGAGGGTAAAGTCGTGAGACCTGTCTCTGGGAATGTGGATATGGACACTGGGACCCGTCGAGTAAAGGGCCAGACCCGGAGGCACAGAATCGTCAGTTTACGGCGATGAATTGTGGACGGTGAGTCTCCGTAACGAGGTCCCTACCATGTCTCGTCGATGATCGATCTCGGTGACCCTCTCAGAATCTCTTATAACTACCAACTCGGTTAGGGGTCCATAAAAAGAAGTTAAAACCCCCTGTCCCGTACCAGTAGCTGTAAAGATTCTACGAGGTGACGGGATCGGGTGCATTAAAATTACAAGTCTACCATCTTCAATCTTCGAGATTGGTCACCTATCCTTGAAAACTTCTTCATCGACATCGGCTGTGGAGATAAGGAGTCGGGGTCACATATACAATGTTACTATCTCTTTGAGCACGGGTCTCTCCCTGTATCGGACAGGTTCTGGTGTGTCGATCACCCCGTCCGTGTAGTCTACCACTCTTTTTAGCTTTTTACACCTTCCCTGGAAAATGACCACGTTTCCGAATCGTCGCAGTGGAGGGACGGGCTCCCGGAGGGACAGTGGTCCGACCGACTGGGGAGGGTCGGGGACCCCTTTAGATACCTAAGTTCCGTGAAGGACGTACCTACTGAGGGTCGGTACCTCCTTGGGTTTGTGCGATTTACGAGGAAGAGGTAAACAAGAGACTGGGTAAAGTGTAGACTGACGAGAAGTCGTTTGGGTGGACGGCAGGAGTCAGGGTCGGCCCCCTTTCCGTCGTTCTTAATTTCGACCCGGAGGACCCTACGACCGGATCACAAAGTACGAACCCGAGTCTGTACTGACGAGACCTAACACTTTGGTTTTTCTTGTGGTCCGCTTGTTAGTAGGGACCACAAACGTCCCAGAGGAGTCGGTTCAAGGAAACACACCCTCCTCCCAACCCGTCCCCAATTCCAGTGACTGAAAGGCCGGCGGGTCCAGGTTTACGACCAACGAAGAGACCTCTGGAGAGATCACTGCGTCCTGTTCGTTTATTTAGAAAGGTTGGGAGTCAGAGTAGTGGACCTTTTGTCCCATTATTGAAGAAGGATTCGAAGAATGTTTGTAAAAAACTTTATACAGAACGCATACCACGTTTACAAATTATTTACTCTCGACGTTTCCTTTTCTTCTTTTTTCCCCTCCAATCCTCCCTTCCCTCGCCCCTTTTCACTACGACACCTACTATGAAATAGGAGGACTAGTGAACCTACTGAACAATACTAGGTAACATTTACCTCGTTGAGTTTAAGTCTCTCCCTTTCACTGAAGGGACCCAAGTGTGTCGTTTCGCATCTGTTTGAGTGGGAAGAATGAGGTAGATGATCGGACTCTGTTACTCGGGTGATCCTCCGAGAGTTCTCTCGGACAAAGGGAACCTCAACAGACGTCGGGACTCCTGTCTGACCAAGACTGGGTGAGTGGTGAGGGTCGCGACCACTCCTCCACTCCCCACGGTGCGAGTTTCTCGTCTTAGGACCGAGAAACGGTCGACCGAGACACAGCGGAGACAAGTTATCCTTCCCCCAATCCACCGGTGTCTCCAAGGACTCTTTGGTTACAAGACCCCGAGGGACTCTAGGACGGACACTAACTGTGAAGCGTCACCCAGGGTCCTCGAGGTCCTCAGGGACACCCCGGAAATTGTCGAAGACCTACGATGGATACCCCCTAAGACGACCACAGACCCCTCACAAGACCACCTTTTCGTAGAAAGTTACCTACGTCTGAGTCCTCCCATCCAAGAGACCTCTGACTCCTCGGGCCGTCCTACTTCTCCCCCCTTCAGAGGTCCCGGCACACCCTGGACCTCCGACGTCTCCCCTCTCGACCCGTCCATGTACACAGAACACTCGCGCAACCTGTCGGATGTCTTGTGCCCTCGTAGACGGACCGAACAGAAGCCCTCAGACGGACAGGGTACCTCGGACTGTCGTCTCGGGTGTTCTTCTCCGTAGTCGTCACCACCCCTCGGCCCGAGGGTCCTACAATCTCCGTTTCCTGGTCCTTTCGTCCGTGCCTGTCGGTTCTTTCGGATCCCGACCGGTAGCTACACGACACTAGTGCAGGACCGCGACTGCGGCAGACGGGAGACTGGAACCCTTCTGGGGACGAGGGAGGACCCGTCACGACTAAAGAAGTCGGTGGCGGGGTGGGGGATAAGGTCACGAGGACCAGAGAGGACCCGAGAAATAAACCCTCCTCGTCGTGTCCTGTCCATCCTTAACTCAAAAAGGAAAAAAAAAAAAATCCACTGTCCTACCCATTTCTGAGTACTTTTTTTGTCTAAAAGGACGATACGAGTACAGGGACAGGAGACCACCCGTGACACGAACGAGGAGTCTCTCTTCCTTCGTTACATGAATAAGTGTGTGTGTGTGTGTCTTCACCCCACCCCTCTTTTGCACCGTTCTGACCTCCCTCCCCCACTTCGACGCAAACAAGACCCGTGAATGCAACGTCTGAGACTGAAAGCGCACTGCTAATCTTCGTCCTCCGAACCGAAACGTTGACGTCGAGAAGGTGGGAGGTCGACACACTGGGTCCCGTTTATTAAACAGAAGAGACTCGGAGTCAGAGGAGTAGACATTTTGCCCTTACCAGTAAAGACGAGACACCCACAGGCCAAGGGGTAGACATAACTCGTAGTCGTTCCTATGACTATTAATGACAAAATAAATATTTGACACAGAAACCAAACCGAATTTTCTTTTTTCTTAGTGACATCAATTACACATATTACACGGTCCGTAAAAGGATCCGTTGAAACGTACATACTTCAGTGACTGATAAGATTGTGGGACGTCCAATAACCAATAATGTCGCCGACGGACTGTTTACACCTTTACTTCCGAGACTCTCCAGTCAGAGAACCGGTCTCGGTGGAACTGGTCAAAAACTGGAACCAGTTCCGGTGGACAGGAATTTTACCGTCCCAACCGCCACTTGGGTCCAAAACAGGTGAAGTCCGAACACAAACAGGCTCCAGAGCACTGTGGGTCCGGTACCGACAACTCCCATGGGGTCGACAAACGGTAGGGGTGGCGCCAAACAATCGGGTCGAGTTCCTAGACAAGGGGAAGTGTGTGAGACGGCAGGAGAGGGGGATGACATCTCACTAGAACGACTCGGGAGGGAGGTGCCCCGTGACCGGTTCCAGGGCTGACTAATAACTGTTTAATTTTTATATTCGATAACTGGTCTGTGACCCTACCTCAGGACCTCGTCTCCTGGACTTAGAGTTACTCCGTCGACTCGTACCTCTAGCTAAGACGTCCACCTCCTCCTCCGCCTATTTAACGGGGGACGGATTACGTCTCAGACTACGCGACCAATTATCGACGGGTCACCCTTCACCCGTCCGGGGGGGTGCTCAGTCGAGGGAAGGGAGGGTCGTCCCCGGGAAGTTGGATGAGAAGACTAGGTCGGGAGTCGTCGGGCGACCACATCCGCGGTGATTGGGGAGAAGCGTCCTCGTAGGTGTAAGTCACTATGTGTCCACAGTGGGTTCCAGTTTTCGAGCATTCACCTCCCCACCCCTAAACTTGGGTCTAAAGACGATTGTTGTTTCGGACCTCGAGTCTCTGGGTCCGTTTGGCACGAAAGTCAGGACGGAGGTAGGGAAAATCGACACACTGAAACCCTTTTAGTGATATGGAGAGACTTGGAATATATTTTCCTTCTATTGTCTTAGATGGAACATCCTAACGACACCGCCACCTTACTCTTCTGTTCTCTGTTACGAAAGACGGGAGCTGAAGGAGGCAGACGGGGAGACCTAGAGGAAATGGAAGAGGCCAACACCAAACTGAGTGCACAGACTGGGTGTGGTCATAGGAGTCCGAGGGAACGAGAACCCACAGGACATCTCAGACCGGTCACCTTCCGCTACAGTCCTCTGACTTCCCGTCCTCCTCTCACTGTAACTCTATAAGGAAGGGGGACGAGGGAGGGAAAGACGCCCCTCCGACAGAGGGGCCACCGTCGGTGTTGAGAGGGGTCCTGGGTCGTGGTAGGACTCCGAGGAAATCCGGCTTCCTACCAGCCCAAGAACCGACAACCAATGGGAGTTCACGACGACATAGTTGGGACTGTCGAAAAGGAGAGGGGGAGGGAACGAAAGCTTCATGGGGTAAGAATTTGAGAGGATTCACTGAGGCGTTTTACGAGACAACCAAAGGACGGTTTTGGGACTCCTGGAGAAAAACCACAACAACAAGTCGGGGAGTCAGCACAGACTGAGAAACGTTGGGGTGTCTGACGTCGTGTGGTCCGAAGAGACAGGAAGTGACAGAAGACCTCAAACGAGTTTGCGTACAGGTAACTCAGCCACGACGGTACATTGGTAGAGTGGGAGACAGCAGGGGAAGAGGAGGACGGGAGTTAGAAAAGGTCGTAGTCTCAGAAAAGGTTACTCAACCGACAAGCGTAATCCACCGAAGTCGAAGTCGTAGTCAAGAAGGTTACTTATAAGTCCTGACTAAAGGAAATCCTACCTGACCAAACTAGAAGAACGAGAGGTTCCCTGAGAGTTCTCAGAAGAGGTTGTGGTGTCAAACTTTCGTAGTCAAGAAACCACGAGTCAAAAGAAATATCAGGTTGGGAGTGTAGGTATGTACCGATGACCTTTTTCGTATCGGAACTGATCTGCCTGGAAACAGCCGTTTCACTACAACGACGGAAAGTTATGAGACAGAGTGAAATATTTGACCTTTCACGTCACGCGCACATTTCCCGATAGAAAGTTCCGTACCGGTGGTAACAATGGGAGGGACTGTCAGAGAGAAGGTAAGTAGGTAGTGGTGACTGTAGTGGACCATTGTGGGTAGGGAGAGGTGTTTGTATCGACAAACACATCACCTGAGCACCGACAGGGAGGGTCTGACACTGGAGACCTCTCGTCTCGGACCTCAGGGCACCGTGACAGGGACCGACGTGCGAGGAGCACCGACCTGATCGCCGAGTCCTTCCTGAGTCCCTCCCAAAATGGTTATGTCCTCGGAATCCACTGAAAGGACTCAGGTGGGGCACTCTGATACTGAACCCTGGTCGTGCCACCAGGGGGTCGTGAGTCTCGATCCTATGCTTTTACAGGCAATTCACTTACTTACGCACTTGTGTCCCAACGTACTCATAGTAGGCGTCTTGGTTCTCTACTATTCACGAGGAAGGACCCGAAGGGACACCGAGTCGTCATTTTTTAGGAGGACGGTTGTGTCCTCTGTGCCCAAGCTAGGGACCAGGCCCTTCTAAGGTGTGCGGCACCTCGTTGCGCGTCTCGGACACACGGTGGTGATGACTCGGACGCGAGGTCTCGGGACGTTGTCCCCTCGGTGGTGTTACTCTTTGAGGGCGAGGCGTTCCTTCTCATCGGAGGTGAGCGACGTTGGTCTCTTTTCGGACGCAGCGGCACTTCTGGGTCGTGTTGGTTTTTCTTTATTTGTGGAATTTGCATTCGACGGGGAAGGAACGAGGACCGACGTCACCGAGAGTGGGCCTCCACGCAAGACCAGGAGGACGGAGGGGGGCGGGGGTAAACCGGTGCAGACCTCCGTATAAGCGAACAACCTCGAACCGTTCAGACGTCGAACGTAAACTACCCATCTCCGGTCCCGACGACGACGTGTAGGGTATTACGTGTCGTGTCGGAGGTGGTGTTTCTTAATAAACTGGACCTTCCGGTGGTCGGGGTTCCGGCTCGTTGGGGCGGAATGGAAGGTGTAGAAAACTCCGGAAATGGACACGTCTACCGGGGTTCACCTTCCGTCCAAATAGATTAAAATGACCTAACCGAATTTTCAAAAGGAATAATGTTTTTATTATACACGAACATTATCTTGTAACATTGTATATTTTTGTATTCCTTCTGTTAATTTGTAGTAGGGGTTAAGGGTTTGGGCGATAATTAGAATACTACAAAATACTACTTATAGGAAGGTGGATCATAAAGACGTAAATGCGTCCAGGTATGTCGGTGTCCGAGTGTGGCTGAAGTTCTAGTAAGGCTTTTACGTCAAAGACACATGCTCCATAGAATGGTGTAAGACAGAATTAACACTCAGAAATTGCTGAAAGATTTCTCCGCATGTCTTATGGTAGTATACATGTTAGGTACTACATCTCACTTATGAACCCTACCAAGACTGGAAACTTGTGTACTAAAAGGGACTCCTATCCAAAAACCTTCACCAAAATTATCCGGTCTTTACCTTCAAAATCCAGAGAACTAAACGTTGTGAGACACATCGGGTGGTCCGAGGAGACAGGTACCCTAAGAGGTCCGTTCTTATGACCTCACCCCACGGCACAGGGTGAGGTCCCCTAGAAGGGTTGGGTCCCTAACCTGGGTACAGAGAAGACAAAGGACGTAACCGTCCACCCAAGAAATGGTGATCGAGTAGGATCCTTCGGTGTGTTCTTCTACGGAAGATCTTCCCACTCAAGGGAGAGGTCGTCACCACTTCCCGGGAGCGAGTCGACGGAGAGTGGTCATGTCTTAGGTGAAGAAGTTTAGAAACGAGTTGGTTGTTAAACAAAGAGCACTCTAACCGATGTATGTAAAAAAAAGGTACCCAAGTAGACAGTTAATGTAAAGAAGAAGATCCTTGACAGATAAAGGAAACTGAAAAAAGGGGGAATCCCAAAATCACAAAAGATAAACTATACGTTCTCGGACAAAAAAAAAAAATTTACACCCCGTGGCCGGCAAACAAATAGTACTCCCAACGTTTATAAGAAGTAGGTAAACAGTCGGCCTAAAATTAAAGTGAATACTACAGAAAGCAATTTAGAAAAAAAGAGGAAGACAAAGTAAAGTCCATGTGTTTAGATAGGTTAAAAGGGAAGGAAACACTGAGTACAGAAACAAAAAAAAAAAAAAAAAGACGAATTCTTTATGGAAGGGAAGGGATCACAGTAATTGAAAGGTAAAAACAGAAGTTTAAAAATAATTAAAAATGTAAACCGAGACGTAAGTGTTCTAGGNAATTCTTTATGGAAGGGAAGGGATCACAGTAATTGAAAGGTAAAAACAGAAGTTTAAAAATAATTAAAAATGTAAACCGAGACGTAAGTGTTCTAGGTAGACCTTAATTATAACAGTATATTTCCCTCTTAGATACAAATATAAGAAGGGAAGGGTGGGGGAGGGACGGTTTATTTCGGTGAGAGGAACCCCCTCCTATAGTTTCGTGTCCTTCCCAGAAGAGACCCTGGAGGTGACCCTGGGGAGGGGTAGAAGAGTCTCTTGTCTCTCCCGAGTCGTAGGGCCCCCGGGGTCCCCACTTCTCTTGCGAGTGACCGGAGAGAGGAGACCCCCTAGCACTCCAAGAGCAGCATCGTCTGGTCCGGTGACTCTCTAGTCCATGAGCCGTGAGGAGTCGACCATTCGGCGTCATCAGGACGGACACAAGTAAATGTAGACCTTACGACGGAGTTTTAGTCTAGTTCACCCTACGTTCTACGACGAAACCACTCCGTGGAAGACTCGAAAAGACATTTTTTTACGTGACTGGTGCAAGAAGTAATGTCACAGGACATAAGAGTTCCACTCGACGGCACGAGTAGAGGTCCGTCGAGCCACCGACCTTCCCCTGACCCCACCCAAACCGACAGTCCGGCTGAAGGGAAGTGGGAGTCTACGGACACACACTGGAGTCCGTCCCGAGAGGGGTGTGGAACGACTCCCGACGCGTAGAGGGACTTCCTCAGCGGTCGGAGGCTACTGCCCTGTCCATGCCTAGCGTGAGGCGACACTGACCCTGTGGTACCGAGTCCTCCACCATCGACGTTTCTTTTGGTGTGGTGGTCAAAAGTAAAAGTTTCGTCCCTGTAAGGGCAGAGCGAGTTCCTGGACTAAACGTGGACAAATACCCTATCTTAGTCCCAAGGGGACTGCAGAGCCCCCCGTTTCTTAGGTGGACGTCACGTCCTCCGTACCTTCTGTACCCAGGGTCGGGACCCAGCCCTTCCCGGGGACCTCTTTCTTTACCGTCGAGTGAGGTCACGAGAACGGACTTTTTAGGGTACCGGTCTCCTCGGACCTCCCGATGTCCGGTACCCCAGTGTTTCTCGACCTGTTCGTGGACTCTATCTTAATGTCTTGAGGGACGCACACTAAAAAACCCAAAGGTCCCCGTGCAGTGGACCCCTTCGCCAGTGACTTCTGCGACTCTATTACAGAATGGTCCTCGAGTCCCAAATGTCCGAGACTTCTGTGTAAGGGACCCAATTCACGGGACGGTCGTGAGGGACCGACTCCGTGGTCAGAGAGGTTCTGAGTCCAAACAGTAGACCTTAAAGTTCCGTTATTATGATGAAAGGGACACACTGACGGAGGACGTAACAAAACCTCGTTTGGATCTGTGGGACAGTACCATAGAAACCTAACACGGCGTAGATAGAGACTCTCTGTTCCTGAGATTTTGTATAGAATGTAACTCAAAATTCGGTGGTACAATAAGAGTGCAACCTGCCAAGATTACGTGTAAGTCCAGACTCTACGACGGGATCTACCACACAACCGAGACACTCCACTCCCGGTCCCGACAGGAGCAGTGACCCTCATAAAGTGGCTTAGGACGCCGTACAGTCGTCAAACCCAATTTTGAACCTCATTTGTTCCTTTGTTTGCCCTCTATCCTTCTCAATTTGTGAAGTCACTTCCTTCCTCGGTCTGAAGTGACCGTTTTCCTTAAAAAAAAAAGGGAAAAACGAAGACGCCGGGGTTCGAACCTCAAACCGTGAGACCCCTTCCGTGGTTAGTCTGGCAACGGACGTACAACCTTTTATAAATACAGTGGAGGGTTCGACCCTCGTGTGAGTCGCCCAAAGGACCCCGGCGGACTATCTGTTCCAACGTAGGGTCGTCGACACACCTTCCTCCGCACGGCCGGACCGTCGACACGAGCCGCGACCTCCGACGGTCGTCGGACCGTAGCATGCAATCTCCCTCTGTGTGAAGACACTGGTGGTCGAGTTCCCTTCACCCCCGACCCCTCCCTGGGAACGACGGACTCTGTAGAGTCCCCCGACGTCCGTTCGACCCCCGAACACCCTCGATCCGGTCCCACTCCTTTCCCATACCCATTTCCCTACCCCGGTCTCTTCCTTAGACCGTAAATACTCCACGACCGTAGTACTTTTCACGAAACTTGCACAATGGAGACACCCAGAAACTGTGTTGGAGACTCTCGCTATTCCAGTACTGGTAAAATGTCTACTCCTTTGACTCCGAGACTCTCTCAACCACTTTGTACCTCGACCCTGAAGTAGAGAGTAAATAGGAAGAGTTTATGACGTCTTGTTCGGAACGGTAATTCGATATTGAGGATATATACATTTTTTCGTC
This sequence comes from Capra ibex, assembly GCA_006410555.1. NCBI lineage: Eukaryota > Metazoa > Chordata > Mammalia > Artiodactyla > Bovidae > Capra > Capra ibex. The sequence continues at coordinate 3,774,073 of SJYO01018169.1, read as the reverse complement.
TCCGTAGTGAAACGGTTATTTCCAGGCAGATCAGTTTCGATACCAAAAAGGTCACCAGCACATACCAACACTCTCACCCTGATACTTCTTTCGACTCGCGACTTCTTGACTACGAAAACTTGACACCGCAATCTCTTCTGAGAACTCTCAGGGAACCTGACGTTCCTCTAGGTTGGTCAGGTAGGACTTCCTTTAGTCAGGACTTATAAGTAACCTTCCTGACTACAACTTCGACTTCGAGGTAATGAAACCGGTGGACTACGCTTCTTGACGGAGTAAACTTTTCTGGGACTACGACCCTTTCCAACTTCCACCCTCCTCTTCCCCTGTTGTCTCCTACTCTATCAACCTACCGTAGTGACTGAGTTACCTGTACTCAAACTCATTTGAGACCCTCAACCACTACCTGTCCTTCCGGACCGTACGACGTCAGGTACCCCAGCATTTCTCAGTCTGTACTGACTCACTGACTTGACTTGACTTCCATTTTTTTTTTTGGGTGTTTTTTATTTGATGAGTGGTGGATGACGGTAATAGATAGATAGATAGATAGATAGATAGGTACGTGGGTAGGTAGATAGACAGGTGAGTAGGTAGATAAGTAAGTAGGTAGGTAGGTGGGTAAGTAAGTAAGTAGTAGATAGGTAGGTAAATAGGTAGACAGGTAAATAGGTAGGTAAGTAGACAGGTAGGTAGGTAGGTAGGTAGGTAGGTAGACAGATAGGTAAGTCGGTAGGTGAGTAGGTAAGTAGATAAATAAATAGGTAGACAGGTAAATAGGTAGGTAGGTAGGTAAGAAGATAGATAGGTAAATAGGTAGTTAAGTAGGTAGATAGGTAAATAGGTAGGTAGGTAAATAGGTAGGTAAGTAGACAGGTAGGTAGGTAGATAGGTAGGTAGGTAGGTAGGTAGGTAAGTAGATAGATAGGTAAATAGGTAGTTAAGTAGGTAGATAGGTAAATAGATAGGTAGACAAATAGGTAGGTAAGTAGACAGGTAGGTAGGTAGATAGATAGGTAGGTAGGTAGGTAGGTAGGTAAGTAGACAGATAGGTAAGTCGGTAGGTGAGTAGGTAAGTAGATAAGTAAATAGGTAGACAGGTAAATAGGTAGGTAGGTAGGTAGGTAGGTAGGTAAGTAGATAGATAGGTAAATAGGTAGTTAAGTAGGTAGATAGGTAAATAGGTAGGTAGGTTAGTAGATAGATAGGTAGGTAGGTGGGTAAGTGGGTAGGGATCAAAAGACCTAAGATAAATAGTTGAACGTAAGTTGTCACTTGTCGAATAGGACATCTCAACCTTCTAGAGGTTAAAACTAATGTTCTCTGTCATTAGGGGACTCCAACACGTAGGTGTCCCACCTTGAGATAACTAGTGGGAATTTAAAGATGGTGAAGGGATTCCTACTTTTAACGTAATCCGACGGGACCGGTCAGTAATTCTTACACTCGGGACCTCAGTTTGACGAACCCAAGTTCGGGTCAAGTTGGAGAATAGACACGGGAGCCCGTTCAATGAGATGGAGAGACACGGAGTCCCGGAGTGGACATTCTACCTCTACACTTGTCCTGAAGATCCTCTGTGGAACTTCTAATTTCCTCACTTATAAACGTTTTATGAATCGTGTCACTGACCGGGTGACCCTCGATATAAGATACATGAACGACAGGGTCAATTGGACCGACACAATTTTTTTTAGTGGGGGTTTGGGTCACCGTATGTCATGACTCGTAAATACTACGAGTATCCCAGACACCCAGTCTTGAAGTCTCTCCGGTGTCACCCCGACCGAATAGATCTTGAAGTTGACCTTCTGAACTTCTGGTCCTTGACCTCAGTAGACTTTAGAGTGAATGAACGGATAAACTACCAACTGTTGAGTCGTCACCGGTGTCCTGACCTTTTCTAGTCACAAGTAAGGTTAGGAATTCTTTCCGTTACGGTTTCTTACGAGTTTGATGGCGTGTTAACGTGAGTAGAGTGTGTGATCATTTCATTACGAATTTTAAGAGGTTCGGTCCGAAGTCGTTATGCACTTGGCACTTGAAGGTCTACAAGTTCGACCAAAATGTTTTCCGTCTCCTTGGTCTCTAGTTTAACGGTTGTAGGCGACCTAGTACCTTTTTCGTTTTCTCAACATCTTTTTTGTAGATAAAGACGAAATAACTGATACGGTTTCGGAAACCCACCTAGTACTGTTTGACACCTTTTAAGACTTTCTCTACCCTTATGGTCTGGTGGACTGGACGGAGAACTCTTTGGACATACTTACATTCCTTCGTTGTCAATCTTGACCTATACCTTGTTGTCTGACCAAGGTTTATCCTTTTCCTCCTGCAGTTCCGACATATAACAGTGGGACGAATAAATTGAATATACGTCTCATGTAGGACTCTTTACGACCTGACCTTCTTCGTGTTCGACCTTAGTTCTAACGGGCCTCTTTACAGTTATAGGAATCTATACGTCTACTGTGATGAGAATACCGTCTTTCACTTCTCCTTGATTTTTCTGAGAACTACTTTCACTTTCACCTCTCACTTTTTCAACCGAATTTCGAGTTGTAAGTCTTTTGCTTCTAGTACCGTAGGCCAGGGTAGTGAAGTACCCTTTATCTACCCCTTTGTCACCTTTGTCACAGTCTGAAATAAAACCCCCCGAGGTTTTACTGACGTCTACCACTGACGTCGGTACTTTAATTTTCTGCGAATGAGGAACTTTCTTTTCAATACTCGTTGGAATATCGTATAAGTTTTCGTCTCTGCAATGAAACGGTTGTTTCCAGACAGATCAGTTTCGATACCAAAAAGGACACCAGTACATACCTATACTCTCAACCTGATATTTCTTTCGACTCACGGTTTTTTGACTACGAAAACTTGACACCACAACCTCTTCTGAGAACTCTCAGGGAACCTGACGTTCCTCTAGGTTGGTCAGGTAAGACTTCCTCTAGTCGGGACCCTAAAGAAACCTTCCTTACTACGACTTCGACTTTGAGGTCATGAAACCGGTGGAGTACGTTTCACAACTGAGTAACCTTTTCTGAGACTACGACCCCCCCTAACCCCCGTCCTCCTCTTCCCCTGCTGTCTCCTACTCTTCCGACCTACCGTAGTGACTGAGGTACCTGCGCTTAGACTCACTTGAGGCCCTCTACCACTACCTGTCCCTCCGGACCGCACGACGCTAAGTACCCCACCGTTTCTCAGTCTGTGCTGACTCGCTGACTTGACTTGACTTGACTCCAAACATTCGACTCTAGAATCGAATGTGTCCCCGGTGTCCGGTCGTGTAGGCAGGTGTCGACGCGGCACCTCGGATCCGAAGGAGCGTCGCACCACCGACCAAGGCTCGGACTCGTAGGGCTCGTCTTCTCCTGACCCACCTTCGACGTAGGGAAAATCGCGGGGGCAACAACAACAAGCCGACGACTCAGTGCAGGTTGAGAAACACTGGGGCACCTGCCGTCGTACAGTCCGAGAAAGTCTAGATGGGAAGGGTGGGGTGGTGGTTTCAGTGCACTATAGTGCTAAGTACGTGGAATAAATAGTCTCGTCAGTGTTCCGGAGGGTCCCAGTTCCCCTTCCCCTTATCTGAGACGAAGAACCACCCCATACCGTTCCGATAACTTCTCGTCTCTCCTGACCTTTACAACGAGAAAACCTCCTTTTACTTGACGATACCGGTACTGAGCGGTAGGAGTTCGGTGTCCGTACCCTAGAACCCCTTCCTCCAGAGTCCCTCGAAGACACCGACTCTAATGTGGAGGAACCACATGGGTGTTAACACGGAAGACTCTAGACCATTGTAGAAGTTATGGGAGTCCAGGGGTAGAAGGGTGGTAGGTCGCGGTCGGAGGAAAACCGGAACCCCACCAGGAGGACGTATGGACAACAGTGGTTTCCACCCGGAGTCAGGGCAGTGGGAAGTCCGATGGGTCCTAGTGTAAATCCCCCTGAGTCTGTGAAGGGTCCACCGAACCTCTCATTTTTTAGACGGACGTTACTCCCTCTGGGCCCAAGTTAGGGACCCAGTCCTTCTAAGGGGACCTCTTCTCTTACCGATGAATGAGGTCATAAGAGCGGACCTCTGAGGGTACCTGTCTCCTCGGACCGCCCGATGTCAGCGTTTCTGAGTATTTCCGTGTCTGTACCGACTCACTGATTACATTCGTCCGTGACGTATATTGTACCCTTCCCGGAGACCGAATTTGTGGAGAAGGGACTCCGTCCCGTCGTGACGTCCGGACCGAGGACGGAACCCGTCTTCTTCCCTCTTTTCCCCCGTTTGGGTCAGCATAGGTGCGAGCTTCGGTCCGGGTCCGGGTCGAGTCTCTCCGTCCTCGCGGCGGGGTGGGGGGCAGGGGGCGGGGTGGCGGGGAGCACGGGAGAGAGGAACGACTACCTCCCGGACCCCGTTGTCTCTACTCGGAACTCTTCTCGTCCAAGATCCAAGTTGGTCGTAGATGTACCCACTACACCCGTCTGTCCTACGGTGTCCACACTCGTTTTTATATATATATATATTATTTTTTTCTTTATGTTGAGTTTGTCGGATTTTTACAAACATCTCGGGTACACGGGCAGTAGTTCCGACAATCGGGTCTCCCTCAAAAGGGTAGTGTACACCAACAAACCGAGGCAGAGGGGAAGGTAGCACACCAAGGTCCCTCGACCACAAGACATCCCCCCTCCTGAGACGGGGGATACTTATCAAAGTAACTGGTAAGTAAAGTCCCGAAGTATACACTGTTTCATTGTCTTGTACATAATCGATTACTTTATTAACTAAGTTATTTAGTTGACAGGACTCATGACTAATGTCTGGTCCGTACCAAGATCCTCCACCCTACGGTACCGGTTATCTTGACCCTGTCGGGAATAGAAGTACCTTGAAGTAAAGTCACCTTCTGTCATCTGTGACTTGTTCTATTTAATTAAATAGTACAGTACAGTCTCCCGTTCCTCTTGAGACACCTTTAATCTTCCCCCGAGTCTCCCATTTCTTCGACGAACGTTACGTCCTCTGTGTCCTCCGCACCCAAGTTGGGGACCCAACCCCTCTGACAGACCTCCTCCTTTACCGCTGGGTGAGGTCACAAGAACGGACCTTTTAAGGTACCTGTTATCTCGGACCACCCGATGTCAAGAACCCCAGTGTTTCTCAGCCGGTGTTGACTCGTGTGCACCGTGTTTCCTATTTCTCACTATACGACTCCCTATTTCAAACTCGTCTCCGGATCAGCCCCCTCCCCATTCGGTACCCCCACAGGTCCTTTCTGTCGAAGACCACCTCTCCTGTCGTCTATGTGTCTCGGATGTCGTCGTCACAGTCTCTCTAACGTCGTCCCCCTCTCCCCTCTCACCTCCGTCTGTCGAACTCCCCGCCAACACAACGGGACGTCTGGTGACATTCCTGTAACCCAAAGTATGAGTCATCCGTATTTGGGTCTACTTGCTTCTTTATTCACTCTGTCACCTCTCTGCCTACCCAAATACCGACCTACCCATCCACTTACCCACCTATCCACTCACCCACCTGCCTACTTACCTTCCTACCTACCTTCGCCCCCACGTGTCCACCAAACTACTCACTTACTTGTCTACATGCCAATCTACTCCCTTACACACTCACCTAACTTTCTATCCACCTACCTACCTACAGGTATACCTACCTACCCATCCATTTACCTACTTACCCACCCACTTTCCACCTACCCACCTATCTACCTACTCACTCACCTGTGTACCTATCTACTTACCCACCTAATTGAGTACCTTCCTACGTGCATACCTACCAACCTACTCATCCACCAATTTACATGCCTATCTACTTCCTTACCAACCTACCTGACGTCCTGTCCACTCACCTACCTTCGTACCTGTGTACTCGTCGGCCTACTTATCTATTTGTCTACCGACCCTCCCACCTACTTACCCACCCACCTACCCACCTATTTGTACACTTATTCACCTATCGACTTACCTACCTACCTACATGTCTACCTGGTAACCAGGGACCCGTGTGCACGTGATTGGAGACGTCAGCGGAAAGGTAAGGATCGGACACAATCTCGGAGTGGGGTCCTGCCCCTTGTGGGTCCTTCCTGCCCCGTACTGTGTCAACTACAGGCCTACGAGAGTCCCCACCTCCGACTTGGAATTTATTGCGGAAAAGAAAACATCCTTCTCGCCAAGACCTCCGAGTCCGTAACCCTCCGTAAACCCCGTCCGTCGGCAGTGATTGTCTAAGTAATTCGAGCGAGGTCTCGTTGCTATTTTTTAGTTAAATCAAGTGGTCCGTCGAACTTACCCGCGGTCCTCGTCCCCTCGGGAGGGTAGGCACTCGAGTCCCGTACGTCTCTCCACGACGTCTTAACCCCCACGACCTCGTACCGGCGCAGGGTAACAGCTCCTGTGGGGAGGGGTGGCGTCCCGACGTCCCCGAGACTGTCCTGCGGACCCTTCCCCTCCCTGTCGGGGTCTCGTCTGTGGAGACTCGTAGGGTGCGTCTCCACACACGACGTCTGTGTGGAGTGAACGACCGCACGACCAGTGTCAGAACGGGGAGGTGACGGGTCTGAGTAAGTCTCTATGAAATTGTCGGAGACTCTCGACGGATCTACGTCCCGGGACCCGTCCCCACGGGACCTCCAGATCTGTTCCAGACGGGGAACGTCTCGAGGGTCATACAGATCCCTCACCTAGACCCGGGGCACGTCCTCCCACCTACTCTCGTCTCCCCACCTCTCCACAACTTCCTCTCTTCTCCCCCTCGTCTGCCGTCCTTCCCAAACCGTCTTCCCCCTTTAGACGCAGGTAGAGTCAGCGTATTGCTGTGTTCACCGTTAAGTTGGACCCCACTGGTTTCCTTGCGCATTATTCCCGTTCTCACTAGTCTCACACCGGTCCCAATCCCCTGGGTTTCTGTTCCACGTCGTGGAGACCCGACCGTTGTCACCCCTCGGCAGGCGTGAGGTCCGGACCCTCTCTCTTCCCCCTCAAGGACCCTGGACCTCTGTCCGCACCGACGCCCTCGACCGGCGGGTGGTCCTGGACCTGGGACCCCACCTCAGTTCTGGTGTTCCAGAAGTCGACTAGAACGGAAGACGTGGGACTTGGGGAAGTCCTGGACGTAGGCCTCCGGTCCCGACTCGCTCGACCGCTACTACGGATGTCTTCCAGGTAAGAGTCTCGTCTCCCGAGCCCCTCCTCGACCTCCCCCGTCTGCCCCTTGTCTGTCGAGTCGGGACGTCTTTCGTCAGACTGTCTCGAGTCACTGAGTCACCCTCTCTTTAGTGAGTGCCCTCGGAGTAGTCCCATACGACCCCGAGGGCTGTCTCAGGACCGCCGAAGACCCTACTTACCCGAAGGCACCTACTTTGCCTACCCTCATCTGTCCTCCACCACCCCCCCTCTCTCCGTCTCTCCACACCTCCCCGCCCCTTGTTTCACTACCCCACCTCCCACCCTCTGTCTCTCCCTCTCTCCTTCTCTCCCCCTCTCCTTCTCTCCCCCTCTCTTTCTCTCCCCCTCTCTTTCTCTCCCTCTCTCTTTCTCTCCCCCTCTCTCTCTTCCTTCCTCCCTCCCTCTCTCCGTGTCTGTCCTTTCTCCCTGTCCGTCTCTCCCTGTGAGTTCCTCTCTCTCTCTCTGTTTTTGGGTGCCCCTGACTTCCCTCTCCGACCTCTCTCGCTCCTCGTTTCCTTTGTGCACTCTTCTACATTGGTTTCCTCGTCTTCTCTCTCTTGTTCCTCTGTCTTTCTTTACTCTCTTTTGCTCGCTCCCTCCAGCCCTCTCTCGTTCTGCACTCCCCGAAACCTCCCGGGAGGCCCGTTCCCAACACGACCCTCGAGGGCTCCGCCCGTCCCACGGGTCGATCCTTTCAGCCCCACGGTCTCGACCTCCTGACCCCTCTGCCACCGTCTCCTTCCCCTTCACCGAAACAGTTCCCGTAGGCCGTCAGACCCCCGGAGTGTCGAAGTGGTCCGAGAGTGAATTCGGTGGAAGGACAAAAGAATCGGTGTAGTTGTTCGTTGGAACTTTACTCTTGTCCTCTCTGTATCTTAAAGAGATAGTGGATAATACGCATCCCGTAAATTACGACCCAGGTTACGACCCAGGGAGTGTCCTTCCGATCCCTCAGAAGTACGACCCTACTGCACGTACATGTCTACCCCTTTGACTCCGAGTCTTGCCCCCGAGGTGGTCCTGGAGCGACTCAGACCCGCCTCCGGGCTCAGGAGGAGGGTCGTAGTCGAGGACGGGCGGGGGAGACCCAGACGACACGCGGCGGGACCTGGGACTGTACTTCTCCTGGTACACACCTGCCCCGCCGCTCCTCTGTCGAGAGAGGTGGTAAGGAAGACCCGGAGGGAGACGGTTCCTTGCGTCGGTTTTAAGGAACCTTAGACAACGAAATTCGATGCGTGACCCCCCTTGTCAGTCCGCCCCTACAAGTATTACCAAAGGTTTACAGACCGACGTCGACGGAGGAGTCGTCCCTCTCTGTTCTTCGGGACCCCTCGTCCCTCTGGACGAGGGGTGGAGGGAGAGGGGGTGTACGTAAAGTCCCCGCGACTGTGGGGACCTCTGGACCCATCTCCCCACACGAAGAGACCAGTTGTTCGATTCCCTACTTTCTCCCCTACTTACTTACTTACCTACCCTCTCACTCCCTCACTCCTACCGGGTCCCAGGTCGAGAGGAAAAGACATTTAACCCCCATCAGTGTGGTGTCGGACGGTGAGGGAGACAAGACACTCCAGGAATGTACGTAATTGGCAGAATTACTTTAGAGTACTCCTAGGGTTCCCGCACGGGTAACCTGTCTGGTATTTTGACTCCGAACCTCCCCTTCCGAGACCGGACTCGACATCTCACTACTACCCCCCTCTTAGCGAACTTAGGCCAGACAAAGGTCTTAAGGACGGGAACAAAATGTATCCGTGTGTCTTCTGAAAGACCTACTGGAGTCAAATCTTCGACGTATCTGGTCTACGAGGACCCCATCCCCCGCCACCAGTCTCGGTCGCTCAGGAGACACTCAGTGCGTCTGGACTAGAGACACATCTACCAGTAGGGACTACCCAGTAGGAGGGAATGGTTCCGAGTCAAAGGAGATCAATCTCACTCGTCTTACCGGAGTCTGAACAACCCAACAGCTCCCTCCGACTGACCTACACTCACTCTTTGGAAAGGGTAGTGACCGTCCGTGTGACATCCACCAAACAAAAAAAATTTATTATAGCTATCATATAACATTTACGTACGTACGAGTAACTATTGGATATTAATAAAGACTGACAGATGACGACAAATATACCAAAATAAAGGAATGAATTAGACGAGACGTTTGGATGCTCCAGACAAACTAGGGATAAAATATCTTTCTTACTCCGAGTCTCTCCAATTCATCGGACGTACTCCGGTGTGTCGATCCCCCTGTACCACCTTGACTCTCGGGTCAAATAGTTGGGGATCCGAGAAACCTCTTCCGTTACCGTTGGGTGAGGTCATGAGAACGGACCTTTTAGGGTACCCACCTCCTCGGACTATCCGACGTCAGGTACCCCAGCGATTCTCAGCCTGTGATGACTCGCTGAAGTGAAAGTGAGAAGTGAAAGTACGTAACCTCTTCCTGTACCGTTGGGTGAGGTCACAAGAACGGACCTCTTAGGGTCCCTGCCTCCTCGGACCACCCGACGGCAGATACCCCAGCGTGTCTCAGCCTGTGTTAACTTCGCTGAATCGTCGTCGTTCGAGAAATCAATTGTGTGTATACACTTTAGTGCAGGTAGACACACGGATGGTGAATCCTAAAAAAAAAAATTTTCCGATCCGAGGGGAAAGGGGAGGGGACTCCTTAAGCGAAACGAGGAGACGGAGACATCTACCCCGAGACACCAGGCCTCGGTGTTGGTGCACGGAGTCGGTAGACTGTCGCAACCGAAGGCACGGTCCAAGGTCTGGGACCTCTTTTCCCGAGTCTTTACGGGCTGTTTCGGGAGGGTGGTCCGAGGTCCGGGGTGGAGGTTGTCCTGAAGAAGGGCCCCTTAGCGTAGAGACAATCCCACTCACTTGGCGCTAACCGAAACTTTAAATGCGTATGGACCGGACATCAACGGACTCATCTTAATTCTCTCCCTACGCAGCACCTTTTCTCTCTCTGCCGCTCAGGTCGACGGGGGCTGAGGGGACAAACCTCTTCTGGCGTCAAGCCGTAAAACAACAAACAAGGAAGAACTATTGCTACCGATAGCAACACTCGTTTGTCTCGTGAGTCGACACGTATATAACTAAAAAAAGGGAATTTCGGTTCAGATGACAAAAGATAACTACTCCTATCATTCATGTTTTCCTACTCTGCTAGTTCAGGATAAATTCCTTTCCGTGAACACAATTATAAACCGCACCTGAATGGGTCCCACATCGTGAGTGTGTGTGTGGTAGTAGTCAGCACAGGCTGAGAAACACTGGGGTACCTGACATCGGATGGTCCGAGGAGTCAGGTACCTTAAAAGGTCCGTTCTCATGACCTCACCCAACGGTAAGGGAAGAGGTCCCCTAGAACGGTTGGGTCCCTAGCTTGGACCCAGAGGGCGTAACGTCCGTCGGCGAAATGGTAGACTCGGTGGTCCCTTCGGGGAGGTACGTATATATACATAAATTTTTTTTTTTAAAAAAAACCGAAGCGGTTCACCGTGCACCCTAGAATTAAAGGACTGGTCCCTAGTTTGGACGTGGAGGACGTAGTCTCCGTGTCTCAGAAGTGGTGACCTGACGGTCCCTTCAGGATGTGTAACTATAAAAACTATAGGAAGCCAAGACTGAAACCGAGTCCCAGAGTTTGAGTCCGGGGCCGTCGAGTGTTCTTTCTCACGTCCCCAGATTACCCCGGGCCCGTTCGGTCCGAGGGACACAGGGTGGGCGCCCCTGTCGACGATAGCGAGACGGACCGACGACAGAGCGTCCTTACGTTCGAGTCGCAATGACACACAAGGGTAAAAGGTTCTTTAAGGTCTTTAGATCTGAAAATATACTTTCGAGGGTAAATTTGTATAACGTCGTTTAAGAAAATTTATTTCGTATACACCCTGGTTTTTTTTTTTTTGGGGTGGGACACCCCGATGGGACGTAAACACTGGACACAAGAAGCACAGTACGTTTATAGGCGGGGAGTGAAAATTAAGTCGTCTGCGTAAGAGTACCTTACTAGGGTGCACGGAGACGCTACGCCCAAAACTTAGCGCCCCGTGAAAAAGAGGGTCAAAAGAAAGAACACACAATCGAAAAGGGGCCGGGGGAGGGAGGTCGAGGGGCGAGTAGGAGAAAGGGAAGGGGGACGGGGGGTTGGTAAGTTAAAATAATTACCAACTAAAAGAAAATTTTGACAGGTCTCCGACGACATTCGAGGTGTCAACGGTCACCGACTAGCTATAGAACCGCCCTCCACTCCCCACGCCACCCCCCTCTCACAATAAAGTAGTCGATTCACGGCCCATTAGATGAACCATTTAGGGCATCGGAGAAAAATTCGACCGGTCTCTACCCCGTTTCCTTCGACCGGTTCCTGGGTTTATACGGAGGGTCTACCTTAGTCCTTCTCTAAGCACCTCTGGGGGAGCCTCCAAACTAGACGCACAGGGACCAGGGGGTGCAACGATCAATTAGGGTCGTACAGAGGTTTCGNGGGGCGAGTAGGAGAAAGGGAAGGGGGACGGGGAGTTGGTAAGTTAAAATGATTACCAACTAAAAGAAAATTTTGACAGGTCTCCGACGACATTCGAGGTGTCAACGGTCACCGACTAGCTATAGAACCGCCCTCCACTCCCCACGCCACCCCCCTCTCACAATAAAGTAGTCGATTCACGGCCCATTAGATGAACCATTTAGGGCATCGGAGAAAAATTCGACCGGTCTCTACCCCGTTTCCTTCGACCGGTTCCTGGGTTTATACGGAGGGTCTACCTTAGTCCTTCTCTAAGCACCTCTGGGGGAGCCTCCAAACTAGACGCACAGGGACCAGGGGGTGCAACGATCAATTAGGGTCGTGCAGAGGTTTCGAGTGTTGGTATCAATCTTGACGAGGTAGACTTGATCTCCTCTGAATTAGAGTGACTTGACAGTGTTTTTACGATGGAACCCTCGCTCTACGAGTCCAACTTCCGTCTTTGGCTCCGTTCATCTTCAAAGTCTCGTGGAATTCCGGGGACCGTCTGTCTCGGCCTAGGCTTGGGTCCCGACCGACTGGCTGGGGATCTGGGCTCAAGAAGGACGCGCCCTCGACTGAGTCCCCGCCGGTGCCTTTCCCCGGACGCACCTCGCCGTCCGCTGGGGGGTCGGGGCGGTGTCGTCTTCAGGGGTACCGGAACACTTGCCAAAATGGTGTAAGAAGACCAAGGAGAAATACCTCTGACCATCAGGGTCTGCAACAAGTTAATGCCTAAATACCGGCGGTCCCGGCCGGTCGTGAGAGGAGGCGCGCCGACCTTCCGTAATCTCGACGTTCTCCTACGCTCGCCGAAAGGACCGCTGTCTCCGGGACACTCTTGAACTCGAGGTCGGGTCCCTGTCCCAAAAGGACAAAAACCTCCCAGTCAAAGTCGTGCCTTCGGTTCCCCCCCGTTTCCACACTCGTTGGGCTATACGTGCTGTGTACTAAAGGTAACTAAAAGAATCGTCCGGTGGGCCCCTGTTCCAAGGTCTAACGTCGTTGGGGCGACCCTACCCCCCTTGCACACACCTTCCCGACCCCCAGGTTCTTCGAGGGTCTTCCTCTTCTCACCTCAGGTCCACCATTTCTTCCACCCGACACCTCGACCTGTCGTTCCCCCACCCCAAGTTCAGAGTCGGTGAGGTCAGGTAGTGGACTCTTGGGACCTGAGAACTGGCGTAGGGAGATTCCTACAAGAGTGGACCCTTCACCCCTACTGCCACCATGGACGACGTGTCTCCACAACGGTCCTAAGTCACTCTACGACTCTAAGGGTACGAACTGTGTCCCGAGACGCACCTAGAAGTCGTGTGATCTACAAGAGTGCTCACTATTTCCCTCCTTTACTATTGAGTCGTCAACGACACTCGGTCCGACCCCCGGTGCAGAAACCATATATGACAGGGCGTGGTAGGAGTGTCGTCGGACAAACTTTCTCCTCCTGTACCTCCGAGTCTCTTCGTGTCCCACCGGGCAAGGTGGTCCTGCCTCCGGACTACGGAGATCAGGAAGATCGACGTGCACAGAACGGAGGACGGGGGGCCTGGACCACTCACATCGTCCACCCCTTACTGTCATGGGTCTCGACTTTTACTCTCTCGACCCAGGACCCCGTTTCCGACCCACAGAGGTGGATCCACGGGACCGTCGACTCCGTCCCTCGGGACCGGGCGACTTCAGACTTTCGTTACCACTTAGAGGGAGCCAACAGAGACTTCCCGTCTCTGTCGTCCTCAGTCGTAGGACTGGAGGACAGGACTTGGGGACGCCCCCTTAGCGTCGGGTCTGGGAGAGTCCCGTAGGCTCTGGTCTGTCCGCCGGAGAGACTCGGAGCCCGAGGACTGGGCACTTAGTCCCGACACGGTCCGTCTCTACGACGACTCTAATTTATCCGCTTGCACCCTCCAACCGAGGAGGCCTGTGTCTGGGACCCTGAGACCCTGAAAGGCACGGACCTCAAATAACCCCACGTTAACCCCTCTGGTAGCCCTAGTTGTATAGACCCTCTTCCCTTTGTTCGTCTCGCTCCGTCTCTCTTCAACCCCACGCTAAGTCCGAGGGGGTCCCAGAGTCGACTAAGTACCCGCGAGGTCTCGGCTCTTCCGAGAAGTTCAGTAAAACGGGTCTCCGTTCCTCCGGTCCGGCGTGGGGGCAGTGACTCGTCTGTGACCTTCCTCCGAACTAGAACCTGTTCCGTCGAGAGCGAGGTCGTTTCCCGTCAAGAATCCCCGTCCCCGAATCGACCCTCGGCAGACGGGAGTGTCGTCGTCCCCACTGCAGAGCCACCGGTGGCGTCGTTTCGCGGTGAACTGTGGTCGCACCCAGGTCCGTGTAGCGAGGGGAAAAGGAGACGGTCCCTCGGACGGCACTTCCGTGGCTCCCCGTCTCCGTCCACCCCTGTCCTCCGACGGAAGGTACTCTCGTCCTTCGACCCGACCCCCTCTTCCCCACTACCTGAGGTCCTCCCTTAAGACGGAACGGGTAATACAGAGTGGCCCGACCCCAGAATCCACTCTACCAACGTGTCACCACGACCCCCACCGCAGTCCCTCCATCATACGTGGGACTTAGTGTGTCGACCGACGTAGACCCCGCTCGGTCCGTCCTTCGCGACGGGGGTCCTACCTCCTCTTTGCCGGCACGGTAGGCTCACGACAGGTTGGGGGCGGGGGGGCGGGGACGGGGGTGGCGGAGGCGGGGGTGGCGGAGGGGACAGTGGGACGTCCCGAGACGGAATGTCGGCCGCGAGCTGGGACCTTTTTTAACTGACGGACAAAGACGGACTGACGAGCTCTCAATGTCCGACGTCTCTGCCCCCCGCCTCCCCCCGGCCCCCGCCCGCCGGAGGAGGAGTAGTCCTACCTAAAAAGACGAAGAGACGAACATCCTTCTCGTCCTTGTCCTATGCCCTCCGACGAGTTCCTCATTAGTGGCTCGCCCGCTCCCGTACAGTCCCCGACCGACACACTGCCTCCGCCCCACCCCCCGCCCGCCACTCCCGGCTCCGCCGCGCCCCCTCCGGCCCGCGGCACCGGAGGACCCTCTCACCTTCGGCCCCGACGGGCGCGACGTGTGTGCCCGTGGCGGGTGGCAGCAGGACGCCAGAAAGGAGGAAGGAAAGAGGGAGGGTAGGGAGGTAGGAGGGCGCGAGGAGAGGAACAAAGGAGGGAAGTAAGGGGCGGGGGCGGAGGGTAGAAGGGAGGGGCGGGGGGGTAGGTAAACAGACTGGGATGTAGGAAATTAAATGTATACGAGAAAGGGCAAACGAGTGTAAAGACCCCTAGACGGTTTTCGGGTCACACCATGGGCTGGGGTGACTACTGGCCTAGTTGCTAAGGCCGGAGTCCCTGAAGTGTCAGTCAGCTTTCTTCGAGACTGAGACCCACCCAATCTCTGCGAACTTTCCCAGTCTCGCCCGAAGGACCTCCTCCTTCCTAAACTTTAGTTGGAACCCTTTTCCAGTCCAATTCTTGTCCCTACCGCAGTGTCTCCTCGTCATTCAAAGACATATCCGTATCGGGCTCCGATCCCACGGTCCGTCACTCTACGTCCCCCACCCTTTACCAACTCGACTCGGACCTCTGTACCTAAACCAGACCTAGTACTTTCGAACCCCTTCTTAGACCTGAAACGAGACGAATTTCACCCTCAGTAAGAATAAATTCGTTGTCTTAGGGAAAGATGTACTTTAGAATACACCTTAAAGTTTGGTGTTTTTTTTACTGTGTCCACCCCGACTAGACCGAATTCGTCCCCTCCAAGGTCTTGTGACGGGTGAATTTGGAGTGTGAATGAGAGGTGGTACCTAGAAGGTCTTGGAGCCGCACGGTACTTTGTGTCAAAATTTTTGGTGTCCTTCCAATGCCTGACCAATAAGGCAGACCTGAAGCTACTCTGGGTGCCTGACGTCCAAGGCGGAGAACGTACAGGTTCTTAGTCTCAAAACCCCCCTCTGTCACTTCCGGCACAAAGGAGGTTCACCTTTAGTTCAGGGTCGAGGAACCCCTCTGTGTCTTCCAGTAGGTCATACCAGATTGGGGGGCCCCGAGTAGCGGTGGTGTGAGTCAGGGGTGAACGGTCGGTAAAGGTTGATGTACACTAAAGGTCTGACCCACCTTAGGTCGGACGGAGACGGACCTCGCCGAGGGGTAGGGAGGTCAGAACAGAACCCAGGGACGTCTGGAGGGTGCTTGCCGAGACTCTCGACTCCAGTCCCCGGTACGACATACGTCAACCACGAGTTATATGCGAACAACGTACATGGAGGGGGGTGGGGGGTGTTGTTTGGTACTTTTTGTACTTATCGTTACACCTGGGTTTCAAGTATTTGTAGACACAAGTAGAAGGTCCTACCAGTTCAAGTACACCCCACTTGACCCTCTCCCGCCCCTCCTCCCCGACACAACGAGGTACGGACGTGTGTCATCCACGAGTCTTGCACGACGAACTCCCTGTGTCTCTCGTTTGGGTGTAGAGGTCCTCCACGATTTCTTACTAAGCCTCATACTCTGTCACCAGTGACCACCAGACTTTCACAGGAAGTTTGGAGTCCCGCGTGAGAGAGGGCGGACGAAACGGACCGTGTACCTCCTCGGACCTCGTCCCGTCGGACACCTACGCGTGGGAGTAAGGTTGACAAATGTAGTAATTAAGTGTGCCGGGCTAAACGTAAACGTGAGGTTGAGTTATGAAAAATACTACGTTAATGATGAGTCTCTACTTAAAAAATACTCAAAAGGAAAATTACAGAGGCCCCGGGAAATAAGAATTCCTTTAGAGGAACACCTTCTCCTGACTAAGAGAATCTCACACCCCTTACCAAATCTCGGGGGACTGCGGGGGTCTGTGGCGGGCTTATCGGGGAGAGGGTCCGTCGGGAGGGACCGGAGCTGCGGACCCCTCCTTCCCGGGGGAACTCCTACCCGTCGTCACTCCGACCACCAATTCCCTTGCTCGAGACCCCAGTTGTATTGGACCTAAGTCTGAGGGAGACGTCGGACCCTGTTTGTTGATTCGACGAGACTCGGGTTTCTAACAGTAGAGTACTTGTCCCTAGGTATCGGTGCACCGGTGGCTGGAGTACCTGAACGGACCCCCTGTGGTACCCGAGAACACACGAATTCAGGGACCGAAAGCACTTTATACACGACAATGCCAATAGTATGCGGGCATGTTCCTCGTCGGTCGTAGGTAGGCGAGTCTATTTGATTCGAAGAACCGGAGACATAAAGTGACCCAACTGCCCCCCCGCACGACCCCTGTTCCCTAGTGGGTGGGGGATCTCTCTATGTTTCTCGCAGAAATCTCAAATCTCTGGATTTCAAACTATGTCTCCGTCTGAAAGAAAGAAAAAGAACGAACAGGGTCACGACCAGTCAAGATAGATGACCTTATCCTCCTTCGTCCTCCTCCGGAGCCCCTCCGTCCAATGGCGGACGTCTCCGACTCTGCCCGGACATGAGTGTACACGGAGACAACTAAGGATCTTAGAGGGTCTGGAATTGACTCACCGCAGAAGAAAAGAAACGTCTACGTCGTGGACTCCAGGCCGCCACCCCTCTCCCACCCGGACGCCTGGATGACGAGGAACGTCACAACTCTCCAGAGACGGGTAGAGACACAGGTAGTAATCTTTCACTTTCACTTTCGGCGAGTCAGCACAGGCTGAGAAACGCTGGGGTGCCTGACATCTCAGACACCTTAGGAGGTCCGGTCTTATGTCCTAACCCATCGACAAGGGAAGAGGTCCCCTAGAAGGGTTGGGTCCCTAGCTTGGGCGGGGCAACGTCCGCCTAAGAAATGGTCGACTCGGTGCTCCCTTCGTGGGTAGTACTCCGTTGAGGATAAGTAGGTATCACACGATCCGGCTCGTGGGGTAGCAGTCCCTTCGAAAGAGCCTTACGGGACACCGTCGCACCTAAGGGACAACATCGACACATAGTTTGGTGGTTTGAACACTTCCCCAAAAGAAAGGAGGGCCACGGCGAAAGAGGGAGGGGCGGGGGGGGGTGGGGGGCACGAAAGAAGGGTAAGGAGAGAGAGAGTGGAGAGTACGTAGATAGTTAGACAGGCAGATAGGTGGAATGTAACGCGTCGGTAAAAATCACCTTTTTTTTTTTCTTTTTTCGATGTGTAAGTCTTTTCGCTTACAAATGTGCCGTGTCTTCGAGAGAGTGGAGGAACATGCGATCGTGGATCGAGATAGGGACTCCGTAGGTAACAGGGGCTGAAGAGGACCTAAGAGAGTCTCTAGAAAAACCGTTCAGGTTCAGGTGCCTTCGGGTCGGTTCCAGAGACAGGAAATGCCTACCTGCGTGGCATTAGTGACAGACTCGGGACCGACAAAAGTGGATCTCCTACAAAACACAGTGGCATATCCGTAGCCGAAGGAAATTTCCCGGCGTGCCACAGGGCAAGACCCTACTCGGTCTGATCTAGCTAGGCCCCTGGGAAAAGGAGGAGCAGTAGACAGCGACGGAAAACCTACGGACAGAGAACCTTCACTGACATCCGAAGCACCCGTGCCTCGCCAAGAACACAAGATAAAAGATAAAGATATAGAAGCCTCATATCGAACCTTTCAAAACTTATGTCGTTCAAGAGTCATTTGTCAGGAGCTTACCCACCTACCTCCTTCCTTCCTTCCTTCCTTTCCTTTCTCCTACCTACCTACTTACGCATCTACCGAATATCTTGGACCGGATCCAGACACGAAGAGGACGGAGAGGGCGGGGAACTGGAACTAGAGGGGGTCCCTCCTGGGTCACTCCTCAGGGACAGAAGACCCCTCCCCGCGACGGAACGTCTATTCGTGTGTGACAGGGTGACACGTGACACTTGGGTCCTCGGTGTCGTCCGACGGTTGGATTCAAGAGGGAACCTGTGAGTGCTTGTCGTCACTGAGGGGCTCGGACGGTCCCAACCCACCTCAGCGTGGCGCAATACCTTTGAAGATAAAGACGAAATGTTTTTGTTTAGTCCCCTCCTCTCGACCGAGACGCGCTCCGGGTGTGACCGGGGACTCAGTAGAGATAGAGCTCGTTCCCGCTCTTTCGGGAGGGTCCGGACCCGGAGAGAGCCTCGACAGTCGGTCACTCCAGCACGGGGACTGAGGTCGTAGGGCGTAGGGACCGGAGCTCCTCTAGAGTTTGAGTCTACGAGACCCCACCCCCGCCGTCCCGTCTTTGTATGTTACTTTTTACGCCGGTCGTGTCTCGGTTTGCCTCTTGTGAAAAGGTGTGGTCCTTAGACCTAAAAAAAAAAATTACACTTTAGAGGGTAAAAATTTTAAGACCTTTGGTTAAGTCTATATAGAAATTTGTAAGATGCGTTCGGTAAGGTAGTACGTCTCCCGACCGGACTCACTCTCTTGGTGACCGCCCCGGAGACGGTCTACGAAGAGGATCTCTCAGCGGCTGAGAGACCCATGGTTGACCCCACAGAGACAAGGGACACCAGTGGGGAACCTGGACTCTTGCTGGTACCTCAGGTACTGGCTCCCAGTAAGGACACACGATCGGAGTCTTCCCTCACCGTAGTGGGGAAACGTCCTCAACACTGTAGATCCGCTGAATCGCCTGGTGTAAATAATGATACACGGTCTCCGACAAGATTCTCGAAATTTAAGCACCTGAGCAAATTAGACTTTCTTCTGGTGGTCACACCATCTGTGGTACCAAGAGGGTAAAATGTCTACTCTTATGACTCGGGGTTCCTCGTCTTCAGTGAACGAGTTCCAGTCAGTAACGGTCTGTGGTTTTATGCTCCAGAACACCCAGAGCCCTCCTCTCTCACGAGAAGGACGGACCTCCCGGGATACACTACATGTCCCCTGAGTCGAGACAGGTGGCTGGGTTGACCGGTGAATGTATGGTGGGACCCAGTTCGTCGTGTGAACACCTCTGGGGTAAAGCTTTGATGAGTAACGATACGGCCACGAGTGGAGAGCTTTCCTGTTCCTGGTCTTGTGGGCGGACGGATATTGGTACGACCCGCGTACCTTCCACCACCGGTGATGGGGACCAGAGGTAGTTCGTGCCAGTCGGTCAGTGAGTGCAGACGGCTCTCGTATCCGACTGTAATACAGTCTTCTTGATCTGACTCCAGTAATTAAGTCCTTTTTCTTCTTGACCAGGTCAGAAACGGGTAGACGACGATACACTGGGACCCGTACAGGGAAGGGGACAGACCAGGAGTCGTAGAGGTCCCCGAATTTGGGACACTGGAGATCCTTAGAAAATCCGAGTTCGTCACCTACCTATTAACGTTTCTGGGCCCTCGTAGAGGAAGTTGAACAGGGAGAAACGAGGGAACAGACCTTTTCGGTCACCGTTTCTGCGGTCACAGAGGACAGACTAAACGTACGTAGGAGCCGTTCTTCCTTGGAGTCCTGATCAAATAACGAAGGTATCGATTGCTACCAATAACAACAAGATAATCGACGTAATTGGCTTGACCCCCTCTTCCTATGTGACTCATCAAGGAGGCTTGAGAGAGAGTTTAGGAACTTTATTGGAGCCCCGGCGGCACGGAAAGCGCTTTGTCTGTTCCTTTCATTTCGAGTCTCCCCAACTAATTCATCGAGCTCCAGTAAGAGGTACGGGTCAGCCCCTCTTTGGTGTCAAACTTGGGTTCTTGAGGGTCAAGTCGTAGAACCGAGAGTCGGTGCTCTGCAGGACGGGACTCCCAGTCTTTCGTCTAGGAGGAGGAGGAGAACGGGGTTTCGAGGAGAGTGGAACCGGTGGGGCGCACCTTTATAAGACTCAGGTCTACCGGTTCTTTTCTCTTCATTCTTTTCCCCCTTCTTTTCTTTTTACTTCTTGCGAAACAAGGAACTTTACAAGAGGTGTTTGTGTCAGAAGCGGTCCATGTGTTGAATTGACGCCTCCACTGGGGGCTTGGGGTACCGGCGGAGGTCGGGGAGACCGTCGGCCCCCACCACCAGTACACTGCGGGTCTGGCGGGACCACCGATAAGTTCGCACACGTACACTTCGCCGAGGCCACTCGTGTCGAGGGTACTCCCCCTGTCCGCCCCCGACCTCAGTCGGAACCTGTGGCGGGGAGTGTGGTGCGGTCTCCTCGGGGACAGTCGCGGGTGACGGGACCGTTCCTCCGACCTACGATTCGGACGAAGACTCGAGGGACTGGTCCTTCGTCGTCGAGAGCTCTCAACTTGACCGGTGGTGCCAATCGTAGTAGTCACCCGAAGACGAGTGTTCCCAGCTCGGACTGGAAGGTCGAAGTAAGTAAGTAAAGTATGAGTAACTTTTTTGCATTGCACGGACGGTGAGAAGAGCCATCGACCCTGTATCGTCACTCGTTTTATCCACTATAGAAACACCTGAGAGGTCAGATCGTCCCATCCATCGGTAATTTTTTAATTTATGAGTTCATAGGTCAGTGTTAACACGATTCAAAGTCTTTCCTCCTCATTCTTAGACTCCTGATTTCTCAAGATCTCGATACCCCCGTCTAATTTACTCTACGACGGTCACTCGGTGCATCACACCCAGGTCGCGTCTAGTCGTCCACCAAGCACAGTGGGAGACACTACTAAATAGAGACATCTCTTCTCCCCCTGGTAGACGGGGTTCCAGTGAGTGGTTCTCAGGCGTGAACTTGGGTCCAGAGGGTCGACAGTGACATCGTGAACCGGGGTCGAGGCTACTTGAAACGTACGGGGCCCCTCTCGATGGGAGGAGGACGGCAAGTGGTCGGACAGTGTCTGTGTGGCCTTTAGTTTGGGTTCCAGTTCAGAACCCTGGGTGCACGGGACCCACCGTCGTGCCGAGAGAAGACCCCGTGGGACCGACCCCACCCCTCCCCCGTCTCCTCTTTCGTCGGTTGTGTCGTAGTGGGACCGCCCTCGCCATTGAAGAGGATTAATAAAGGGTCGAGGGTCTAAGTAATCGCTGGGACCATAATTAAGTCTAACAGCGTAAATAGGGGTAGACAGGGTCTAAGTAGTGACTCTGTGGCTGTTACGATTATACCTCCCAAAGTCGATACTCCAGAGTGTCCAATTTCAACAACGAACCCTCCTCCTTCCTGGGGTCGTTAAAAACGAACTCTTGTTCTTTCCTCTCGGGGGAATGGGTTGGGTCTACGTGGTGAGGGATTTCGGAGGTTTGGGGGTTTGGCCCGTCGGGTGCCCGGGTGCCCGTCTATTGGAAGGTGGGACCGGAGGCGTAGTCTCTTTAAGGAAAATTTACTGAGACGTCTGGAAGGGTGGGTGGCTCGAGGGGAGAAACCAATTGTCTACCCGAGCCGATTGGTAAGGGTCGAAAGGCTATTTCGTCACAGTCCGTCACTCCGTGGGAGTCCTTCCGTACGAACCTATTATTTAAGGTCCCGTGGGGGTGGTAGACGTCCGGCGGTTAGTGTCCCGTGCCCCGAGTGATCCCGAGGGTCGGACGACGACACCTCCTCGCCCCCCACCTGGGGATCGTCCGCCCCACCGCCGGTCAGGGACGGGTGTGAACGGGCGGGGACGACGGGACAGGACGAGTTCGGACACTGGGTAGGGTCGGCTTCGCCCCGGACCCGGTAAGGACGTCTCGGGGGAGGTAGCTACGTACGCTCTGGGTCGTCCGTCCGTCGTGAACCTGAGTTACGACACTAGTGCTCGGAGTCTCCGTCTGTCCAACCTACACGACGGTTGTAAAACGGAGTCGTTGTAAAGTGCCGAAGCAGAGTCCGTTCGGAAAGGGTAGCCTCGGAACCAAAGAGGTAGATGTTTTACTCTCAATTTCCCTGAGGGGACCACCGTGTCACCAATTCCTAGATGGAAGATTACGTCCCCTACACTCAAGTTAGGGACCAACCCCTTGATTCTAAGGTGTACGACACCCTGTCGGGTGCTCAGTGTTGATTCTACGTTACTTCGGTTTATTTACTTGTTTACGTAAAAATTTTTTCCTTACTCTCAATTTCTGTAAAGAGAGTGTCCAAAGTAAATTACTATATTCATTTTGTGTACCGTGTTACAGGTCAAGCACTTACAATTCACCACTACTCCTACTACAGTATTACGTCTTCGGTAAATCAGGCCTTTTATTTCAACTACTAATGACGAAGTATACTAAGAACACAACCTCTATACTATCATCCATACGCCACAGAATTCGACAATTGTGTCATCCGCGGAGACAACTTAGAGGTTAAGTGAGTGAGTACGTAATTACAGTCTCCGTAAGCGATTTGTGATACGGTTGGAGACAATCCGGACCTCTTTGCTTCAGTACCAAAGACGGAAGTTCAGCAAGTACCAGATCTCCCAACTGCCTCGTCAGAGACGTTTCCATATCTAAGACTTCCAGGGTCTCCAAACGGTGGACAGATCTGTCTCCGGTCCGAAGGGTCTACTCGGGAGACGTATTATTATCTCCGATAAACACGGTGTAACGAACTCGAGAAAGACTAACGACTCCAAAGGATTCCTGTCCCTACGTTTTACACGTCATACATAAGAGAACTTAGGGTGTGACCCGGTTCTGTCTGCAGTGATTCACTCGGGATAGGAGAAAACATGACTCGAGCTCTTTCTAAGAAACGAGGACCGTCAGTGTGTGTGTACTAACTTTGACCGTGGGTTCAATATTTGTCTGTGGTAGGGTCGGAATCAAATCCCTAGTTGGTAGGTTGATACACTCGATGTGGACCGGGCGATGAACAAAAACAATTATTTCAAAATAATCATGTGTAGGTACGAGGAAGTAAATGTATAGTAGAAACCGACAAAAACGTGGCGTTCCCGTCTCAACTCGTCGACATCGTCTCTGGCTTACCGAACGTCTCGGGTTTTATAAATGTAAGATAGGGAAATGTCCTTTTAAAGAAACGACAACCCCTAAATGACATTCTTTCACTCGTCCCTGTGACACTGGACTTTAACAGTCGTGGAGTGGTTCAGGACGGGTGAGAGTGTGAGCACAGATGAACGATACTTACGGGTACTAAGAAACGAAGACTCACGACAGGACCGGAACCGTCGGACGTATCGGGTTGTCTCTCGTCCGACCTCCACAGTCGCTCAATTACAGGGGCTGACCTCTGTCGCAACTCCGTCCGTTTACGGCATCAGGGGGGTCGAGACTCCGGTGGCGACTTACACTGTCTTAACGTACGGTTTGATAGTCTCTTCACCAAAGATAGGAGACAGGAACGAAGACGGACCAGCACAGTGTGTTCGAAGACAATCGATTTGAGAATCGGGACAGAGCTTTTCGTTTAGAGGTGGGACTTTACGGGATGAAGGGACGGGTGCCGTCTGTAGTAATTAGTTAGTGTCGGACTGAAGGGAAAACGTAGAAAAGGTCATTTCTTGCGGTCGGTCTATGATAGTTACCTACCCTTGACCGTAAAGTCTGACTTGCGTAATGTACTCCTTTACGAGTACTATATTCGACTCGTCTTTCTTCGTACTACCATTCACGTCGTATTTGAACAAGAAGTTTTCTCTTTCACTCAAACGGTCACGTTTACTATTTCCGTCCTTTCACTATAGAGTGTCCCCACACCCTTCCCCTCCCCGTTCTAACGTTTCAAGAAAAAAGAGAACACCCAACGGAGACGTGTCTCGTGGAGGAGTAAACTACGACCACAAGAAACTCGTGGATAATACACGGTCAGGACACGACTCCCACGTTCCTACTAGCCTACGCACAGCAACGGATCAACTTTTCCGTTAAGGACACGTTTCACTATTCCAACCCTGTTTCGGGTACCCCTGTACGAGTCTGGAGGTACGGGGACACGAAGAAAAGGTACGTTAAGAAGTCAATCCTACGAGCTCACTGAACACTCTAATACACCTAATGAGAACTATAATGCGTTACTCACGGGGAAGACCTTAGAAGAAAAGAGAGACAGAGAGAAAGGGAGAATCTAAAGTCTGAGACACTCCCGTCCAATACGTAGAAAAAAACAAAGAACGGTGTAGGGGTCACGGATCTTGTCACGGACCGTATCCCGGACCCAAGTTGACCATAAAGCATTCTTTCTTCTACGTAAATAATTTTTCGCCCTCCACTACTACTACCACTACCACCACTACCACTACTGCCACTACTGCCACCACTACCACTACTGCCACTATTGCCACCACTACCACCACTGCCACTACTACCACCACTACCACTACTGCCACTGCTACCACCACTACCACTCCCCTACTACCACTACCACCACTACCACTACTGCCACTACTGCCACCACTACCACTACTGCCACTATTGCCACCACTACCACCACTGCCACTACTACCACCACTACCACTACTGCCACTACTACCACCACTACCACTCCCCTACTACCACTACCACTACTACTACCAAACCACTACTACTACTACCACCACTACTGCTACTACCACCACTACTACCGTCACTACCACTACTACCACTACCACCACTACTACCGTCACTACCACTACTACCACTACCACTACTACCACCACTACCACCACTACCACTAACACTACCACTACTACCAAACCACTGCCACCACTACCACTACTACCACCACTGCCACTACTGCTACCAAACCACTACTACCACTACCACCACTACTACTACTACCACCACTACCGTCACTACCACTACTACCACTACCACTACTACCACCACTACCACCACTACCACTACTGCCACTACTACCACCACTACCACTCCCCTACTACCACTACCACTACTGCTACCAAACCACTACTACTACTACCACCACTACTACTACTACCACCACTACCGTCACTACCACTACTACCACTACCACTACTACCACCACTACCACCACTACCACTACTGCCACTACTACCACCACTACCACTCCCCTACTACCACTACCACTACTGCTACCAAACCACTACTACCACTACCACCACTACTACTACCACCACTGCCACCACTACCACTACTACCCCACTACCACTACTACCACCACTGCCACTACTACTACCAAACCACTACTACCACTGCCACCACTACTACCGTCACTACCACTACTACCACTACCACTACTGTCACTACTACCACCACTACCACTCCCCTACTACTACTACTACTGTCACTACCACTACTACCAAACCACTACTACCACTACCACCACTACTACCGTCACTACCACTACTACCACCACTACTACCACCACCACTACTACCGTCACTACCACTACTGTCACTACTGCCACCACTACCACTACTGCCACTACTACCACCACTACCACTCCGCTACTACCACCACTACCACCTCCCTACTACCACTACCACCACTACTACTACTACTACCCTCCTACTACCACCACTAACACTCCTACTACCAAACCACTACTACCACTACCACTACTACCACCACTACCACCACTACCACTACTACCACCATTACCACTACTACCACCAAACCACTACTACCACTACTACCACCACTACCACTCCCCTACTACCACCAAACCACTACTACCACCACCACTACCACTGCCACCACTACTACCGTCACTACCACTACTACCACCACTACCACTCCCCTACTACCACTCCTACTACCACCACTACTACCGTCACTACCACTACTGTCACTACCACCACCACTACCACTACTGCTGCTACCCCTCCTACTACCACCACTACCACTACCACTACTACCACTACCACCACTACCACTCCTACCACCACCACCACTACTACTGCTACTACCCTCCTACTACCACCACTACCACTCCTACTACCACCACTACTACCGTCACTACCACTACTGTCACTACCACCACTACCACTACTGCTACTACCCCTCCTACTACCACCACTACCACTCCCCTACTCCCACTACTACTCTACGACCTCGACCATCTCCAGACCAAATCCTCCCTTCCTCCCACTGACTTCAGGTTACCCTTCACTGACCGAGTTCTAGTGTGTCCCTTAGTGATCGTCTCGATTTTAGGGTCCCTTTAATAGTTTTTGGGTAAGGGGATGAGAAAGGAGACCCTGACGTCAAGGGTTTGACACCTGACTCCGTGGGACCCACGGCGACGACGAAGGGCTGGTACGACGTTCTATAGACATTAACAGATCCAGTAGGAGCGTTATGAACCTGAGGAAGGTTACAGTACATTTGATGGTCGAACTCCAGTAAGGGTCAAGGTCGTGATCTCGTTTGGCGTAAGGAAAACTACTACAGTATAGAGACACTGGGACCCAAAAGTCACCAACGACACTATTTTTCGTTTCAGACCCGGTTTTAGTCGCACCTTGTCCTTTACTCCAACGGTCTCAGGTTAGACTAAGGCTCCAAAGTCTTCGACACGTCTCGGGTTGTCCGTATATGTAAAGCTATCATTCATTGACACGAATACATTCTGACTTTATTTTTATAATAGGAAGATAGTTGAATATACTTAACAAAAAAGTTTGACGACGATTCATCAATCCCGTATGTACGAGTAATTTAAACGTGGATTTATGGATTATTTGTCTTCCAGTTCCCCAAAGAAAGCCACTTTGTTACATCCTTGTGAGTCTGACGACCTTTGAGTCTTTCAGATTCTTGGAGACGACGGGCTCTTTTCCGAGATTCGAACCTCCCTTCCTCCGTCCGTCGAGGCTCGGAGGTAGGTCCTGACTCTGGACTCGCTCCCTCCAATTATGGAACGTTTGTTCTGTTTCGTCCTCGTCCTTTGGGCCAGAGGGTCGACGGTGGTTCGGACACAAACAAAACTTGGTCGCCGCACTCATTTCACCCTTGGCACAGGAGGGTGAAGGGGTCGCTCTCCCCCCCGACCGAGTAAGACACTTTCTCAGAAACCACAAATGAGACACAGTCTGTGACTTGACTGTGTCACTATTTACTCCGTCCCTGAGACGGAAGTTTCCACCCTCTCCCCTCTCTCCTTCTTCCTACGCTCCGTCCTTCCTTCGACCGTGATACGAATAAAAATGTTTATTTCGAGGCGCTTTGTGTCAAAGTCTCTCCAATCCATTTACCGGGTCTCGGTGGGTCGTAGATTCTTCGATCTAGTACTGAGTGATTGTTCTGTTAGTGAATGTGGGGACACACCCCGTAGGTCACTTCAGCGAGTCAACACAGGCTGAGAAACGCTGGGGTACATCGGGTGGTTCGAGGAGGTAGGTACCCTAAGAGGTCCGTTCTCAGGACCTCACCCCACGGTAAAGGAGGAGGTCCCGAGAAGGGGTGGTCCCTAGTTTGGGTCCAGACGGCGTCCTTCTGGAAATGGTAGACTCGATGGTCCCTTCGGGTAAGTACCAGATTAAACTCACGGGTTTATGACCGTACGTTTTATCACAAACCTCCATCCTAAACTGTGGTGAATTCTTCCCACCTCGGAAAGGACTACCAAGTGACCAATTTAAGACATAAAGGTTACGTCCCTCGTGTCCAAGTTAGGGACCAACCCTTTGCTTCTAGGGTACACGACACACCACACCGGTTTCCCCTTTTTTTCTCTATACTTTTCATACCATGACCGTGTTCCTACGTTTATAACTAACTACCTTATCTTTACTCTCGGGTCTTTATTTGTGACTACCAGTTAAATAAAGACTGTTTCTACGGTTCTTTTGATTTACCCATTTCATCAGAAAAGCCTGTTTACCTATATATGTACGTTTTCTTACTTTGAAGTGAGTTTTACCTGGTATCTGGATTTACATTCTAAGTTTTAATATTTTACGGATCCTCTTTTATGTCTTCATTCAGAAGTATCGGGACCTGTTCCGTCAACAAAGAATCCCACGATTTTCGTGTTCCCTATTTAATTTTTGTCTGTTTAATCTGAAGTAGTTTTAATCTTGGAAATACGATGTTTATTAAAATAGTTCTTTCTACCACTACCTACAATTGACTTGAACGACAGTGCTAGTAAAGAGTTACATATGGTTGTGACTTGGTAAGGCAAAATGGGGACTTTGATTATGTTACAATACAGGTACTATGGAGTTAATTTTTTTCTTTACGTTGTCTTTTTTTTTTATTTCACTTTTCCATTAAGTATCTCCCTTCTTCAAACAACGTTTAGTATACAGACTATTCCTTAGACACAGATCACACACATTTTTACGAATTTTGAAGGTACTCTTTTTCTGTTAGGTTAACTTTTTACTCGTTTTCTAAACTTATCTGTAAAAGGGTCTCTTGTATCGGTTTACCGGTTATTCTGGTGTTTTTCTATGAGTCGTAATAATTAAGTCATCCTTTTATGTTTAGTTTTGGTACTTCTACCGACACTAGGTTCTCTGTCTATGCACGACCACTCCTACGTCTCTCTAGCCTCGTCAGCATGCGACGACCACCCTTACATCCCACCGTGACGGGAAACATTTCGTCGGACCGTGAAGGAGTCTTATAGTTGGCGTTGGAATGGTGTACCGGGCCGTTAAGGTGAGGACCCTTAGGTGGGTTGTCTTTACTGCTGTGTCTAGGTAGAGGTCTGAAGCTGTCGTTAGTCGTTACAAGTGTCGTCGTGAGACGTGACATCGGTCTTCCACCTTTGTCGAGTGTACAGGCAGTTGACTCCTTGCCTATTTGCTTGGTACCAGAAAGGCACGTTACCCTACAACAAATTGCTATTTTTCCTTACCCAGTGGGAGTACTTACTCACTTTACCGTACAGGATAACTTGCAGGAATTGGTAGTATATTTCACTTGTAATATTGGTGACAAAACTGTTACTCCTTTAACTGCGTGTTTCTCCGACTTTCTGCAGGGGTGCCCGGGCTTCCACCCCTGAAGATCCTCAGTCGTGGTTGTTTCCATTCAATCGACCCACGCCATAACAACCTACCAGGATTTGAGTGTCCCTTAAGTGAATAAGGGCAAGGGAAGTAAAGTAAATTATGACAAATAACCCGAGACAGCCTCGACTCCGACGAGAGGACGGACCCAGAGGTACCGAACTTGAAAGACCCTGTAAGGTCGGGTTAAAGGTTGACGGTTGTGCACACACATAAACGAGTCCCAAAGAGACCGGTGACTCCGAAAGAGACGGGCACTTGCACCACTACTCCCTAATTGTTCGGGAGGAGGAGACGGGGACGGAAGTGGGACGTCAAACTCTTGACTGCATGCTGAGAGAAGAAGTGAGAGAAGAAGTGGGTCAAGGCACGACAGAGGACCTCCAAGGGTCGTACCAACCCGAGGACCCCATTGGGCGAGCACCCCAGGAAAAGTAGGACAAGACAAAGGGGTGAGGGTCCATCCACGGAGGACCTTAGTGGGTGCACGTGAGTCCAGGAACAGAGTCCCGACAGAGATCCCTACGAGTTTGGGTCCGTGCGTGGGGTACGGTCCATGATCCGTGGTTGTGTCCAACCACTCGTTTAACCACGCTAAACCCCGAGAACCCCACGGGTCCGAAGTCCTACTGACCGTCAACACTGTGTACGATTGGATTTCTACTCGGGCAAGGACTACAGGAAAACGTGACCTTGGTCGCAGGAAAAGGAAGAGATGAGTCGGGTCTTGGACTGTAGAGTGAGTTGAGGTCCTGTGGGGTCCCGTTATCGGAAAACTGGTCCTGTTTCCGTGCTCCCTGGGGCAACCTGTCCCCGAGGGTGTCTTTGGTCCCGGTATCGGTCCTGGGTGGACCCCGTCCCGCCCCCCTTCATCTCTAATCTCCTAACGAGGTAGGTAGGACGAGTGGGAATTCGACGAGGGGCGCGGGGTCGAGGTCGGATTTCGTTAATTCAGTAAACGACGGTCCTGGACCTCCACCGTCATTGTATATTAGTGTTTGTATTTGTCAAAATATACCATTAATACTTAAGACGGATAAAATAGTCACGTCGGGTCTGGCTTCTAATAAAAGACGAACTATATTAAGATTAAAACTAGGTGGGAGGGGAGTGGAGGTGCGTTGAAGTCCTTCCTAATTCTACCCCGACGTCGACTAGCAGCCCCGACCCTGTCTTCGCTCCGAAGATGAACGTGTAGAACATGACGTGTCTAACCTGGCGTCTGGAACGTCGGCACAATCCGAGTCAGAGGTTCACCCCGGTTGGGAGGTAGGGTGCCGACCCGGGCGGGTGTGACGGGCGTGTAGAGCAGACTAGCGTCGCCATAAAGAGAAGACCAGAGGACCTGAGGTCACAGAAAGGAAACCGACCCTGGTTTACTAAGAAAACCTTTTGTACTTAGAAAGACGGACTGGCGAAGAAGGGTCCACAAGTCACAGATCGATTGACCGCGGTGGCCATAGGGCCGTAGCCGATTTTAGGGGCCTCCGAGACACATAAGGTTTGAGTCAGGGTCTGTAGGGAAGGGTGTTTATCGGAGCCAAGAGGTGACTGAGGTCAGACAGGACCAAGACTCCACAGAAGAGAGTGAGCCCCTCGACTTCTACGAGAAGGTGACCGACGGTCGGAGGAAGAACCGGGAAGGAGAAGAGACGGAGAGGGACGGGGGCGAGTGTTAGGTGGGAAGCGGGGTCGTCGGTCTCCCTTACAAAATGTGTATTTAGTGCGCTACGGGAAGACAACGTGAATCTTTTTTTTTTTTAGGTTTAAGGAACGGTACTGGGGCGGACGGACCGGAGACGGAGGCAGAGGTGAAGAGAGGACCCGGTCAGAGTGGAAGTGTGCGACCCGAGGTCCGCCCGCCCGGAGCGAAGGTCAGGAGTCCGTTCTATTCGGGGAAAGTTGGAGTCCCAGAAACGGAAATGACTGCGGGGTGTGGGCGGAGGTCGTGACAACGGTGTACAGAACTATCTCATAGATGAAGAGTAAACACAGAATTGGTTTGAATCGCTCTGAAAGAAACTGATGGGAGTGGGCTCGCCAGAAAGGGACGAGTGGGCTGGGGTAGTAAGCCAAAATAAAAGAAGGACACACGAACCCGATTCAGCGAAGTCAGTACAGGTTGAAAAACGTTGGGGCACCTGACATCGGGTGGTCCGAGGAGACAGAAACCCCTAAGAGGTCCGTTCTTATGACCTCCCCCAACGGTACGGGAGGAGGTCCCCGAGAAGGACTGGGTCCCTAACTTGGACCGAGAGGACGTAACGCCCGTCAAAGAAAAGACAGACTCGGTGGTCCCTTCGTCTCTTAATGCATCCACACATGCATAAGAACGGACGTCTTAGGGTCCCTGCCCTCTCGGCCCACCCGACGGCAGATACCCCAGCGTGTCTCAGCCTGTGCTGACTTCACTGAATCGTCGTCATCGTCATGCATCAATGAGCCGATTAGGTGCACAGGAGGACGACCTTGTATATGGGTTGCTCCCGTGACAAAACAGACCAAACGAGTCCTGAGACAGAGGGCCCGGAACACCTCCTCAACCATGTGTCATCCACGTGTTATTCATGGACAGTTCACTCACTTTCTTCTCGCGGGAGGAACCAAGGGACTTCTCGGAAAGCACTTTGCGACGGTCTGACGGAGGTAGGGTGTTGATGTAATATATAAATACCCCATTAGTCGTTGCCTCTTCAAGGGGTATTATCATTGATCTCGAATTGTATGTTTATTTGACTCGCCGTAATTCCTGCAAAAACACCGGTGACCCCACCTAGTTCACTCGATTAGCGGGTCGAGGGTCGTTAATTCAGCTAATTGGTAAATCTGTATACGACTCGGTAAAGGGTCGAGCTCAAAGGACCGCCCCCGCAGACTCTTTAAACACGCTGAATAAATACCGCATTCGAAGACCACCAGCAAGGACTGACCCCCCTGACCCCTTCGTGCTCTCTCCACCGACCAATTTATTCTTTTTTCAGTTCCGACGTCCCTTGTACACTATTCCACGCACAAAGAGAGGTTTCCGTGAAACGAGAGGGAGGAAAGGACAGACGTCTTCCCTACCCTCTACGTCGATAAAGAACGGAACTAACTGAGTGAGTCGGAGAAGTTACGACAGAATTGTGGACCACTCAGTGACCCTATCCTCTTTCTCTCCTCTCTTCACTTTTTCCCGTTGGAAAGACCTGTGTCTGAGTCTGAACCCAAGTTCAGGACTGGGAGGTACAGGAGTAGACCCTTCACCCCTTAATGTCTCGGACGGAGGGTCCGAACACCCTTACTCTCTTCTACTTGTCTCTGAAATTTTGTGGCGACCTGTGTCCATTTCACGAGCGTGGTACCACCGCTGCTAACAGTAGTAGTGACTTTCCGGTTTCCCTCCCTCCAAGTTTCTCCCACCTGTTTCCTACTGAGGACTGAGACTACTGTGAGAACCCACCTTAGTGTCAAGGAAGACGACAGTGTGACGAAATGCGCTGATTGAAGTGGAGAGACTCGGAGTCACGTGAGTAGACTCTTTACCCCGATTCTTACGGTCCTCCCCCAAATCTTAGTTCGTCTAGACTGGGAACTTTCCGTGACCCACCACCAGGAGGAGCAGGGTGACCTGAGAACGTAAATGTCTTCCTCCTTACCTTTCCTGAACGGGCTCCACCGCCACGGTGGCAGGTCTCTGCCTCGGGTCCAGAGACTAAGGCGGAAGTCTCGACGAAGGCGTAACGGAACGAACCCGTAAAGTGTCAGAACATTTTGTTTCGGCAGGAAAGTTCCTCTCTCTACGAGGGCTTCTATTAATCGTACATAGCTAGACGACAAGAGAGAGAGAGAGAAAAAAAAAAAAAAGGGTTCGTGACGTGTTTCGGAAAGTGACTATAAAACATTAAATTTGGAATGTTTCTTTAAGACGCTCCACATAAAGTACCTGTTTCTCTCCTGAGTCTTTACCGTCCAATTAGCGGGGTCTATTGTGTCGGTCCTTAACCATGTCGACCCTAGGCTTGGGCTAAGACGGACCCAGGCTACGAGAATACGTGCCACGGGAGGACGAGTGTAGTACGCGCGACGTCAAGGGACTTGTACCTCGAGGTCAAACGTCTCTTTGCTTTCGGAGGGTCAAAGTTCTAACTAGTCACCGAGGACCTCTCCCCGGGACAGAGGGGAGAGGGGCGGGGCAAGGGTCGACAGTGGAAGGAGGAGACGAAGAGAGTGAGCCTGGGGCTTCCGGGGGTCTTCCGTCGTCCAGGAACCGACGCCCACCTCTCGTCGGTCTACCTGCCCCGAGGACTCTACCTCTCACTCGGAGGTGTAGTCTCTGTCAGGGTCAGAGAGACAGGTCCCTCGGTGCGGCCTGGACGGTTGTAGGGCCCGGAGGTCCGAGTCGAGTCGGAGTAGGGACGCACCCTGAAACCTTTCGTGACTGTCGTCTGCGGGGGCGTGGATTCCGCATCGAGACTAGAAGACCTCGGTCCCGTCGCCCCAACGGGCTCTGGCAAAGAAGGACCGTTGTCCGTAGTGGTCGGTCACGGTCCTTCTCCCTCCTTGTGTAGGGTCGACTCTCGTACAGAGTCCAAGGACTTTCCCGACTCCGTGACCGACGACCGAGGCCCGAGTGAAACTGTTACCCCATTCTCCGTTCCCGCAAAAAGGATGGAGGAGGGAGATAGGTCTATCTCGAAATATCAAACGTTTTGAACAATAATACCCCTACGTCAGTTACATGAGTCATACCAGTATAATTGGGAACGCGCACGTACACGAGTCAGCGAGTCACCACAGACTGAGACGCGCTGGGGTATCTGCCGTCGGGCTGGTCGAAGAGACAGGTACCCTAAAGGGTCCGTTCTTACGACCTCACCCAACGGTCAAGGAAGACGTCCCCTAGGAGGGCTGGCTCCCTAGTTTGAGTGTAGGAGACGTAACGTTCTCCTAAGAAATGGTGATTCTGCGGTGTCTTCGGGAGTATTATTGTTAATGTATATGTGGAAAAAATTTTATGTATAGATGTGTAGATATACAGGCAACGAGATAGCTGTAGGAATACGTCTAAGAGTCAGAGACCGAATATTTAATTTTGCGTCCTTTTGTTTGTCAGGACACGGTCATCCTCCTGTCGTGTCGTCTCCAATAATTTGAAGGCACATACGTTCTTAATAGACCCTCGAAATAATTTTTATATCTAACGACCACGGTTATGGTCTCGAAAGTCACGTCTTCCAAATCCAGTTCCGAACCCTTAGATCTACAACTTTTACGAGGACTTGGTCTGTGAGATTGGACCAATTAAAATACGATACATTTAAAGTAGAACTAATTTCTTTTATTTAGTGAAGTCACCCAATGTGTGGTGTCTGATCCTGTAATTCGTTCTGAAGGGTACTTTCTACGATGGGCTCAGAGGTACCTCTAAAGGTCCACCCGTTCCGTTCCCTCCCGTAAGGTCCATCTCCCCTGTTAAACCTCGTTGTCTGTTGCACTTTTACACCTTTTGATAATTACACCCCGAGCCGGCCTCCGTCCCCGTGTCCACTCCGCATCCCCGGTCGCGGGTCCGCCGGAGTGGTCGGTCCGACTCCACCCGTCACAACAGAGCTACTGGGACGCACAGGAGTTTCCCACAAACTACTCCGACACAAGTCTTTGTGTCCGACTGGGTGCTCCTGAACCGACCCGTCTGTCCGCGTGCTTCGTGTCATCGATTAAGATTACTTTGTCTCGGACTTCAGTTCGTGACGTCTTTAGGTGTCTCAGTTTCCTCTGTGAAGGGATTTGGCGGGGCAGACGCCGGAAACATTATCTGTAGTCGTTTACTCGGCGTGCGGAACCACGTGTTACAACATACGAAAGATCTTTACTGAAGAAAGAGAACTGCTAAATGTTGCTTGCGAAAGGGCATTATGGCGTGGGCAATGTGGCAGAGTAAGAAAAATTACCGTCGTAGCACAAGATAATCTACCGATATAAGTCGACTTTAATATCTGTGCGGTGGTAAAAACTGAATGTATTTATCGGTAAGCCCGAAGGACTGCGAAAGAACTACCCTTTAGTCTGAAAGGGGGTCAAAAGAAAGCACGACGTGAATTGTTACAGCGTCACCGGGAGTGACTTCTACTCGGAGAATCGTAGACACGTTCATAATGAGTTTCCCACCTGGAATAAATTTTTACACTACCCACGACGGTTCACAAGAGACTCTTTTCGTTTCAGTAGGTACACGTGAGGGTCACTCTTATTTGACTATGTCCCTTTGACAGAGTTTTGACGGAGAGAGTCGTGAATGTGTCTATGACGTGTTATTTCCCGGCGTCTTAGAATTCCGAAGGGTTGTTTTCATAAATGAGAACACGATATTTCTACTATGGGTCTCGCAAGTTTTTACGGACATAAGTTGTGGGAGGGAGTGCCCGTTACCCACAATAGTAATTCCCTTTTACACGACTAGTCTGGTAAATGTTAACAGAGACAAGAACATTTAACATAAAATAACACTCACTTCAAATCGAACACAATACACGGACAGACCGGTAACGACACGGAAGAAACTAATTAAAGTGTAAATGTATGAATCGAAGTA
Source organism: Capra ibex (assembly GCA_006410555.1). Taxonomy (NCBI): domain Eukaryota; kingdom Metazoa; phylum Chordata; class Mammalia; order Artiodactyla; family Bovidae; genus Capra; species Capra ibex. The sequence continues at coordinate 3,738,044 of SJYO01018169.1, read as the reverse complement.
GGGGGGTGGGGGTAAATGAAAACAAGAAACAAAGGAACTATCGTAGGTTCTTGAGAGATATTTTACACAGATAATTGGGAAACGGGTCACATATACTTCGTTCATTAAAAAGGGGTCACATAAAATGCAGAACATAAAAAACTTTGACATTTATAAAAGTAAAAATACCTCAAATTAGTTAGATACGAAAGACAATATCGAGTAAGAAAACAAAAATATGAATTTTCGTAAGAGAGACGAATTCCAGTGTCTAACAATTAGGTGTAAAAATAGACCCACCAACCCCAGGATCCCAAAATACAAAATGATAATTGAAACTAGGTAGTCCTTGACTAAAACGACTTACCGACACTTCGTTGTTAAATTGAGATGAAAACAGGAAAATACCAGTTTGTTAACATGTTTGCGACAAACACCCTGTCAGAAAAGGGTCGACTCAACATTTCGATGGAGATCATGGACGTACTCCTCTTCTCCCCCTGTCTCCTACTCTACCAACATACCGTAGTGGCTGAGTTTCCTGTACTCAAACTCAGTTGAGGTCCTCTATCACTTCCTGTCCTTTCGGACCGACCCGACGTCAGGTACCCCAGTGTTTCTCGACCTGGGTCGAATTGCTGGCGTGTCGTTCATGCACGTCTAAAAAACGTTTAGGAGTACACAAGGATCTACAGAACAGAAAATCTAATCACTCTTCTTTACGGAGATTGGAGGGGAACCAATGTAAAGGACCAGAGTCGAGACGAAGACTCCTTCCGGAAAGGGGACAAAAGTGAGTGAGTAAGTAGGTAGACCTGCATGTGAGTGTGTGAAAATGAGAAAGGGTACTCAAGTTTTGCCCACACAGTCAGGGCCCTAAGTACTACGCGTTAGTATGTTTCGAGACGTCCGATGGACGAGGTTACTGGACCGAAGAGGGTTGTCGGGACACTTCATCAAATCAGGTCAAGTCAGAGAGTCAGCACAGACTGAGGAACGCTGTGGCACTTGGCGTCGTGCGGTTCGGAGGGACAGGTGGTGGTTGAGGACCTCAAATGGGTCTGAGTACAGGTAACTCAGCCACTACGGTAGGTTGGTAGAGTAGGAGACAGTAGGGGAAGAAGAGGAGGGAAGTTAGAAAGGGTCTTAGTCCCAGAAAAGTTTACTCAGTCGAGAAGTGTAGTCCACCGGTTTCATAACCTCAAAGTCGAAGTTGTAGTCAGGAAGATTACTTGTGGGTCTTGACTAAAGGAAGTCTTACCTGACCAACCTATAGGAACGTCAGGTTCCCTGAGAGTTCTCAGAAGAGATTGTGGTGTCAAGTTTTCGTAGTCAAGAAGCCGCGAGTCGAAAGAAATATCAGGTCGAGAGTGTAGGTATGCACTGATGACACTTCGTCCGCGAGGAAAATAAAAAATTAAATTTTTTAAAAGAGTGAATGAACAGGTAAACGACGTAGTCCAGGATCAACGTAGGACACTCAAGAAATCGACGCCACGCACCTGAGAAGTCCCCGTCGAGTGACCGAGGACTCTCATGACGACAAAGAGGGCCGTCAGAACTAAGGTCGAACACGAAGGAGGTCGGACCGTAAGACGTACTACGCGACACGGATCTCCCACTCTACCACCGTAGTGAGTGAGTTACCTGTACTCAAACTCACTCGAGACTCTGCCTGTCCCTTCCTGTCCCTTCGAACCGCACGACGTCAGGTACCCCAGTGTTTGTCAACCTGTACTGACTCGTTGACTTGACTTGAGACGTATCTTCAATTTATTCGTCCCACTATTATATGTCGGGACTGCATGAAGAAAGGGTCAAACCTTGGTCAGTTAATTATTGGAGTCTATACGTCTACTGTGGTGGGAATACCGTCTTTCACTTCTCTTTGATTTTTCGGAGAACTACTTTCACATTCTCCTCTCACCTTTTCAACCGAATTTCGAGTTGTAAGTCTTTTGTTTCTAGTACCGTAGGCCAGGGTAGTGAAGTACCCTTTATCTACCCCTTTGTTACCTTTGTCACTGTCTTAAATTAAAGAACCCGGGGGTTTAGTGACGTCTAACACTGACGTCGGAACTTTAATTTTCTACGAACGAGGAACCTTCTTTTCGACACTGGTTGGATCTGTCGTATAATATTTCGTCTCTGTAGTGGAACGACTATTTCCAGGCAGATCAGTTTCGATACTAAAAAGGTCATTAGTTTATACCTACACTCTCAACCTGATATTTCTTTCGACTCGTGGTTTTTTGACTACGAAAACTTGACACTACAACCTCTTCTGAGAACTCTCAGGGAACCTGACGTTCCTATAGGTTGGTCAATTAGGATTTCCTTTAGTCAGGACTTATACAAGTAACCTTCCTGACTACGACTACAACTTTGAGGTTATGAAACCGGTGGACTACGTTTCTTGACTGAGTGACCTTTTCTGGGACTAAGACCCTTTCTAACTTCCGTCCTCCTCTTTCCCTGTTGTCTCCTACTCTACCAACCTACCGTAGTGACTGAGATTCCTGTACTCAAACTCATTCGAGACCCTCAACCACGACCTGTCCCTTCGGACCGCACGACGTCAGGTACCCCAGCGTTTCTCAACCTGTGTTGTTTCGCTGGCTTGACTAGACTTGTGGCCGAGGACCCACGTTCCCGAATCAACGATGCACCGTGCACCCTAGAATCAAGGGGTTTGACCCGAGTTTGGGTGCAGGAGACGTAACGTTCACCTAAGAATTGGTAACCTGGTGTCCCTTCAGGGATCCGTGAGAAAAATCGGGGTGTAATGTCTACTTCTTTGACTCCGAGTCTCTCCGATTAATTGAACGGGGTTCAGGGGATCCATCATTCAAAGTCTCTTCTGTAAGTTGGGCCCAGTCGGATCACCGCCAAAATCGAGATTGAAACGACGAAAAGAACGCACTGTCAGCGAGGGTAAAGAAAGCGGAGACGAGACACGACCTTTGCCGCGATCCCGTACCCGCGATCCCGCACCCGTAGGGGTCCGCCGGGGCTGAGACAGGGACGGGTCTCCTCTGCCGTCAGACTACCTCCTCCGTCCAGCAACTTGTCTTCTCATATTAGGCCATAAATCGTTTCCGATTTTATGCCACTTTTCCGATTTTTCCACTTTATGTTTGGGACCACTCCCAAAGGGACCGTTTCGTTTGCGAAGGTCAAAGACCTTTCTACTGAAACGACAGTCGGACCCTTTAAATTTTTGGACAAATGTCCATTCCGGACCTCCAGGTCCCGGTCCTAAAAGGTCGAGGGGAATAGAGGAAAGGAAAAGTGGGACCTACGCCGATGGTTCGACCCCTACCTCCTGAGACTCGTCGGACGTACCCTCTCTCGTATCCGTTACTCTTTTCTTCGTCTTTTTTTTTTTTTTTAGTTGTGGGAAGTTTAGCCGGAAGACCCGGGGTATCGAAGACTTTTGGAGTGGTAGACAGGTGTATTCGTACAAGGTTTCAAAATTCATGGAGAAAAGTACTTCAGGCAATTTCAATTGGACCGGAGCATTATATACCCCCTTTAGGCGATATTTATCTCCATTTATCTCTAACATCTCTATTTATTGTTATGGTCGTACCCTCCTGGCTATTACATGAGATAAATACCGGGCTGAGATTTTTCCCTACAGGTCGGTGCAACGCAGACATTACTGAATGAGAGCGGCTCCGTCGGACACAAGGGGCAATCCCACGATTTCTAAGTCACTGTGTTTTTCGAATGTCTATTAATTTATAACTAAAAACAAAAGATTAGGATATATTTTTAACAGGACCCAGAGGGTTACCACCAAAATAGAGTGGTCCTGTGCCTCTCTCCCCTCCACAGACAATTGGGAGAAACGTGGGGACGACACATTGTGACCCCACAGGGAACCTACTCCCCCCTCCACAGGTCCCGTGCACTGGAGACGTCGGTGTGTCCTGGGTCACGAGTCTTCCCGGGGTGCGAACCGAAATACGAGCTACGTATGGGAGACTTTTAGGAATTATTAAAAACGGGTTCCCCAGGACGGAAAAGTAAAGCATCGTCGTAGCACTAGTGCATCGAACAGGAACCCCCGTCCAGACTGCCTCTTCAACCCCGTCGGGGGAGACCTGGGAATCGGTGGGGCGACGGTCGGTCGTGAGAGAGGAGAGGACGAGGGCTGAAACGGTCGGCACGGTCTTAGAAGTTTAGACCCTTCTCCCGGTCTCTCTTTAAACACTACTCTTGTCAAAAGAGGGTGGGAGACGAGGGATGAGAGAGAGACAAAGAAGGAAAGAAAAAAAATTTGGGGTGAAGTAACAGCAAAACGCAGACCTCACGCCGCTCCCTGTAGACCGTCACACCGGCTCACCGACCGACCAACCCTCCCCCACCGCAGGGGCCGGGCCCGTCCGGTCCGGAACCCGAGGCTGCCGTCTGTAACAGCGTCCACTATTTCAGTCTAAGTCTCGACCAAGGACTCGGTCTAGGACGGCACACAGACAACACACACCCGGAACCCCGTCCACTTATACTGAGAAGAGACGGAGTCAAAAAAGTAGACGTTTTACCTCTACAATGACGGTCGGAGTAAAGGACGAAGGGGAGAGGACCATTCTGACGACCCCTTTTGGATTCAAAATTCTTTTTACTCCTAGACGTTTTGTGACTTTTATTATCTACTCGAAGGGTCCACCGCGATTACCATTTCTTGGGTGGACGGTTACGTTCTCCGTATGCTCTACCCCCGAGTCAGGGACTCAACCCTTCTAGGGAACCCCCTCCCGTGTCGTTGAGGGAGGTCATAAGAACGGACCTCTTAGGGTACCTGTCTCCTCGGACCGCCCGATACCAGGCACCCCGTCGTTTCTCAGCCTGCACTGACCTCACGGGATTATGTCGGGTCTTTCTTATTGTCTATTACGAACGGATGGCGAACGTACGTAGTCCGACAAATGCATGCAAGAAATAGTTTTGATTGATTACATACGAATGGTTTCTGAAACGTACAAGAGTGAGTACATTTGGAGTGTTATTGGAGTATTTCCTCTATGATGATATCTGTCTACCCCCTTAATTCGTGTCTCTCCGGTCCGTTGGACCGATACCAACGTGTCGGTCTTGTGTCGTCTCTTTCTCAAACTTGAAACGGGAAACCGACGACTCACGACCGAGGATTTGAGACGTGTCCTGACATAGATCAAGAAACTACAGAGGAGGATCTCCTCCACCTTGTAGTTTCCGTCCCGTGTTAGTCGGGTGTCTCGTAAAAACTGACCATAAAAATGTGTCACAGTCGCACGGGACACAAACTTTACCTTAGTCAACGGTTACGACTTCCTCTTGGAGCCCTTAAGATGTCCCTTTGTATCTCAAGATCGTAGACCATCGACGAGACCACTTCTGTTCGAGAACATGGATGTACTGTTTCTAGGGGGCAGACGAGGTCAGGTGTGCCGAGGGACAACAGAAGGACTGTGACTACAAGTCTCAGGTAAAGGCATAACAAAAATGACGTGGGTGGGTAACGGGAGTATGTACAGTGGACGGATCCGGGACCCCTTGGAGTTGAAAGTCGGGGAAAGACACCCGCCATGAAGGGACCATCGGTTCACCGATTCCGAGGAAAGAGGGATACATCCCCTGGGTCCGTCCTAGGGACCAGGGCACACGACGTTGATTCACAAGTGTACACGTCGATTTTTTTTCTGACCCGTAGGGACCACTGAGTCAACCGTTTCTTAGACGGACGTCACGCCCTCTGGGTCCAAACTAGGGACCTAACCCTTCTAGGGGACTTCTTCCCGTGTCGTTGGGTGACGTCACAAGAACGGACCTCTTGAGGTACCTGTCTCCTTGGACGACCCGATGTCAGGTACCCTAGCGTTTCTCCACCTGTGCTGACTTACTGATTGTGACCCCGACCGTTCCTAAACAAATACCTCCGGCTTCAGAAGGAAGGACACCGAAAGATGCGTCCCAGGGGAGACACCCATCGTGGTATCCACCTTCTTTGTTGATTAAAATACCCTCCCCTATCTTGTTTCCCTAGATCTCCATTCAATCCGGGAACTCTACTCGAATCTTATTCGAAGACACCCGAAACCCAAAGGTGCTAGGAGATAGCTATTAAGGTTCTTCGACACTAACTTTTTATAGTTTAAACTTTCGTTTAAATATTAATACTTTAAGACTCTAAAACGCTAGGTTCATCAACTATCAAGATTCTGGAGAAGATTTAAGATCATAAAGCACGGCAAGCTTGAGTTTGATAACGTGACAAAGAGACTAAGATTTCAGAGTACTAAGTTCACATTAGTGAAAGATCTTTTACCCTACGTCACCAGGGAAGAATAGACACCAAATCGAAAGGGGTCAAAGTCAATGGGTTCCGGTCGGTGGTAGACTTTTGTAATTTACCCTTCAAAGCCTTTCTTTGTTAAGTATCCAAAATGTGACGCACTGCAAGACTTCTCACACTACTCTAGGACGAAGTAGGACCTGCACTGAGTAGAGAAACAGGTCGCGCAGATACGACGTGTGCGAAGGACGGGACGGACAGTCAGGTCCTCTTGGTCTCGCACACATCCCGAGTCACGATAGACGCCGAATACTGTAAGAGCCCGACAGACTCGAGCGGGGAGTACCTATTCCACCCCACCCCTGCTCGACGACTCTTCGTTCTCGCGATCTGACGGTACCGAGGGATCACGATTCTGGAGGACCAAGGCACTAGACCAGTAATAGACGAGCCGTTTCAGTCCCTCTTCGATCAGTCGTCAATTGGCCTGTTATCAACTGATTACTCCGCCAGACCAACAGCGGGGCAATGTTCCGCCCAACCCGGAAAAGGAAGGTGGTCAATTAGACTACACTGACGACGAAGCAAAAGGATTGTTTTAGTCACGGTGGTTCTTCCTCTACACCTTCAGAGATAGAGTAAAACTTGTTTCGGTTACACATTTAAGGGGTTCAATTCTTTGTTTGACATCCCTAACACACAAACAATCGGAATATGAGTAGGGAAGTAGCCCCACATAAATTACTTTCTCTTGGACACAACTTATCTTTCAGATTTGACTAATTTCCATCACACTGGAGTCCTACTCCCTACACCTTCCTTCCTAAACCCCCGTACTCTCCTAAAGTAAAATGGAAACTCGTACTGTAACCTTTCCAGTACTATAGGTACTCAGTCTGGTGGTCCTCTGTCTAAAAGTCAGAATTTAACCTCCACTGAGAGGGGTCACGGAAATCTGGACCGTGCCTGCCCGGTGTCTGCGTCGACCGATCCCTGTCTCACGGTCCGACCTCTCTCTCTTTCGCCGTCCTGATTCGACTCTCACTTTCACCAGGGATCCCATGGCTCCCCGTCTGTAAAACGTAGCCTCCCTTGTGTAGAATAGTCGAAACAGTGACGTCAGACACGGTTGAAAACCGGTAATGCAGGTATTTATTCCTTTAAAGAGATATCTATTTTTTCCCCCCTAGGATTGGGGTCCTTCGGTGTCGGTGGTGTACCCAGTTTTAACCTCCCTTCAGGAGTGACAGTTGTGACAACTGTAAACCCCGGTCTATTAAGAAACGAGATCTGACCGGAGGTGTGACACCCGTTATAGGAACCTAGGGACCACAGTTCGGCGATCTACGATTTTCGTGAGGTGTGAGCTAAAGCTGTTACTTTTTACAGGAGTGTGTAACGGTTTACGTCTTGGACCCCTTTTCTAAGGTCCAATGGGTTTTCTGTCGGACACTGAGATTCGGTGTAGGTCTATTCTTAAAGGTAGATTCGGGATTACATCTGCATTAATCGTTGAGTATAGTCTTAAGATGACATACACTGAATCTCAAACAATACACATTAATACTTTAACAGGCATCTCAAGGGGAGGGTCCCTCCTCTAAGTCAGTAAGAAATTTCTTAAGAAACACCACTGAAATAATTCAGAGTCAATTTCTTAACAGATCGATAATGTCACCTAGGTTCATACGTTCCACCCAAGAAGACCTAATTTTTGTTCATATTTTGATGGGAATAGTCTCTAACTTAAGTAACCTACTTAAAGAGAAACTTCTTAGATGTACCGTTATCGTTTACGGACTATTGTTTGTGAGATATTTGTACGCTATTTCATTGTTCATTAAGTATACCCAGTATAGAGTCTCTACCCTGAGTGGGAAGTTCCAGTCTAAAGTAAAGCGGACGGTCAAAACTCGGTACTTCTCCGAAGGGATCACCGAGTCTGTCATTTCTTAGATGGATATTACGTCCTCCGGGTTTAAGTATGGGACCCAACCCTTCTAGGGGACCTCTTCCCGTACCGTTGGGTGAGGTGATAAGGACGGACCTCTTAAGGTACCTGTCTCCTCGGATCACCCGATGTCAGGTGCCCCAGTGTTTCTCAGCCTGTGCTGACTCGCTGATTGTGCAAGTGAAAGTGTGTGAAACTTGGTACCTATCATGACAGGACTTCGTATGACAATTCTTCCTAAGACTCCCACACAGGTGCGAGTCCTCTTTACACTAACCGCCTCCCAAAGACGACACCTAGCTCATCTCCGAGACTGTCGGAATTCCGGTCCTTAAGTGGGGGAGGTTCGTCATAGGACCAGTTTGAGTACCCTTCTTTCGAGTGAACCTGATGGTTCACCTCCGACTTAAATCCTTCCCGTTCTAGATATCAATCTCTGTTTTTGACATGGTCCATAACATCGTCTCTCTTAACTCACATCTTTTAGTCGGCTAGACTGTGACTATTTGACCTTCCCGTCTTTCCCCTGTGACTCCGCTACGTCGTCGTCACTAACGTCCTTCGTCGACAGTTAGTAGGAACTCGAGTCCCTCGTTCCCCTTTTCGACCCCCTTTTTCTTTTGTTGTTGGGGTTTTGAACCTCCTCCCTGGTCTTGAGACGAGAACCCTCCCTGGTACGAACGGACCTTTTAGGGTACCTACCTCCTCGGACCATCCGACGTCAGGTACCCCAGCGATCCTCAACCTGTGCTGACTCTCTGAAGTGAAACTGAAAAGTGAAAGTACATAACCTCTTCCTTTACCGTTGGGTGAGGTCACAAGAACGGTCCTCTTAGGGTCCCTGCCCCCTCGGACCACCCGACGCCAGGTACCCCAGCGTGTCTCATCCTGTGCTGACTCCGCTGAATCGTCGTTACGTCTAGAACCCGTGTCTGAATCGACGGATTCCTAATTCTCCGACCACCAATAGTGACACTCCTTCTGGACGGGACCTTGGTGACGACTCCACTACCGAAGGGACCATCGAGTCGACCATTTCTTAGGCGGACGTTACGTCCTCTGGGACCCAACTAAGGGCCCAGTCCTTCTAGGCGACCTCTTCCCCATCCGATGGGTGACGTCATAAGAGCCCGAAGGGACCACCGAGTCGACGATTTCTTAGGTGGGTGTTACACCCTCTGAACCCGAGCTAGGGACCGAACCCTTCTAGGGGACCTCTTCCCTTGCCGATAGATGAGGTCATAAGACCGGACCTCTTAAGTACCTGACATATCAGGTGTCCCAGCGTTTCTCAGTCTACTCTGACTCGCTGAAAGTGAAAGGACGACCGGTGGAGAGTGACCGCGGGGAATACCCGTCTCCGATAGTATTCAGGTCGTCCGTTACGTCTTCACGCCGCACGTCGGAGGTCGAGACCGGGGTCTTCCGTCTCCTATCTTCCCGTCCACGTCTCCCCTCTCTGTCACCAAATTATCGGACATGGCAAACCCGGTGAGTCTCTCTTCTTGGTTTAGTGGTTCACTGACCAGGTCTCGACCTGCTCGCGGGGGACGGAAGATTGAGACCACGAGACAAAGACCTGAGGGTTAATGTACCTCTAAACGTTCGAGGACCCCCTGTCACCACTACCAAAAGTTCAACGTAGAGAGGATCTTCTTAAGGGAAAGACAGTGTAGAGTCTCGGGCATCTCTCCCTTCCGAGAAGGAGATTACGTGACCCGTTTTGAGGAGCACATGGCCGATATAAGAGAAGGTCTTGGACGTGTGTGTAATACGTCTTTATAATTTATAACATGGGTCCCCTTATTTTATCTCTCTCTAAAGAACGTTTCACTTAAAAGCAGAGGAGAAATTCCGAAGTAGACACCACTTAGGATGTGTGGGAAAACACTTCCGTCTCGATCACTTTTGGGACTCGTATTTTGACCCCGAACTAAAATACGATTATATACATTTCTTGTACTGATATCTCAGTATCCATTGTGTTACTTCAATTGAAAAAAGGGGAGGGAAAAATAACTTAATATTACTGATCAAAGGTATCGTTAATGACGTAGTGGAACATGTAATGGTCCTTCTAGATGACGTGAAAAAGGGTCGGTAGGAACATTTGTAAAGATGAATTTTTTTTTTTTTAAAAAAAAATACTACAAGAACCCCTTTTGTGTTCGGGAAAGACGAGTCGTCGTTAACCTCTCGTATAAAGTCCTCTAATTATTTCGGCTGGTCCCACAAAAATAAAAGATTCAAGCCACTAGCCAAAGGGTAGAAGTGGGACGTTGGTCGATGAACAGTCCGTCTGTTTCCCCCTTCCCCTACTCTCCCTCTCTCGTCTCCACCACCCTCTACTTTTCCCTCCGCGTGTTCGTGGTCCGTCCCGTCCTCCCTGAGGGGTCCTCGTCGGAGCTCTAGGGTGCACCCACAGAGACAACTGAGATCGCGAAACTCTGGTCGAGGGAACCCACGTGGGAGAAGTGTGTCCCGAGTCTCCTCCTGCCTCCTGCAAAGATTCGAGTGTCCTCTAGTCTGGACCCCCTATGTGTCTCTATAGAGAAACCATCGAAACTTTGACACTACAGACTCTAGGGGTCACCGAAGGTCTCGAAGGGTCGCCTCTAACCTTAACCCTTCTGGGAGGGACCACCGAGTCGCCATTTCTTAGACGGACGTTACGTCCTCTGGACCCAAACTAGGAACCCGGTCCTTCTAGGGGACCTCTTCCTTTACCGTTGGGTAAGGTCAGAAGAACGGACCTCTTAAGGTACCTGTCTCCTCGGACCGTCCGATGTCGGGTACCCCAACGTTTCTCGTTGATTATGGAGGTGAAAAAAGGGGGAAGTTTTGGGGGTGAAGGTGGTTGTCGAAGGTCAATCCGAAAAGTAGAACCGAAGAGTGCAATAAGTGGAGAAGGTCTTTTCGGAGACGTCGACCGCGACAACCGCCTATGGAGGTCAACTCTCCACTTCCTCCACCCCCAAGACGACACTCACTCAGACCCCACAGCGGCCCCGACCGGACCCACACTCTACGGGTCGCCCCGAGTACCGAGGGACTACCGTCAACCATCATCTCCGACGACAGTGCCCGAAAGTACTGTTCTTCTGGGGTCCGACCCGACATCCCTGGGGTGTACCCACTTACAAGACTCGAGAATTAGGTTCTCTCCCCGTTGTCGGTGTAGGACTCGGGAACCATGGAAATAAAGTGAACTATTCCCCGGACGAAGTGGGGACAAACACGGGGTCGGGTGACAGGGACTTCCCCACCTGCTGTCTCACCATGGGTCTGTAGTACTCTCCCGGGTCTCTAACCCTCGAGTCCGAGACTTCACGCCGTCGGACCGAAGGTCAGAGGACCGGTACGGAGGGAGTGTTTCACGGGTCCTGGATCACTAAAGGGACCGAGACGGAGGGATTTTACCCAAAGAAGTAGGGATTTTACCCAAGTTACCATCTTGGATGGGTTCTCCACAAACGCTCCTAGCTTCCGTTCTCCAACCCATTCACGAATGCGGACATTCTACACAACAACAAGGACTCCCCATGTTTATGGACGAACACGGGTACCACACTTGAACTTACTCAAGTCATTGTAGAGTCTCGGGACTGAAAGGTCGACATTTTACGTTTTACAGACGACCTCTAAGACTTTCAAGGGAGAAACGAGACTTTAAGTTCCCGAGAACCTAAGATTGTTCTATCGACCTCCCCCCTCTGCTCCTTCCCCCTACCTCCTGTTCTCCCTCTCTCTCTTTCTCTTTCCTCTCTCTCACACACACTCTCTTGTCCACGGAATTCGACTACCCTTTTAAGGGATTCACTGTTCTTCGAGACTCAAGTGGTTTTACGAATTGGCTCTATTCTTCCTACATTGGCTACAACCTTTCTAACAATACTCTAATTATTTTCACTAATTCCCTAATTCAGAAGAGTTTTTTCTATCACTTCCCTGGTGGTTACCCTTTTAGGAGGGCGTGGGAGACATGAGCCGGAGAGAGGAACTAAACTTCAGGAGTCAGTACGACCGCAGATTGTGGTACCAGAGTCATCCACGTGTTTACCTTAGGACCGAATTGGAGTAGAATCTATGACCTCTTCCAGGGGACCCAGTATGTGTGTGTGTGTGTGTGTGTGTGTGTGTGTGTGTGTGTGTGTGTACACATACACCAGTTTACTGTCAAAGAAAGACCTTACGGGTGTCCTCAAATTCCTTACAGGGTTCCCGGACTTAAAACCCAGTTCTAAGTAGTCGCTTTGGAGAGACCACCACCGAGTCTTCTATTTCGTAGACGGGCGTCACGCCCTCTAGGTCACAGTTAGGGACCCAGCCCTTCTAGGGGATCTCTTCCCTTACCGATGGGTGAGGTCATAAGAACGGACCTCTTAAGGTACCTGTCTCCTCGGACCACCCGATGTCAGGTACCCCAACTTTTCTCAACCTGTCCTGACTCACTGAAAGTGAAAAGGAAAGTAGGCGCTCAAGTCAGTATGGCATGCCCTACCCTTAGTCCGTAGCATTCCTTCAGTCTCGCACAACCTCCCACCCCGTCCCTCCAATACATCCTTGACTTGTTAGGACTGCTACAGTTGGACGAACGACTCGAGTCGAAAGGGTGGACGAACGACCCCTGCTACTGCGAGGGACATTACCCCGGCTCTCTCCGTTACTCACCCCTTCGTGAACCGGCTCTTTAATGACCCTAAGGGTACGTTCCACGAAAGGTCGTACGGAAAGGACCTTCTGAGGTCCGACGAGACCCGAAGATCTTATTGTCTGTCCTCGGACCTCACCGGTACGGAGGAGAAAGTCGTCACCCGAGGCTCCCTCCGTACCCCAGGTGGGGTCCCGATACCTCTGGTAGTGGGGAGTCCGCTCGCACCGAAGGTCCCGGGTACCGCTTCCTACGACACGCGGCTAAGACCCCGGTCGGTACACGGGAATCGACACAAGTCCACCGTCCTCTGTTTCCTCCGACCTACTCCTCCGAGGACCGTTCCCCTCCTTCACGTAGTCTGGGGGTCCAAGGTAGCACTCGGGGGTCCCGGACCAGCTCAGACCCTTCCCGGTCGAGTCTACCTATTCCTCTGACTCAGACCACCGTGGTTCTCTGATTGGGTCACGTTTCTGTTCCTGCGACTCCGGCCTGCCGCCGTCCTAACAGGCTCCGTAGGACCGGAATCAAAACTCGGTCCCGGTGGTCTGGGGGGACAGGTGAGGAAACGTTTGACCTAGGAACTCCGGGGTCCCTTTTGACCCGAGGACCTTACAATAGAGGAACTTGAGAATCAATTCTGTCTGGCTCGTTGAACCCTTCACCCTTCGAAAGCTCAGGGGAGGTCAGGGGCCGCAGACGTCGATCCACAGACCCGGTCAGACTCAGCTCGTCGTCGAGGACTCTGTCAACGGCACACCCTCTTTATTCCAGGGGCGGTCGGGGCTCCTCCAGGGACCATGTTGAGACGGGACTGTGCTTCGTTTACACGGGTCTGACCCGTCGGCCCGGTCTCAGGACGGTGAATCTCCCTCTAAATCTCCCTCGTTCACCCTTCCGGTCTGCGTGACCGACGACTTAAATGGTCAGAAAAGTCGTTCCAGCCGCCCTCCCGGGAAACCGCCGTCCGAGACAGACATCGGCTCTGGGGGCTCAACCACCGACACAGGTTCCGGAGGGACCGAAGGGTGTACTACTCGGGCCCGGCCCCTTCGGTTGGTCGAAACACAGGACCTCTCAGGTCCCCGCTAAGTGCCAATAATGCGGTGCCTTAGAGTCTCGCACCGGTAGACGGTCCCTAAGCCGAAACGTTCATTTTTCGCGCCCCCTCAGGAGTAGGTTCACACAGGGATCACGAGTGATCTATGACCGTACTCGTCGGTTGAGTGGACGACGTTTCCACAACCCAAATAACACAGAGGGGTAGCGCCTACCGAGTCTCTACCCGACCCAAAGCACAAGATACGAGATAACATACGTGCACAGATACACCCGATGATTTGAGTGGAGAAATTTATTGACTCTAAGTGTCTCCACTCGACTGAACGTTTCTCGGAGGCCAAGTGTTCTTTACCTCTGAAGGGATATTCACGGAAATAAAAGAGGAGACCTTTTACCCATATAATGGTAATAAATGGAATGTCCAACGACAACGACTACAAGCCGGTTCTATTACGTACGTATTAATAATCGTCACTAGGTTCGTGTACCGTTCAGGGGGTATTTGCGACCGTCCACGACAGCAAGAACAAAAATAAATAAACCGACGCGGCGTACACCCTAGATCAAAGGACTACTCCAGAGTGGATCCGGGGGACGGAACTCTCGTCTCAGAATTCGTTACCTGGTGACCTCTTTCAGGGGCAATGAGGACAAAATTAGTCTTACTTGATTTCTTTGGTTTGGTACTCTTGTCTGAAAAGGTCGTAGTGCGTCCTTTGTTAGTGAGACGCGATCCGAGACAGGATTCTACATCCCAATATCTTTACTTATTCCGGACCCCAACAAAAGTACTGAAACGTGTTACTTAATGTTTCACTTCTCTCTCTAATCATTCTGACAGGATGTTCACGTCTTCCTGTCCAAGACACGCCTATTTACTAACCTCCGAAAAGGAGCCCTCAGTTCCTCACTTGGGGTATCCTTCACTAATTTAAACTCTGGACCCTCTACTCATCCACATTATGACCACCTTTATTTCGTATACGCACGCACACACACACACACACACACACACACAAACTCCTGTCCAGACTCGGAAGGTATGAGTCGTCGTACACGTTTGGAGGACTCCAACCATCCTTAAACCACGTAGAGTATTTAAGTTTTCAGACTCATTGCCTCGATTCTCTCTCCCTCTGTTTCCACACCGATTCGGGACGTCACAGGGGAGGGTGGGGTAGGGGGGGTGGAGGGGAAGGACTGTAGGTGCCTCATCCTGGGGTAGGACGTATCAGTCATGGAGAGAGATGGAGACACGGGTAGGAGAGAGTTGGACGCAGAGACGGGCCTTCTCCTGGTTGCCTTCCCGTCTCCGCCTCGCACGCGTGGGAATCAGAGAGTCGGCTCAGGCTGAGACACACCGGGTCACCTGACGTCGGGCGGTCCGAGGAGACAGGTACCCTAAAGGGTCCGTCCTTATGACCTCACCCAACGGCAAAGGAGGAGGTCCCGTAGAAGGGTTGGGTCCCTGACTTGATCCCAGAGGGCGTAGCAGTCCACTTAAGAAATGGTGGCTCGACAGACCGTTCGGGACTTCCCGACTCTACCATCGGTAAACAGAACCATTCAATAGGGCTCCGAATGCTGTAGTATCAACTGAACTTGATACAAGGACCTACTTACTCACTTATTCACTCACTCCCTGATTTACCGATGAAGTCTACGGTCCTTAATTTACGGTAGTCATATCGACGTACACACACGGACGACTCCGCGAAAGTAGCACAGGTCGAGAAACGATGGGATATCTGGTATCGGGCGGCCCAAGGAGTCAGGTACCCTGAGAGGTCCGTCCTTAGGACCTCCCCCAACGGTACGGGAGGAGGTCCCCTAGAGTTGGGTCCTAAGTTTGGGTGCAGTGAATACAAAGGACGCAACAGTCCGTACAAGAAATGGTGACCGTGGTGGACCCTTCGGGTGTAGACGTGAGAACGACATAATTTTTTTTTAAGTCATTTGTCCGTAGTACTCCCAATCTCTTTTCTCTGTCCGTTTTATATTCCACTTTGTAGCACAAGGAAAAAGGGTCTCTAACGGAAACAATTATGGAAACATACATATGTATAGATTGAGATATCCATTTTTCCTCACTCCTAAACCCGTAGATGTACAAACATTTAAACTTTATAGGAAGCCAATTTCTGAGGAGATGTACGGAGGATATACCTAAAGAGTCAAGTGGATGTATCGGTTGAAGTGAGAGGTGAAGGGACGATCTCTTCCAAGCCCGAAGAGAGACCTCCACAAGTTTAACTCGAACTTAAATAGAGATATTTGCGAAGGGGAATATTTTCTTTTATTCCCTTTATTGTCACACAGAGGAAGAAGACTCTCCAACGGCAACTTAGCGAGTCGTTCCAAACGTCCCCCACGGAAATTTCTCGGGCATTTCATTGAGAAGATCTTTCTTCTACCGTTTCGCTCCCGTTCCCAGCCCCTCCGTTCGTGACCCAACCCGGAGTCCCTTGGGTCACCGGGCGGGGTGAGACAATAAAAGGAACCCTTTGAAGTGTGGGAGGAGGAAGGTGGGGTCGGGGAGTAAGACCATCAGTAAATTATTAGAATAACGTGTAGATAATGGACGGTCTGGACCAGACTTCCCCCACGCCATCCCTTGTTTCGTCTGCGTTACCACAACCGGGACCACCCTTCAGGGACCCATCTCTAAAGGTAGTCCCAGGGTTTAGCGAAGGGTCATCTTCACTAACCCAAGGGGTCCAGAACGGGGACCTTTGTAGTCGAGGGGCTCTGGTCACCGGCAAGAGACTGACGACGTCGGGGTAGTGGAGTGACTCATAGACTCTGTGCAGTTATGAATGAACTTGTAACTTGCTCCCCTACCTGTCTCTTACAGAGAAATCCCGTCCGTAACCATTTTGTCTTTGAGAAAGACGATCCGGTCGAAGGGAAGGGGTGTTCCTGTACAAAGGAAGACGTGTCCCGACGTCTTCGCCACCACCCGCAGGTGAGAAGATTTACAATTGTCACATTATTTGTACTTAGTGGTTTCTCACGAAAATTTTATTCCAATTACCTCGGCGCAAATAAGGTAAAACAGCGTACGAATTGATCTAGGTTTATTAATGATCGAGGTGCAAATACCTACGGACAAAATTCCAATAATATACATCGAGACTCTTCACTCTCGAGAACAAAAAGGGAGGACAAAAATATCCGGTGACATCTTATCTTGTAAGTTATTTCTGGACGATCTCTCCCCACCGGTAGGACCGAGGGGTTTCGGGTCCGGGGGACACAATTAAGAATAGACCCTGAGTGGGGTAGGGTCCGACCCGGTAGGAAAAACATAGGACGCACTTGGTGTACGTCCTTGTGGCACACCAAGGGGCCTACAAGACCCTCCTCTTCCCTATCGGTTGGACGGTGAGCAGTGGAGAGGGCAGTTGTAATAACAATGGGTACACCTTAATCCCTGGTGCGGTCGGGGTGGGTGGGGGAGGAAAAAGAGACGTCAGACGTCTCACCTCATGAATTAGTTGTAAACGTATTTTACGGCATTTAGTATCTTAGAATTTCGACGTTCTTTCGTGTCTCCAGTTGGCGCGTTACTTGTTCTTTCTGACTTACCGGTCCTTCGGTTCCTCAGTTCTTCTCTCCACTCGCCGACTTCCCACACGTGCGGGAAGCCACGGTGGAGGAAAGTACGGGTGGAGCGGAACGTCTCGGTTCCACCACCGTAGATGGACCGTCGACCCTTTTGGCTCCGGATCGTACTGCCGGCCGGGTCCAGCGGGTCGACCCTAAGAGTCATCCTAGACTCGACTGACAGGTGTCCGAGGTACGGGACAGGTGTCCCGGAGGGTCCTCGGACCCCGAGACCGACAGACCCCCACGTACTGACTCGGAAACAAAGAGGTAGACACTTTACCCTCGTATGTTCAAAACCTTTATTCAACGTGTTTCTCACCCCTTCACTCAGGAGTCGTGGCACTGTCCCTTGTCCCGTGGGTCTCCTGGGACGGAGACAGGGACCGTCTCCAGTCTCCGTTTCTCTTCTTCCAACCTACACCCTCAGTCTGTCTTGATATTATCTTAGTCCAGGATAGAAAAGATACACTGGTCACACGGTTGAACCCACCCATTGAGCTAGACGAGTAGACGAAAGTGAAATATTTATAGGTCTCTCAGTACCAGTTCCGTCTAAGTCTTCAAACCGACAGACCCAAGGTCTACCGAGACGGAGCCTGTCAGACACACAGGAGTGTCGTACTAAATAGTAGGGACGGCAGTAGTAGTAGCGGTAAGTGTAGGAGTACGTATGGCAGTGGCAGCAGTGGTGGTCGTCGTAGTCCCATATCGTGTGCATTGTATTCTGTATTTAGACTCGTGTTTCGGACTCTCAAAAGTGCAACAGGAGGGGAACACGTTGGTGGAGGTTGTAGTCCGAGATCTTTGTGACCCGTTGGGTCGTCGGGGGGAACCGGGAGGGTCGGTTGGGACGGGAGACGGGGGTCTTTATTAGTGACGAGGCGACACTAGATCAGGACGAAGACCTGAAGTGTGTCTACCCTCGTGTGCCGCGTCAGGAGACCCAGACAGAAAGAGAGTCGTAGTGCAGACTCTACGCAGGTGCGGGGACGTCGGTGTGTTCGAGTACGAAAAAGCGACTACACATTGTCAGACGGCACACTGAAGTGGTGTTACACAAATAGGTACGACGAGAACTACCTGCAAACCCAATAAAGATTGAAAGTCGAGAATACTTATTTCTAGGATAATTGTAAGAACACGTGCAGAAACCCCAGGGATTGGTGAGCAAAGAAACCGCAGACGTGAAACCTCAGCTTGTCGACTCAGTGTCAAATCTGAGTACAAACCGTATTCCTTTACAATCGGATTCCCAAATTAAAGGAGACACGGAGCGGAAGGAGTAGACATTTTACCACGGTCGGAGAATGCTGGTAACACTCCTAATTTACACTATTAGATACATTTCGCCCTTCTTTTGTCCTCTTATATCCTACTTTACATATCGATCTATGGTTAATTAATTTTAAAGTTTTGGACGAACTTGTTGTTTTATATTACAAATGTCTATACATTAGCGTATGATTTGTAAATTTTTGCAGATAACTGTATTATTTACCCGAAGGGTCCCCGGAGCTTACATTTCTTGGACGGACGGTTCGTTCTCAAGTCAAGTTAGAGACCCAGTCCTTCTAGGGGACCTCTTCCTTTACCGTTGGGTAAGGTCATGAGAATGGACCCTTTAGGGTATCCGTCTCCTCGGACCCCCTGATGTCATCAACCCAAGAGTTTCTCACCCTGTACTGAATCGTTGATTCGTCGTCGTTGGGACTCTATTACTGAGGGTTACATCAAAAGGACATGTAAGGGCCGACCTTTCATCTTCTCTTTTCACCCCAGCCCATCCAAGGACCATTGGAGACGATGTCGACACTACCGAACAAGATCCACTTTTTCTAGACCTCGTTTGTCTCGCACGTCAACTCTGAAAAATTTTGTGACCACAAATCACATAAAAGACACAAGAACGGATATACAAGTTTTATAAAAGTAAATTTTTTAATAACAATTTATACATTATAATTAGAGGTTTTATAATTATGACATATTACCAAACGTTGGCCGTATCCTATGTCATATGTTTATTTACAATCGATAATAATGGTAATTAGGACTCTCGGACAACATGGACTTTAAGATATAACCCGCGACCCACTTAGTGTGGACCTTTTGATCCAGGTTGCGTCTAGGTCGAGAACGGCTCAAGGACCGTACGTCCTCCGGGACTCATTTGGGAACGACAACAAGTCAGTGAGTCAACACAGGCTGAGAAACACTGGGGTACCTGGTGTCGTGAGGTCCGAAGGACCAGGAAGTGATCGAGACCTGTAATTTTTTTTTTACTAGGCTTCAGTACTTCGAGTCACCAAAACTGATTTATACAGGTTAGTGTGATCCTTTGTTTCTGGGGTCCTTTAGACACGGAACCGTCCTCGACGCCTTGCGTGCGAAGCCCGAGTCGGTCTCTTGGGCCGGCCCACTGAGTAAGACAAAGAGAATTCTGGACGTGTCCCTTGGATTGTCGGTCCGACGGGAGCTGTTGTCCGAGACCGAAATTGTTTACACTACGACCGTGATAAATAAAAGGTTTACACCAACTTAAAACTGAGTAACACCTGTACGTCAACGTTTCTTACTTTATTGGTCCTTTGTGTGTGCATGTATGTTGCGCGTGTGTGTGTGTATCTTATTCGGTTATCGTTAGTGGGAAGGGCCCCCCTCTTTTTTTACCTTTTCTACTTCTATTTGTTTTCTTCGAAAAAACATAGTGAAGTTAATTCTCCTTGTTTTATCGGGGGTCCTTACGTACACACACGCACACACACGCACACACACGCACACACACGCACACACATATTTGACTTTCCCCTCTTTAATTTACCTCTCTCTTGTTTCATGAATCGAACCCTCTGCTCCCCTGAAGGAACCGGGGGGTTGGGGGTTAGGTCGGTGGTCTTTCTACGAAGAACTGAACGTAAGGTGTTCGGTCAACCCGTCTTATTTGTACCTCAAATAAAATTATTACAGAATCCGTTTTGTCCTCAAGGAACCCGGATCGTCTTGCCCACCGGAAGGGACCGTACTGCACACCACACGTCCTACCTTACAATAAAGGCCCGAGACCACTTTCACCTCGTCTCTTCGTTAACACGGCGATTAACGAGGTGTCGCCCGAACCAAATGTCACTATAATTACGGGACCGGAGGTCATCTAGCCGAAGTATTTTTCTCTCTCTTTACCGTCGGGCAATACTTACTTCCTACGACCCCTCGTCCACCTATCTTTGAGGTCTGGTCCAACCGAGACGGCCAACTGAAAGAGGTCACTTTAGAATCCCTGGGTCTCTCCAAAGAAGACGCGTTTCACTTTCCGTAAATCTTGGAAACCCAAACCCTAGACCGAGACGGTCAAGGTTTGGTACACTACCGGGGGAGGTTTTGAGTCAATTAAGTAGACGTTTCACCTCGTTACGGGACCCAATCCCGTTGTTAATATTGCTTTTTTACAGATCGTGGTACGGACCGTGTTACGGTGACTACGACTGACCGAGAATAAAAATCTCCTTTCTTTCTAAGTCTGAGAGATTGTCTCCGTCAGACCGTCCTTGTTGTAGTGTAGGTTAACCCTGGTCGTCTCTTCTTAAGTCCTAACGTCTCACGAGACATTCTTTCCGTCGGTCCGCGACGACCCGTGAACAGACCTTACGTCAACCTCCACCACGTTTACCGTTCGGTCCGACTTAAGAGGTTGCACGGACGAAGGAGAGAGTCGTCGCTACTCGTCTCCTTCGTCTCCTTTCGAGAAACACTTAGAGGATTATTCGTGGATGGTGGAAGCCACACAAAATGTGAGTGACAGAGTACATTATAAAATAGGAATATTACTACGATAAAAGGAGAGACGACCTGTAGACAGCCAAAATGGTCGGGTCGAGGGTTAAAAGGAAAAAAGACGACTTCTATGTAAATATGTAAAATAAGGTCTCATTTCAGGTCTCGTACACGAAGACTGACCCGATAGGAGACGGACAATACCCTCTCGTCCCCAGACCGGTGCTGAATCCCGACTGGTCAGTACACAAGGTAGGAGAGCACGGTTGTTAACTGTCTCTACTCGCACACTGCAGTCGGCGTTGATGACTCTTTCCCTACCAGGAAATCACAGTTGACGATTTGTCTCTCCCAAACGTCGACGACCGTGGGAAAACCAGTGGTACTCCATTCCAGGACGGATTCATACTTTGGTTGTGTTTCCTTAGTCTCACCTCTACTCAGTCGAACAAAAATTATCAAGGCAAAATGTTCCTTAACGATTTTATCATTACTCCCCAGGGACCATGTGAAGTGGGTCCAGGGAGGTTACTATTATAAAATGTCTTAGTTTTATTTTAATAGTTCTGTCCTTTGATTGTAATCGTGTTATGATAATTGAAGTTACGTTAGGATTAAACCAGTGATTAACGTCCACTTGAAAACCTCCCACCCACATATCAAGAGACTTTAAGATGGTCCACACGTCTGAACTCAGTAGCAGTGGTTCTTGTTCTTGACTAGGTAGTAGTTTTTCTTTGGGGAAGGTTGCTGGGGGTCTACCAGTGTAGGGTGGGTTGAGAATTACAGACCGTTGGGGCTAGATAAGGAATCTCGATACTGATACAACGAGACTCCTATAAGTATATATCGTGAGGAAAGAAGTAGAAACTTGTAAAAGTATAAGATCCACTTATCATATCGTGTAACTGAAAGTTTTTACCGAAAAATAGTGAGTCGTGTTCCGGGGACTCTAGGTACGTTCCACAATGTACATAGGTCTCAAACGAGGAAAAGCAACGACTTATCATAAGGAAACTTACCGGTATGATCTCAAACAAATTGAGAAGTGGGCGACTACCGGTTCAATGAAGGACAAACCCTAGTCCTCGTTTCGACGATGCTTGTAGGTACATGTCCAAAAATCCACTTCTATTAAAAGTAAAGAGATGTTATTTATGGGTCCTCAACCTAACAACCTAATACACGATTCACATAAAATTGAAATATTCTTTGACAGTTTGACAAAAGGTCTTGTTAGGGGATCACCATCTGACCCCTCGTATACTGGAAGAAGAACGGTGACAAGAGGACTATTCGTTGCGGTGTAAACAGGGACCCAGTGTCTTGTTTGTGTGCGAGTGAGAAAACACTGCCACGAAACCTCGTTTATACTTTACTCTAAGTTTGGAACGTAAGTTTTTCCTGAAAATAAAAAATACTAATATTTGTGTCACGAACCAGTACCGTTTTCATGTCCGTCTGGAGTCTCTAAAACACCCAAGTTAAGGTCTAGTGACGTTATGTCATTGGTGACGTTGCTAATCTCAGTGTGTCTTTAAAAACCCAAAGGTCACGGATATTTTAATACAAATGTGATGTGACATCAGATAATATTATTCACACACTACCGTAATACAGATTTTTGGTTACATGCATTAAGTTTTATTACGACAACCCTTTTCCCACAGTGGTCTGAACGAGCTACGTCCCAACGGTGTTTGAAAGTCAGACATTTTTTTGTGTCATAGACTCTTCGAGTCTTCTTGCTCCATACGGACATAAACCTTTTAAGTCGTTTTCCATTTCTTCTTGATTTTTAGAGGGTGTTTGAACACGAGACGCACTTTGGTGAGAACTCTAAAGTCACGACCTTAGAGTGGTAGAAGTAATTTACCGATGTTCAGTTGTAGGTACGAACTGACCACCCCACCCGCCATCCAAAAGAGAGAGGAAATTATTCTTCCCTTGACTTTGTTTGTTTGTTTGTTTTTTTTAGTCTCCCCCTTTATACGGGGTCCGGAGCCGACGAAGACAGAATAGACGGACGGGAAGACCTCGTCCTGAAAGGAGAGTGTCGGGAGCTCTTATCTGTCCGAAGAGGAGACAAGGGCCGTACGCGGGGGTCCGGCTCGCCGGGTCAGAATAGTCGTCCTCGTGGACCACGTAACACCCTCCCGACCGACCCACCCCCGGGAAGGGCTCTCGAAGGGGCTGACCCGGGCCCCGGTCGACGGGACGACTGGGCCTCAACTAAAATTGAACAGAAGAGTCGGAAGGGAAGGAGCGGAGGGGTTCGAATTTCCTTCGAGACCCGACTTATCCTTACTGGACGGCTCCACGACTCGGGGTCCCCCTGTGGGAGACTCCAACAGGGTCTAGAGAGATCGTCGGGGACCCGACCCTCCGGAACCGCTACTGCCAGTCCAGTAACCACTCCCCTCTCACCTGAGATCTCCAATACTCTCGGGTGGACGGGGGAGAGTCCGGGGTGTCGTCTCTGACGTTTAGACCCTTATGGACTACTACCGAAGAAGGGGAGTCCTCGGGACCAGGACTACTGACACTAAAAATCACACACACACACACACACACACACAAACGTAAAAGGGCGTATCAGCCCCTTTAACTAAGTTCGCTTGCCAGTGTTAAGGCTAGACGATCACAAAGAGGTAAAAGTTTTCGAGTCCAGGTCAGTGCCAGTGTAACTTAGAGACTTTGCTGGGAATGGTACCAACGTCAATAAACTCCAAATGTCAAATCTTTCTCCTTCGTCCGTGTCTCTCCACTTTCTCGACTGAGTCCCAGTGTGTTGGTCCTTCCCCGCCCCGATCCCGAAGACTGAAAGACGAGGAGGGTTGAGCGGCTCTACACTCAAAGGGGAAGTCGGGTCTCCCGCCTAATTAGATCTCGGGCAGATACCGAGGAAGAGGAAACTTAAGAACTACGGGCACAAAGTCCTAGTTTACAACAGGTCTAAACGGAGTCTTTCCCCGGAGCTGAGGACCTGGACTTTGGTACTTGTCCCAGCTCACGCCTAAACGATCTTACCCTCTCTGACCGGGTCTGGGTCGGGTAGTGCACGACCCCCACCCCCCGTCGCCTCGTCACACCACGGACCGTCTTTCACGCCAGTCGGTTTGGTCCCCTCTTCCCTCTACGGTGCCGTCACGTAAACGTTACTTAAGTAACGAAACCCCCCTCTTCTTAGCGTTAATTACAAAAAAGTTACACTCTTCTTGCCTTTGAATGTCCGTTTTAAGTCGTCTCTTGAAGGACGGAACCTTCAGGTAAGTGACGAGCCGACTTCGCAAGGTTTGCGGAGAGACGTACAAACGTAAAGATAGACTTTCGGCCAAACGTTTACGCATAGTGGGAACAGAGACCAGCACCGCACTGGACCGGGGACGTTCGACCTCAGAAACAGGGACAGACATTCACTGATAGGAATATAACTACCAAAGTCGTAAAAGATCATAAACTTATGTAACGTCAAACAACTTGAGCACGGGACAACTACCTACGACTTCACCAAAGGTTTACAAACGATAAGACTCGTTGGCTCTCGACTCTACTATAGATCTACCGTCTATCACCACTATTCCGACATGTACGTCTACGTCTGCATCCACATCCTTAACCGTAACTATGGATAACCATGTATCCCTATAGACATACTGAAAATTAGTGACCATCGTCAAATAAAATGGTACTTCTGAACGAAAAAAACTCCCCATTTATCGAACTATCGACTAGTTATAGTTCCACCTTCGATCTTTCCCAGAAAAAAAAAAAAAAGGAGAGAATTCCGTTTTGTGTCCGACTCCCCGTCTGCGTATCATCCAAGAGTCACTAGCAGGGGAAGGGGAAGACAGAGGACGGTCGGAGTGAAGCCTCTGTTCTTTCTCCGTCGTAAGTGACTTATTAAGTAAGTCTTTAGGTTTGTTCCTGAAGTGTGGAGGGGACGCGGTCTGAGATACGAGCCGTAAACCCTACGCCGGTACCTTTTCCGCTCCTGGAGTGAAAGGTCCCCGAGGTCCGGTCCCTCTTCACGGGTCTAGTTCCCGCGCCACCCTAAATCGTCGTCGCCCTTCTCAAGTACGCTCCTCCGCACTTGTCCCAGTTCTCACTGACTACCCGAACCCCCAGCCAAATCCCCCTTACCCATCCGTACCAGCCCTCTGTGAGAGACCGTAGTCTTTGTGGTTTTGACCCGAACATCCCCCAACTACCCTCAAACACCCACCCTTCGCGTGAAGTCACCCCACCATCTCTCATCTTTTCCGTCACCTACTTCGTTTCTGTTACGCCGACCAGGCACCACCAAAAGAACGTTTACCGCCCATCTACTCGACGAAACTACGAAATGTAAGTCACTGTCGTACCCCTATTCCACGGACGTCTGGACCCCGTCCTAGTCTCCAGTCCTACGCCTCTTGTCCGCCCAGACGGGACACAGATCCGAGACGACCGGTGGTCCCCTGTCACAGGACCCTCCCACACCAGCATACACCTGTCGAGTGTGTTAAAAAGTCCTCCTCCCCTTATAGAATAGAAACTACACTTGGGGAGGACTAGCAATTTCTAACCGTTCCCTGGGTGAGACTTTTGGTTCACTTTGTAGTTTTTGGTACTTTTGGTTGTCGAGGTGTTTTACGGAACGTCTGGGTTGTCTTCCTTAGGACCACTGTTTTAAGATGGGTTACCCGGGACCAACTGATCGCACAGGGAACTACGGAGGGCTCCCAATACACTGGAAGATTCTATCGGAGGTGTATACTCGAAGTCTTTTCTATTCGGAGAAGGTGTACCGACCCAAATAAAAATTTCGTTCCAAAGGAACAGACACAAGTTGAGCTACCCACCTCTTTTATTAATCTTAACTAAAGAGACGTGCGCGATTCCCTCTCTTATCCTCCGTTGAACGTAGAGACATGTGTGCCGTCTTCTCTCTTCTCTCTTTCTTTCTTTGAAGGAAGGTTAGGTACAGAGTAAGGTGCTAGCAGAAGAGTGAAAAACCTGACAAAATCACCACAGAAAACTAATGTTGTAACCAAACTTCTCTGTGATTAACATGGGACGAATGTTACGAACATTAATACGCATAATGTAAAACTAAGTAAAGGTATACAGTTGTGGTGAGACTCTACCCTCCCCCCCACCGACTCTTGGCGAAAATATTAGCCAATAACAGATACTTCTTTTTTTTTTTAGGCGTGTCTTGTACTCACTTTACAAGAAACAACTTTAACCTTTATTCTAATATGTATTTTCAGCAGGAGACTGTGGGTCTTTTACCTGTCAAATTTTATTTAACGGTGACGACTAGTTGTTCTAACGATCGAGGGAAGAAGGGAAAATGCGATTACTCCCTTTATGAAAAGTTCAGAGATTATCGTTATACAAACTCACGCAGTGAAAGTTATCGAAACAAGAATTATTTTCTACTGGGATTATAGGTGGGGGGAGGTGACTTCTGTAACAGCATGGGGGCTGTATAAACACTAAGGTCCGAGGAGTTTATTTTCTTTTCTCACCCTCTCTTTTTTTTTCTTTCCTCTCCGTTACCCCCTTTACCGTCCCTCCAACCCTCTCACTGTTACAGAGGAATCGAACGCTTTTTGGGTCCCCGTACCGCTGTTCACCCGAGCCTCGGGAAGACCAGACTTCCCTCTACTGAGACTCGGTTTCGGTTTTGTTTATCGGCTTTGGTTTGGCGTCGAAGTTTCTCGGACACGCACCTGGTGTGAAGGAGACTTCTGGAAAGGACTCTCGTCTGCGGAGAGCGCGTACTCTACTTTCCTGACTCCGAAGAACCGACCGCAAAGGTGCGCCACCGACTCCGGCTAGTGACGAACGTCGGGACCTCGGACTGCACACGACGTCCGACCGACGTCTACCGCTTAGGACTTCCAGACCCACGCGGCTCTGAACTCACGATATCTCGTCCTAAACGGTTCCCCCATCCCACTCCCCCGTCTCGGTCCCCCTTTCCCATGCCGAGATCCCGTCGGGTGGAGTAAAGTGGTGAATGTGCGACTCACACACGACTCAACACAGAGTAAGGGGGAGGGAGTTTAAGTACACAACTTCAGAATTGGGGGGCAGGGGAGTCTTACACTGACATAAATCTCTATCCTAGAGATTTCGTGACTAATTCAATTTGGTGCCGTCACGCCCACCCGAGACTAGGTCGGAGTGGTAACAGAAAAATTCTTCTCCTTTAGACTTGTGTGTCGCTCGGGCACCGCGAGTGCCTCCGTCTCGGTGCCTTCCTGTGTCTCAGCCTCCGGCAGACGTTCGGTTCTCCCTCCGGACCCCTCTTTGGTCCGGACGACTGTTGAACTGCACCCTGAAGTTCGGAGACCTTCGTTTTTCTTACTTTGTGCAGACAACAAATTCGACACGTCAGACACCGCAAAACAATGTCGTCGTGGTCGTGTGATTATGTCACCCCCTGACTGGCTTCCGTCCAGCACGGTGGGGTAGGCATTTGCCTCTGGTACTTCGGGAACAACGGGACCACGAATGAACGGGAGATCCACGTCCCCATCGCAGAGAGTCTCGAGCTCCAGTGACACACTCCCCGTCCCGGCTCTGACCCTAAGACGTGTCTGGGGTGGAGAGGGACGTTTGGGCATAGGAGTCCTTCCTTCTAGGGTATCTTTGTAGACGTCTACGCTCGGCCCGGTCCCACCTACCAAGGTCTGGCGACTCCGAACCCGATGTCTCGGGTACGGCCCGTGTTCCCGACCCTGTAACCGGGAGACGGACGCTGTTGTCAGGGCTGGGGACCCTGACAGGAGTGAGGTTCCAGTTCGGAGTCGTCACCCCGTGACCTCGAGCCCGAGACAAGGCACCTGCTCGGCAAGACTCTCAAGGGTCCCCTTGACTCGGGGACAGGTGTCGTCACTGGCACTGTTGGTGGGAGATTCCCCGGGACGGAACAGGGACAGAGCGACTCGCCTGTAATTTTTTCCATCTCGGAGGAATTTATTCATTATACGTTATCATACGGTCTACCACGACCGTCGACTCCTATTTTACTTCGACTCACACACCCCACCTCTCACTGTCTTGACGACAAGACCTCTCCCACCGGTCCCTTTCGGAGACTACTCTTCCGTACACTCGTCTGGTCTCTCCTTCCTCCCTCTCCCAGGACCCGTCTTCCTTTTACTTCCGTGTGTGGGGATTCCAGCGGACCTGACACTCGTCACGAGGTCTCACCGTCACGAGGTCTCACCGTCACTCGTTCCCCCACTCACTCCCCTCTCCGCTCCCTAAGATCACACTCTCTCCGCTCAACTCAAGGGGTTCTGATGTGTCGTCCCGAAATCCGAGTCTTGGTACTAGAAAGTCCAAGAGAGAAGACGTAGTGTGGTTCGTTCTATCTGTCTACAATCCACCTACTTATTTATCTACCTACCTAGTTACCTGTCTCTCGTCCTTCCCTACTTATCCTCCTTTCTTATTTCTGTCCTTCCTCCTACCGACCTATATACCTACCTATATACCTACCCACCTATTCACCTTTCTGCCTTTCTTTATTCTTTTTTTCTCTTCTACTAACTATCCAACTACATATCGTCCGTCCTTTCTTCCTTCTTTCCTTTTTTCCTTCCTTCTTCTTTTCTTCCTTCCCTAAAACTTACACAAAGTGAGGGTGCGAAGGACGAAATCTAGACCGGGTGACCGTGCAGTCCCCGGCGACGGACGTGGGACGGGACAGATACGTGGGGAGGGGTTCGGGGGTACGACAATTCGAACGACTCGGGAGTGGGGTCTTTCCATTAAGATGGGAGATTAATGTCGTGAACATTTTCATTCTCTCCCCGAGTAAGAAGTCTTTATTTAGTTATGTTCAATTTTCCGGTAGGACAAACAAAGACATTGTTACGAGAAATCTTTTAACCCACGACAAGGTAAACGACTGCCCATGGGGTAGGCAGTAGCCGTCGGTCTCAGTGTAGTGTAATACAACGGTTTGTATTATATCGCACTAGCCCTGCTACGTAGTTTAACCTCTGACCGTCCCTTTACTTAAAATCACCTCTCTAGAGTGAACTCTTTTATGTATTTCGGTTCTTTCTCGTTTTCGAATCTCCCTCAAAAGTATTAGTCTCTACCCTAAATCTTTCGAGTTATCACGTCCTTAGGGGTTTGGTCCTTTTAATGTGGTTATTACTCTAAGTTAGCCTTTTGTTTCTTTGTATAATTATTAATCTTCTCTTCTCTCCTGTCTTGACAGTCGTCGCAAGGAAATGACTCTGGACGTGGTTGGTACACTCTGACCAAAAATAATAAGGGTAAAATACCATTCCGTTGGTTCCGAGTCTCTCCGATTCACGTAAGGGGTTTCAGTGTATCGGTAAATCGTCGTCTCGGTCCTAAGGTTCGACCTAGACGACTACCCCCTTGGTTTTCGTAGCCCACACACCTACTCGACTCCGGACAAAGAACCAGTCTACATTTGTCATATCAACTAAAAGACTTTCCGAATCTTTGAATGGACTTCGTGGTCTTATGGGTGTAGACCACGAGAGTGGTTCCTCCCTACCGACCAGACTTACAAGGAAGGTCGGCTTACCAGGAAACCCAGATACATACTCACCGTGTATGCAACACTACCAAGGTCCTCTCAGTGACGAGAGGTATCCCTTCAGACTTCGAGAGGGGTGCTGAACATAAATGTAACCGCGACTCATCCTCAAACTGAAACGTGGTTCCGCCCCCAAGTACCAACCGTTCGGGTAGGACCTGAATACCGGGATCGACCAGGGGGTCGAGACGAATACGACCCCGAACCTCCGTCTGCCTCCACCGACACTTGGTCTCTCGAGTGAGACAGAACGGACCTGAGAAAGAGACACCACAGATTCGTCGAGGAGAGAACTTCAGTGTACCGGAGTAGAAGGGCCACCTAAGTTCGACCACTCTACGGGTACACTTAAGATCCCTGAGGTTTCGTTGGACTCGTGTATGAGACGAATACCTTTAAGCTGAATCAGAGAGGATTATGCACATTTGTCTCCTCGTATAACACGAAAGTAATTTAGTCTTTAGGAGATCATAGACTTCACATCTCATGACACGGTCTTATTATCACCCCAATTCATTGACCCTCGAGTCTAACAACGAAGACACGTCCTTACAAGTTGGTATCGCCGCGTTTCCTCTCCCATTAAGTGACTCGACCCTACTTCGTCACTCCAAGCGTGACCCAAAACTTCGTGCGCATCCTGAAACCAACACCCGTAAGGTCCTTTTGTCCAATCACCTGTCTTTCCGTCCTTCTTACCGTACAACCCCTTAGCACATTAAATCCTTCCTCCACAAGGTACCCAACAGTCCACCTTTACTTCTTACTTTCTATACAATGTTTTGGAAGAACCCATGGCACGGTCAGTGAAGGTTGAGAAACGCTGTGACACCTGACATCGGGTGTTCCGAGGAGACAGGCACCCTAAGAGGTCCGTTCTTATGACCTCGTCCAACGGTAAAGGAGGAGGTCCCCTAGAAGGGCTGGGTCCCCAACTTGGGTGCAGAGAATGCAGAGTACGTAACCGTCTACCCAAGAAATGGTGATCGGGGACGATCCTTTGGAATCAAATGGACACCCACCACGAATTCTGTCTCAGGTCTACGGTACACGGGTTTTGACGGAAAAGGTTTAGACTTCGATTAATCGACGTTACGTACTCGTACATCCTGACATTTCTAGTAAAGGGAGGGAAAGTTTTGGAGGAAAGGGAATGCACCATTCTCTCTCGAGATGTGAAGTCATCCGTCTTTAGCGGAGCCCGTACACACCTTTACGTCTAAGGACCCGGTGCGGGGGTCTCTAAGACCAGGACCACCGGCGACCGGGTGTGGACTTCTTTATGGTGTGGGGTGTCTGGGACGTGTCCCGGGGGGTCCCTGTCCTAAGAAGTACAACGTCGTGGGTGTGGTCCCTAAGTTTCCGTGGTTGTCTGTAAGGGGTTTCCTCCGTGTCAACAAAGGTCAACTCTTCCTCCCTCCGCCCCACCCCCGAACTCTAAACTGCCGTTCATGAAACACTTTAGTGTTGCCGTATGAAACGACGCCTTGGCGTCGTCGTGGAATAATTTTTTTCTAGTCACCCCGGGAACCTAAACTAGTCTTCGATAAAGACAGTTACAGTGTGTGTTTTGACACAAACCCCTTCAAACGTCCGCGTATACGATTTAACTTTCCGAAACCCCAAACTTTTGTTTGTTTATTATTTATTTACTTATATATTATTTTGCTTCCTCCTCCTTTTAGTGTGAAACTAAACCCTCTACTATTTAGTATTCTCTTTCCTTTTGTCACATAGGCACAACACGCACACGACCCGTGGGTCGAACTTCCTTACTTACTTACTTAGTCGAAACCTATTGTGTAAGGTTCCTGTCATCGACACGGCTGTCGTCCTCGAATCTTCCCTGCCGGAAAGGTCGGGGATCACAATCAAAGTCATCACCCTATCACAGGAAAAATTGACTTAAAGTTCCTTAAGGGACCACCACTTCACCAATCCTGAACCACGAAGGTAACACCTCCCGTTCCCAAACTAGGGACCAGTCCCTTAATTCTAGGGTGTTCGGTATGTCACATTGGTTTTTTTTTGTTTGTTTGGGTCACTTAACGTTCAACCCTGTCGTCAAATCTACCGTTCAAGAAGGTAGTAGGCAGAGTGACCCAAATAGCCGAGGACGCAGTCAACACCTTATGACTTAATGACCAAAGTTCAGACTTGTGCGGATATGACCATATAAGTGTGGCGACGCCCCTGAAGAATCACCCCTTCCCATGAAGAGGTCGGTCTGAACTGGTACACTTAACGAAGTCGAGTTCCCGATAATAATGGCGAGTACTGTGGTCGGAAAACGATACTCATGAACTACCAAACCCCTCGAACCCTCCGCAAACCCCGTCTGGGTCTCGACTCGGGACCGTAGTTCTCGGATGTGATGGGGGTTGGTTGGGAATCTACGTGTTTACTCCTTAGTCGTGAACAATAAACGGCGACTCTACAGACACTAACAAACAATACACCGTCATAAGACCGGCATCGACTGAGTATGTGAACGACATACTGGAAACCGTTCAGTGAATTCGAAGAAGGCGGAGTCAAAGGAGTAATCATTTTATCCCTTCTTACGAAATATGTGATACTAGTTAGAAGGTCTCAACAATCCTCTTAACATTACATCGTTCTATTCATGTCTTAAATCTTATCACGGACCGTACATCATTCACAGGTTTTTGAAACCCGTTCAATTATAGTAGTAAAAGTAGTTGTAGTAGTATACACTTTGGTACTTTTTACGGTGAATGTAACTTTCTTCTTAAGTTCTCTCCAAAATTAGTGCTAGTCTCAGACTGTCATAAGGTCAACTTCCTCTACTTAAATGAAATACAAACGTTCATTATTAACGCAAATGACTCCGAAGAGAACACGGGCCGGGACTCGGTTTATAATATCTTCAATAACAAAACAACTTAGTAGTCTCGGTCAGAACGTACGTACGGGTCGGTGAGTCAGCACAGGTTGAGAAACGTTGGGGTGCCTGACATCGGGCGGTCCAAGGAGACACGTACCCTGAACGGTCCGTTCTTATGACTTCATCCGACCGTAAAGGAGGAGGTCCCCTAGAAGGGTTGGGTTTATAGCTTGGGTTCAAAGGACGTAGAGGACGAAACCGTCCACCTAAGAGATGGTGACACGGTGGACCTTGGTCAGATAGACATCTATTTCTCTCACTCCAAGTCTCTCGATTAAGGGGATTTATTCTTCACCATCTCGACCCTAACGTCAACTACCTTTGACGTGTCGGAATTCGAGGTACGAATATCGATTTCTAAAGGTGTATGAAATGTCTACTCCTTAGAGTCCGAGTCTCTCCCCTCCACACAACGGACGCTAGTGTGTCGCCCATTTACCGTCTTAGTCGAAGGAAATCTATAATAGTCGAGACACTCTACTCTCCTTTAGAACCACGTCCCCCTTCTGTACCTCTATCTTCGACCAAAGTCCCCCTGGTTCGTCCATATGAACTCCAACCTATATTTTTCCTTCACGGGAGCTAACTATAGTGTCTCCACCACGACACGACCCGGACACACACGACTCCCGTGGGCTCTCATGCAAGGACCTGGGTGACGACCTTTTACACGTTTGTGTCTTGACACACGGGACGGCTCGACGCGCCACACGTCTGCCCCTAACGAGTCGACACCTTAGGACGTGCCGAACAGACGGCACTGAGTGGTGGGGGTGTTCCGACCGGACCAGTAAGGCCCACCCCGCCCTCACGTACTCAACTTGCACCGTAAGGACGGAGGGTTTCCTGGGCAACCTTGACGGCGGACCTATGGGGAGGGAGCTGATATAGAACAGAGGGTAGCTCAAAAGTCTTTGCACCGACTCCGTCCCAGGACCGTCTTTATTACTCTCTTGTTTCTCTTTCCTTGTAACTGTCCCACGGGTGACGTACGGCTCGGAACCGACTCGTTCAGTGTGCACAATATTTGCGGACGAGAAGTTTCCGAGTAGGGTCTCGAGGTGTCTCGACCAATCGTTACGTCTTTAAGGTCCAGGGTCTGGACAACTTAGTCTTAGAAGTAAAATTGTTCTGGGGGTCACTCAGCACACGAGTAGGAGGGACAATTTTTAGGAGTAACAGAGGGAACGTTACATTCGGGAGGTTTGGGGACAAAATCCCCCTTTGACTCGAATCTCGACACTCTTAAAGACTTCCAGAGGGTCCCTCGTTCTCCGACGTGGCGGTAGACGGGAACTGAGATAGACTGACGTCTGAGACACCAGAAACCCAGTGGAACGTGCGTCTTTCGGACATTCAAGACACAAAAGTCTTGGTATTGTCTCTTTCTGTCGTATCACCTTTGTCGAAACAGTCACCGAGTTGAGACGGTGATTGAACGATACTACAAAGAGATCCTGAGTTAAAAGGAGTAGACAGTTTACCCCCGTTCCTCCGACCCTTCAAGACTAAGATCCTAACGTTTCCCTTACACGGTCCCCGGGGAAGGTAGACCCCAACGTGACATAGGTGGGAGGGTGGAGTCCCTTTGAGGACCTTCGGTGAGTGTGTCGGGCGACTCTGAGACCCGAGAGAGGTAGAGGGTCAGTATGTCTTGGCGGACCACTCGGAGTTTGTGATGTGTTTTAGCGTCCGTTGTCCCGTCTTTTGGGTTAATAAGAGTCGACAATGTGACGAATTAAATTATAAAGGTTGCCCAAGGAACTCGACGAAGAGTTCTTACTTTACGTATAAACCCGAGACAGTGTTTTGTAATGTAAAACAGTTCCGCTAGGTAAAACGACGCCATTAAACATTCACGGGCGGTCGGGGGCACGTCCGACCCCCAAAGTGGCGCGGAAGCCCCTCCTCTCCGGTCTTTTACCCCCAGAGACGGCACAGTCCACCTCTTCCGTGTAACTGTCCGGGACGGCACCGAAGACTGAAAGACTTCGAGGTTTCTTTCTCAAACCTCTTTTGGTTATCTGGGTCTCACGGAAACGGTGACCTTAATGTCGTCGTCTGGGACCCCAGACCCGTCCCCGTAACGACTATTTCCTATTAAGAAATTTTTTTTTTTTTGTTGCAATGTCCCCGTTGTCTCCTACTCTACCAACCTACCGTAGTGACTGAGTTACCTGTACTCAAACTCTTTTGAGGCCCTCTACAACTTTCTGTCCCTTTGGACCACACATCGTCAGGTACCTTAGTGTTGCGTAACCCGTTCTGAATCCCTGACTTGTTGTACAGACAGAAATAGAAACCGGCGTAACCCAGAAGTAACGCCACGAGCCCGAATAGGAACGCCGCCGGAGGGAACAACACCTCGTGCCCACGTCCCGTGTCCGAAGTGATCAACACCATGTACCCAAACCAACGGCTCTCCGGTGCATCCTAGTAGGTCCTGGTCCCTGGCTTGGACGCAGGGGACGTGACCGCCCGCCTAAAAATTGGTGACCTGGTGGTCCTTCAGGGTCCTATTAAGACAAAAATTGGATAAATTTTTCCAATGTGTTTATCAATACGGATCCGTAACTTCTTTTTTAATTCTATTATTCTTGTTTCCTTCTTTCGTGGATGTCTAAAAGTGGATCTCTACTTCTCCTCAAAACACTTGTAGACTAATGTGCACACACACAAATCTTTGTGACGCGTACACGTGTTGGTTCACCCTAGGGCAAAAGTGTGATTGAATTTAAACTAGGAATTTTCCTTTGAAATCTGAGTGTCCTGTAACGTTCTTGCAATGGCTCCCAGGGACACAAGGGAAGAAGAACGCTACTGTAAATACATTGATATCATGCATGAACTAGTGTCGGTCCTTCGACTGCGAGACGTATGACGAAATAATAGACGGAAGAGGTGAAGTGTGGAAGGGCAATCTAATTTAGGACCAAGACGGGGAAAGATGGGTACCCTAGAACCAGTACTCCGAAATGAAAGGTTAGACATTTTACCTAAGTATTTACTTCGTCATAGAGTACCGTCCGAACACTTTTAATTTATTATACTACGTATCACGTACTGGGTGTGTTTCACAAATCTGCTGCCGTCTGTGGTAGACACGTGTGTCCTAAAATAGAAACAGAACAGGGAAGTGTAGAGTCTCTAGACCCTTCCACGTGCTCCACGCGACCGTCGATTCTCACCCCTTCCCGACTCTTCCGTCCTGGGGACAAAGAGGATACACTGGTACGACGACGATTCAGCGAAGTCAGCACAGGCTGAGACACGCTGGGGTATCTGCCGTCGGGTGGTCCGAGGGGGCAGGGACCCTAAGAGGTCCGTTCTTGTGACCTCACCCAGCGGTACAGGAAGAGGTACCAATGGTAAATTTTTTTTTTAGATGAGTTACACAAACTTGAAACATACATTTTAAACCAAAATCCTTTTTCTTCTTAAACCCCCAAAAACTTTTCCTCCTTAAGGTTTCTAAAAGGACTAGGGTTTGCCGATACTTCCTAAAATAACTTACCTTCGGGACAAAGAAATGAAGTAGCTACGGGAAGACAACCTTCGAACGACGACGACGACGATTCAGTGAAGTCAGTACAGGCTGAGACACGCTGGGGTCTCTGCCGTCGGGTGGTCCGAGGGGGCAGGGACCCTAAGAGGTCCGTTCTAGTGACCTCACCCGACGGTAAAAGAAGAGATTACGTACTTTTACTTTTCACTTTCACTTCAGCGAGTCAGCACAGACTGAGGATCGCTGGGGTACTTAACGTCGGATGGTCCGAGGAGGCAGGTGCCCTAAAAGGTTCGTTCTCATGACCTCACCCCACGGTGACGGAAGAGACCAACCTTCGAATCCGAGAAAGATTAAACAAAGATTATATTTGTTGAGATTTTCCTTGTATAGACACATGAATAGGAACACACACGTACGCACGATTCAACAAAGTCTGTATAGACTGAGAAACGCTGGGACACCTGACATCGGGACGTCCGAAGAGACAAGTACTTGAAGAGGTCCGTTCTTATGACCTCACCCATCGGTAAGGGAAGAGGTTCCCTAGAAGGACTGGGTCCTTAGTTTGGACCCAGAGGACGTAACGTCCGTCTAAGATATGGTAGACTCAGTGCTCGCTTCGGGGTCCCTTAGAAAAATAGTTTTTTTTTTTGTTTTTGGGTAGAATACCTCGACAATAGAGTACCCTAAGGAAATTCCCTGTGACATCGGTCCATGGATAGGGGTATACATTGATAGGGGCTGGGAGTGCCTTGAGAACTCGCTACGGTCCGGAACACGATTCGTGAGATATGTACATCGAATAATGAATTAGGAATCCTCCACGGACTCCTGCAGGGTCCCCGTGTCACCGTTTCTGAGGTGGACGGTCTTGTCCTGTGAGTTCCCTACGCCGAAACTAGGGGCCCAGTCCTTCTAGAGGACCTCTTTCTTTACAGTTATAAGAACGGACCCTTTAGGGTACCTGTCTCCCTGAACCACCCGATATTAAGTACCTCAGTGTTTCTCAGTCTGTACTGACCCACTGACTCATGTGTGTGTGTGTGTGTGTGTGTGTTCTACGACTTGATCACTTACTAACACGTTCTCACTTCGTCATTCCTCACCCCTAGTTAGTCCCAACGTCGTCCCTAACCTACCGAGTGAGTCTCCTCGACTCTACCACCTTCTCCATCTTTATTGGTCTCGCGACAATGGTAGGGACCTGGTCTCCCCTGTTCCGGTCCCCCGCTGTCGACGTCTCTTGACCCTTCCCACCTGTCCCTCCGGACCGCACGACGTCAGGTACCCCAGCGTTTCTCTGTCTGTTCGGAACTCTGTCCACGACCTCGTGTCGGGTGTCGGACGTCGGCCCCTCGGCCAGGAGACACAGGAGAGACGAGGAGGGAGGGGAGAGAAGGCTACGGAGAGTACCCGACCCGACTGGACCCTCGTCCTCCCTGCCCTGGTCTCGTGGAGGTTCGTCGAGCCGGAGGGACCCGTGTCTCGTCCCTCCTCCACCTACCCCCACCGACTCCCCTTTACCCTGAGTAGGGCGACGCGAATCCTCACTCGATCCCTTCTTGACCACCTCCTTTCGTCGACAAAGGGACCCTAGGTCGGGGGGGAGAGGGGTCTTCGGTGGGACGGGAAGGATGAGGTTCGTGGTGGGTCCTGGGTCCGACCCCCAGTTTGGGAGGAATCGAAGGGAGTAATAGGGTAGTCTAGCCCCGACAGTAATCGGGGGTCGCGACTTGTTTCCCGGCAGCGGGTCCGCCGGTATAGGTACCCCGATTAATTAACCTAATTACCATCTCGTCGGGTGTGACCCAGACCGAGCCTATTAAAGTTACTTGCGACTTGTGGTTAGGGGTTTCAGTAACCTTATACCTACTCCGTTTAACTCAATTTTAACTCCTCTAACGACGTAAGTAATCGGGCGGGTGGGAGACTTCAGCGACCAATTATACGTTTGATAATTATACGTTTAGTCACGTTTATTTTTTTTTTTCTTCACACTAAAGGGGTGTGTACGTGTGAAAAAAAAAAAAAAAAATTTAAGACGATAGGTACCCGTCGACGAGGGACACTTGTCCTCTCCGTTCCGCACACTCACACCCAGAGATTCCGTCCTCTCTGGTCCTCGAAAGTACAGTCTTTAATTAATTTTCGTCGCCGTCCCTGTGTCGTGTGGAAATAGTCGGACGTTTGTACACAATCTCATTCACTCCGTTTCACCCCCTTGAGCTAAGGGGCCCCACCACCTCCCACTCTAAACGAAAAGTGGATCGTGGACCCTCGACCAGGGACCGTCTGAACGACCACCCGTTCTCCCAGACAAACCCAACCCGATAATTTTAAAAAAAGAAACACGCACACGAACGAAATAAAGTTGTATAAAATAGATAAATAAAGTTGTATATATAAGTTAACACACACACACACACACACACAATCAACGAGTCAGTACAGGTTAAGAGACACTGGGGCACCTGACGTCGGACGGTCCGAGGAGACAGACACCCTAAGAAGTCCGTTCTTATGACCTCACCCAACGGTAAGAGAAGAGGTTCCCTAGAAGGGTTGGGTCCCTAACTTGGGTCCAGAGGACGTATCGTCCGTCTAAGAAATGGTGGACTCGGGGGTCCCTTCGGGTACATACATAATATATGTGAATATATTATATATATACGTATCCCTTCGGTACACACATATGGGTGATTGTAAATGCACACATATATACGTATATATATATGTGTGAGGCATTCGTTATATACAAGTAGATCTTTATACTTCTTTGTCAGTTTCGAAACAATAGATCACCACCCCCTCACCAAATCACCGATTCAACACAGGTTGAGAAACCCTGGGATACCTGATACCGGACGGTCCGAGGAGACAGGCACCCTAAGAAGTCCGTTCTTACGACCTCACCCAACGGTAAAGGAAGGGGTGCCCCAGTAGGGCTGAGCCCCTAGTTTGGACGTAGATGACATAAGGCCCACCTAAGAAATGGTGACTCGATGGGGGTTCAATAGAACCCAATCTTGGTCTAGTCTTGGTTTTCAATTCAGTTTAATTTTTCAACGACCTTCGTTCCTTAGTGAAAAATTCACGATACAAGGACACAATTTATAACAAGAAGTAGAATTTAATCAACTGAGAAGTTAGTCCCTATGTCCGTATATACAGTCTAATATTTCAATTTTTTTCTTTTACTGTTTCTCCTCTGTCTCAGTGGGCACACAGAGGTCGGGAGGAAGAGGTATGGGGACAGTGGGTCAGGAGAAGGAATCTCCGTTGTTACGACGAGAAGGGATTTATAGGACACACGTACATTCGTTAATATGAGTACATAAAATATTAAATATTCATGCACTTTCACAATTAACGAGTCAGCACAAACTGAGAAAACACTGGGGTACCTGATATCGAGTGGTCCGAGGAGACAGGTACCCTAAAGGGTCCATTCTTATAACGTAATATTTATTTATCTTATTTTGCCGTTCACCTAGCGGTAAAGGAGGAGGTCCCCCAGAAGGACTGGGTCCCTAACTTGGGTGCAGAGGACGTAGAGGACGTAAACACCCGCCTAAGAAATGGTGACTCGGTGGACCCTTCGGGATATACCCATACCTGCATATTCATACAACTTGGACTCAGAGGGTGTAACATCCGTCCAAGGAATGGGAGACTCGGTGGTCCTTTCGAGTGTATGCATAATATCTGTGAATACGTTATGTATATACGAGAAAGCGTTCGCCTCCAATGGTGCATATGATAAAAACGTAGACACCAGGGAATTATTTTGCAGAGTCACTAGTAGTACTTCTGGGAGGGACGGGGCACATGAACAAGGACCATACGACAACAAAGGAAGTAGAACTACGGGGTAACTACCTGAAAGGTCAACGAAGGGTAAAGAAGCCGATAAAGTCGGCTATGTTTTGGTTTTGTTTTGGGAACAGGTGCACTGTGGAACTTCCACATCCCCTACTAGGAGTCTCCTCTCAGGAGCTCCGCCTCGTCGACCGAATCGTCCATCCCCTACTTCTGACAGCGGTCAGCAAGGGTAGTCGTAGACGAGGGCGACCCATGGGTCTCGTGGGTGGACGGGTGTTCAATTTGCAGACTTAGAAACGGTTGGACCATCCATAGAGGAATCTGTAAGTCAATCGTAAAGAAAAGAGTCTTCACTTCGACTCGTAAACGAGAAGGAACGTCAAGTCTCGATAAGTGCACAAGAAAGACAAATGAGGGACAAGTAAGGAAAAAGCTGATGAGACAGTAATCAAAAAGAAAGAATAACTAACCAAGTATCTCGAGAAATTCCTGATTCTTTTATCGAGGAAGAGAGACTGTACTCCAGGACCATGAAAGGGGGTCAAAAGACAAATAGAACCCCGAAATACCAATGTCCATTTTGTTTTATCATGTCAAATGAATTTCGTATAGTTATCTGTGAATGAGTGGTTCCAAAACTACGGCCCGGTTCCGAAATAGAAACGTAAATCGAAGAAACGGACCTCCAGTGAAGGTCGGGTACAAAGAACTGATTTACGTGTCGTTGTTTCGGAGGAAAGACCAATGGTTTCAGACCTGAACTAAAGAAGGTCACCTCGTTCTTAAATTTCGTAAATTTTTCGGTGGGCTCGTGTCCTAAAAAGAGTCAGAAGCTACTAAAGGGAGAGGATAACGAACTTCAAAAGAACGAATACAGAATAAAATATATATAAATATATATTAATCCAACCACGTTTTCATTAAAGTCAAAACGTAACAACTTGACACGGTAAACTATGACCTTATGTAAAAACTTATTTACACCAATACAACATGTAGTAAAATTATACGTAAAGAGTTAAATTATAAAACGATTACTGTAAGTCAAGTCAAGTCAAGTGAAGTAAGCGAGTCAGCACAGACTGAGAAACGCTGGGGTACTTAGCGTCGTGTGATCCGGAGGGACAGGTAGTGGTTGAGGACCTCAAGTGTGTTTGAGTACAGGTAACTCAGTCACTACGGTGGGTCGGAAGAGTAGGAGACAGTAGGGGAAGAGGAGGACGGAGGTTAGGGAGGGTTGTAATCTCAGAAAAGGTTACTCAGTTGAGAAACGTACTCCACCGGTTTCATGACCTCAAAGTCGAAATCGTAGTAAGGAAGGTTTCTTATGGGTCCTGACTAGAAATCTTACCTGACCAACCTAGAGGAACGTCAGGTACCCTGAGAGTTCTCAGAAGAGGTTGTGGTGTCAAGTTTTCGTAGTCAAGAAGCCGCG
Source organism: Capra ibex (assembly GCA_006410555.1). NCBI lineage: Eukaryota > Metazoa > Chordata > Mammalia > Artiodactyla > Bovidae > Capra > Capra ibex. The sequence goes on along the minus strand of SJYO01018169.1, from coordinate 3,696,487 downwards.
AGTCGAAAGAAGTGTCAGGTTGAGAGTGTAGGTATGTACTGGTGACCTTTTTGGTATCGGAACTGATCTGTCTGGAAACAACCGTTTCATTACGGAGACGAAAAATTATGTGATAGATCCAACCAGTACTGAAAGGAAGTTCCTCATTCGCAGAAAATTAAAGTACCGACGTTAGGGGTAGACGTCACTAAAACCTCGTGGGGGGTGGGGGCGGTGGTTTTTATTTCAGACAGTGACAAAGGTGACAAAGGGGTAGATAAAGGGTACTTCACTACCCTAGCCTACGGTACTAGAAGCATAAGACTTACAACTCGAAATTCGGTTGAAAGTTCTCCGAAAACTCAAGGAGAAGTGAAAGACGGTATTCCCACCACAGTAGACGTATAGACTCCAATAACTATAAAGAGGACCGTTAGAACTAAGGTCGAACACAAAGAAGGTAGAGTCGTAAAGAGTACTACATGAGACATATATTCAATTTATTTAATTCAATTTATAACAGTGGGACGATTACTGTAATGAACGACAAATAAAATGTAAATAAAATCTGATATCTATAATACAACCTGTTTTTCGTTTAAACTACCTAAAAAAATAAACTCAAGTTTTACCCACTATTTCGTCGGCTCTGTTAAACGTTGTAGTGTTGTGTAAACCGGGTTCTTGACGATTGAGTGCATGACACGTCACCACCAATTTCTTCAAGACGTTTCCACTGTCTCGGAACTTCTATTCCTCGTGTCACCGGCCGGTAGTCTTCCACCGTCACTGGTCAAATCTCGTAGTAACTTTGACTAGAGAATGCTGATGTGCTCTTCAACGACTCCTCGAGTCACAGTGGGGCAGATACCAGTAAGCTGTAAACTTCGTCTAACCTTTCTACTTTTTCGAGTTATTCACCGATGGAGTACTTGACTGGTTTTTTTTTTTTTTTCTTTTTTAGTGGTCAAACTTCATAACAGAAGAGAATAAGAGACGTTGTTATTGTCTGGTAAAGAATTAACCTAACATTTGCACACTACTTTTCACCTAACATAAACTGTTGGCCTCTGTTGGTTGAGTCACCGACCTGACTCTTCTTCGAGGTTTCGCGAAGGGTCTCAGTTTGAACACGGTTCCTTTCCAGTGTCAGTGAAACCGCCAGACGACGGTCAGACTAGGTGGCGTCGAAAGACTTAGGACCACTTTGGTAATGTAGACTCTTCATACGAGTCGTTTAGTTACTCTACGCGGGTTTTGGAATTACGGACGTCGACTGTAACCAGTTGTCTATCCTAGGTTAAGAGGTACCGTTATGGGCTGACGTGTAACGTGTGGGTCACGAAGTCTTCAACCTGTTTAACCCGATGCTTCAAGACGGGGTGGACGGTATAAGTGGCCTGGAGAGTGATTGTTTGATGGCGAAGAAGTTTGTAGAGTTGTTGAAAAACGTCCCTTTTGTAAAGACGTTGGTCCTACGTCTTTATACGAAAGGTTCTCAAGCAGCTTAGGGCTCCGTGTCTAAAAATACGATGTCCTTATTTCTTTGAACAAAGAACAACCGTTTTTACACAACTAACATTACCAAGGACAAAACTAAGTATTTCTACATAAACTCGGATCAATATTATATATCTAAATCTTCAGTGTCAGACTTTGGAGTTAACATGATTGGATTATAATGTTAGATCTCAGATATAAAAAGTATATCAACACAGGTTGAGAAACACTGGGGTACCTGCATCGGGTGGTCCCGAGAAGACAGGTACCCTAAAGGGTCCGCTCTCGTGGCCTCACCCGACGGTGAAGGAAGAGGTCCCTAGAAGAATTGGGTCCCTAACTTCGACGGAGAGGACGTAACCGTCCGCCTAAGGAATGGTGGCTCGGTGGACTTTTGGGACACATACATATAGCAATTTTGTTAAGTGGAAATAACCGAGAAGGGTTCTTAAGTCGAATCGAAGGAACCTTCGTCGTCGTAACAGAACGTGTGAGTAATTCACTGACCAAAGGGATTTCACATTAACTCACTAGATCAATACGATGTTCATGTTCACCTTATTTATTCAAAACCTTGTTTGTGTAGACCAAAGGTCATTCAATCACGGAATTGACCACCCTCCTCTACACGGGTCCACTCCACTCCCCGTCGGTAAGTGGTTCTCACGGAAAACCTCAGTATACAAACTATCTCCCCACCTCCTGTAACCAGGTAGGTCGGTCAAACCGTTCTCCTTTAGACAAGTTTCTCGTCGACCCAGTCACCACTTACCTGCTCCCTCCTCCCTTCTTGACGGACTTTTGGGGTGTCAGGGGTCGGGAAACCCTGTCAAATAAATAATTTATGGATAATAAAGTTCGTGGTCGTATTTACGAAGTTTTTGAAAAGGAGTAAAGTAATCGGAGTAAAATCTGGTCCTTTGACTCCAGGTCTCTCCCTTTCACTAAACAGGATAGAACAGGTCCTTTACTTATGATGTTAAAACGTTCGAACTACCTACTCTTTTTTCTATTTTCTCTTTACCTTAGTATGACCTGAGGACAAAACTTCGAGTAAAAAAAAGTACATCCTATAGTATTGTGAAAGAAAAAAGGAAAATTCTTTGTTTTAGTCCCTTAAGGGAGTGTCCGGTCACCAATTCTGAGGCGAAACGTCCCCCATTCCCGACACCCAAGCTATAGACCAGTCCCTTGATTCTAAGGTGTACGGTACCCCGTGCCGGTTTTTTTTTTTTTTTCCTTGTTTTAATTTTATGACCCGTCTATCGCTACTACATATTTCACACACGTCTCGGATTTAGGGAGAACTTGGGTCGTGGGTCAAATTCTTCTTCTCGTCGAGCCACCGGACGCACTGGTAGTGTACGGGGGGCCCCGAGTGAGTGTGGGGCGAAGAGTTGGTCTCGCTGACGGCAAGACTTGAAACGCAACTAGTCGAGAACGAGAAAAGAAGACGCAATAAATAACCGACACGCCTCAGAAGTGACGACACACCCGGAAGAGATGCCGCCGCTCGCCCGCGATGAGAGACGAACGCCACATCTCCGAAGAGTAACGTCACCGAAGAGAGTCCTTCGTGGCCGAAATCCGTGGACCTGAAGTCGTCAGCGACGTGCAACCCAGTCATGAACGCCGAGCACCCGACATCTCTCGTCCCCGAATCAACGAGACGTCGTGCACCCTAGAAGGACTTAGTCCCTACGTTGGGCACAGAGGACGTAACCGTCCGCCTAAGGAATGGTGACCCGGTGGCCCTTCGGGAGAATGAAAAGAAACACTAACGATTCGACTTGTAATGTAACGGATGAAAACGGAGAAAAACTTGAAAGTTATTTGTCTTAGAAGGACGACATAGGAATCCTTGAACGGAAAAAAAGGGAGGCGTCAAAAACCTTATGTGAAAAAAAAGGAGGGGTTTCCTGCGACACCCGTGGTCGGGGGTGGGGCACAGTCGAGACGGAGAGTAGTCGGGGACTACCTCTCACATGGACAGTGCACCAACTTGACTGTGTACTGACCCCTGGTGAAAAGGTGACGTCGAGGGAAGGGTTCCCCTAGATAATCCGGTAGGAAGGACGACCAAGGGTCTCACCCCTGCACTGGCACCAATCAGACGACCGTTTGCCTTCTGAATCTGAGACAGGTGGTGCGTCCATACACCCGCTCTCCGGGGACCGCTCGTTCGTCCTGAGGTTCGTCTCGACACTTCTGCAGTTCACGGACTAGAGTCGAGGTGTGGGAACGAGAGTCCAGACGGCTCCAACGTAGCACGGAACCGACCTACAGGACCCGACTCCTACGGACACAGGGCGCCAGTGGACCGAGGTCGGACCTCGTCACGAGTCATTGTGACTCACTTGCTTTCTTGGCTCCTTCCTTCAGAAGGGACTACGACGGGACACCAGTATTCGATGGGAGGAGAGAGAGGAAACTAGGGAGGTGGGTGAAAGAGACAGAAAGAGAACATGATTTGGGACAGGTAGAACGTTGCGAATCTTTATGCTAGACACATACCTACAAACTCCGAAAGGGCCGCCGAGTCACCATCTCTTAGACGGACGTTGCGTCCTATACGTCTTCTGAGTCTAAGCTAGGGACTCAACCCTTCTACGGGACCTCCTCCCGTACCGTTGGGTGAGGTCACAAGAACGGACCTCTTGGAGTACCTCTCTCCTCGGACCGCCCGACGTCAGATACCCCAACATTTCTCAGTCTGCGCTGACTTCGTTGACTCACGTGTGTCCACGTGTGCGTACCTACGAATCGTACGAAACTGTACTGAAGTGGAACCTACAACGACCCTGAGAGTTAGCATCTATTACGTAAAGGTCGCCGACGACAGTCGTCTCCAAGTCTAGGTCTCTCCGAGAAAGGACCGGGTTTAAAATTCACAAAGAGTGCCTCAGTTGGTGTTTATAACTAATTCGCGGACGTCATGTTGTCCGGGTCCCGATCTGGGTCCGTTCTTTGTCGGTTCTTCTTCGTCCCCCTTTTTTTGTAGTAGTATGTCAATAGTAGTGTCTATTGTCCATCATTAGTGAGTGACATAAGACAGGTGCGAAGGTTCCCGAAATGTATAAATTAAGTAAATTAGGACTTTCGTGTCAGACTACAATCATGACAACGATAGACGGAAAAAGTCTCCTTAATTAACCCTCGACTCTCTTGAACGACCTTCGAGTGTGTCCAATAGTCTTCGTCTCCTCGACCATAAATAAGTCCAGGACACTACTCATTCGTTAACTTGAGGCACAGACACAGTTCGGGACAACCCTCGGACACTCGAACAACTACGATAAAGGTTTGACGTCCCCTCTTCGACTTCTAGTCTCTCCAGTTCACTGAAAAGTCGCAGTGTGTCGGTCAATCATCGTCTCACTTCACGACAACAAATACCTCCGTTCTCCCAAAATGACCGATCACCACCCTACCCTCTACTGACCCCATATCTCCCCGGTAAGAACTTCTGTGTCAGATTACTGTCTCCATCCGTCTGTCCGTCCGTCCTACGACCCTCGTTCGCACTACTAGTTCCCCTGTGCAGTTGAAGTCCCTCTGAGTCTCCCGAGGGGTAGGACGGACCTCCACTACCCTTCACGAAAGATCTTCTCCCTACACACACGACTCTGCCATTTCCGGACCTCTCTCTTCACGTGTCTCGTCACCCTCTGTCGACTCGGTTCCCCGTGTAAGCTCGGACTGGGATCCCCTTTAGCGTGTAGGAATGCCCTGCTCTTGGCTCCTTCCGTCTCTCCTGTGCGCGAGGATTCCCGGTGTAGATAAACGAATAAATACTAAAAATAGGAAGGGGGTAGGGGAAAAATGGGTATGGAAAACAGACACTGAGACGAAGACAAAGCATTTGTCCAAGGAAACACGACGAAAAGTCTAGGGTGCACATGCACTACGGTATGCTGTATGCACGGAGTGACAGTCTGAACAAAGTGCACCATGCCATTAGAGGTCCGGGTAGGTACAGTGCGACTGCCGACTCATTATAAGGTGACACACACGACACGACACACACGAGTCGGCGCAGGCTGAGAAACACTGGGGTGCCTGACGTCGGGCGGGCAGAGGAGACAGGTACCCCTGAGACGTCCGTTCTAATGACCTCACCCACCGGTACGGGAGGAGGTCCCCTAGAAGGGCTGGGTCCCTGTCTTGGGTCCAGAGGGCGTAACGTCCGCCTAAGAAATGACAGACTCGGTGGTCCCTTCGGGTTCTTATGACCTCACCCGTCGGTAAGCGAAGAGGTCCCCTAGAAGGGCTGGGTCCCTAACGTGTCCCCAGAGGACGTAACGCCCGCCTAAGAAATGGTCGACTCGAGGGTCCCTTCGGGTAAGGAGACACACACGCACACGTCCACACACCTTTGGTGTATAAGAGAAGGATAAGAAGACGACTACCTGTGAACCTAACGAAGGTACAGAACCGATAACATTTGTCACGACGATCCTTGTAACCCCACGCACGTAGAAAAACTTAATCTCGAAAGTAGAAAAGGTCTATATACGGATCCTCACCCTAACGACCGAGTATACAAATCATAAATTTCCTTGGAGGTAAGACGAGGGGTATCACCGAGCGGTTAAGTGTAAGGGTGGTTGTCGCATCCTCCCAAGGGAAAAGAGGTGTAGGAGAGGTCGTAAACAATAAACATCTATAAAATTTACTACCGGTAATACTGACCAAACTCCACTATGGAGTGACATCAAAACTAAACATAAAGAGAATGTCAATCGGTGCCCCCTGTAGAAAAGTGCACGGACAGCCGGTACTCATACAGGAGAAACCTCCTGATATATGAATCTAGCAGACGGGTAAAAAACTTACCCACTATTCTTCGTTTAAATGACTCGTGGATAAGACACGGTCCGGGACACGACTCCAAATATCCGGAGGAGTAGATTAGGAACGTATTAGAATAGGAGGTTCCACTCTCGATAATAACATGGGTGAGGGGTCTCGTCGAAGACTCCGAGTCTCTCCCCGACCACTGGAAGGTCCTGAGGGTTTGTGACCAGAGACAACTCCTTCCTAAACAGAGGTTAGGTGGATTTTATCCGTTGTCCTTATTATGTAATCAGGCAGACGTGACTTAAGGACACACACGGTCTGTCTCGTGTCTCGTGAGAGAAGTCATCTTATAATAATTGTACACATGAGTATGATACTTACTCCATGACGATAATAACGGGGATAAAAAAAAAAGTAAATTACCCACTCTTTTGTCTCCGAGTCTCTCCCTCCACAGGTCGGGTTCCACGTGTCGATCCCTCGGCGGGTTGACACGATACGTGGGGCGGTCCGACCGAGGTCCAAAGAGGATGAATCGGTGGGGACCACCACCAAGTCTACACAGGTCTACTCAGAAGGGGTGTGTCGGAGCGACCCGTGTGGGGCCAGGTTCGATTTGTCGTTCAGTCGGGTTCCTCCTGGAGTCCGGGGACGGACTTCGGGTCCCTACCCTGGACTCGGCCCAGTGGGCATTCCGACACCCACCGGACCTGGCCGAGTATCCACCTCTTACGGTACCCGACAAACACGGTAGCTGTAGTACCGAGGTTGTACTTTCTCTCCCATTAACTGAACCACAATCCTGCCGCCGAAGTAGTGAAGAGACATCGGTGGCGACGTAATCGAGTACGACCTTTCAAGGCAGTTCGGAAGTTTTCTCCGGACCCGCACCAGAGTGGTGTTCCGACAAAGTGTGCGTCGACGAAGGCCTCAAGTCGTATCCGAGACTCTGGGGTTCCGTCTCGTTCTTTCGGAGTACCTCGGTGGTCCCGCCGACCGCTCACTCCTCCTGAACCCTGACCAACCCCTCAGTGGAGGGACGGGGGTAGGGGTCGTACTGAATGCAGTGGGAGATGTCTCTCACAGGAGGTCTGAGGACTCTCGTCTGTCTGCGAGACAGACCGAGTGTCGGTATCGGGATCGCGAGTGTCGGAGTGGGTGCCATCCGTATGTTATTTACGAATGACTTGTGTACTTGTTTTGGTACTTTGAGTTACCTCACACGTCGCTTGACAGAAGGGGGTGAGAAACTTGTATTCGGTTCCTCCCGTGTACCCGACTTCCTCGTCGGACACGGGACTCAGACGGCAAGTCATCGGTCCCGGGAAACCGTGAAACAAAGAGAAGACTCGGAGTCAAACAACTAGACATTTTACCCCTCTTAAGGACCGAGGGTCCCATCACAGTACTAACGAACTCAGTCAAGTGTGTCACTCAATCGAATCGTGTGTGGTCCGTAGAAACGAGGAACGGAGAGGGAGTGTTTGAGATTCTTGGAAGGAATTTTCTACGCACAGGCGAAGTACAGACAGAGGGAAAGGGTGCCGGTCGACGCTCATAATCCTGTCAGCGACCGTATATCCTCCACTAGCGACTTATGAACCTATTACCTACCTACCTATCTTCCTACCAACCTTTCCGTCTACAAATCTACGGACCTCCCTGTCTACAAACGTACTCACCCACCTAATTGACTAATTGATCATCTACTCTCCTACCTATCTGCCTACCTATCCACCAACTAAGCTACTGACCTACGTACCTACCTTCCTGTCTACGAGACCAAAACAGATAAACGACAGTAGGATTGTAATGTTTTTTTAAAAGTAATTACTAAAAATCCTTTTAGGAATCACCTCACTTTTATTACAGGATCCACAAGTTTAGGTAAATAAAACTCGAAGTAAAGTAGGATGGGAGAGAAAGGATGAACGACGAACCTTTATGTGGTGTAGCAGAATTTGCGAGACTTTTCAGGGCACTACTTCTTTGAAAAGTGAAGTAAATTGGGTATCAAGTAACTAATATCAGTTACTGTCCGAAATGAAAGAGACTCCTAGATGGGGAGATGCCATGTTGTACCACTTACATTCATCTTTTCTAGAAACCTGTAAAAAATGAACCGTCAGGGAATTGAGTTCTACGAAGACACTAGCCTTTCGGACACACAAACATACACACACACAAAAGACTACCACACCCGAACTTTTGTGATAGGATCCTCTTCTATGACGTGTGGGTCGAACGGTCACTACCTTGACCGACACACTGGTACTACGAAGAGACAGTAGCTATGTTCCTTCTTATACTACCCGAGTCGAGGGAAGGCCGAGGACGGACCGAGACGGGACGTCAGGACGGACGGAGGGTTTCTTCCGTACGTACATACCTAGTGGATAACATACGGAGGGACCCGAAGGGAGGAAGGACTCTACGGATGGGTGAGGTAAACAAATTCCCTGTCTACACGGTCCTTTCCCATTTAATGAGGGTACATGAGGGTTACAAATCTATGGAACCGCGACACTGAATTAAAAGGTACAGCCCGAGGGGTCCAGGACCGTCGCCCTTTCCCCACCCCCCACCCCGGGTCGGGACCGTCCCCGGTAGTCGAGGGTTGTGACGACGACGAGACGAGGGTCGAGCCACGGGCGGGTCTCGTCTGGTCGCGCAGGGACCCAAGACTGACGTCAGTCGACGGGGAGGACGAGAGTAGGGAGGGGACAGAGAGTCCTGAGTCACCACCACCGACTTGTCCGTTTTAGCAAGGTGGGGCTAATAAGGGGTTCGAGGCTCACCGTTGCGATCCTAGTGGTGACGGCGCAGGGACCGCCCCTGACGACGCCGGAGGCGACCTCGACGGGTGTGGACCCTCCGAACCCTTCCAGAGGCCCACTTCTGACTCCTGGGTCTTCGACCTGACTCCGAGTTTCTGGGGGGGTGGCTGAGTGGGTCACTCCCAAAGACCCTCAGTCCTCTACTAATAGTGATGCAGGGGGTAGTGGAGGGCGTTACTCTAGACAGACGTTTGAGAGGACACCTGTCTCGACCTCCCGGCCCAGTACCCCTTCCCTGAGTTTGTGACCGTGGAGTGTCGGTGTAGGGGTCTCGGGGGGTCCCTGGAGTCGAATAGACGTCGGAGGAAGGAACCACTCCTCCTCTTCCCCCTTCTCGTGGGTCCTGTAGTCCACGAGTCCTTTGTGGAACAAAGCAAAACAGTGTGCACGGGAACTGACCTTATGTGTGGTAACAAACTACAGAACGATTCTTTTTTTTTTTTTGTTTTTGGATCGTTAATCTTATATCGTACGGTAAGTAACAGTCTACTTAGGACTAAGTTTGTATAATTTTAGATTTGTTCACGTCAAACCCTGTTCGTTGCCCGAGCAAAAGGACAAAGACAAAATGATATCCATGTCCGCCACGACGGAGGCTGGACGAAACAGTGGAACCTCTTCAGTGTAAGGTGGGGCCCTGGGTGGAAGGAGAGGTCGATGTTTCCCGGGCGACATCTTTAGTCTTAGTCCCGTCGCTGTCTGGAGACGTCGACGGTTCTGTAAAGTTGCTCTTGCACTCTATCGTCGGACGGCGCTTAGGACCAGGTTTCCACGAACGACAGTCGCACCAGCGACACACTGAAACCTGTTCAACGAGGTGGTAGGACTCGGAGTCAAAGGGAGCAGAGGAGATCTCTCCGTCCCTACGTAGAACGTCCCAACGACACCACAAACAGTCCTCAACTCACGGTACGTACCGTGGACCGTCTGTCGGGATCCTTAGGATCAATGGTGGTCATAAACGTAGACAAGCGCTTAATAGACTTACCATTCTTTGTCCGAAAGAAAAAAAAAATTCGTGGCAGCACCGTGGCCACAAAACGTCTATCGAACAAACAACTTGTTAGACTACTCACTTACTGACGCACTTACTTACTTACCTCTTTACGTACAAGAGTCCTCAGGTCCATTCTGACTCAAGATGTTCGACCTCGGGAAACTTCGTACGTCTCCGGTTTGTCCCTTAATTAGTGGGGCCTCTAGTACAGCGAAGTAGGGGTAAAGTGTTTCCGAGACTCTTCAAGTCCTTCGACGGGCTCAGGTGTGGCTAGAGTCTGAGGTCAGGTTCGGGGGTTGATGGTAGTGCCGGAAAGGGGACGCCGGAGCATGAGACCCGGATACAGGTCACCGAGGTCTGGGATCCCTGGTTCCGTCCGACACCGGTCCAACTCGTCCCGCGGCACAGAGGGGCACATTAGCGAAGGTTTCCTCCCGGACCCTCTTTTGGTGACGTGTCAGGGGCTCCGGAGTCTGGACCGGGTAATAATAAGGAGAACCACATTATTTATGTAAAATTCTCTTTGTCTACGGCCTTGTCAACCTGTCCTTCCCGGGTCCGTACACTTCTCCTTCGACCAAACACTTTTAGACAGCTAAACGGTCTGCCACTCGTTATACCACGTCGGTCGGTCCAGGCCCAGGTCGACGGCCCGCCCGACTAGCCCGGAGAGGTGACACAGGACACCAGGAAGGCCCGGCGACAGGAGTCCGCGGGTCCACCCGTAGGTCGATAACAGGGACGGTCTCGGCGCGGGGTCCACGACTGCCGACGAGGAGGCACTACCGTCAGTGACGTCGTCCCATATCTGGGAGTAGAACCCTCGCCCGTCGACGTAGCCCTCTCCGCCCCGACCGTAGAAGTCTAAGTCTGGGTCGGTGAAGGCGTGTACCGAAAAGAGAAAGGATATAACCGAAGTCAGAAGGGTCCACCGCGATCACCATTTCTTGGGTGGACGGTTACGTCCCCTGTATTCTCTGAGCCCAAGCCAGGGACCCAGTCCTTCTAGGATCTCCTCCCGTACCGTTGGGTCAGGTCATGAGAACGGACCTCTTAGGGTACCTGCCCCCTCGGACCACCCGATGTCAGGTGCCCCAGAGTTTCTGAGTCTGTGTTGACTCACTGATTGTCTAAGTGAAAGTGAATATATAAGTATCCTAATGATTAGTAATTTCTACGGGACCCTGATTATCATATTTTTTTTTAGTTCTAAGTCGTTTGTGAGTGACTTGACTTGGTACACGGTCCGTAACGTGGTACACCAAGGAAACCGAAGTAGAAGTTTTGTTGAGTTGTCTTTGCTCCGTAGAAACACTGGTAAAATGTCTGAAGTTTGGCTCGAGTCTCCATAACTCTTCAAATGGACTCCAGTGTCCCGGTGACTTTACCAGAAATCACTATTAATAAAGAGAAGAAGGTCTTTTGCGTGGGTGAGAGGGATAGCACTCTATGTCGGGATAGCACATTCGTGTCGGTCGGGAAACCTACGCCGTCAATGTCCGTATAGGTAAATAACACGTAGTGAAAAACTGTGAAGTGTCTCGTGCAAAAAATGTTCACTTCCAAACACCGTCAAGGACACAATAGTCCTTGACTGTTGTTCATGAAAACTTGATTCCATACCTGTGACCACAAATCTGGATTACGATGACGTCGGACCTGTCTTATGTCGTATCACCTTTGCATCGAAAACATACATGGCCACAACAAGTCAGTGATTCAGGACAGGCCGAGAAACTCTGGAGTCTGATGTCGGTCGGTCCGAAAGGACAGGAAGTGATAGAGGACCTTGAACGACTTTGAGTACAGGTAACTCAACCCCTACGGTCGGTTGGTAGAGTGGAGACAGTGGGGGAAGAGGAGGACGGTAGTCAGAAAGAGTGTAGCCCCAGAAAAGGTTTCTCAACCAAGAAGCGTAGTCGACCGGTTTCATACCCTCGAAGTCGAAGTCGTAGACAGGAAGGTTTCTTATAAGTCCCGACCAAAGGAACTCCTAACTGACGAAACTGGAGTGTCAAGCTTTCGTAGTTAAGAAACCGTGAGTCGGAAGAAATACCAGGTTGAGAGTGTAGACATGTACCGATGACCTTTTTGGTGTCGAAACTGATCTACCTGGTAACAGTCGTGTCACTATAAACACGTGCGTTGTTTTTATGTACACTGAGTAAAATAACACTACAAGCGAAATAATGCCACCGGACCTTGACTCGGACGTTACAGAGGCTCCACACGGATATCGACTTCCTGTCCCTTTCCGGTTAGTCTCCGGAGGAGACCCCGAAAGATTCAACCTCGTCATTTACCTCCAGACCGAAGAAGAATATTTGGGTTCAAGGATCCAAACTCCTATCACCCCCAGTTCTCAGGAACTACACTTCCCGAAATACGGTCCTATGAAATACGGTCCTAGAGACATACTTCACAGGTTAAGTTTGGAACGTCCTTGGGGATGCTCTCTTCTTGGAAGAAAAAGGGAAGAACACTTTCTCCTCCGACTTCTAGTCTCTCCCATTAAGCTAAAGGGTTCCCTTGTGTCGATTACCCCACCCCCTCTCTAAGTTTTGGTCCGAATCAGTAGTGTGCTATCCCGGTCTCCTGAGGGGACACCTAGGTATCCCAACCGGACCTCGAGTGTTCAGGAGGGGTACACCTTGACGTGACGAGTCTCGATGGTGAAGGAGGTCGGGACTGGGAGTTGAAGTGTAGTGGTTCGTCGACGAATAGAGGGTCATGGGCCTCACAGGGTCGATCTCTGGAGACTTCCTAGAGAGACCAAGAGATTATAATCTTTGGGTCCGAAGACAACGAAGACACTTCTGTCTAAGGGAAGGACATAGACGGACTCTAATACCCCTTCACTTCCCGATCTAAGAGACCGGTAACTACTAGTGAAGAGTTAAGACCCCCGTAAAAAAAAAAAGAGAATTCCGTCGTAGAACCTACGGTCAGTTAGTGTCACTTGACTTCCGTTTTCTCGATTGTCTTTAACCACAACCTCCCGACCTTAGAATCAAGACTTAGGTTCGATCAGATACGGTCGAATAGAGAAAACTAAGAGTCCTTGTCTATTATCGTTAGGGTAAAATGTCTACTCTTGTGACTCTAGTCTTTTCTGAAAATTTGAACAGAAATACTCGAGAAATGAGACACATTCGAGGTCACGACCCGAAAGACACATAAACTGAGTATAAGAACGGGACACTATCAATGTCGGGTAGTAAGGGTAAAATGTCTACTGTTTTGACTCCAAACGGTCCTCCATCGTCTCGGAACTACACTTCAATGTTGAGATCTCGGAGACACAGACTCCGGATCAAGTGGAAGGGTCCTCATCGAGACGAGCAAATCTACTTTCTGACCTAACACCGACGTCAGAAATACTGGGTGTCCCGTGTCTTGACTTAGAGAAGAACTGTAAATTTTTTTTTTTTAAAAAAAATTTAAATAAATACCGTACGTCCTAGAATCAAGGGATTGGTCCCTAACTTGGGGGGTAGGGGGACGTGACCTTCGTCCCTCAAAATTGGTCACCTGGTGGTCCCTTCAGAGAGAATAGTTGTAAAATTTTAAGTTCAAAACCCCAAAAAAAATTCCGAATGTTCAAGACCCGACGGACGTGTCGTTTCCTTCTTCTCCACGACTCCGGAGAGAGGGGGTGACGGGAGAGGAAGGAATTGTGAATCCTTCAGACAGGTACCTGGATACCCGGGCCCAGACCCGAGACGTCCGTAGGTGTTGCCGACTCTACCTCAGGTGGCGGCCGGTTCACGACGATTAACATAATGTCTCAAGTCACCCCCTTTCTTCGCCCTCCGGCTTCCTTTTTCGGTGAAAGGGGTCGAGAGGTTTCCCAGGGCGGGTGATTCAGAATGACGGATCTTCCACGGCCTAGTGTAATCTCGGTGGTCAATGGTGAAATAGGACAGAACTGAAGTGATTGCGAGTAATTCGAGGCTTTTAGGGAAAATGCCACAAATCCTGTGGAGGTCTCCTCAGACGACACATTTATAATAAGGTGGTAATTTAGGACGATGTTCCGGCGGCAGTTGTTCGCCCTAAGCGCGACCAACGCGGTTCCCCCGATGCGCCCCCGCGGACACTTCACGTCGGTTCCCCGAGGCGGTTCTTCGGTCGTGTCGCTATTTCCCGGACCAAGGGGGGTGCCTTCGGAGAACGGCGAACCCGGGCGAATTACGTCACCGGCGCCCCCGTGCTAAACCCGACTCTTAGTTTGTGTGACACCCCTTGGGACCCTCGGTCACGGAACCTGTCGACCACGCGGGCCGCCTGGGCGAGCTAGACCCCACCCCCGGAGCGTCCCCCGACGTCGCGCGTGCACGGCCCCTCCGACCCGAGACCGCGCCCGTAGAGCGCGGAGGCGTCGTCTAGACCCGTAGCCCTAGACCCCTCCGTTGAAACGGGTCGGACTCCGGAGACACGGAACCGTCAGGAAAGCAGACGTGCGGAAAGGAATAAGTAAATATATAGACCTCCTCCCTTTAGCGAGGCACTACTCGGTAGCTAATACCGCCTACCTATTGGATAGACTGAGTCGTCTACGGTGACGCCGACCGTGCCGACCGTGACGAAAAACCGAAAGGAAAAAAGAAGAATTTTTTTTTTTTTCTTTTAATTAGTTAACGAGAAAAGTCGACTAGACGTCCAACGTGAGGACCCTCTACCGCTGTCTTCTATCTCCTGAGTTTATACCTTTAACGTGCTGCGTCGAGGTCCGGACCGACCGGCGCCTGTAAATCACACGGTGTTGACTGGAGACTTGGGAGATGAGGCACGGTTCGCGACCAGCCTCGAGACCTCTGGGTCGTCGCTCGTTCTGTTCAAATCGGGGACGGAGTGGTCGAGCGTCAGATCTCGAGACCGTTCCGTCTTAGGTCGCCATCGACGCCCTCGTATGTCATCCCCGAGTCATTGGGACCGCTCTCCACTGCGTTCCAGGGACCGTCACACAGCCCGTTTATCACTAACGAGTTAATCACTGACGAGTTAATTGTGACAGAGACAGTAAGAGAGAAACCCCCAGCCTCAGGGACCACTCAGAATAAAACGTCGACACACTGTGACTCTAGGAGGGAAAGGGAGAGACTCGGAGTCAAAGGGGTAGACATTTTACCCCGAATAGTATTTCACGGGGTGTACCTCGACAACTTTCCCAAACGAATAAGTGTCCACCTAAACACACTGTACGCAATACCTCGTGACTGACACATGTCCCATGGCTCCCCAATTCGGTTCCCAAACTAACTCTACCCGGAGCGTCCATCAAATCACCATTTCTTAGACCCTCTGAGTAACGACCCAGCCCTTCTAGGGAACCTCCTCCTTTACTGTTAGGTGAGGTCATAAGAACCGACCACCTAGGGTACCTGTGTCCTCCGATTACCCGATGACAGGCATCCCAGTGTCACTCAACCTGCGGTGGTTCGAGCCCGTGAAACGACACAGAAACTAACTCTAGACAAGGAGACAACGCAAAAAGGATCAGACGACTCTCAATCCATTTAAGTCACCGGACACCAGGCACGACACTACCCCATCGAATCCCTGTGCCACCTTCGGAGCTGCGTCCCGGAAATTACATCGGACCGACCCCCTACCCCAGTATCTGGGGTGTCTCGTCTCTAGTCGTGTGTCAGTTTAGGTCGGGTGTCGGACGAAAAGACGTCAAGGGTTCAATTCCTATCAAAAATGTAAAATTTACCGAGAAGAATTTCAGTTTTATTATAAAGTACGGTGTACTTTCGAGACCCTTTTAAGTTTACGGTCACAGGTATCTATTTCGAAATAACTTTCGATCGGTACGGGTAAGCATATCCCTAACGGGTGTCGGTCAAAACTCGATACTACCGTCTCGACTCACCACCGTTGTCTATGGTACCCAGGGTGTTCCGGACTTTATGAATGACAAACTGAGACATGTCTTACAAACCGTTGGCAACAGGCTTCCCTTCACTCCATACTCGGTTCTCGACTTCCTACCCGTCTTTGTCAGTCAACCCCGAGCAACCTTCCCCGGTCTTCTCCAAACGAAACACTCGACCTCTTTTTCGGATCGTAGAAAGTTCCGACTATCTTCACGGTACGATAATTCATTCGACGTTTCGCGACACGGTTGAACTACTAAACCTTATCACTCCTGCACAGGTAGTTGTTGGACTGACCTCTTTCCTGCTGCTCTCATTATCACTATCCTCCAGAATAAATACCTCATTAATAATCCAGGTGCCATCAAGGGGATTGTCAGAGTGTAAGTCAGGAGGTTTCCCTGGACTCACAACTCTAGTAATCGGGTGAAGTGTCTACTCCTTAGTCCTCGAGTCTCTCCACGTCTGTGGACCGGTTCCAGTGTGTCGGTCTGTGTCTAGTCTTGGGGTCTACCGTAACGAGTTTTTTAAGTACAAGGTTTGAGTGTCGTTATTTGGGGCTGTAAAGTGACGGGCATAGGACGTTAAAATATGTCTGTGCGTAACCATTTTTTCTTTCTCTTTTTTTTCACTTTATTTGATCCGATCTTAGGTTTCCTAAAAACGTCGGTGAGGAGCGGGGGGGAGGGGAGGTGTAGGACTTACAACAAAAAAAGGTCAAGGGGGGTAGGGCCCCGAGGAGACTTTAGGTCGGTGCAACGACCGTTCCTCTTTCCCCCCCACCCCCACCCTTCGATCCGAAGGGTCTCTTTCGGTCGTCTCTTCCTGAGACTTTACCCACCTCTCTACGCACAACTTCCGCGCCGCACAACCGTCGGGGCCGAGGGCCGTCGACAACCGACGCGTGTCTTGGTTGTGTTTGCCTACCGACCCAAGTCCGACCCTTCGGTGGAGCGGAGCGAGGCCGAAGTCCGTTTTGGCTCTCCGCGCCCTACTGTCCGGACGGTCGTCTGCCCTTCACTGACGCCCGCGCCAAACACGAAAACCGACGAACCGGGTCCAGACGCGTTGTGGCCCCGCCTTCGCTCTCTCCACCCACCGAGGGCCTCCGTCTTTCAGGACCGTGAAGGACAGACACGTAGAAACCCGCTCCCCCAAGGAAGAATTCTCGAGTCCCAGTGGTGGGTATTCACACAGTCAGTGAGTCAGGTCAGACTGAGAAACGTTGGGGTACCTGACATCGGGTGGTCCGAGGAGACAGGTACCTTAAGAGGTCCGTTCTTGTGACGTCACAGGACTGGGTCCCTAGCTCGGACCCTGAGGACGTAACGTCCGTCTAAGAAATGGTAGACTCGGTAGACCCTTCGGGGGGATGTCACCGTAGTTGGAAACCCTTGTCAGCACGTCACCTGTCGCCCCCCGTGGCGGGTTTTGGGGGAAGTCCTTTTAGGAACAACGAGGAGACCCCATGTTCACAGTTGTCGGTTGACGGCAGTCGTGTCCTGTTGACCCGAGGTCTCTGGTCGGAGGGGTTTCAGTCCAGGTTCCTGGCTAGTGACAGTCCACATCTCCAGACATGTTAAGACTTCTCGGTCGGAGCGAGGTCTCGACGGACACCTCAACTGGTTCCACTAGCAAGACGGTAGTTCCAAGTCGAAGAGGGAGGTAGGTGACAGAGAGAAGGGAGGGGTTTCTCAGAACGAGTGTTTACCGTACGTGCGATTTAAGACAGGACATCGTGGGACTCGAGGGCTGGACCCCGATATACGAACTTTTCAATACAAACCGTTCACGGGTCCCACAGCAACCCTAAGTCATGTACGTTTCTTCGTTTCCCTTCTACTTTTACTGCCGTTCTTGATGAAGGCACACAGGTCTCAGGAGAGCTGGAGTTTCTGTTTCTTCGTTCATGTAGTTGTCACGGCACGGGAGCAGAGAGAAGGGAGACGACCATAGGTGTCCCCGTACACGTGAAGAACTGACAGTAGTATGTAACCTCGGTCCGACACGTGACTCGTACGTGTTTTGGGGTTTCGCTAGTAACAAGGGTAAACTGTCTACACTTCTGACTCCGGTTCTCTTTATTTCACTATATGGATCTTGAGCCCCGAAGGGACCACCGAGTCGCCATTGCTTAGACGGACGGTTACGTCCTCTACGTCTAAGCTATGGGCTCAGTCCTTCTGGGGGACCTCTTCCCTTACCGTTGGGTGAGGTCATACGAACGGACCCTTCAGGTTACCTGTCTCCTCCGACCACCCGATGTCAGGCACCCCAGCGTTTCTCAGCCTGTACTGACCCGCTGATTTGGTTTTGGATGTTGAATTGTCTCACAGACGATACTAGCGTAAGTAGACAATTCTTTTATGACTTACGACCCGGGAAGTGTCTAGAATCTTCACTCCTTCTGTGTACTACCCGGCTCGGTACTATCACTGATTATAGATTCCGGTCACTACTGATAGTCTACGTCCGACACTAGACCCCAACTGTACTCCCGGGGCTTCCGTCGACCTACATAGTGTCTTGTCTTGACCTTAAGTTCAGAAGGTTGAGACGTGGTCGTCGATTTAGCTATAAGTTCCCCCCATATAACCTCTCCGACCCAAGAGTCGACGAGGGACAGAAGAGGGGTTGAGACGAATTCTCGGTCGGATTCTCGGGGGGGTCACGGGGGTGGGAGAGACGTCGACTCTTTGGGTGCAAGGGAAGAGAGGGGTCGTTGGGTTCCGACTCTTTTGGGTCAAAGAGGACTTCGCTCTACTGGTTCAAACCTTCTCTGGAACTCGTGAGAGAAGGGAGACGAACAGAGGACCACTCGCCAGTCGGAAAGAAAGGTCCTTAGCCTCGGTTTCGGCGGAATGAGTAGGACGGCGGAGTGAAGTATCCGACTTCGTAGACGGGGGACTCCTTCGGGACAGGACGCGAGTCCGTGGGGAGTGGGCCTAGAAAAAAAGGACCGTTGTGGTTCCTCGAAAGAGTTGGACCCCTCCTCAGAAACTCCCAGTGCCGAGTCACCGTCGATAGTCTAAGGACCTTTTTGGGTCCAAGACCCTCAGTCTCCCTCGGTTTCCCTCCTACCTGTCTCGACACACACACGTCACCTGTCCCTCCCTCCCACCCCCCACCACCGCCTCACGCCCTTTGGCCAGGGTCGAAACTTCGACGTCGACCCCCTCGCGAGGACATCTGTCGAGTTCGACACTGTCCGAACGTACGGATGTGTCGAAGGTCTTCCAGACCAGGGACGGACGGGTACTTCGTAGGACCGGTCGGGGTCCCAAAATCACGGGGACGGAATCTGGAAAGAGATGTAGTCTGTCTAACAGTGACACTTTATGTTGATACCCAATTGGTCAGAGGAAAAGAGAGGATAGAGACTCGGTAAATTTTCGTCCCTGGCCGTCCCAACTGAGTAGGACCCCAGTGATCTTCAATCGCATCTCGAACCGCGTATCATCCACGAAAAAGTGACGGACTCAGGTACGCTCAAAGGGGAGAGAAAGGCAGAGAACTGAAGTAAGAAGTTTGCCCGGAGTTTACCACCACCCCTACCAGTAGTTGAAGGGACCTGAGTGTACGGATCGTCAGATGGTCCTCTTTCTTTTGACCCCTTCTAAGAATAACCAGGTCTGACTCAGTACACAAAGAGGGGTTTCGTAGTGTACTGGACCCCTTTTCTATAGAGACTAACCGACCCAGACCCAGTCCACACCAAGGGTACCGATCCTCACCCTAGTCCGTGGAGCCGTGGTGTCCGGTATCCAAAGGGTGTCCTCCCCAAAGGCACCGAATACACCCACTCCATTGACTCTGGCTCTCTCTCTCTCTCTCTCTCTCTCTCTCTCTCTCTCTCTCTCTCTCTCTCTCTCTCTCTCTTTCTCTCTCTCTCTCCCTCACCTAGACTTGGTGCTCGTCACATCAAGTCAGAACCCCCTTGTTGACCAATTTGGTTTGATGGACCAAACGGAACACCCTATTGACCACTAAAAGGGGTCTTCCTCTCTGAGACTTTCAGGAGCACCGAGTCCCGGATATGACCCAATGCTTGACGTGGGTCGCTTGTCGGTAGTTTATGAATTTGGACTCCGACCTTTCCATCCGTCCCCGTCTCACACTTTCCGGTACTTACTATGATGTTCTCCGGACTCGGACAACGAGTCGTGTCAGACCGGGAGCTCTACCGGTAGACACAAACATTTATTTCAAAATAACATTGTATCGGTACGTGTATAACGAATGCCGACTTAAGCGTGAGGTGGACGTCTCGACTCATCGACATTCCCTCTGGTAGACCGGGTGTTTCGGTTTTTATAAATTATCGACCGGTAAACGTCTTTCAAACGACCAGGAGTGTGCGCACGCTCTCTTGACCTCTGCGTTCTCACACCATTAGGTGAGAGATAAAATTCTTCTACTTAGGATGTGAGATCTACGTCAATCCTCTATAAAATTTCTAACTCAGACCCGGAACACCTAGCATACCTAACTAGTCAGCTATCACCCAAGATAGAGTTCACTCCCCAGAGGCCTTCGGCTGGGACTCTGGTCCTTCGACACGCTCCTCAAAGCCTCCACTAGAGTCCTTCGTCGGAATTCCTTCTCACCTTCACTCCACTCCTTCCCTCCACTGGAAATTCCCCCCGTCACGCTTGTCTACCGGTAAGACCCATCTATTTCGAGACTCCCAAGACCCTCACCACACCTAACACTTGGGCACTCCGTTCTCCCTCGGTCCCATAAATATCTCAATTCTCGACTCTGATTCTGGTTGACTCGCGTATAGGGGCTCAAGATCAGAAACGGACAATGGTCGTCACCCCGGAAGTCGTTCAGGGAAAGTGTTCAGACCCGGAGACACTTTAGTCTGTAAAGATCCTCAGGAAGGTCGAACCTCTAGCTACCGAAAGAACGGAGTAAGGTCTGACAGGGTCCGGACTGACAACCCACTAAGACTACTGAAACCAAACAGAGGACCCGGGAGGTCCAAAAAAATGGGGGGAGAGACACAAGTGTTACGCACAGACCTCTACGGAAGAGACAGTGTGAAAACGAAAGGAAGTACGCGATCTTAATTGGGACACGGCACTTCTGAGAGGTACGGACGAATACGCCTACGTCAGTGGACCAACAACCAATTTACGTCTCCGGACCCGGGGTGGAGTTCTGGGTGACTCACCCTGACAGTCCCGTCCTCCCGGACTCGTGAACGTAAAGTCGTTCACGGGGACCCCGGCGGTTTTGACGACTGAAACCTTTGGGGACACCAGCACTAAAACCCGTACCCAAGGTCCGAGTCCGACCACAGACACTGACCGACACACCGAAACCCCTTAGTCGATAACAGAGACTAGGGACAAAGATAGTGTTTTTTACCTCGTGTGGCATACGGGGTGGAACTCCGCAGTTCCTTTGTGACACAAACCTCGACAGTCGTTTAAGTCCGATGGGACCGATAGAAATACCGTCCAGACTCAGGACGCTTGGTCGAGTCCTCACACACTCTGCAGTGTCGACGAATAAAAGACATTTAGTTGAATTAAAGATCAAGGTCGGGGGTAGGGTGACCCGACCTCCTTTTGTATGGGAACCTGTCTATACGACTTTCGGGTCGGTGACGGTATACGACCCCACACCGGTGTCGGTCCCACAACCAATACTCTGTGGTCCTTTGGTACTTAGGACAAGTCAAAGACGTGACCGAAACGGGTGGGGGGTTTCCTGCTGTGACCTCGACCACTGGTCGAACTTAAGTTACTCCTCTGTCTTTGCTACCCGACGAGGGGTTTTATTTTTGTGTGCATATGTGGGTCGTTAAGTCTAAGTTTTAAAATAGGCCTGTGGGGGAGGTGTGTGTGTGTGGAATATTGCGGATAACTCAGACTGGAAAGGGCTTTGTGTGTGTCCCAGAATAACCCACGGACACCAACTTCGTATCAAAATTTTATTTCCATCTTTGTACTGAAAACACGTTAATACTTTACTCACACAGTTTCTCACATCAATCGAGTAATTAATTACTCCCTTGGTCTTTCTACCGTTGTGACCAAGTTTCCTCTAAAGTCTGTTGTGTGTGTATATGTCGTAAGTCTTTCCGACCCTTATTAAATGTTCCTCTACGTTTTAACCAGTTATTGAAATGTCGTTATTAGTTAACGTAAGACGACCTGTTTTAAGTAAACGTAAAGGTACCGTACTTAGTAAACATAATGATAGTCAAAAAAAAAAATTGAATCAATATTTTATCGAGTTTCTGTCACTTTCCGTGTTATTGTACCTCCCAACACGTTCCGTCTTGTAGGTCGGTAAAAAATAAATAAAAATTGGACATAGTGGTAGTCAGTGTTAAAAAGGACTGGAATGTTATGACAGTGGTGGTATAGTCTTCTCTCCTCTCTCCAAAACACAGAGGGTTCGGAGACAAAGAAGTAGACGTTTTACCCAAACCCTTCTCGGGGTCTGTCGGGTCCCCGAGGGACCGACCGAGTCTACCATTTCTTAGACGGACGGTACACCCTCTGGGCCCAAGTCAGGGACCCACCCCTTCTAGGAGATGTCTTCCCTTACCGATGGGTGAGGTCATAAGAACGGACCTCTTAAGGTACCGGTCTCCTCGGACCACCCGATGTCAAGTACCCCAGCGTTTCTCAGCCTGTACTGACTCACTGATTGTGAAAGAACTGTCGCGTCCCTGTCCTCGGACCGACACTGTTCGTGTCACCCGCTCCTCTTAGTACAGTGTTTTGCCAGAAGTTAGGAACAGTACGTGCCAAATCCGGTGTAGGAGCGAGATGGAATGTTCTCAATGATAAAGGAAATGTGGTTGAGACTGACCTCGACGACGACGACGACGACGATTCAGTGAAGTCAGCACAGACTGAGACACGCTGGGGTATCCGTCGTCGGGTGGTCCGAGGGGGCAGGGACCCTAAGAGGTCCGTTCTTGTGACCTCATCCAACGGTAAAGGAAGAGGTTACGTACTTTCACTTTTCAGTTTCACTTCAGCGAGTCAACACAGACTGAGAATCGCTAGGGTACCTGACGTCGGGTGGTCCGAGGAGACGGGCACCCTAAAAGGTCCGTTCTCATGACCTCACCCCGCGGTAACGGAAGAGGCGACTAGCCTCGTCTATGTGTTTTAGTCTCCTACTCCAGGACCAGGATAAATGAAAAAGGATTATGTATATTTTCATCTGTATATCGGTAACTCTTTTCTTTTCCTTCAAGTAGGAACATGACAGAGTAGGTCCCGAGGTCCCCTTCGGGACCCAATCCTTCCATAGGCCCTTCTTTTATTTATCGTCAGCCGAGTGTCAGACTGTATGAATGCGTAGTGGCGGTTCGTGGTGGTTCGAGATGTTTAGTCAAATGTTAACCGTTTGGGAGAGGACTTTATTTTCACCCCCGTTTACTTTGGGGTAGCTTCCGTCATGGATCTTCGTCTCTGGTTTCCGGCGGGACCCCTCCCCAACAGTTAAGAGACCCGACACCCTCCGTCTAGGGGTCCCGGAATTGCGTGGGGAGGACCGGGGTGTTCGGGGGAGGGGTGGTAGACGGAGAGTCTAACGGGGAAGAGGAGGGCGAGGCGGAAGTCTTCGGGTCTGCCACCGGGGGAGGACACTAAGTAGGTTGACCTTACGACCTCAAGAGTGTAACGAACTTGACTTCGGAAAATTAAGGGGGAGCCACTACTTACCCGCTCCGAGAGTTTACTTGACAGCTCCGGGACACAGGTCCGGCGGCAGGGGGGGACGAGGCTCAGTAATAAAGACCTGGCTTACGCACTTCACGAAGACGAAGGGCCCTTGAGCAAAACGTACGTTTGTAAACCACTAATTCGCTCCGAATGAATTAATTCGTGAAACATTACTGAGAATTTGGTTTCTTCCCACCTAATCCTCAGACTAAACGCGACCACTACATTGGCCACGGAAGCCTAGTCCCAGCCCCCGCTCGTCCAGATCGGACCCCTTGTCTCTCATTCCTGAGGCGTCGTCGACTCTACCTTAGTAAGCAAGTGGGTGAGTAAATAAGTGCATAAGTACCCCGTGGAGATTCTCGGTCCCACATCTCACTTACTATCACTCTTAGGACGGTCCGTGACACGACCCTTCGGACCACTCATTGTAATGCTTCTGATCCTTGCGTATTCTCAATAAACCTTGACCGAAAGCATCCGTGACGCGACGACGGCGTGTATGGGCAGTATAATTACTATTATCATCATCGAATAAATAGGTCCAACACCAGTCTGTGGGGGCACCGATACATGTCACTTAAGGGACCACAGAGAAGGCGGACCAAAACGACACCAGGAAGCGCGGGACCTTGAGACGGTCGAGAGACTAGTACCAGAACCCGAAGTCTTTATCGGGGCAGAAACAACGTCAGAAGGACTGAGTTGTAAAGAGTGAGTGGCGACTACGTGAAACGGGTAGACATATTACCCATCAAACGACACCTAGTAGAGAGTCAGAGACTACGAACTCCCAAAACCCTCGTTCCCTACAGAGGGGACAAACCCCCCTGACGTTCTTACTGTCACCACTAATCTCCTGGCACCGACAGTCCACGTTATTGTGTCTTCCGAAGTCTCGGGTCGGAACGTGTCGAGACTCGGTGTCGTTCCAAGTCTCAGAGTCGAGACTAGAAGTTTTCGACACACTGGAAATAGTTCACCGAACGGGAGAGACTCCGTGTCTGGGGAGTGGAGAGGCTACTGACGACACTCGGTACACTTGTCCGAGTCCCCGTCATTCCAGGGAACTTTTGACAGACGGACCACCGTCTTCCGTGACAAAGAGTTTGAACCTGGGTGTTTATATGGGACTTCACAGATGAAAGGATAAACTAAAACAAAAGGGTGAGTATAATATTGGAACTTTCTTACGGAATATTGTACTTACTAGTAAAATATTGGTTCCTGAAGACACCCTGAAGTCCCGGGCCTAACGACACAGGGAAGTGTTAACACTCGAACAGCGCATTTCTGGTTTGACGGAGTGTCACACCAAGGTTCCTTCTAAAACGTTCACAAAATTCCCATCCTACGTTTCAACTGAGTAGTGCACCGTCTATGGTCGTACCACCAGAAACCCCTGGTCCCCAGAGTAGAGTCGGAGTGTTGTATCGGAATCTGTGTGCACACTCACCCGTCCAGTCATCTGGGATCAAGACGTACTGACTACACGTCAGTAAGTACCTGTCACTCCCACTACCCTTATACGTTACTCCTGGAGGGAGACAAAGACTACGGTTGTCCTTAGCATCATCCAAGAACAAATTACTGAATTTCTTAGACGAGGTACGTTTCGTCTGGTCGTAGAACGGATGAGTTCACTACGTCGCAATTCTAGTCATCTAACTCAATTTACGCTCCAGACTAATAGGACTCGATTGTTCATGTCAAACTGTAAAATTTGTTGTGATGTCCCTGAAGGAACCAGGTCACCGATTCTTAGACGGAACGTTTGGTCCCCTACACCCAAGGTAGGGACCCAGTCCCTAGAGTCTAGAGTGGACGGAGTCCCGCTGATTCGAACACACGTGGCGTCCATAACTCGGACGGACGGTGTTGATCTCTCAGGTACCCGACGCTACTTTCTAGGGTATATTGTCTTATTTCTAGGCCACACGACGTCGATTCTGGATTCCGTCAGTTTATTATTATTATTATTATGGAGTCAGGATTTTCAGTGAGAGCCGAAACCTTCATATGTTTAATCGGTTGTCTGGATCTTCCACCATTCGTGATGATGAGAGGATAGGTTTCAGGTAAGAGGGAAAGAAGGAATCACCGTCCGGAGAAAATAAATTCCATGACCATGCGGGTCGATTTTCCAAAATAAGGAACGAAGGGGATCAATATTTAAACGGTCACTTAGTATTCGACTCCAGTAATCCACCAGAAAAACTGGTCCAACAAATTTATCCCATCTACATGAATTCTCCGTACGAAGGAAGACAAAAGAAGAACGTCTCTTGTGACTACCCTATCAACCTGAGTGTCGTCGGTATAACACTGGTACTCCGTGGAACGGGACCCAATTGTACACGATTCCTGTAGTCATGTCTTTTTGACCCGAAAGGGAGTAAAGAAACTGTGTTCACTTTTTATTTTGGAGTTAAGTAAATTAAGTAACAGTAAGACCCAGGGGAAATAATCAGGAGTAACGGTAAGGGTTGACTAAATATAAATCCTCGTCTACCTCTTACAGTGGAAAGACATAATCTGGTTCGTATTCACGAAATATAAGTTTCTTTACCGGAAAAGACGGTATAATTTTATTACAACCATTAACTTTACAACACCACAGTATCAATATTCCACTTCCCCGAAGGACCTTTTTATTTTCTATTCTTTAAATCCCCAATACAATGTAAATATAATTAAAGTTCAGTTAAAATTTTATTTCACTAAATTCAATTTATAATCCTTGGAGAAGTAAAAGTCACGAATCTTTCTCCGGGTAGGTAATAAACTCGAGTTCTTTACGACCCGGACCCCGAACGGATGTCAACACCGGTCTTGAAGAGAGAATATGTGACTGAGTAACCTCTTTCACTTCGTCTACTTAGTCCTTAAGAGTGATCGTCCACTCTTGAGTACGACCAAACTGAACTTCGCTCCCACTCCTCAGTTCTTTTCCCAGGCTTTACGTCATGAACCTACGTTAGAGTTTTTACTGTTTTACTAGAGACAAGCAAAGGTTCCGTTTGGTAAGTTATAGTGTCATTAAGTTCCGATACGGGGTTGGTCATTACGACTTCTTCGACTTCAACTTACCAAGATACTTCTGGGTGTTCTGGAAAATCTTGATCATGGGGTTTTTTCTACAGGAAAAGTAATATCCCCTGACCTTACGTTTTCATCCTTCAGTTCTTTGTGGACCTCATTGTCCGTTTAAACCGGAACCTCACGCCTTACTTCGTCCTGTTTCCGATTATCTCAAGACGGTTCTCTTACGTGACCAGTATCGTTTGTGGGAGAAGGTTGTTGTGTTCTCTTCTGAGATGTGTACCTGTAGTGGTCTACCAGTTGTGACTTTAGTCTAACTAATATAAGAAACGTCGGTTTCTACCTCTTCGAGATAAGTCAGTCGTTTTTGTTCTGGTCCTCGACTGACACCGAGTCTAGTACTTGAGGAATAACGGTTTAAGTCTGAATTTAACTTCTTTCACCTCTTTTGGTGATCTGGTAAGTCCATACTGGATTTAGTTTAGGGAATACTAATATGTCACCTTCACTCTTTATTTAAATTCCTTGATCTAGACGATCTGTCTCACGGACTACCTGATACCTACCTCCAAGCACTGTAACGTGTCCCCTGTCCCTAGTTCTGGTAGGGGTTCTTTTTCTTTACGTTTTTCGTTTTACCGACAGACTCCTCCGGAATGTTTATCGACACTTTTGTTCTCTTCGCTTTTCGTTTCCCCTTTTCCTTTTTATATGGGTAAACTTACGTCTCAAGGTTTCTTATCGTTCCTCTCTATTCTTTCGGAAGAAGTCGCTAGTAACGTTTCTTTATCTCCTTTTCTTGTCTTACCCTTTCTGATCTCTAGAGAAGTTCTTTTAATCTCTATGGTTCCCTTGTAAAGTACGTTTCTACCCGTGTTATGTCCTGTCTTTACCGTACCTGGATTGTCTTCGTCTTCTATAATTCTTCTCCACCGTTCTTATGTGTCTTCTTGACATGTTTTTTCTAGAAGTGCTGGTTCTATTAGTGCTACCACACTAGTGAGTAGATCTCGGTCTGTAGGACCTTACACTTCAGTTCACCCGGAATCCTTCGTCGTGATCCTTGTTTCGATCACCTCCACTACCCTAAGGTCAACTCGACAAAGTTTAGGACTTTCTACTACGACACTTTCACGACGTGAGTTATACGGTCGTTTAAACCTTTTGAGTCGTCACCGGTGTCCTGACCTTTTCCAGTCAAAAGTAAGGTTAGGGTTTCTTTCCGTTACGGTTTCTTACGAGTTTGATGGCGTGTTAACGTGAGTAGAGTGTGCGATCATTTCATTACGAGTTTTAAAGATTCGGTCCGAAGTCGTTATGCACTTGGTACTTGAAGGTCTGTAAGTTCGACCAAAATCTTTTCCGTCTCCTTGGTCTCTAGTTTAACGGTTGTGGACGACCTAGTAGATTTTTCGTTCTCTCAAGATCTTTTTGTAGATAAAGACGAAATAACTGATACGGTTTCGGAAACTGACACACTTAGTGTTATTTGACACCTGTTAAGACTTTCTCTACCTTTATGGTCTGGTGGACTGGACGGAGGACTCTTTAGACATACGTCCAGTCCTTCGTTGTCAATCTTGACCTGTACCTTGTTGTCTGACCAAGGTTTATCCTTTTCCTCATGCGGTTCCGACATATAACAGTGGGACGAATAAATTGAAGATACGTCTCATGTAGCACTCTTTGCGACCCAACCTCCTTCGTGTTCGACCTTAGTTCTAACGGCCCTCTTCATAGTTATTGGAGTCTATACGTCTACTGTGGTGGGAATCCCGTCTTTCACTTCTTGATTTCTCGGAGAACTACTTTTACTTTCTCCTCTCACTTCTTCGACCGAATTTCGAGTTGTGAGTCTTTTGATTCTAGTACCGTAGGCCAGGGTAGTGTAGTACCCTTTGTCTATCCATTTGTCACCTTTGTCACCGACTGAAACAAAAACCCCCGAGGTTTTAGTGACGTCTATCACTGACGTCGGTACTTTAATTTCTGCGAATGAGGAACCTTCCTTTCAATACTGGTTGGATCTGTCGTATAATTTTTCGTCTCTGTAAT
Source organism: Capra ibex (assembly GCA_006410555.1). Lineage (NCBI taxonomy): Eukaryota > Metazoa > Chordata > Mammalia > Artiodactyla > Bovidae > Capra > Capra ibex. Next base: position 3,667,698 of record SJYO01018169.1, on the reverse strand, counting down.
GAAACGGTTGTTTTCAGGCAGATCAGTTCCGATACCAAAAAGGTCACCAGTACATACCTACACTCTCAACCTGATATTTCTTTCGACTCACGGTTTCTTGACTACGAAAACTTGACACCACAACCTATTCTGAGAACTCTCAGGGAACCTGACGTTCCTCTATGTCGGTCAGGTAGGATTTCCTCTAGTCAGGACCCACAAGTAACCTTCCTGACTACAACTTCGACTTTGAGGTCATGAAACCGGTGGACTACGCTTCTCGATTGAGTAAACTTTTCTGGGACTACGATCCTTTCTAACTTCCGTCCTCCTCTTCCCCTGCTGTCTCCTACTCTACCAACCTACCACAGTGGCTGAGTTATCTGTACTCAAACCCACCTGAGACCCTCAACCACTACCTGTCCCTCCGGACCGCACGACGTCAAGTACCCCAGCGTTTCTCAGCCTGCACTGACTCGCTGACTTGACTCGACTTGACTCCCACCCCTTATTTTCTTTACGAAAAAAGTCAAGAATTTTTGAAAGGGTGGGTTCTGTTTCGGGTCGTCATAAACAGAAGAGTCCCAAAGGACCGGTCTCCGTTCCGGCCTTTCGTCTTTGGGACTTCGCGGAACACTCTTCGTCAAAAATATCGCAAGGGATGTTCACGACCGCCCCCCTCCAACCCCCCTTTCCATCCCTGAGGGTCCCTTTGGGACGGACTACTCTAAGGGTCGAGCTTCGTCCACCTCGGGACACTGGCTCTTGTTTAAGTAGTGTGTGGTCCGGTCCTGAAGGGCGCCCGGTTTAGGGCAGGGAACCGCGGACGGGGTAGAGAAGTAGGTACTTTCCCCTGGTACCCTGGACACTTCGTGGGGTCCCCGCGGGTAGCCGCCTTTATTGTCCTGTTGGGCACCACGAGTACACGCTCTCTGGGGGACTTCCCGCTCCCGTAAACAATTCTCAATTGACTTAAACAAATTCCATAAAGCAAAGGAAGGTTTCCCTATAAATAAATAGGAAAACCAACATTTACTGTAAAGGTCCAGGGGTCAGTGTAAGTCTACTTACACTCGCTTCGGAACCTGATCACCACGGACTCACGTCTGCCTACGTCCTTAGTCTCCGACGCAGGTCTTTGTTCAAGTCTCCACTTCCTCTGGACCTCTGGACCTTAGTCCCCTTAGTACTCTTTATTGGGTCTTGTTTAGAGAGGGTGAGCAGCAGTTCCAATCCCGTCTCCCAGAAACAAGACTCCTTAATACTCACACGTCTCGACACACGACTAAGATTCCGTAATTTCAACTTGTCTTTATTTGGAATTTCAACAGGACGACCCAGGTTTTTGAGTTAAACACATCGAACATCACCGTCGTAAAAATTGATGATAAGTGTCGACTGTAACCCATGAACGATACACGGTAACGATTCGTAGACATACACACCGTAGTAACGTTTCTCCAAACCTAAGGAGGTTGTTCCCCGACTCGGGACGATCCGAGGTCCCACGGATCTCTTAAGACCTCCTTGTGACTCAGGGAACATTGTCGGGAATCTCGAGACCTGAGTAGACCTCAGTAAATAAATAGAAGGTAGAAAGGACGATCTGACACGCGGGGTACTCCTGTCTCGACAAAGACCAACCAGGTAGGGTTTAGGTGACGAATCGTCCCGTGGACCGTGTGCCTCGAAGACTCAAGTACGAACAATGGACGTGTCTACGACCTTACTTACTTTCGGTCGGAGAACTGTCTCTAAGTCCGGAGAACAAGAACAACAAGTCAACGATTCGGCACAGGTTGAGAAACGCTGGGGTACTTGATGTCGTGCGGTCCGAAGAGACAGGAATTGATAGAGGGTGTCAAACGAGTTTGAATATAGGTAACTCAGGCACTACAGGAGGTTAGTAAAGTAAGAGACAACAGGGGAAGAGAAGGACAGGAGTCGGAAAGGGCCGTAGTCCCAGAAAAGGTTACTCAACCGAGAAACGTAGTCCACCGGTCTCATAACCTCGAAGTCGTAGTCAGGAAGGTTACTTATAAGTCCCAACTAAAGGAAATCCCAACTGACCAAACTAGAGGAACGACAGGTTCCTCAAAAGAGGTTGTGGTGTTAAGTTTTCGTAGTCCGGAAATCACCTTATGATTGGAGAGAAGATAAGGGTCTGGTTGGAGACAAGACCACGTTAAGTTTTGGATTGTCGGGACAGTAGATCTTACCGTGTGCCCGATTCTCATACCCGACTCTCAGCGTGAAGGTGACCGAACCTTAGACGAGCTGGTCAGATAGTCGACCTGTAGGAACTCACACCTTTGGTTCGGAGTCGACGGAGGAGACGTTTACCCTTATTAACATTTTGAACACCGTTCTCTCTTTAACACTTTGAATTCATTCTATTCATGTGTTTCGGTACCCGTGTTAAGAACCGCATCTCACACTCTAACACTTGATAACAACAATAAACGTCTCGACTTTAAAACCTGGATCTCGATGGTAAAAGTATCGACAGACAATTTAAAGTGAAACATTCTAAGCCATATTTGAGGTTAGTGACCTCTAGCAAACCTCTGGCCTAGGAAACCCCTGGACTCAGGTAACGGTAAGTCCTCGGGTCGGAGGGTGTAAACTAGTACCCCTGGTCATAGAGACGGGTCTGGTAGTTCTTTTGTCTTCAGGTACCGGTTCCGTCTCGGTGTACCAAGGAAGACTATCGTCGATGTAAAGGTGTTTCCGTTTTCGTCCCCACGGTTTGTGTAGACTACTTTACCTCAACCGGAGTGATTGGTTCGTTTCTTCCTCGTGTCTAAACTAGGGTTTAAGGGGTCTGTCCGAGGGCAGTGCCGGTTGGAACTAGTGCGGGTACAAGGCACGTAAAACGATTCCTAAACTGTACCGAAGAGGGTAAATTGGAAGTGTTCCTGGACTCTCTACCGAGATAGTAACAGGGGTAAAATTCCTATTCTTTAACTCAGAGTACCTCACGTTTCGGTGTGTCCTTCACCGGTTCACCCTAGACTTGTGTCGAGACAATTCAATTTCGAAAGTTTGGTTCTGCATTTAGTACAGACTGAGTCTCCGAAAATAATCTACAACCGACGGCAGGCGAGTCGGGACCCTCAGTTCCTGAAACCCCAAACGTGTCACTGTGGCACCCCGTACCGCTTAGGGTGGGTTTAAGTGGGTGTTAGTGAGGACACCTGAGAAGGGTGTCCCACCGACGGAACCCTTTGTCACTGCAGGGTCGACACGCCGAGGGGCCGAAGGTAGTCTCGGAGAATACACCTACTTTACTGTGAGGGGAGGTCCCTGGTCACGTCGTTAAACAGAACCGCCACAAGTCTCGGTCCGGACCACCACTCCCGGACCAAAGGGTGTGGGACCTCACTGAGTCTCGTAGTCTCTACTTTACTTTCTCAACCTTCCTCTCTTCTACCTCGGGACCGATGTAAGTCCAAACACTAGACCCTTTTAAATAGCGGGACGCAGGATTTCTACTCCTTACCCTCGATCGGAACCTCGGACTGTTGTCCTTCACAAAGGTGTAGTCGGTGAGAAACCGTAGATAAAATTTTTAAAAGAACGATAACAAGTCAATGATTCAGTACAGGCTGAGAAACGTTGGGGCACCTGACGTCGTGAGGTCCGAAGGAACAGGAAGTGACAGAGGGCCTCAGACGAGTGTAAGTACATGTGACTCAGCTACTACGGTAGGTCGGAAGAGCAGAGACGACGGGGGAAGAGGAAAACGGAAGTCAGAAAGAGTCGTAGTCCCTCAAAAAGTTACTCAACCGAGAAACGGAGTCCACCGGTTTCATAACCTCGGAGTCGAAGTCGTTGTCAGGAAGGTCATTTATAAGTCTCAACTAAAGGAAATCCTACCTGACCAAACTAGAGGAACATCAAGTTCCCTGAGAGTTCTCAGAAGAGATCGTGACGTTAACCTTTCGTAGTTAAGAAACCGCGAGTCGGAACAAATACCAGGTTGAGAACGTAGGCATGTACTGAGGACCTTTTTTTGCATGGAAACCGATATGCCTCCACACAAACCAATAAAATACAAGACAACTAAGTAAATGAGTAGTAACTTATAAATAACTGTCTGATGATAGGACCATTACGTCGTCTCCTACCCTAGCACCAAAGGGTCCGGACCTTCTCGTAGTCAGGTAGTCTCGTCTCACCTCCAAGTACGTACACACTAAGGTTGTGTGTCCCGATCCCTCGTATGTCCACCGGTAGGGTAGTACTCCGGAGGATCGTGCTAATGTCTCACTTAAATTACTGGACCCTTTTAGGAATACGATTTTGTAATTCACTTTTTCGTCCGTTGTTTTAAAGAGTACCTCGCATTAAGGTTGAAATAATATTTTTATATACACATGTACTTATCCCTTTCTCTGAGTATTCCTTTACGTATTTTTACAGTTGTCACCAATAGCGTCTCAACACCCTTAATTTATAAGAAGGAAAATGGAATTGTGTTCTGAGGTCAAGAGTTTGGTGTTCGTCCATAAGTAAAGTGAAATATCCAAATATATCTAAAATTAATATTTCATTAAATATGAGTGACCTTTTGAACGTTCAGGGATGGAGGAGAGAGGGGTGAGCTTCGGGGTGATAGAATTTCACGCTACACGTAGGAAGTCCTGTGTGTGTGTGTGTGTGTGTGTGTGTGTGTGTGTGTGTGTGTGTGGTCATGACGTGAGAATATCATAATGAAAACAAAAACAAAACTAAACATAAGACAAATATTATGCCAAACAAAGGAGTAATTTCTTTATGTGTAAATGTAGCATAAATACAAGTATATATATATATACATATACCCCCGAAGGGTCCACCGCGATGACCATTTCTTGGGTGGACGGTTGTGTCTTTTGTATTCTCTTCGCCCAAGGTAGGGACACATCCATTCTAGGGGACCTCCTCCCGTACCGTTGGGTGAGGTCATAAGAACGGACCTCTGAGGGTACTTGTCTCCTCGGACCACCCGAATGTCAGGTATCCCGACGTTTCTCAGTCTGTACTGAATCCGTTGAATCGTGTGTGTATACATATACATATATTCTAAACACGTTGAAAAGGAATTGATATAAAACTGGTAGAAAAGTATTATGGTGTACATCTAGAATGGGGTTAATCAAAATTTTAAAATAAATAAACAAAAATGAAAACTGACGCCACCCGGAAGCAACGACGAACGGCCGAAAGAGGCCAACACCTCGTGTCCGAGACCTGACACGCCCGAAGGCATCAAAGTCCCGGACCCGAGTCGTCAGCGCCAAGAGTCCGAGATCTCGCGTCCGAGTCATCACTGTGTGCCCGAATCAACGAGACGCCGCACACCCTCAAAGGGTCTGGCCCCTAGCTTGGACACAGGGGACGTAACGTTCTCCTAAGAATTGGTGACCTGGGGGCCCCTTCGGGATAGGGTTAAGAACAATTGCCAACGTTCCATAAGGTTCCACGTCGACATCGTACTAAATGAATTGGGGTATCACTCCCTGTAGGAATTTGTTTACAGAAACGTATAGACACGTTTGTAAAACCTCCTGTCTAAGATGTTTGTCCGGGGAGACCGACCCAGTCACCTACACCGACCAAAAATCAATCAATAATTTAATCGTGACTTTATTAGTACGTCAGATCCACTCATCTTCTTTTCTCGATTTTTTTTGGAGTGTTATCATGCAGAACCAGGGTAAAATGTCTACCTCCTTGACTCCGGGTCCCTCCCGGTGACGACCGGTTCCAGTGTGTCGTTTGTTCACGGTGACGGTCCAGATCTTCAGCCCTGTCTGAGGGTGGTCCCCGAGAAAAAAGGAAGGGGAAGCGATATGAGGGGACCTGGTCCTGGGGTCTCTACAGAGACGTAGGGAGAGGGGGTCCGTCGGGACAGAAACGGTGTCGACCAAATAACTGTCGTGAAAGTTACACACCGGAACACCCACCTTAATGACCGGGAATTAACTTAACTTTTGTTTTCCTCTAACTCAAAATACCCCTCGCCCTCCGGCGTCCTCCCCTCCGTCTTAGTCTACGTCTCGTTCGTACTTTCCGAGACCCTCCTTCGAGTCGGCGTCCACCCTCACACCCGACGGAGGCGACAAATACCTCCGCGTCCTGGAGTCCAGTCGGGGAGGGTCCCCCGGGAGACGACAGCCGGGGGGCGGATAGAGGGTTGAGGTCAGCCTACGAGATGAGAGATCCCCAGGTCCGACGTCTGAGACGCTTCGTGGACCTGAGGGAGGAAACACCGTCCTTGTTTTGCCCTGTGGACGAGGGCGACTGAGTCCGTGGAATCCAGACCGAGGGGTCCTCTGACTCCCCTCCCGCCCCCCGTCGGGGAGTGGACCCCTCGGCCAGACCCCTCTTTGTGTAGGGTCAGTAGTTGGTAGAGGTGCGGGGAAGTATCTTGAGAACTTTCTTCCTCCCCGTCTGTCGCCCGTTCCTCGGGTGTCTTCAGGGTGGTGCCTTCTCACTGGGACGGGTTTAAGTAAACAACTTTAAAATTGGGAATCACACTCCCAATAACCTCTATCCGGACATTGCTCCACTAATTTCACTTTCCTCCGGTAGTCCCACCCCGGGACTAAACTACCAAACACAGGAATATCCTTCTCTAGGGCGCATGAGGGACGGAGCGGGAGACAGAGAGAGAAGGAGGGGAGAGAGGGAGAGACAGAGAAAGAGAGGGAGTAAGAAGGGGGAGGGGGATGGAGAGAGGGAGGTAGAGAGACAGAGAGAGGGAGAGAGATAGAGAAAGAGCGACAGAGGGAGAAAGAGAGAGGGACAGAGAAAGATAAGGAGAAAAAGAGAAGGGGAGAGAGAGACAGAAGGAGAAAGAGAGAGGGAGAGAGAGAGAGGTACGTGAATGTCGTCTCTTTCCGGTACACTCGTAAATCGTTCCTCCACTGGTAGATACTCGGTCCTGACGTCAGGTGCGTGGTCTTGGGCTCAGTCGACCTTGGAACTGGAACCTAAAGACCGGAGGTCTTGGCGTTCTCCTGTGCAGAGATAAGAAAGCCGGTGGGACACACACCACAAAAGAATCGTGTTAGACTCGTCTGATTTATGTCGGGTAGGTCCTGAACCTGAGTCCCGAGGTGTAAAGGTTCGGGTAACGAAGAAGGGGAGAGGTAAAAATAGGTAAGCAGGGAGACAGACTACACACAAAGATAGACATCTGACTGAATGGGTTCCGACCCGAGTCTCCAATATCTAATAAAGACGAAGGGTCCCAAGTTGGGTTACGGACCGTGTCGGAACCAGAAGTCCCTCGAAACGAGTTACTTATCTACGTACAAATATCTTCGTCTATTTATAAGTACCTCGGTTCTTACAGAGACCCCCCGCCCCCCGTCCCCTACTCCTACTACGCCGGAGAGGTTCCTCTCCATGAGTGATTTCCTTATCTCTCCACACTCGACGTCGGTCGTACCACCGGCGCCTCCCTCCCCGTCTCCCTGGGACACTCGGATTGGTTCCGCTGACATTTAAGTCTCCGACAAGGTCCCCTTTGTCGCTCACCGAAAGACTACTCGGTCTCTTCCCACCTCCTCCTGGCCTCCGAGATGACCCTTTGGGCACGCCCTGTTTAGGTTCCCTACCTAAAACTGGGACACTCTAAACTGAGAGGTGAAACAGAATGTCCGGACCTCCCGAGTAACGTATAAGAATGTCCTTATGTCTCCTATTTGTGTCACGTAGAAGGACCTCGCAATTAATGGAAGAATCCCGATTAATAAATATTCATGACAAATAAACGTCGGAGACCTCAAGGGTGGACTCAAGTTTAGAAGGAAGTCTGACGACCGACGTCCAGGAACCGGCTTAGTCAATGGAGTAGACAGTTCACTTTTGTTCGTGTATTTTTGGACACGAACCCGCAAACGTCGTGAAATACGTAGTTTTGGGGTCTGACCCTTGTTCGTCCAGTAGGAAGCAGCCCACTTACCTATTCACCTCCGTATAGAGGTAACCTTATGATGAGTCGTTGTTTTTCCTTCTTAATACCTATGGGTTCATTGAACCTACCTGCAGTCCCCGTAAAACGACTCCCGTCTTTCGGCGAGTCTCGAAATACGACACACGAAAGTAAACGTATTGCAAAAAATTTACTGTTGTAATGTCACAGAAGGTCCCTACTCCCAGCTTCCCTCACGCACTGACAATTTCCCACCAGACTCTCGCAAAGGAACAGCCCCGTTTCGGTATACATTAGAGTCACTCTACCACGAAAATAAGAGACCCACGAATCTACGAGTCACCACAGGCTGAAAAAACACTGGGGTACCTGACATCGGGTGGTCCGAGGAGACGGCTACCCTAAAGAGTCCGTTCTTACGACCTCGCCCAACGGTAAAGGAGGAGGTCTCGGAGAAAGGTTGGGTCCCTAGTTTAGGTACAGAGACCCCAGAGAACGTAACCGTCTACCTAAGAAATGGTGACTCGGTGGACCCTTCGAGAAAATAAGATATCGACACTATTTTACAGTAACTTGCCGTATCTATCTATCTATCTATCTATCTACTATCATAGATAGAGAGACATGTTTACGTGTGTGTTTGTGTGTATGTGTGTTACACTCTATCTATTCATTAACCTACCTACCTACTTATCTATCTACTGTAATAGATAGATATGTATGTATCTGTGAGTGTTGCACTCTATCCATCTATCGATCTGTCTCTTATCTGTATCTACCATAATAGACAGATATGTATATGTGTGTTTGTGTGTACTCTATCCATCTGTCTCTTTCTCCAGCCATCTCTCTCTCTATGTCTATATTTCTTACGTACAGGTTTGACTATTTGAGGGTCATTCCACACATCGTTTTAGTCACAGGACCAAACCTGTTACTTGACACTGATACATTCCATAATAGTAGTACCTCCCTCTCCTTCCCTCCACACGTACCCTTGAGAGACCGGAAAAGACCATTGAAGAATACTCAGTTTGATAAAGTTCGATTTTTCAATAAAAATTTTACGTCTATCAGTGCCAAAGATGGAACGTTGCACCTACTGTGCTCTACTAAACACATTCTATAGATCCTGGGTCCTTTATAAGATGGATACAACCGAAAAGGCTTTCCCCTCGCCCCACAATCTCCGTGACAAGACCCTCGTAGCGGCTTCGACTGTCGTAAAGAGCCACCTTTAAGAATAATCCGGCTTTCTCTTAGGTCTAAATTAGAGATTTCTTCTTCCTCTCTCTGTCTCCTCCCCTTCTCTCTCCTCGAGACCAAACACATATTCGGAGGTAAGAGGCAGTTCGCTGCGGAGGTTTGCGAAACGTTCAAGGAACGCGTTGTAGACAATTAGGGCACTACAGCTCCGGCCTCGAGTGGCTCGGACCCTTTAGCGACGACACAAAATGACTGAAGGGGTGTCAACCGTCAAAGGGAGCCTTAGCGGCACAATTAGTCTTTGTGCGGCAGGTATAACAGTTGTGAAACGAATTGGTGAAGATATTTAAGTCGTAATGACAACCTTGCCAGGGCCCAACTACCTACTTTAGCCGCCGCCGGGGTCTGTCGGGTCGGGGTATTTTGTTTCAGGTCCCGCGCTCCGAGACTTCTCCCTCTGCGAACTGTAAGTGGCCCTGTGCACTGCCCCGCTACTGAGTGGAGACCCGAACTTTCGTACCGCCCAGGGCGCTCCTTGGCCGAGGTCCTCGTTCTTTCCTCACTTTTGTGCGGCAGGGCCCACCCTAGGGCCGGATCCGCCCCTCTAACAACCTCCTTAGAGGTGGGGCGCCTAAGCCCACTACGGACCCTGCTTCGGGCCCTTGTTCTTTTTCGCGTCCTTCGAGCCCCTCTTCCCTCAGGCACTCGGTCGTTCTGACCCGGTGGGAGCCGGTTAGTGCGGGATAGAAAACTTCGAGCACAAAACTAACCGACCGCCGGAGATCCCTACGGGCATCCACTTTTTCGTAGGAAGGAACCGCGCACCGGAAGGTGTGTAAGGATTTGACTTCCACAGAGGGAGACAGGAAGTCAGACAGACCATGGACGGACCCCAGTGCACGACTGGTATCCGGACCCCAGACCGTCTGGGTCAGACTCTAGACGGGGTGGGAACCCGACCCTGTACGTGTTTACCCTTACGAGGGTAAACGAACAACTCGCGGATGACACACAGTCCGGTCTACGGTCCCTCCGGTGTCACTTGCTCCATTGACACCAAGTACCGGGGTCTTACCCACTCTGTATGTAACCGGTTCATTAATTACGTCCGCCAGGGTCTGCATCAAACCCCCTAACTCCTTCTGAAAGGGCTCCTCCACTCTAGATTCATTGTGGGTCTCCTACTGTGTCCTCACTCAATTCTGTTTCTCCTCCCAAGATCGTCCTCGTTTACGGGACTCAGACCATCCTGGTACCCTGAAGGTCCTAGACTTCCTTCACACCTTCGAACCTCGGGTCACGGGTTCCTTCTCTGACCCCTCTTCGACCTCCCTGACTTGGTGTCTGTGAGAGGTTCCAGAACTAAGGTCACCCCTTTGACTCCGGGCGTCACCCGGTCCCTACACCCGTCGTGGGGTTCCGGAGTCGAATACGGAACGTTTCGATTGGTTCTACCGTCAGACGAAGGCAGCAGACGAGGAGAGGGCAGCGGGGACGAGGTCTCCCCCTTCCGACCGACGTACACCGTATAAGGAGTTCTGACTCCGTCGTCTCTGTAGTTGGTTGAGAACAGAAGTTCGTGGAGGAGGGAGTCTGGAAGTCTGGGAACCTGCCCCCGGTCCGAGGGCTCAGGGTCGGGCTCTTCTCCGGCGACTCCTCCCGGCCGGGAAGAGGAGGGTGCGAGGAGGGCAGGGGGGCGAGGGGTCCGGTCGTCGAGAGGTCAGGTGTAGGACGGGTGGAGCAGGTTGTGAAAGGTTCTCGGACAAAAAGGTCTTTGTGCTCAACTCGTTTTGTCAGAGGGAGGGACTTGAACTCAGACTTTATTATTGGGGTTCTTTGTGTGCGAAAGAACCTTTTGGGAAGTCTCGGAGGGCGACGGAAACCTGTGCAGTTTCGACCCAAACAATTTTATTATTAGAAATCCTTGAGTTCGGAGAGTCACCGGTTTACGGAACGTATTCTCATAGTACGTGGAGGTAGGAACTGGGTCTTTTGAGCCGGTACTCGATTGCACCGGGCCACAGGTTCTACTTTAGTGAGCGAGAGAAAAAGAAAAAAGAAAAGAAAAAAAATTAAGAGACAGAGAAAAGTGTATGTCTACCGAAGGACTTAGAACGTTCCAGACTCGTAGACCCACTACACGAGTACCTCTGTCTTACAAAACTTGTCCCGACATGAATCCAACCCCGAATGTCCCCGCCCCTCCCCTACACCCCTCCCACCCCTGACTGATCCGGTCTCCGAGACCCTTAACACTCCGAACACTTAAACCAAAGGTGACTCTGTGATTTGCAGGTCGTCCTGCTGTTCCCCGCAGGTCAGGTCGACTGCTCGACACTGGTCGTAGAGGGACCGGGACGGACCGTCCTAGTACCCCAGTGGTAGACGGGAACGTTCCACCGTGGAGGACACACAGAAGTGGTCGGTAACCGTCCCCGTCTAGGTGCCAAGGATCAAAGCGACCACCACGTATCTGAGAACCCGAGTCCTCTACCCACCAGGACGCGACCTAGAGACTGAGACCACAAATGGTCGACACACTGAACGCGTTCCCTGACGACTGAATTTTTTTTTTTTTTTTTTTCCATGGGTTGTACTCTTAAACACTCAATACAAAATAAACCCCGTTTTACTCTTGATATCGGGTCGTCTGTCGTAAAGTCTATTAACTCTTTGACGAGACTTCACCAACTCCCCTATCCAGTCATATATACACTAAAACCACTTCCCCGTCATGTACGTTAGTTATAGAAAAAAATTTTTTCTATCCTCACTAGACACTACTAGAAAAAAAGAAACAACAGTTCACCGTACACCCTAGAATCAAGGGACTCGTCCTTAAGTTGGGTAGAAGAAACGAAACCTTCACTCCTTAGAATTGGTGCTTTGCCGGTCCCTTCAGGGTTCGTGTACCTAAAAAAACGTTCAAAGACGATCAGGGTACTTCCAACGACACTCAGTACTCATCGTCTTTAGTGATACTTCCTAAAATCGTGAAAAGATCTATCCGCCTCTATATTCTTGACCTGATTTTTTTAGTAGAGGACGTTTATAGGTTGTATAGACGTCTGGACAAGACGGTTCAAAAGGGTCTCGGACCTCACGGAGTAAAGACGAGGGGTGGGACTTGAGGATAGTCCCCACAACTTTCAGTCGTCGACGTCGTCGAGTACTAAATTAGGAACATCTCTACCGTTCACGGTTACCGTTCACGGTTAAACATCGACTGTCCTGGAACGGAGAGACTCGGAGCCAAACGAGGGTATATTTTACCGTTGCGATCCTCCGAGAGTGAGTTCCCCAACGCCTATTTTAGGTCCCTCCACGAATCCTGTCTTGGACATACGGTGCGTCGCTCTTGGGTGACCCACTGCCCTACGGTTCCTTCGACAGGTGGTGGGACGAGACCCACCATGGGGCCCTAAGGGAGATTCATCGGGACCCTCTTTCCCCGGAGACTTTCCCCAACCACCGCTCGACCCCGTCCAGGTGTCCACCTGAATCGACCGGAGAGTATAGACTGGAAGTGATGCTGACCCGAGGGTAGTAACTTTCTAGTAAAAAAAGACGGAGGCTCTAGGGGACGTTTTATAGTCAGGGACGGGGGGTGGTCTCCCTACCTTATAAAAACCTCGTAGTCATTGAGATCTCTGAACTGACGAGACTATTGGTGGGTCCTTTCGTGGATGAGAAGTACGGGGTTAAACTCTCTCTTCCTTTGACTCAGGGTCTCTCAAATATAGTGAACTACTTCGTGTATCGGTCACTTTTCGTCGCTCAGACCTTTATACCGTTCAGTAGACTAGGGTCTCCGAGGTCCGACTGGTAACTCGAAGGTGAGTCACCCTGGTGACGGGGGGTCTCACAGGAGTTCGTTGAAAATAAGGGTAACGGGGACAATCCCCTCCTCCGACGAAGAATGGTGAAGACCCAAGAGTAGGGACTAGACTGGTAACGAACACCACACCGGAATTCGTTCAACGAAAGAGAGAGACTCCCAGGTGAGAGGGCAATACTTTTACCGTATGTCCGTTATGGCTACAAATTCACCCACCTCCCTGTATTACTCCACTAGGCATATTTTCGTTGTCTGGGCACCTTCTACGACATTATTCATTAGATTTATCATTAGGAGAAGAAAAAGGTCCTACCTACCTAAGTGAACACCGGGTCGGTGAATCTCTCATGAAAACAGGTTGGCCTACCTCGGCGGAGAGGAGAAAACGAAAAGCTGGAACCGAGTCTTCGACTTAGTTTCGACTCGCGACCAGGGGCTGTCCGGGACGGGAGTCGGTCGGCGGCCACGTGTAGGCCCGGCGCAATACCCGCGCGGAGACGGAGTCACCCCACACGACCGGACGTCTGGTCTGGCACAGGAGAAGGGAGTCGCCGAGACTGAGGATCTTGGGGTTGTCGACGGCGTGTAGGAACAACGTCGTCTCCACTCAGACCCCACGCAGAGACCTGTCGACCCGTGGAGTAGAAACCTTTTCACACGGCCCGACCCACAGTTTAGTTCAGGGACTAAAAGTCGGACTTGCACACAGTAAAAACACCAGAATAATGGCAAAATCGTCTCCTACGAAAAATTTAGAACAAAAGCATAAAAATAAAGACTACCGGGACCCAGAAACAACGACGTGTCCCCGAAAGAGATCCACGTCGTTCGTCTCGGACGGGAGATCAATGCCTCACGTCCGAAGAGTGGCGCCACCAAAGAGACCACCGTGCGGTACCCGAGGTCGGTGGTCCCGAAGTCCTCAACACTACGTTTCCGAGTCAGTGAGGTACCGTTCCCCTAGAAGGACCTGGTCCCTGACTTGGGTACAGGGAACGTGACCGTCCACTTAAAATTTGGTGACCTGGAGGGCCCTTCAGGGTTTCTACAAAAATTAAACTTAATTTAGTTCGGTAGGTCCCTACGACATATCTACACCAGTCGCGGGATGGGTCCAGACGACCAGTGAGTGACAGGGGTTCGGGGGACCGGGACATCGGCCCACAACGGAAACGGGTTCGTGAGATAGATCCAAGTGTCGGAGTCCGGTCCCTACAACCCCTCGAGTGCAAGGGCCCTCGTCGAGAGTTGGTTATTGACTGTCCTCGACCTCCTATTTACCGGGTCGAAGGAGCCGGGTCCCACCCTGTCGAGACTCCATACGGGAGTATGTCCGTATCCGTCAGGGGTCGTCCTGGACTCGGAGGTCAACAGGTTTCGTGTAGAGACGACCAATGGCGTAGACACAACCAAAGAAGGGAAGGGACCGGGGACGGGTAGGGAGATACGCCGGAAGGACTCAAGTGGGGGATGTCTTCGGTGGACGTGACCTCAGGAGTAACGTTCGAGACGGGGCTTCCTCGGGTTTGGTTCTATCTACGTGTTTTTACTGGTGTTGACGAGTGTAAATAAATCGTCACAGATACACGGTCCTCCGTGCCACGATTCGTTAAAAGTACCTGACTCGGTAAATTACTGATGTCGTCAGGATTACCTTTCAGACTAATAGTGTGGGGAAAATATCTCTCCTTTAGGTCCGGGTCTCTCCGGTTCATTGAACGGGTTCCAGTATGTCGGTCCTTCACAATCTTAGAGAGACAACCTTCGTTTTCACTCATGGACCTGAGGTGGACGACCGGGGAAGGGTGGGTGAAGGAGATAGGAAACTCGCTAGGGTCCAGGGAGATCGTGGGCAGAGGCCGGGGCAGAGGTCACCCTTCCCCCTCCTAATTTACTCTACGTCGATCACTGTGCGGGGGACACGAACACCGTGTATGGGACAGAAGACAGAACCTTGGATAAAGGGTCAAACAACAACAACAAATTAGCGATTCAGCGAAGGTTGAGAGACACTAGGGTACCTGACATCGGGTGGTCCGAGGTGACAGATACCCTAAAGGATCCGTTCTGATGACCTCGCCCAACGGTGAAGGATGAGGTCCCCCGGAAGGGGTAGGTCCCTGGCTTAGGTTCAGAGGACGTAACCGGTCGTCGAAGAAATGGGGACTCGGCGGTTCCTCCGGGAGTAGGACAGATATGTCCTCCGACCTCTCCGTCGGATCCCAGTTCTACCTCGGTCCGACGGACCCCCACTTCGAAATAAGTCGGTGACTACTCGACACACCGGAACCCTCTCAGAATCCCGAGGCAGGGGGACAAACGTTTTATCTCTGTAAACAGTGTCCTCTGGTTACCAGACATCTCAGTCACTCCAGTAGTTCCTCCACTGGAAACGTTCCGTGAGTCTTGTCGCGAGGTTTGACAGTTGCCAGGTCCGGTGTCGAACGCGTCGTAAGGCAGAAAGGTCCAGAACCCTAAGTGCCGTCGTCTACCTCTACCACGACAGTGAATGACGGGAAACACGAGACCACTTTTCCTTTATTGCGTTTCCCACACAAAGTTTGCATCATTGAGGAGTCATTTACTACACAGAATTATAACTATAATTGAGCAATTATAATCGATTATACTTGGTTCTTATTGAACAACAAGTCCGAGATTCGGCACACACTGACGTTGGGGTGCCTGACGTCGTGCGGTCCGAGGTGACAGGAGGTGATAGAGGACCTCAAACGAGTGTAAGTACAGGTACCTTAGTCCCTGCGACAGATTGGTAGAGTTGGAGACAGTAGGGGAAGAGGAAAGCGGAGGGTAGAAAGGGTCGTAGTCCCAGAAAAAGGTTACTCAACCGAGAAACGTGGTCCACCGGTTTTATAACCTCGAAGTCGAAGTCGTTATCAGGAAGGTCACTTATAAGTCCCGACTAAAGGAAATTCTAGCTGGCCGAACTAGACAGATTATAATTGTTGAGCGATTGATTGTCGATCGATGATGATTAATCGTAAGTACAAATTATGAATCACAAGGACTAGACTGACAGTATCTTTACCGATGGCCCCAAGTCTAGTGAAAGATACCTCGACCCGCGTGGTCCTTCAAATGCACGTGTAAAGCGAAATAACAATATCGTCGACCTCCTCGGTCTATTTTATGTCCTACGAGGTAATTCAAACGTAAAGTCTCGTTGTTTCTCATTAAAAAAAAATCACATTCATATAGGGCTTACAACGTACTCTATATGAATGAGATTTTTGTAGTAAGTAGTTCAGAGACTTTAAGTTTGTACACAAAAATAAACGAGGTGGCTCGTCGGTAGTGTTGTTAGGTTTTAGTCTCTACGGTTTCTCTACTTCACTAGACACGTTCCGGCCTTTTCCGTCTCGGACCACCCCAGACAGTCCAGGTCCTGGGGGGTCCGAGTAGTGAAAGGACCCACCTCGATCGTCCCCCACAAAAGAGTCTCAATTCGACGAGAAAACTAGGCGACTTGGCACGAGGCATACAGTACTACCCCCATGTCAGACGACCCCAAAACTCCCGGGACGAGGTGGAAAGACTAAAAGAGATTTCTGGGAGTCTCAGAGAGGTCGCGGGGGACGGCAGACACATGGAACCGACAATCCGTCCGGCGACTATGTGGCACGTGTGGGACCCGACTCGGGGGCCCAGGGACAACACCACCCTCGTCCTGGTTCAAGTTCCGACCGACCACAGTCCGTTGGGACGTCCTTTGTTTGTCTGCGTTCACCTTTTCCGTCTTTTTTTTTTGGGGGTGGTTAATGAATTACGAAAGGACCACAGGTTTATAAAGCGGAGCTTACTTGACTCGAGTCTCTAAACCGACCCTCTCACGTTACGTTGGTCCCGGTCCTCTGCAAAAGAAACGTCTGGACCTCCCTACCTTGACACGCAAGTCTAGGGCGCTCCACCCCTTTGTAGAACTCCAGCCTAGGTTCCAGCTTCTCTCCTCACCCGGGGTGGACCTGTACGTCCCGAGGGGGCCGGAGGTGAAGGACGACGACCGCGAGGTCGGAGAAAGGGAGGACAGGAGGACCGGGGACCCAGGTCGAGGGGACGGAAACAGATCTTACACAGGCCAGAGGACGTGACCGAGGGGAGGGGACACTTACACAGGGGTCGGTAGGGGTGTTGTCCCGTAGACCTACGACGAACGAGGGTGAAATGTCTACGTATTTGACTCCGGGTCTCTCTTACCCGAAAGAGACATCAGGGTCTCCCTTGACGTTCGGTCTAGAGGTCTGAGGTTGAGACCCAGGGAGAAGAAACGGTTTACACCAGATAAACTGTCGCTTTCTCGTGACTCCCACCCCGGACGAGGAGTGGACGACCCCCTTGGAGTCCCTTTATAGAATTAAAAAGAGTCCGAATAAAGTTACTACCACGACATTTTCCATGGGACCGAGCTTTCTTTACTCTGGGTACCAAAACACGTAGTTTAAAGAAAGAAAGAAATAAAGGTCCAGGAGGGAGAGAGGCACGGAGAGGGGCAGGAAGGAAGGACATAGAGAAAGAAAAGAGAAAAAGAAGGAAAGAGAGGGTGAAAGGAGTAAGTGAGTTTCTTTGTGGAGACCTGTGTAGAGATACGAGAACAATAGGGTTCCTGGATTCCTTCGCCTCACTCACCCTGGGTGTGGTTCAGAGGTCGCGGCGGTGGGCGACGGGGCGTCAGGTCCCCCTCTCCGCCTCTTCGTTCGTCTATGTCCGTTGGAGCTCCGACTGGACACTCCCGAGAAGCACCCCTCATCCCACAGACGCCCTACTGTTCCGTCCTTATGGGGGAGAGAGTCAGGGACCTGCCCAGTGCCCTCGGAAAGGGTCTTACAGTAGGATCTACCTCTGAACTCTCTACTGAGTCCTAATAGACCCATCCTTCACTCCCCTTCCCTTAAAATCCTTATTTCTCGTCGGACACGTTTCATTTGAAGCGACAGGGAGTTTGCCATTTCTCAGACGGACGTTACATCCTCTAGGTCCAAGCTGGGGACCCAACCCTTCTAGGAGACCTCTTTCCTTACCGTTAGATGAGGTCATAAGAGCGGACCTCGTAGGGTGCCCGTTTCTTCGGACCGCCCGATGCCAAACACCCCAGTGTTTCTCAACCTGTGCTGACCCACTGATTGTGAACACACTTGGTGACACCCAAATAAGACCTTGTACACACCCCAGGTCCTACCCGACCCTTCCTCCTTCGTCCACTACCCCCCTACTTGTCTCGTCACCCTAGCGACTGGGGGAAACCGAGGGAGGTCTCCCGGGGTCCGGGGGTCGAAAGAGGTACACCGAAGTGACCCAGACCTTAGAAGTTTTAGCTAAACCTGGTCTAGTCTCAACGGTCGGACGTCACGAGTCAGACTTCGGGGACCCGATCTGATCGAGATCCTTGGGGAAGACGAAGTTCCGACCCCGGAACCACCTGTTACCCCGAGTCCCTACAGGGGTCGGGGTTAGTGTGTACACTCGACTTCGGGACTCGAACGAAGTATTTGGTGTTTCACCTTCACAAACAATCAACGAATCTGTACAGTCTGAGTAACTCTAGGGTACTTGATATCGGGTGGTTCGAAAAGACAGGTACCTTAAGAGGTCCGTTGTCATGATCTCGCCCCACGGGACGGGAGGAGGTTCCCTAGAAGGGCTGGGTCCCTAGGTTGGGCGTCGAGAATGCAGAGGACGTAGCCATCAATCCAAGAAATGGTGATCACGGTGGACCCTTCAAATTTCCGTAGATCTATTCAAGGGACTACTTTATCTATTCTTTATAGAGGACCGGGGGACTCCTCCTTCCTGAGACTCAAGGGATCCCCGGGGACCTCGGTGTCAGTTATAGGAGTCGTGATGTCTTCGTCCCACGGTCGATGGTAGACGTTTTTCGGTCACTACGTGGGTCGACCCCACTACGGACACACTGTCCTTTGGGTTCTCTAGTGTGTGAGTGTGTGTGTGTGTGTGTGTGTGTACGTGTGTGTGCGCGTGTGTGAGTGTGTGTGCGCGCGTGTGTGAGTGTGCGTGCACGTGTGTGTGCACGTGTGTGTGCGCGTGTGTGTGTGAGTGTGTGTGCGTGTGTGTGTGCGCGTGTGTGAGTGGTTGCGTCACGTCGAATCTCAAAAGGTTCCGCGACGGAGTGACGTCAGTGTACAAGTGGACCTCCAGTGTACACTACACACACACGCCACAGGGGTAGAGGGTCTCCTTCTTTGACTCCAAGTCGTTGCAATTCCGAAGACCGCCCTCTCGACCGTTGTCCGGACCCCGGGATGTGACACAAGTGGGACGACGCAGAGAAGTCTCTCACCCCTACAACAAGAGTGACGGCCTAGGGGGTACTGGTCGTGGAGTGTGCGTAGGTTCCTTTGACAAGTCCAGTGAACACACGTCCACCCCTGGTCCGGACAGGACAGGTGGGGTATTAGGGTCTCGGACTGGGTCGTGGAGTACTTCTCCTCCGAGTCTCACTTAGGAACCATCAGACTTGACTTAACGTCCGAATAACTCTTATCACTCACCTACTTTCATATACTATTTATCTGTGTCCCAATCCACTTAGCACAGTAGTAATTCTCGTGATCCTACAAACCTACTTTAATTTTTATAGACCTACCGCCCGAAGGGACCACCGAGTCACCATTTCTTAGGTGGACGGTTACGTCCCCTGTACCCAAGCTAGGGGTCAGGTCCTCCTAGGGTGTACCGTTCCCCGTTGATCCGGGAACGTGGTAGGGATCGCTCGGACCCTCGGTGCTGATGGCTCCGGTGTGGGACGCCGATGTCGATCTCATCAGAGGGGAACGGTCCGTTGTTTCTGGGTGGTGTCGGTTTTTATTTATTTATAAATTTTATTTATTTATTTTTATATACCTACCATTGTCTCCTTAAGTCCTACCCACCTACGGATCTAAATAATTATTCATAATGAGGAACCTGTTTTTCAATATTGGTTGGATCTGTCGTATAACTTTTCGTCTCTGTAATGAAACGGTTGTTTCCAGGCAGATCAGTTCCGATACCAAAAAGGACACCAGTACATACCTACACTCTCAACCTGACACTTCTTTCGACTCGCGGCTTCTTAACTACGAAACCTTGACACCACAACCTATTCTGAGAACTCTCAGGGAACCTGACGTTCCTCTAGGTTGGTCAGGTAAGACTTCCTCTAGTCGGGACCCTAAAGAAACCTCCCTTACTACGACTTCGACTTTGAGGTCATGAAACCGGTGGAGTACGTTTCTCAACCTGAGTAACCTTTTCTGAGACTACGACCCTCCCTAACCCCCGTCCTCCTCTTCCCCTACTGTCTCCTACTCTACCAACCTACCGTAGTGACTCAACTACCTGCACTCAGACTCACTTGAGGCCCTCAACCACTACCTGTCCCTCCGGACCGCACGACGTTAAGTACCCCAGAGTTTCTCAGCCTATGTTGACTCATTGACTTGACTTGACTAACTGTATTTCTCCGAAGGGACCACCGAGCCTCTCATTTCTTAGACAGACGTTACGTCCTCTTAGTCCAAGCTAAGGACCCAGTCCTTCTAGGGGACCTCTTTCCTTGCCGATGGGTGAGGTTATAAGAACGGACCATTTAAGGTGCCTGTCTCCTCGGACCGTCCGATGTCAGGTACCCCAACGTTTCTCAGTCTGTGTTGACTCGTTGATTGTGTGTGTGTGTGTGTGTGTGTGTGTGTGTGTGTGTGTCTCTGTGTGTCACTATATTTCCACATCCTATTTACTTACTTAAGTATCTCTATATTTGTCTAGTCATCGGTAGTCATCTGTCGTGTAATTGTCGACTACCCGACCTTCCTACACATTTACCTGCTCTCCCATACCAAGTGCGCCCCCACTCAATAGTCTCACGGGTGGAAGACGACACGTCTTTCTCGTCTCTCAGGGGCCAGGAGTCGGTACGTCGTGGGTGGAGGGTCGAGGTCGTCTTAGGACACGAACCCGATAAAGACAGGGAAGACACTTCCCCTCGATAGAAAGAACCTGTGTCGAACAATCTCCTCTTTCGTGCGTCTCGGGAAGGAGGGTGCCCACGGAGGAATCGGCGCGATAGGGGAGAGACAGTCCATAGGTCCTTATTTTGGCTCGTCTTTCGGTGTCTTTTACGTTCTTTGGGTGGTATCTTTCTTCTCCTCCAACCCGTCCGCAAGGACGGAAGGGAACCCTCTGACTCTAGGGGTCCTCTCTCCAACGCCCCTAACTCGGACTTTAGCGACTGGACGTCAGTACTAGGGAGACAATGAATCACTTGGGGCACACGTCCCGACGTCCCCGTGTGCCCCCTGGACGTGTCTAGGTCGGAGACGGGCGTGTCTTGAACGGGAGATCAGCCTTTCTTCCTGTGCGTAGACACTTGTTTTAATTCATACCAGAGTCTCATTTCCTTAGCTCTCACACAATTAATAGATAGAAAATTTTACATAAAGAAATAAACCGACACCCCTAGAATCAGTACTGTCCACCCTAAAAGGTGGAGGTAACACCATACGCCCGAGAAATCAGCGTCGAACACTTGAGACTCAACGCCGTACACCCTAGATCAAGGGGCTGGTCCCTAACTTGGGCCCGGGGCACGTAACCTTCCTTAATGGATTCTAACACCGGGTCAAAGATACGGTGGCACACTGAGACTGACTCCCAAAGGACACTTCAATGTCAGTTCTACAGTCGGTCCCGACGGCAGAGTAGACTTCCGAGTTGGTCCTGACTTCCCAAACGAAGGTTCCACCATGTGTTGGTACGGACCGTCTAAGTACGGCCGGCACCCGTCCCCGGGAGGCAAGGAAGGTGCAATATGTAGAGGTCCTTCGACGAACTCGTAGGGCTGCTGTACCGCCGACCAGGGTGAGAACACTTGCTAGGTCTTCTTTCGTCTCATGGAGAGGTCATGGAGAATACTGGGTCAGAGTCCTTCACTAGGTGGCAGGGTAACAAAAAAGGAATCATCATTTAACGTCTCAGATCGGGTGTGAGCTCCCCCTCCTCTTACCTCGAAACGGAAACCTTCTTTTCCCACACCTTCCTCTACCCCCAACTTCTCTCCGTCTCGTTTCGAGACATCTGTCTCCACATATCCCACCTAAGACTGGCCGACCTCTGACATAACTCACGAACGGACGCAGTGAAACATTGTTGAGTCCTTGGACTACGCCCTCCAAGAGAACAATAAGAGTCCCACCTTCACTCCTACGACTCGTTGTCTCCTCAATTCCTTCTAGTGTGTGGGTAACCACTTAGGTCTCGACCCCTAAACTTGAGTCCGTCACCGGGCCTTCCGTTGCTAGGATTTAGGATATGTCCCTTGCAATCGTATATATCTTTAACCTCACTTTAACGGGAACTTCTCTGTTTCCGTTTCTTTTTGTCTCTGGTTCTCTCCTTCTATGTTTCGTGAGCTCTTCTACCACTGGGTCTCTATGTCACTGCCTCCTACTGCCGTCCCCTCTCTCTCCCCCCACTCCCTGCCCCTTAGAAATCCTGGTATCCGTGGCCTCGTCCTCCCCTTTCTTTCGTTCTGTGTCTGTTCCTCTGTCCCCCCGCCCCCGCCTCCCCAGACGCACGGACCCCACACACGGGCACTCCGGACACGCGACCCGCCACCCACGGTCCCGGGACCGTCGGGGTGGTGAGTCGGGAGGGCAGAAGGTCCTCTCGGCCCCCTCCCTCCTCTCCTTCGACTGTCCTCTGTCACGCTAAGGTCATTAAGGTCTACTTTATCGTCGGTCTCGCGAACGGACGGTCCTTCAGCCCCGTTTCGCCGGTCCCTCTCCCTCCCCTACCGGTCTCTTTTCGAATCGTCTATCGAAAGGTCAAGGGAGGACGAATAGCGGTCCTCTGGATCTACGCCGCCACCCCTCCCACTAAGACCCGAACCCGACCTCCTTCCTGTCGTCACGGGTCACTGGCCCCCTGTGGACAGAGGTGGTCGGATGCCCTCCCACCTCCGAGGGTCCACGGGACCGTCCCCGGGTCTCCCCTCGTCTTTCACCGAAGTTTGGCGTCGAGTGGAACACACTTCCTCTCACGACACACCTCCCTTTTTCCCTCCTAGACTAGGAGGGATCTGTGGATGACACACGTGTCTACGGATGACACACGTGTCTGTGGATGACACACGTGTCTACGGATGACACACGTACCTACGGATGTAGGTACCCAGGTACCCGTACTACCCAGGTAAAGGGGAACCGAGTTTATCGCGGATGGGTACGAGGAGTGTGGTAGACGTGGAACAGAGCAAGTGCGGGGAGGGAAGGTGGGGGGGTGGGGCGGGGTGTCGTAATCCACGAGTCATTCCAGCAGTAAACGTCGGTCTTTTGTACCTCGAATCTCTCCCGGTCAGTGGTCGGGTGACAGTGGGTCGACCTTTCACCGTCACTCGCAGGTTCGTCGGAATTCGGGAGTTTGTTACGATGGGACTCGTAGAACTCGGGAATGGAAGGTCCCTACGTCTTCTGTGGTAGGGAGGAGGTCTACTTTACATGTCTTTTCAACCCTCTTGTCACGAGTATGAATGGAAATAAAACTTGACACACGAAAGAGAAAAGAGGAAAAAAGGGAGGGGTTGGGAGGGGGTGTAAATTTTCATTTGACGTCTGGAGTCCCAGTTCACTTCAAAATCAGTGAGTCAACACAGGTTGAAAAACGTTGGGGCACCTGATGTCGGGCGGTCCGAGGAGACAGGGACCCTAAGAGGTCCGTTCTTATGATCTCACCCAACAGTAAGGGGAGGGGTCCCCTAGAAGGGTTTGATCCCTAACTTGGGCTCAAAGGACATAACGTCCGTCTAAGAAATGTTAGGCTTGGAGGTCCCTTCGGGGCGTCTGGAGTCCCATGAATGAGGATTCATGAAGTGGTCCGTGATTGATTCTTGTTCCTCGTAGAGGACACTAGTCTCGTGCCAGTGGTACGGGTTCTTGGAAGTGTGGTTACGCCAACGCCATAGTGGATTGTACATCGAGTGAAGGTGCACGTGGCTCGACAGGGTTTGCGCAGGAACTTCGCTAATAACAAAAATTTGAGGCCCTAGTGTGCACTGTGAACCAAGAGAACAAAAGATACGGAGAAAGTAGAGGAAAATAGACCTTGTCTTGGAGTGACGACAAGGAAGGAAGCGATACTGTACCTGTAAAAACTTGACAGGTCTGGTTGACACGACATCTTGCGGAGTGTCAGACCCACACAGGACAACGAAGGAGCGGCAGTCTGAGTCCCGTTTCGAAAGTCCGTCAGAACAGCGTTTCCGTGTGCACACGGGAGGTGGAGGACAGAAGTCCTTGCGTACTACGGGGAACCCGGGGAGTGACCCCCACGAAACGACCAGTCGACCAAGTCCACCCCAGAAAGACCAGATGGACAGGGGACAGATTTATTATGTCGTCACTGCGGACCCCTGACCCAGTTGTAAGAACATTTGACCACTGGGAAATGGGTCATCCAAGAAAAAAAATTAGGTCATTTATTAGGAGCGGTCTTAGTTTATAACGTCACCAACGTTGTACCTCTATAAAACAAAAAACTCACATAGTAAGAAAAAGAACGTGAATAAGAAGTTATAAAAAAACCATTTCGTCTCAAGGGGTGACGGAGAGGGGAGAAAGTAAAGAACAATAGGTAACCGAAAAATAGTACGAGTCTACCAGAGTCTATGCCAGCCGTCCTTGAGAAGGGTCGACCGGAAACGCAGATAAACGTACGGAAGGAGTAAGAACCTCGTGAAAGAATGAAGGACTACATTTCCTTACAAGGTCCGAGTAGGACGTAAAAGAAAGGTAGTCAGGACTTTAGTCGGGAACGAGATTCTGGTGGGTGGAGGAAAGTCACCTCTTACCCCAAATCTTTGATACTATGCACAGACTCTGCGCGAATAAGGAAGGACCTACGGCGACGACGGTCCTAGAGGGTCTCCTCTCGTCTCTGTGCACTTGAGTGACACTGCGGTGGGCAAGTTTGGACAGTGGTAACCCAAGAAGGAGTACAAAGTGTCTAGGGAAGGACGGTAGAGAGACTAAGGTGGCAAAAGGGGTGTATAGTTTTATATACAAGTAGACAAGACAGGATATGTGGTGTGCTTTATCAAAGTCTTAGTGTGATCAGGTTGATAGTCCCGGTTGGACAAGAAATTTCACAAAAACGTCAAACAGAACGGACATCTCATATAAGTTAATTCAACAACAAGGGAGTGATTCAACAGTACAGGTTGAGGAACCCTGGGGTACCTGCCGTCGTGTGGTCCGAAGGGACAAGAAGTGACAGAGGGACTCAAACAAGTTTGAGTTCAGGTAACTCAGCTACTACGGTAGGTTGGTAGAGTAGGAGACAGTAGGGGAAGAGGAGGGCGGGAGTTATAAAGGACCGTAGTCAGGAAAGGTAACTCAGAATATATCAATCTAAGGAAACAAAGATAAACATAAGTCAAAACCCCCAACGACAGGAAAAGTTGGAAAAACTAAAAAAAGGAAACTTAGACATTGTATAAATATACCAAGTTCTCATATGTTTTTCTTGAGGGTTCCCTGTAAGTGCGGGTAGAGGTAAGGTAGTGGAGCAAGGGGAAGTGGAGGATAAGATCAGTAAAAGTAAGTAAAAATTGGTCTTCACTTTTGATGGTCAAAAAAAAAGAAAATGTTGAAATATAGGGTATTAGCATCGCCGAAGCTTACTATTCGTCAATAAGTCGAGGACTCAGACATTGAGTCACCCCCAAAGACGACTCGTCCCGATACAGAAACTAGTCGGTGTCCAGTCGTCCCTACGAGATGTGCCACCCCGTCCCGAACCGACCCTATGACCCTCCCTGATCTGGGGTGCACAGAGTAGAAGGTCCTTCGATCGAACCCGACCAAGAGTGTCGTCGTCGTCCCAAGGTGTCTCTCCGCCCTTCACTAACTCAGGAGAGCTCTAGCTCAGGAGAACTCAGGACGGCGACGACGACGACGATTCAGCGAAGTCAGCACAGGCTGAGACACGCTGGGGTATCTGCCGTCGGGTGGATTCGAACCTTGACTGTGTTGTAACGAAGACGACTTAAGGCAACCAGTTGCATTCAATACACCGACCAACTCAAAGGTTTCCACCCCTTCGACTGATTGAAGTTCTATTCTCCTCAGCAATGTTTTAGTGTGACGACACCCGCGTACCTCTTGACCTTGTAAACCTTTTCATCTTAGAAGCTGTTTTCGTTAAATCGTGTGCCCTAGTGGGATGATTCCTTCCGGGGCCACTCCTCAAACCCATAATAAGGTTCAGTCCCTAGACGTTCGCAAACGACACTTCCCGGTCTATTATTTATAAAGTCCAAACCGCCTAGTATACCAGAGAGAGACGAGTTGAGACGGAAACATCGGACTTTCGTCCACCTATTTTTAGTGTCTGTTTACTCGCACCGACACTAGGTTACTTTCAAACAAATGCTTTTGTCCGCCGCCCCGACCTGACCCAGGTGACCGCCACCAAACGATCGGAACCAAGATTCACATACCTCTTCGATAATTTTCTAAAATCCGGCCAGGGTCTACCGCGATCACCATTTCTTGGACGGACGGTTACGTCCTCTGCCTTCTCTACCCCCAACCCAGGGACCCAGACCTTCTACGGGACCTCCTCCCGTCCCGTCGGATGAGGCCACAAGAACGGACCTCTTAGGGCACCTGTCTCCTCGGACCGGGCGATGTCAGGTGTCCAGCGTTTCTCAGTCTGTGCTGACTCCGTTGCATCGTACATGTGTACGTCCTTGACTCTCTTGTAGACTTTTTCGGGAGTCGGACCTCTTACTTAACTCCCAACCCCCCTCGGGTCTTTGGGAGTCCTCCAACGGTGTCACAGGTCCTCTCTTCCCCGTTCTGCCACCGGGACTAGACCCCCACCGTTGTCCCCACCCCTCTATGTAACCTTTACTCAGATCTCCATCCGAGACAGTCAGGACGGGTACCGCCCCAACGAACACCTGGTGCTCCGTGTCCTTTTCCCTCCACGGCAGCCCCCCCGGCTCACGCATCTACTCGCACCACCTCCCGGAGACGAAAGTTCTCGAGTACGGGAGTCGACCCCGATCCTCCAGGAGACTCAGTCTCTTTCTCCTGTTGTATATCGAATCTAAGTGCCGTCCCCTTTGACTCCGGGTGTCGTCGGTCGGTCGCTAACCGTCACTTGGGGTCTGAGCCAGGGGTGTCAAGTAAGAGATTCCTGGGTGGCAGGGAGGAACCGACGATAGACAGTAGGTTGAGGAATTTTCTTTTTTTTTTTTTTTCCTATGACTCGGTGTGTCGTAATATTTTGTTGATATGAGGTTATTAAAAAAAAAAAAAATTCATCTCTTTTTTTGGAAGGGTCGTCTAAACATTCGTGCACACTACTGAGTCCCAGTTAAGAGGAGGTGGTCCCAATTACCCAGAAACCGAGTCGAGGCTTATCCCAGAAGTCAAAGACCTTCGAATTTTCTTTTTCTTAAACTCGAAACCCCGAAATTGAGGTATTCCTTTATTTCAGGGATCATCTTAATCTCCTAGTCTATTCAACTCTGTTTTTACCTTAACGTATCTCCTTTTTATAGAGAGACCTAATAAGACGGGGGAATGACGAGTGTTGCTCTTTATTCAGCAACGACCCCTCTGAATGAGACTACTTATCGTAGAGGGGTGGTCAAACCCAAGGTACTCCGAAAACTTTTTATCTCCCAACTAAACCCGACCACTTCTCCCTTAAGTTTTTGTGTCAAAGGGGAAGAGCCTAGGGCGTACTCTACGAGCGACCTCTTGGTAAACCTTTGGGGTCGAAGGACGTCCTCCCTGAGACTCCCCCGTCTCTCTATCGGAAACAAGGAACCGACAACTGAGTAAATGACACGGGAGGTCCACACCTAACCTTCCTAACTACGACTTCAACTTTGAGGTCATGAGACCGGTGGACTAAACTTCTTGACTGAGTAAACTTTTCTGGGACTACGACCCTTTCTAGCTTCCGTCCTCCTCTTCCTCTTCTGTCTCCTACTCTACCAACCTACCGTAGTGACTGAGGTACCTGTACTCAAACTCATTCGAGGCCCTCAACCCCTACCTGTCCCTCCGGACCACACGACGTCAGGTACCCCAACGTTTCTCAGTCTGTGCTGACTCTCTGACTTGACTCGACTTGGTCCACTCCTATTTCGTAGGACCGAAGAGGACGCCCAGGTGCACGCCCCGGGAGTCGACTACCGTCTTCCCTCCGAGTCTCTTCGAAGGTCTCTGACTCAGCTTAGGACGGAGAGACAGTGAAGCCCGTTCATTCGTAGTCACGGGGTCGACCTATTTCCACCATAAACATCCCAGCGACACTCTTAATTTATTAATTTCACTGCGTCTCAACCATGGTCTAGTGGTTGCCGGACTTAGTATCCCGAAGGGATGACCGAGTCACCATTTCTTAGACGGACGTTCCGTCCACACCCAAGCTCGGGACCCAGTTCTTCTAGGGGGACCTCCTCCTTTACCGATGGGTGAGGTCATAGGAACGGAACCCTTAGAGCACCTGTCTCCTCGGACCACCCGATGTCAGGTACCCCAGCGTTTCTCAGTCTGTGCTGAACTGCTGATTTGGTGAAGGTGGTGGACGAATTAGTGTAAGTTCCCCGGTTCGACACTGACAGATAGGACGGTAAGTAATCTGAGTGGGTCCCCCGAAATTTTTTCATCCTGAGGGAGGAAGGGGTGTTGGGGTCAGACTGAAGTGGAATTAACTAGACCCCACCCTCACCCATAAAAAATACCAAGGGGTCCACTAAAATTACACACCGTCTCCCGATCCAGGAGTCTCGATTTTGTTTCTTTCCACTGGTCACAGGGGGGCGGGGGGTTGAGGCGGTTTGGAGTCGCACTACCTCTCTCGGGTGGACTCGGGTGGACCGTAGTGACTTGTCTATAGGATTGTGGACTCGGGAGACTAGTGCCGACGACCACGTCCTGAGGTGCTTCCTACGCGGTCTCGACTCAGCCTGGTCGGGTCACTGAGTGTAGAGGGAGGGAGGGAAATGTTTATCCCGGGATTCCGTGTGCGTAACCAGAATTTTGATCAATCATATATCCAGTGGGTTTCTCTGACATCTTCTTTTTTTCAGTGGGACAGGTCGTCTTAAGTGGTTATTGCGCCAGTTCTTTATGTAGAGAAACGTTTGTTACTGCAAGTGAAACCTCCATATACTTATGGGAGAGACCCGGTAAGTCACCGGGTCAGGACACGTAAGAAAGGACATAAATTGGGAGGTCCGTTCACATCCTCGACCCGTCCCAAAGACAACAGTTCGTATAACTACCTCTTTGACTCCGCTCCTTACCCCCGCCCCTCTCCCTCATCTTCGGCGCACGAGCCAACGGGAAGACATTGACTCTCTCAACCACGCCCTTCCGCCAGAGAGGACCGGGGGTCGGGGATGTGGTAAGAAGGTCCGCCCCAGGAGAAACTTAACGGCGTGGCTGTAGAGGAACCGACCTTTTCTAGAAACAAGACCCTTACGTAGGACTCTTTATCATCCGTCCCTGTAAAGAAAAGGGGGAACGAGTCCGGAAGGCGTAGGAGTTCTCTCTTGATTCACTAGTCCTCTTCCAATAAGACGTCGCCCCGGGGGAACGACGGTGTCCAGATTATTTTGTTTTGGGGTCGGTTTAATCCCCGTATAAAGTAGATTACCCTCCTTTATATACACCGTAAAGACGGACCGCGAACTGGGCGACGTAAATACGCGTCTCTCTCTCAAGCTATGTAGTGCCCCGCCAATATGAAGCGAATTCACCGGAGAGCCCGTCCGCTCCCTGCTCTTCTTTTTAGAGCCCGGACCCGGTCCAGAGGCAGAAGGATGGGTGTAGAGATGACGGAACGAGAACCTGGTCGCAAAGGTCCGTCGTAATGTCCCAAGACTGAGTCCTCTCTCTGGGACGGGGCGGGCGGGGGTCGGCCCTTAGGTTTCTGTCCCAATATCAGGCAGTACGGTGAGTGGCCGACACACAGGGGCCCCCTCCGCACCGACCAACGACCTGGGGCTAATAGGACACTTTACCCCTCTAACTCCTAGTCACGGAAGTTTCACCCGAGTCGTTGCTGGGTCTTAAACTCTCCTCCTCCGACTAAAGATTCTGGTGGAACTTCCCCTTTTGTCACGGGATCTCCACTTCGGACCCAGAAGGTCGGGAGGGTTGGTAGTCTCAGTAAGACAACTCAGACATATTAAGTCCCCACAGGCTTGACAAGTTTGAGTTGGGGTTATTTATGTACGTACCTGTATATGTGCACACATGTATGGGTACATATTTGTGTGCAAATATTTAACACTAGCACCTAATGGTATAAGTGCCTAATACTTGTAATACTCTGATGGTTTCACCTTTTAAAATTTCCTTTTCGATTTGATATATACGCACGCACGAGTTAGCGAATCAGTACAGACTGAGGAACACTGGGGGGACCTGACATCGGACGGTCCGAGGAGACACGTAACTTAAAAGGTCCGTTCTGTGATCTCACCCAAGGGTAAGGGAAGAGGTCCCCTAGAAGGACTGGGTCCCTAGTTTGGGGTAGATGACACGGAGGACGGAACCGTCGACCTAAGAAATGGCGACTCGGTGGACCTTTTGGGATTTGAGATTCTCTTTGACCATCAGCGAGTCAGCACAGGTTGAGAAACACTGGAGTACCTGACGTCGGGCGGTCCGAGGAGACAAGTACCTTATAAATCTCAGCACGACAATTTAAGATTGTGTGGGAGGGTGGGAGCCCGGCTGACTGCGATGAGCGGGAGGACACATACAAAGAAAGACTATTGAGACTAGTGGAAGTCTGCATAAGATATTGAACACTAAATTTTACAGACGTAAGAGACCCCGACTCTTTAGTCCGATCTCCCTACCCTTCTAGGTCCTGATATGGACATCTCGACCCCAAGGCGGAGACAAAGATTTATTTGTCCAAGGACATTTTGACCGTTTGTTCATGTCCGCGTAATTTTCCCACATGACCCTCGACAAATACCTTATTAGACCTCCGTGATTGGGTCTTCACCTAAGACAGGTTTCGATAGATACCCATTAACGTAACTAGGGTATTTTGTTCGAAATCTCGACCTCTGATACCTAAATTACTCTCTCCGTCCTATGTGGCCTCAGATAGCCCACACCAGGGCAGGTAACGGAGTGACTTAGGAGTTGATGGGTTCCTTTACCCAGGACACTGATCCTGGGTAAAAACTCTACCCCTTTGACTCCGGTCCGAAGGTCTGGCTCTCTCAGACTGAAGTTTGGGTCCGGACAGACTGGGTGCGGCAAAGGGTCCGACGCTGTAGAGACCCGACTGTGCTCGGTCCGGTCCACAGGTCGGAGGGGACCGCGGGCTCCCTCCCAGCGAGAGTCTTGGGTGCCAGACACTCGGATCCTCCGTCTGTGCGGCCCCCTACCCGACGACCCGACGTCGTGACCGGCCCCAGGTCCGACACACGGCTGGCACCGGCCCCCTCTCTGCGCGGGCGACTAAATCTCGGGTAGACCTACCTGTCGGCTGTCCTTGGCCCGACGAGGTCTGTGAGACCCTCACGCTATTCGCTCCGGAGGCCCGCGGGGACGTAAGGACCAGTCACTGCGGCGACACCCCCTCCACCGACGTACTGGGGACGAAGGGGCCGGGGAGGTTCGTCGGACACCGGAAGACTCCTAGGGGGGGTGGGGTCTAGTGGCTACGAAGGCACGAGGTCCTCCGAGGCTGTGGAGTCCTCTGACCCGAACCCCGACGAGTAGTTTCTGTTGAATTCGAAGTCCCTGTACCAGAGGACGGGTCCTTATGTCCCTTGAGGTGTGAGGCCCTCTGTAGGGGACAGGTGAAGGACGAACAAAAGACTTACACTCCCGGGGAGTCTTGGGGTTATACAAGAGGTGCGGAGTGTCAGAAAGAGAGTGAGAGTAGACTGGCGTAGGAAGGAGACGGATGTTGGAAGCTACCGAGGGATAACGGGAGGGAAAGGGAAAACCTAAACCTTTCAGGTTTAGGGAAAGGGAAAACCCGACCCTCTAAACTGGGGACAACTACTATCAGTCTCACTCCGTAACTCGTAGTACTACCCGGCCGTAACAAGATTCGTGAAATGTAAATTAGTGACGAAAGTAGAAGTAGGATACTCTGTGCATCTGAATAGGGGTCAAATGGTTAGTCCCTTCATTTCGGGTCTCTCCAATTCATTGAACCGGTTGCAGTGTGTCGACCGGTTTCCGTTTAGACCCGTCCGACCTGAAGTTCGGGGACTACAATAGTGGGTGACGTTCTGGTCCCCAGGTCCTGTTCGAGAGCCATTACTCGCCTGGACTCTGACCCCGAATTGGTAGGGTTTGTTGAACGTGTAATCCATAACCTGTCACGCTGATTGAGACACGGGTCGGAACCGTCAGTAGTCTTCCAGTATGGTCTACCATTAAGTACTGGTGATTGGTGGTGGGGTCCGGCACTCGAGGGGGTCTTCGAATGGGTGGGTCTTCCGTAAATTGAGTCCCGGACCGAGACGGGTGGGGTTCCCTTCGAACGAGGTAGGAGGTACCCCTCTCCTCCTATTATTTCACATCTAAGTCCTAGTTTGCGGTTGAGACGGTAATTAACAGACACACTGGGACCCGTTCAACGAATTGGAGAGACCCGAAGGATAAGAAGTCAACTTTTAACCCTATTATTATCAAGAGACCCTCCTAAACCCCCTCCTCATTTATTTGATTGTGTCCCGTCGAAGAATCTTGTTGTGGACCGTCTCGGACTACATCCAAGACAAGGGTTGAAAGAGCAGAAGACGGTAAAATTCTCGTTTAGTGTAGTGTACGAGGTTAGTGAGGTCCCCGTTTACCTCAGTGCAGGAGGGGTTCTCTCGGTACGGACTCCGACGTTTCTTGGAGACCCTTAGATCCTCCCGTCGTGAACGCTCGAACTTAGGGTCGGGACGGGGTGGAACGACACACTGTCTCGAACGATAGAGATCCGGTATCAACGGGGTAAAGAAGTTGTTGTTGTTTTTTTCCCTTGACAACGAAAGACCCCCAGGACGGTCGAGATTGACTTGAAGACAGGAAGGAAGTCGTAGCACACCATAGAGTTCCGTCCCTCCTCTACCAGACTCACTTCTCTCCTCTCTCTCCGGACCCTCGACCTGACTATTCCGAGGGAGCAGACGGTTCCAGCACCCCTGGAAGACCCGAGTCGTCCGTAGAGTGGTCCAGGTCCCCACTCGTCGGGTCGCCGAGACCGAGGGAGGACGGGTGGCGGGGCGTAGGTCGAAATGCCCCACCCTAGTCGAGAGAGTACCCGAGTAATCGACCCGTCCGTCTTGCCAGACCGTCGAGGTAAAGGTGGTTCGGGACCCCCTCCCCCTTGGGAGTTGGGGACAAGTCCGGTCCTCCCCGTCACGGTCCGGGAATTGTGACAGGATCGACTCTGTCCTCCCAAGTCCGTCCGTACACTCCTTGGGACCTCTCCTGTGTGACGGGGGTCCCAAAGAAGGGGAACCCAGGCGAGAGGGTAGTGGGACAGGGGTGCGGGAGGGGAGATTGGGAAAAGGGACAGTCGAGACGTAGAGACCGTCTTCGTCGGACCCGTACCCCGGCGTCTCTGGACCCAAGTAAGGACCGAGACGGTGGACGTCTGGCCCAGCGGATTCATCTCAAACGGGGAGAGACTCGGAGTCAAAAACGTAGACATTTTACCGTATTGAGGACGGAACGTCCAAAAGGGTCTCCCAACCGTTCTCTCCCGTCACCTGCGGTTCGAACGCACCCGTGGACCCCGGACCTCGTGATGGGGACTTCGGGAAGAACCGTAGAGTGAAGACCGGGGACAGAGACGAGAACGGAGTAACAACGTCCAGGGACGGTGGTGACTAAAGGGAAGGAGGCCCCGGGTTCCCAGTTACCGACGGAAAGAACCGGATTTTTCAGGGGTAGGTAGAAGAAGGCCCAGAGAGAGGTTCAGGGAGGGCTCAGGACGGAGGAGGGGTGGAGAAGAGGGAGGGTGCAGAGAGACCCAGAGGAGGAGAGGGAGGGAATGGAGTCTTAGAACACAATTAGAGGGTTGTTGGAAAAACTGTGGTCGATGTAGGGAGAATAGAACCACTTCGTAAAGCTTGTCGAGTCTCGAAGAGCACTGCGTCCCTTAAAAAGGACAGAGAGGGAGAGCCAGAGAGAGACGACGGTCGTGTGTTCCCTATTGTGGGCAGCGGGACCCCGGGACCTCGTCACCCGACCAGAGACCCTCCCTCTACCTCAATGTGACACCAAAGACCCCCCGTACCGAGGAGTAGGTAGTGAATTCAGTAGACAATTATTCTCCACAAACGTGAACGCTCCACGAGAGTGGGGCCCCTTTTCGTTCCGCTCCCACATCCCCTGTCTCGTAGACCCCTCTACACCCGTACACCTCTGTACTGTCACAGTCTCGGCCGTTTCCCCGGTCAGTTCCGAAGACCCTTTTCCACCCCGAGTTCGGTCCTGCGGTCTTCCTGGCGGGAGGACCTCCGTCCCTGGCGTACCAGTTCACGTTCCTCTTTCCCCGTCCTCCCGTCGCCCCACTGACGTCCCACCCTTCATTAGTGCCTCCCTTCCACTCTCGTCTACACCTCTTCCGTCCTCTGAGTCTCCAGTGAGACCCCTTCCGGACCTTTCTGTCTGGTTAGAGTGGAGGGGCCCCTGTTACACGGACTTACGAGGGTTGGGAATCAGTAAGTCAGAGAGAGTCCTATCTAAGCATTCGGAGAAGTCGGGACACGGGCGACACAAGAACGTCCTTCAGGGAGGTCAACCCGCCCGGAGTCAAAAGCGTAAACGATTTACCCGTGTGCTTATTGTTATGGTGCATAATCGGACCTAAGACGTCTCTTTTTTTTGGGTCGTCTCTAGAAGGAGTATCTGACCAACTCTCTTAGACACCCCGACCGGTTTTCGGACCATATGTCAGCCACGAGTCATTCACCACTTACAACACGACCACACCAACCTAAAACGCCACGATCCCACTGGTGGTCAACACCAATAGGCTACTTGGACTCTTCGTCCCAACCTCCCCCGTAGGGGAGACCGAGACCTCCTTCACCTGCGACGGTCTCTCCCACTCCGCTGGTCAGGGGCCGGGCCGACCCTAGGAAAGGTTGCGTCTCCTCGGTAGTCGGGTGCTCTTTATTTTCCGGTTGACCCCTTCAGTACGGTTGGCAGGTATTAGCGGACATTAAACGCGAGTCGGAGAGCTCCGTTTTCCTAAAACAGTTTTCGAAAAGTGCCAGGTCACCGGGGTATCGGGTTCCAGTGAACCTAGCTCAGGAGAAACTGTGTATAAATAATAGTCCACCTTTACCGTAAACCCAAAGAGGGTTCGACACACGTCTGCGACAGAGCCCGGTGACGGCTCGAGGGGGTACCCGTCAGGACCGTCTTCGCACCGACCCTCTTCCCGGACCGGGGGCCCCCGTGCGGCTACTTACCGTCACCGGTTCCCCTCTCGTTCGTCCTCCGTAGAGAGGACGGGTGGTGTGTCGACACGTCAGATGGAAGTCCGGTCCGAAATTTGATTCGGAGTCACAAGGGTAGACACTTTACACGTATTCTTCATTCACCAATTGACACGGACCGGGTCCCACTCGGGGTATCTCGAACATCGCCGACACCAATGAAAATCATTGTTGAAGGCGAACCCTGAAGGTACCATAGGTCATCAATTCTTAGGTGGAAGGTTACGTCCCCTAAGACCAAACTAGGGACCAGTTCCTTGATCCTAGGGTGTTACGGTGCCTCACTGATTCGGGTGCACGGTGTTGATTATGGGTTGAGTCGGCTTGTTTATTTATGTATAAAATTTTTTAGGAAGGAGGAGCAAGGACTTGGGTGTCCGCTTCGGTGTCGTGCCGTGTACTCTTGCACTGGCAACAGGGCACATGACGACCGACGGTCCCAGGTCCCTGCCGGGCGAGCGTCACTCGTCGACTAGTGTCGGGACCTCCTTTCCTCTCTCCGGATGTCTCTGGTGTAAAGTGCTACGTTTTTATGCTACTCCCGATAAGGGGACTAAACACTTAAAGAAATACCCGTTGTAGAAGGTCTCCATATTTTGACTGTAACGTAAATCAATAAGTAAAGAGTTTACCGGAAATACCTTCGCTTATACTCGTACAGCACCGGATGCCTTCGGACTGAGGTAGGTGGCGACGACGACGACCTCCGAGACAGGGCCGACATTCCCCTTACACAAAGTCCCTGTGGGACACGACCCCAGGGACTGAGGTCTACTTCTACGGCTCCCCACCAGATCGCCATAGCCCTCTTCCACCAGTTCTCGTTACTGATACTTCAGACTTACGAACCGAAGACGGCGGATGGGGGCAAGGGGTCCGACACACTAGAATCCACACAATGATTGAAGAGACACGAGGTCACAGAAGTTGTCATTTCACCTCTCGACACCCACCTGGAGTATCCTAACGACAACTCTCAAGGTAGTTCTCTCATGTGAACTCACAAAATCGTGTCCAAGACCGTTTATTCTACGAGAGTCCTTCAGACGAATTTCCTCTTCCTCTCAGGAAGGTCAAATTATAGGTAAGTTGTCTTTACTAAGCTTGTAGGTCACTTACGACCAATGACTCCACTTGTTCTGACTTCACCAGGGGTTCACGTAAGGGCCTGCGTGTGGACCTACACCTCCCGGTTACCGGGTCTACGGAGACATTAACGCTGAGGTCCCTTTCCGGACCCCCCTCCACACTGACGTCAGAGGTGCCCAGGGTGCACCGGGGGTCCGACTTATGTTTCCGGAGAATACGACCCTGGACGTCCACATGAACCGGGTACACGAGTGTGCTGAAGTCCGTCCCTGGAGTTGGTAGTTCGGCCCTCCACGTGCAGGCACGTCGTCCCCACCTCAATCTTTCCGGACCTCCCTCCGAGTCGGGCGGGGGAGGAGTGGAACCTCAGTGTCGGAGAACAGGTCGCCTTCGGGAGAGACCGGAGACGAAGGTGAAGACACTGAGAGTCCGTTCGACGTCCGGAGTCTCCCATATCCCTCCTACGAGATCCGTACAGACACGGGATGTCCAGTCGGTCCCTTTCTCCGGTTCACCTGTCGCTCGGACCTGACCCGTAGTTTCTGCAGAGTTGCTCAGGGTCCAAGGAACGACCGACACGCTGGAAACTCTTCGTCGAGGAGACCCAGAAGTCAAAGAGGTAGGGAAACAACAACAGATCAGCGAGTCAGCACAGACTGAGAAACGCTGGGGTACCTGCCATCGGGTGGTCCGAGGAGACAGGTACCCTCAAGGGTCCGTTCTTATGCCTCACCCCAAGGAAGAGGTCCCCTAGAAAAACTGGGTCCCTGGTTTGGGTTCAGAGGACGTAACGTCCACCTGGGAAATGGTGACTCGACCGTCCCTTCGGGAAGGGACAGGGACGTTGTCTCACAGAGTGAAGGGTCTTGGAAAGACTCCTGACCACTTTACTTGGTATCGGTTCCCGGTCACCAACTCACCGGGAAGTAGTTTCCACCCTTTCGTACAGTGGTTCCCCGGTCTGGTCCGAGACCTCACCACGACTCGGTCGAAGTTTGGGTCAAGGGTTGGTACTCCGTGACCCTTGTAGGGTCTGGAGTGGAGAGACCCGGAGTCGAATGGGTAGACAGTTTGTCCCTCTTACCTTTGGTAGAGACGTAGAAGTCAGACAACACTCTCACTCTTTTTTTATGATCCAGTTTTGGTATGTTGTGTCTTGGACCTTCCCTCCTTCCCGAGAGATTCCCTACCCATTGTACGTCAGTCATCCAACGAACGAACAAGTGAACAAAACCGGAGTGTCACGCGGAACACGTTGGAATCAAGGGGTCGGTCCCTAGCTTGACGTAGGGGACGTGTCGTTCGTACCTCAGAATTGGTGACCTGGGGGTCCCTTCAGGAGGGAAGAAATTTTTAAATAAACCGACGTGGTCCAGAATCACGCCGTGTACCCTAGATCAAGGGACTGGACCCTGGTTTGGACCCGGGGCACGCGACCCTCGTCTCAGAATCGGTGACCGGGTGGTCCCTCCAGGGAAGCTTCTAAAAATTCGTGGATGAATTCCACGAAAAACTCACCAAAAGAAACAAACAAACAAAATCACAAAAAATTCGTGGATGATTCAGGGTTAGTGGAAAGATCCGTGAACACTATCTCGTCCCTTCTTTTGTCCAGAGGACCTAGAATGCTAGGTTGTCCTCTCTGTCCGTACCTATGCTACTTTATTTGATATCTCATTCGACTATTTCCCTCTTTTGTTTCGTCCGTCTCCCCTGTCTCCCAACTCTCCAACCGTAGAACCACCCCATCCGTCCCCTCCTTGACCACCTCTCCACCGTAACCCGTCTCTCGGTTTCCGTCGTTTCCGCGTTCCGTCCCGTAATGGACCCCATTTTCACCGGGTCTGTCTCCACGGTGGTTACGTTTCCGGGGCACCACGTCGGACGCTCTACTCCTCTCTTCTCCTCCCACCTCAGTCCCTCTGCCGACCCGTCTAGGAACACCTGTAGTATTCCCGAAAGAAGTCTCACTTTGTCCTCGATAGTCTCCTAAGACTTGTGTCGTTAATACACTATACTGTACAAGACTTTTCTCGTGGAATTGACCACACGATTCATGTCTGATTTCCCCATCGCAACCTGGGTCCCTACGGTAATTCTCCGGCACCAGGTCCGTTCTCAACCACCACTACCACTACTACCTACGACTTCCCACCTATAATAGTAACGGGTCGAATAGTTCGATGACGGTTGCACAGAGCGGACCCCGGAGCACCATCCGTGTCGAAGGGGGAGCTAGAGGGTAGGACGGACGTCACCGGCGGGGTGTGGGGGTCGGTTACAGCGTAGAGGACAGGAGGACAGGGTCTGTAAACAGTCGGCGGAAAAATGACGTCGGGCCGGTTCGTCTCTTCACAGTCACGGAAATTAGAAGGGACCGCGGTTAGAGGGCACCGGGAATTAGTACCGTCGGCCTCACACGACCGGGGTTCGGTTGGGTAGAAACAGACAGACACTAGTTCCCCGGGTCCTTTGGTGACCCTAAAGTCCTTTGGTGACTTAGAGGAGTTGACCCTCCTCAGAGTCCCTCTGGGTGTAGACCCCTGGGGCAAAGTATATGTGACTCCCAACGACCTACGTTCGAAGAGAGGTGGGGGTGTGTGACCAATCAACATAACAACTAATCAACGTCTCGGTGGTAGCTTTGACTACCGAGTCGTCCATTTCTTAGGTGGACGGTTACGTCCTCTGTGTCCTCTGAGGCCAAGTTAGGGGCCTAGTCCTTCTAGGGGACCTCCTCCTATACCGTTGAGTGAGGTCATGAGAACGGACCTCTTAGGGTACCTGTCTCCTCGGACCACCCGATGTCAGGTACCCCAGCGATTCTCT
This sequence comes from Capra ibex, assembly GCA_006410555.1. Classification (NCBI taxonomy): domain Eukaryota; kingdom Metazoa; phylum Chordata; class Mammalia; order Artiodactyla; family Bovidae; genus Capra; species Capra ibex. The sequence continues at coordinate 3,628,314 of SJYO01018169.1, read as the reverse complement.
GTCTGTCCTGTCTCTCGTACCCGCGACCCTGAGTCCAGACCGAAGATTGAGACATAAAAGGCCGAGGTGCTCCTTACCGGGGTGGGAAACGTCGTATAAAAGGGAGCAGGTCACCTTCTGGAGTAGAAAGGTGAGATGTCTCAATACAGGGAGGGAGACGTCTGGACTCCTGTCCACCCAACAATAGGTGTGGACTACTACTCGGACCCCAGGTGAGACTGGCGAACTAAACGAGTGGAGGCAACCGACTACTCACCGGTCTTGACAGAATCAAGTCTAGACTTGACTCTCGACAGTGAGTTCTCCTTTCTTCACTCCATCCCATGTCCCTTAGACTCGTCTCCGTCCAGGACCCTCCACCGGTCCCAGAGACCTACGACGGGTCGTGAAGAGGACTGAAGGGACCCGACCGACGTAGTGTCGTGTACGAAGAGGTCCACTGGTCCTGAACGAGGGTCGTAGGAGTGGTTGTACCGCAGTCGTGCGACGACTGGAAGGGAGTCTCCTTTGCTGCCGTGCCGAGATGACATTGTGTGTCGCGCTCCTGACATCGATTATTATGACGGCAGCAACAAGTCGGAGAGTCAGTACAGACTGAGAAATGCTGGGGTACCTGACATCGGGTGGTCCGGGGAGACGGGCATCCAAAGGGTCCGTTCTTACGACCTCACCCAACGGAACGGGAGGAGGTCCTCTAGAAGGGCTGGGTCCTTACATCGGACGTAGAGGACGAACCGTCTGCTAAGAAATGGCGACTCGGTAGACCCTTCGGACATTACGTATAAATTTATAACGTATCTAGTATTTTCAAGAGTAGAGTTCTTATTTTGAAACACTGATAACACCACTACCTGAACGCCATGTCGATCCGAATCACATCACTAGTAAGACGTTACATAGGTCTAAAACTTAATAATTGCGACATGTGGACTTTGATTGTATCACAACATAGAGTTAATATATAGTTAAAAATTCTTTTTCTAATAATCCCCGGTAGGATCCCTGGTAGGATCGTGGGATCCTAAACGGACGATGTGTCTAAAACAATTTTCTCATTGATCCTCGGTCAGTACGTTTCTGTACCCCTTTGTCGACCCTTACCGTTCACGTTTCCGGGGCTCCATCCAGACTCAAACATCTTTCCAATTTGCGGTCCATACTGACCTCAGATAATTTGTCTCCCCCTCACTCTACTGTTCTACTTTTTTGCGTCACGGGTCACTTCGCCGTACTTCACTTTGCTCACTCTTGGTCTCGATCCTTGTGTCCTCGAGTTCTCTGTGTCGGAGGTTAAGGTCCGCTCGAGGAGTGAGTGTCCCATCAGGGTCCGGTAAAGGAAAGGAGGTACCGGGTCCCAAGGGGAAGTACTCGACTTCCCCCCAGGTCAGACTATCAGGACTCTTGGGAAGATCGAATTCGTTGGGGGTTCAGAGGTTACGTCACTTACTACTTCTTTCACTTTCGCAATCAGTGAGTCGACATAGACTGAGAAACACTGGGGTACCTGACATCGGGCGGTCCGAGGAGACAGGTACCCTAAAGGGTCCTTTCTCATCACCGTACCTATCGGTAAAGGAAGAGGTCCCCTAGAAGGGCTGGGTCCCTAGTTCGTCTCCAGAGGACGTGACGTCCGTCTAAGAAATGGCAGACTCGGTGGTCCCTTCGGGGGTGTTACTTACTACGGATGTCGATTAATCGTTTACTGTGGTTTAAGTAATTCCGGACCCTTTCACTAACAGAGGTGGAGTCCGAAAGAGTACGAAGAGCCTTCAGGACCCCCCCCCCCCCACCACCCGCCACCCGTCCCCCGTCCCTCCTGATGAGTCACCATTTATGACGTTGTTATGGACTCCCGTACCCACACCCTCAGAAGTCAGGGGGGTGTGGTCGTGGGTCGGGAGCCGGGGTCGGCCCCGTCGCCCGTGTCCAGACGTATTCAGCGATTCGGAGGAGGGGTGGGAAGGTGGGGGTTGAGGGCGGGGGTGGTCCATCCTACGAGTCGGACCACGGGTCGGGAGGAGTGACTGGTAGGTCGCCCTCAATGACACCGGGGTACTTTATGACCCCGACCTAAAGACGGGCAGGAACGGTACCTTTTCGTCTTAGTGCCATTTTTCGTCTTAGTACCACCACCCACCCTCAAACCCCAAACGACCCCTAAAAGAAGGAGAAGAAGACGAAGAAAAAAAAAAAAATCACCAGTCAAGGTCTTCTTTGTAACCGAAAGTTGTCTGGGTTACTGTCCTTCCCACCCGGAGGTAACTTCACCCTGAGATAGGTCTAAAGGGACGTAGTGAGACCCCTCTTTTCCGAGAAGGGGTGACCCTCCTCCCGTCCCGTCTCCCTGCTACCTACAAGGCTTGTGAACCAAGACAGCACACCAGTGGAGCTTCCGCGTCTCAAGTTTCTCCTCGGACTCACTTGCCCTCCACAACTCTCGTTGACGATTCTAGGTCCCAAGTCTTCTGTCTCAACCTTCAAGGTGACCCTATAACAGGCCGGTTTTCCCGGCCCTAGGACTGTCGGGCGACGACCGGCCTCTACCCCTTGAACCGTTTTTACAGGGTCACACACTACTGCTGATTATAACAAAAACCTTCATCTGAATGACAAAAACGTTTCAACTGTGATAGGTTAACACATTCTTTTATTCTTCCTCCCTTCCTCTCTGTCTCCCTACCTCTCTCCCTCTTGTCTGTGACTTTTCACGTTCCCTCTTTCAGTCTCAGTCGCAATCCCGGAGACTTGATCTGGCTGACCTGAACTCCGTCTCCACTCCTCTTGGTAAAGGGTGAACACGGGAGGTCCCAGAAGTAATTCCCCTTCTACTAGGATATCCCTTCTTATGTCACGTTAATCCTAAAAGGATCCCCCCGGTGAACGTGGGTCGACCAGCCTTTGGTTCGGGTCGTATCTCTCTCGTCCTAGGGTGAGGACCCAGATGACGACCCAGACGACGAGAAGGGACTTCCGCCAGTGACACGGACCCAGGTGAAGGACACATCGGAACCCTCGAAGGACCCTCCGTCTTTTGTCTGACACCAAAGACTCGAAGTGTCTTCGTTGGCAGTTCGCCTCTACACGTCCCTACCCTTTGTTCCCGTGTCCCGAAGCTGAAAGTAAGTACGGGATCCGTTCGACCATGGCGAACACAAGACCCACGAACCTTCCCAGTCTTCGTGGGTCTACGGGTTTGTCCCCTGTCAAAGGAGGGGATACAAAGACTGAGACTACCGCTAGAGGGCTAATCTTGGACTCTACGAGTCAATGTGCCTTCCTCTCCCAAGTCACCGTATCGTGAGGCTCCGTACGCACTACAAGTGGTTTCGACTCCCGAATCGGGAAGAAGGAAGAGTTTTACCTAGTTTGACTCCGAGACGCTGACCTTCACTGGAGGAGTTCCAGTGTCCAAATAAGACACCGTCTCCTCCCTAGTCAGGTGTCTAGAAGAGTTTAGACCAGAAACGAGAACAAAGAGGTCCAAGCAAAGAGTGAAATAAGAGGGGGTTCCGAAACAGGTCGTGGTCGACACTCGGTGCGTACGGAAGGAGAGACGGTAAGGAGGAGAGGTGTGACAACGGAGACGATAAAGGAGAGAAACCTTCAGGAAACAGGACAAAATCACTCAAGGTTCGACATAAACCTCTATCAAGTCTGCAGAAGGTCCGGCGGAAGGGACTATCGGGTGTCACTTCTTCACAGACGGGACAGGGACGTGACATAAACACGGTAAATGTAAATAACAACATTAGAAGATCACACAGAGGGGTGTACGAACTTTCGTCATTAGTTCAGGATAACCGCGACGAAGGGATGTCACAGTGTGTCTATTAATAAACAACTTACTTACTTACTTAAACTTAAACATCTGTAAGAATATTGAAATACGACTTTACTGTTGGTAGTATGATTCGACAGAGGAAGTCGTGGTCCGTGTCTTAGTCTCTGTAAATTGGTGGTCAAAGAATAGTATTTCACGAGTAGACTTCTATTGTTACGAGAAATAAGATAAGGTCACGAACACTGATGGGCGGTGGGGCTGATTTGTCTACCCTTCCCGGGTCGGTCGACGAGGTGAAGGCCCTCTCGCCATACGGGAGAGAAGGGACCCGACAGTGGTCGTCACACTACTTCGACGATCGAGCAGTCACTAGAGAAAATATTAACTTTATAATTAATATTTATGAAGAGGATTAAAGGATTACTTTACAGGGACAGAGTTTGAGGTAGTTGGAATCTTGGTCCTCTGTCTCTACTATTTACCGGTTCTGCGAGGTCTTTAGGGAACCCCCTAAGTTTCACCGAAGGAATGGTGGTGACTACAACCGGAGTTCGGACTTATCGACCCATAAACAGAGGTGTCGGTCGTTGCACGAAATACTTGAACCTGTATAGTTACTGGAGGAGACTCGGAGGCAGAGGAGTTACTGTTATACCTTTATTTATATCATAAACGGAATGTTTCGACGGTACTCTCCCGAGATACGTCACGATCTGTCCGCGGTTTAGTATCGTCAATAATGACAACCACAACAATAGTAAGCCCGTCGACCTCAGACTGTCGGCCCCAAAGTCAAAACCGGAGTGGTTCGACCCTTTGGAGTCTGTTCATTGGACACGAAGACTCACATACAAAAGAATAAACGGTTTCCCCTATTATTATCAAGGCTGGAGTGTCCCAACAACACTCCTAATTTACTCTATCTTTGCACTTGATCGAGAAACTATCACTGTCCGTGTATTCGTCGCGAACCACTTAGTATCAGAATTTACCCCCTAAGCATCCCCAGGACCCCCTTGTGAGACTCTGTGAACTTCCGATGAAACGAAGCCCTTCCGTTCTGTTCTGTATTCTTAAGTGTTGCCGAGTCACATTAGGTCTGTCCCTGTCGGTCTCTGGGACGGGAGGACCTTTCGTGTAAGATAAGCCCTATACCGTTGTTTGTCCAGTTATAACTTTATTACTACTTGACCTCCCTTAACCCACGGTCCGGGAGATCTACTCCTCTAGTCTCTTTCACCACGATAATTACGAGTATGCGTCCCGGGTCCGGGAGGTAAGTTAGAGGTTTACCGAAAAAGGGTCTCGGGAGTCCCAAGTATACGTTTAATTGTGACCCTCTAAACGGGTCTATAGGGTCTCAAGGATTCTTCTTAAACATCTCGTCGAGGGGTATGAGTTTGGGAAACCTCTTAAGAAGGTGTCGAGTTTCGTAGACGGAAAGGAGGGAGTAGGGACGACACACTGAAACCTAGTGAATGAATTGGAGAGACTCGGAATTGCAGGAGTAACAAATATGTTGTACCACTACTATTATTGTGGTTAGAGTCTCTCGACTATCCTCTTAAGTTCCTCTAACATATGTTCTTTTGTGTGTGGATACTAAGTCTTTACAATTGGTGGGAAATAAGAAAAAGAAACGGTAGAGTCGAGGAAGACGTAAACGGGGAGATAAGATATTTGGCAGACGTGAGATAGGGGGTAGAATGTGAAGAAAGAGCAGTGGGCAAAGAAAAGAGACGATAGACAAGAGGAAGAAGGAGGAGGAAGAGGAAGAACCGAGCAGTAGAAGAGGAGGTCCATTTATAGTCTTGTTTACAATGGACTCGTCCCGATTCTTACGGTCACGGGAGTCTGGTAGAGGGTCACGGGTTTCGTTCTTGTGCAAGACGGGTCAACTTGTTTTGTTCTTTCAGACCGACTCTGTGACGGTCGGTCGGAGGACCATCATTCACCCGGTTCCCGAGGAGTGACGTGAAGGACCTGTGACTCCACAACCGACTTGACCGGAGGGACGGCAAGTGTCCGTGGAGGAAAAGAAGGTAGGTGAGCCTCCTATTTACGTAATACTGGTATAACACCTCCATACCCGACTCCGAACCCCAGAGGAGAGTTTTCAGTCTTTGTCTCCGTAGAACGAAGATTGAATAAAATCGTCAAAAGTCATTATGTTAAAAGTCAAGTAAACCAATAGTTCTTGTGTGCAAGGGGGGGGGGGGGTGAAAGAAGAGTGGTTTTTCTACTTCGTCTAGACCCAGTACGACCCCCCACCCCCCGCGATGACCAAACCATAAGAAAAAAAAAAAAAATTATATAGGGGTGATTAAAGAGGTACGCCACCTCTTAAACAGTGTGCGCGTCCAGACAAACTAAAGTAATTTGTCTTATAAATTCGTATTTTTAACAAATTAGCGGAACACAGTAATACTCTACTTAAAGTAAAACGTATATAAACGTATAAAGTAGTCTTAATTCCGACGATTATACGTTTACTCTCTGTCCAACGCCGACTCCACAAATAACATTATCGACGTCCGACAAGGTGAACCTGTCGAAAGATCCACCACCCCTTCCTCCCCCTCCCTCCCGAACCCCACCGAGTCTTGTGAAGTCCTTCGGGCACCCAGAGGCCCCGGAGACGGAACCACCTCCTCGTTTCTACCCACCCGCACCGGACGGAGGGACCGGGATCCTCTGACCGGTTAGTCCCGTGCGACCCGACCTCTCCGTCCTCCTCCGGGTCGACAGACGGGGTCTCCGAGGACCCTCAGCCACCCATCGTCCAGGCTCCACTCCCTGGGCTCGCTCCACCTCCGGTACGAGCACCGGGTCCGCGCGGAGACGTCCTACGCGTGTACTGTAAGGCCTCCGGAGACGTCCGAAGAGAGGAACAAACGCACCGACGAAGAGGGATACGGAAGTAGAAAAAGAAAGGGAAACAAAAGAGGTACCGAAACAAAGGTCGGGACAACTCAAAGAAGAAGGAGAAATAAAGAAGGAGACACATAAAGGAAACGTCCGAAGGAGAACGTGGGGCTTACCCGACCGTAGAACAGATGACAGAAAAAGAAAAAAAGAAGGAGATGAAGGAGGGGAGAAACAAGGGTGGGACGAAGCGACCAGTGAACTCGGGGGTGGAGTGGAGGTGGAAGGGGGGGGGGGTGGGTGAAAGGAAGGGCTGGATGGAGGGACCTCCCGCAGACGTTGTCAGTCCTCACCGAACTCCACTCCTGTATTAATCCGCTCCGGGGTGGAACACGTCGGCGGGACGGGCGGGGAGGTAGACTCTGGGAACTACTTAGGGACGGAAGTAAACTTCCAGTCTCTAATCTACGTATAGTAACAGGGGAGGTCCCGGACGTGACGAACAGGAAACCTCTCGTCCCCGCATCGACGGGGGGTCCGTGTCTGTCTCCTCTTTTCTTAAGACAAGAACCACAGTGCTCCGACAAAGAGCGTGCGCCTCCCTAAACTATGTCTTCGGTGAAAGCTTTCTTTCATCGCGCGTACGAGGGGTGAGGAAGGGCGGACCACGTCGGTCACTGGTCCACTGGTCAGTGTGGTGAGCCCCTTTCTCCTCACTCCTGCTAAACCTTTTCCCGGTAAGTATCCTCGTTTCAGCTTTCCGTCGGACTCGGTGCGTGACCGCACTTGTTTGGTTCGTTGGCAAAGAGGTCCGGAGTCAAAGGGGTAGGTAGAGAACTCTAAGAGGACCTTGAAGAAATCGCCAACGTCCGTCTTCTACTTTTGTCCCCTCCTAAACCTTTCCCCTCTTATACAAATAATCCCCGAAGGGTCCATCGCGATCATCATTCCTTAGGTGGACGGTTACGACCTCTCCTCTGCGCCCCCTACACCCAAGGTAGGGACGCAGTCCTGCTGGGGGGCCTTTTCCTTTACCGTTGGGTGAGGTCACAAGACGGACCTTTTAGGGTTCCTGTCTCCTCGGACCACTCGATGGGAGGTACCCTAACGCTTCTCAACCTCCGTTGACTCGTGCGTGAACAAATAAATCAGTCGGAGAGAAATAACTCGTGGATGACGTGTGGACCACAACCCACTTGTCTATGTCGACTGCAAACTTACCCCTTTCGTCTGGGGACCTTCTTTTCTTGTTTCTAGTACAGTCTGTTACTATTTACAGTCTCCCCAGCACCACCTACCACTGATCTGGGATGGGGATAGGCAGGAGGGTAGGTGCGGGGTGGAAACCGAGGAAAGCGACCACCGGAGAAGAGACCAGGCAAAAGACCCGGAGGGGAGGTCTGGTGGGTCTCCTGGGGCGTCTCTTAGCACCGAAGAAGAGTCTGAGAAACTCGTAGAGGGGTGTCGACCATCTTGTCGTAGACGGTCCGCTTGGTGGGGGCAGTCTAATCGAGAAGTCCGGACGCAATCTCTCGGCCTCGTTAATTTCGTCTTAATTAACCGATCGTCCGTTAGTGGAAGGTTAGGCTCGTCCCTCTCTCGTCCCGGTAGCACAAAACGACTCAGGTGTTTGACTTGTGTTACGAGTAGCTGGTCCCCGTCATCCCTCCCCCACCGCTCCGCTCGACCACCCTTAATCTCTGTAAGGGAGGGAGGGGTGGGGGCGACTCATGTTGCCGATCGGTAACCCTACCCTCGTAGAGGCACCCCTGCGATCGAAGCGACCACGCCTTGAAAGACCTTATCTTGAAACGCAACCGTTGAAACTTTACGGGTTGAGACAGGAGAAACCTTTAAACTAAATTAAAAATTATAGAGATAAGAGAGGGTGGGGTATAGTTTTCGTTATGTAAAGGATAACTAAAAATTTTTAGTTTAGAACGTGTATACATACCGAATCTTTCGGGATATTTTAATATGTAGACGTATATTTACTCATAAACTACCACACCCCCTTAGTCGTCTTTATCGGTGGTTTCACGGGTGTCGTCAATCGGGACCACACACACACACACACACACACACACACACACACACACACACACTTCCACCCCCCAACTTCCTCCGATCCATTGTACATTATATACACCTGTGGTTCGACCTAGTGTAACGAAGGACGACAACAATGACACCTACTATGACAAAACTAAAACATACTAATTTTTTAGATTTGTACAAAGACCACTTCTTTCTTTATGTCCTTCTACAGTTTCTGTGGACTTAAGTCCGAGGAGAGAGGTGACCGACACACTGAAAGAGGTTCAATAAACGGATGAGACCCGGAGTCAAAGAAATAGACATTTTACCCGACATCTGTATTGGGAAGGGAGTTGGAAGACTCTCTTGACGTGTATCTCTTGAATTGCGTCACGGGTCGTGCGTCGCTCCCGATTTGTTTATCCGCAGTAATCAGGACTAAGCCTCTTCCGTTACCGTGGGGTGAGGTCATGAGAACGGACCTTTTAGGGTACCCACCCCCTCGGACCACCCGACGTCAGGTACCCCAGATCTTCTCAGTCTGTACTGACTTACTGAAGTGAAAGTGAAAAGTGAATTACGTAACCTCTTCCTTTACCGTTGGGTGAGGTCACAAGAACGGACCTCTTAGGATCCCTGCCCCCTCGGACCACGCGACGGCAGATACCCCAACGTCTCAACCTGTGCTGACTTCGCTGAATCGTCGTCGTCGTCGTCAGGACCAATGACAGATGGGAAGACCGTCCCACGGTTCGTACGTCCCAAAAAAAAATAAAAATAATAAATTTAGTTAATTAATAAATAAAACCCGAGTGGTGTGTCATGCACCCTAGAATCAAGAGGTTGGTCCCTAGTTTGCACGTGGGAGACGTAGTCCTCGTACCTTAGAATTGGCGACCTGACTCTCCCTTCAGACTCGAACGTCTAAAATTTCCTTGAACTGAATACCGTAGTTTGGGGGAATCCTACGTCTCTGGTGGTTGTATGAGGAAGGACTGAAGTGACACGGGTTCACCCTACTGTATTCCCGAAGGGTCCACCGCGATCACAATTTCTTGGGAGGACGGCCACGTCTTCTGTATTCTCTGTGCCCAAACTAGAAGAACCCTTCTAGGGGACTTTCTCCCGTACCGTTCGGTGAGGTCATAAGAACGGACCTCTTAGGGTACCTGTCTCCTCGGACCGCCTGATGCCAGGTACCCCAGCGTGTCTCAGCCTGTGCTGCCTTCGGTGCGCCGTGTGTACACACGTTCTACTGTCATTTGTTCGGTAAAGATAAAGGTCCTGTGGGCTAAAAAATCGCAGAGTCCTTCGCAGTCTTCTAAGAGTCCCAACAACTTTCCGCCACGTCCTGGGTCTCCCTCTTGTCTGCTTTCGACTTAAAGCGGCTGCACCTCTACTGGACCCTCGACTTCTGGACTGAAACCAAGGAGCAAAAACGGAGAAGGGTGGAGAACCCGAACTGAGAAAAGAAAGAGAGCAGGGGGCTCCGGAGTCAAAGGGGCGGACTTTACACGTCGGTCTTGTTAAACGATTAGGTCACGGGTACCTACCCGTCTTTTTTATAAAACTTAAGAGTAGTGGAAAAAAAGGAAACTTACTTGAACAAATAGGGCGACCTGTCCCAGCCTCTCTCAGCTCCTCCTCCTCGTCGCTCCCCTCACGGTAGGTCGATTCGACTGCACTGCGTAATCTTCCAGACTGGGGCCTGTCTCCCGGCACAACAGCCCGGAGCCTCGCGGGAAGACCTTCGGCTACCGGTCCAGACTACGTTCGCACGGTCCTTGAGGACCCGGACTTCCATTCACAAACACATTCTTCAGTCCCGCCCCCCGTCCTTCCCCCCGCCCACCACGGCGTCACTAACATGGCTCCTCCGGGCTTTGGACTCGTGCAGGACGGACGTCAGTCTGCCCCCAGTGGTTTGGGTCTGATTTATCAGACCGCCCGGCCCGACACCCGACAGACTTTTTACTAAGGTCCTACCTTGCGCGGTCAGTCCCTCCCCGCCCTCCCCCGTGTCAGTCGTCTCGGGACATAGTCGCCGGTAAGGCTCCGGTGGAGGGGTTCCACCCCGGAGTGGCACTTGGTCTGTCTCCGAACTTCAAAAAGTAAAGACAAAGGCGAGGAATTATCCTCTCCCCCTCCCCACCCTCCGACTCCCCGTCGGCCACCCGGGAGGACAGACGAGCGGACGGACTCCGAGTCCCGACGTACGAAGGGGGACAAGAGGCCCGACCCTCGGTCCAAGAGTGTGGACTTCCCCAGGTTCCCGGTGACACACCGGAACCCGACCAATTAATCGGAGAGACACGAAACGGTCGGGAGTGACCAGTTCGTCCACAGACCCGACTAACTCCGTTCGCCGACGTCTTTGTATCTCCACGGAAACACGCTCACCCTGTGTTGACGGGGGAGGACCGTCTTCGACAGGGGACCTAAGTCTGGTCGTTCAGGTCTTGAACCTGGTCCTCGGGAACAACCCGTCACTCGTTGTGTGCATTGGCGTGTACCGTCAGGACCCGTCCTCGTACTTGCTCCTTGAGGATCGTGTAATGACTCGTGGACAAGATTCGGATAGTGGTGGGAGTCAGGGTAGTTTGTGTCCTCTACAAACAAGAAAGGGAGAAGAACCTCTATTCCTTTACTTCCGAGTCTCTCCAGTTCATTGAACGGACTCCAGTGTGTCGACCATTTACCGTCGTAGTTCTAACCTTGAGTCCAGATTAGGATTTCGGGAAAGATGTTGCGGAACATCGGAATAATGGTGCTTACAATTGTAAAGGAAGATTACGAACGTCGTTTTTGTCAAGTGTCGTTGGTTTATCATTTTGGAGGGTAGATAGTTTCCTATCTACCTATTTGTGTCACGCCAGGTAGACATGTTACCTTGTGCTAAACCGGAGTCCTTCCTTCCTGTAAGTCTGTGTATGTTACACCTACTGGGAACTGCTGTGCTACCACTCACTTTAGCTGGTCCGTGTTTTCTGTTTATGACGTGCACAGGAGAATATCCCCCATGCCTCTCGTCAGCCCAAGTATCTGGGTCCTTCGTCTCTCCTTCGACGGTCCCCGACCTCCCTCCCCTAATAGTTCTCAGTAGTGACTGACCCATGTCTCAAGTCAAATCCCACTACCTTTCCAAGACCTCTACCTACCACCACTACAAACATGTTGCGTCACTCACACAAATTACGGAAACTTGACGTGCACATTTTTACCGATTTAAAATACAAACGAAAAGATATTAAAATAATTTTTTTAGTGATGAAATACCTCTATAAACCCTGAGGGGTAAGTGGGGGAGGTTTGTTCGGACGAGGGTGTCTTCAGGAACGAAGGAGGACTGGAACTGAGGTGTCTCGTCCTCGGGTGCAGGTCCTGTGTCACTGGGTCAAGAGAAGGGGGGTGGTCCAGACGTGTGACTTGCGGATAAAGACACTGGGAAGAGTCCTGAGTGCCGGGACCGAGGTGACGGGTCGAGAGTCACTCGTCCCGTCTACCAGTGTTTTTGGTCACCACCGGGTCAGTAGGACTGTTACAGAGATTAGGGAGGGCTGTGGTCGGGAGTCGAGAGGACGGAGGGTCTGGAACCTCGTAGAGTGAGACGAGGCCCACTAGAACCTTAGTCAACGACTCCCCACTTGCGAGTACTCGGGTAAAGTCTCAACCACTTTGACTCCAGGTTCGTCCTGTCCGTCGCACTGCGGGAGTAATTTGGGTCAAGAGTCGCGATCTCTTGTGTAAGTAAGTAAAAGGTTTATAAACACTCAAGAACGGTCCGTGTCCGGACCTACCACGTCTATAGTACTCTACCCCGACCACCCCCGTGCCACAGACCCCTCCAACAGTAAGGAAACAGACCGAGCGCCAGGTCCCCACCTCTGTGTACATACCGTTTTAGAGGTCTCATTTTAACTTGACCTTTGACCCTATTCCTGACACTGCCCCCTCCTTTCTCTCGAACCTTGTGGGGCACACCAGACCCCTCCAGGACACCCGAAGGGACTCGAAGAAGTCTAATCACGAAGACTATTACTCCGACTTTAGACTAGCACCCCTCTCCCGACTCTTGAAAGGTCTGTCTCCCTTGCGGCACAAGCCTCCGACCGTACACCTGGGTCGTCCCATTCTGTCTAGTGTCCTCCTTCCAGGTGCACCGGCCTCGGTGCCTCTCAAACCCGTCCCCGTACGACACCACCTCCCCCGACCGGGAGGGGAAGGCCTTCTAGAGACCAGGTTCGGACCCCCGGTCTCCTCCGCGCCCTCCCCAGGGAGTCCCGACTCTACGCTGACTCACACGCAAAACTTTTCTAGTGTGTATAACGACTCACACGTCACCGACTTCCCCCGACCGTTCAATTCCGATGACGTTCGGAGGTCCGTTCTCTACCCCCGCCGACCGTGGTCCCTCCGGCTCCCTTTACCCCCTCCTCTTCTGTCTAAGCTCTGTCGAAAACCGTCCTTCTGGAGGTCCTGGACGACCCCCCACCCCTCTACCCCCAGTGCCTCTCTTCCCATGTCCCCTCGACCTAGTGACGCTACCCCAGGGACTCTCTCCCCCACCCCAGTCCCTTCCCTACTCCTTCTTTGTCGTCGGTGCCATTCGAGAACCTCCGGTTGAGTAGGTGTGACAGTAAGTTGACTGTATACCCCTTTGACTCCACGAGTTTTCGTTGTCCGGAAAAGGTTCTCTTGTGCCCCTCCGGCACCGGGTCGGACCTGGTCCTAAGCCCAGAGGGATATCAGGTCGGTCCCGTCTTTGACGTCAAAGGTAAGGAAGTCAGTGGTGAAAAAGTCTAGGGTACCTTTACCTATGTACGGATAAGGACGGGAGTTCCTCGAGAACCACTCCCTCTGTCTGTGTGTCTGGACAGTACTCTTGGCTCCCAACCATTTCTATGTTCCTCTTAAGGGAGGTTGACGTCCTTCGCGTCTCTTTCTTAAGCAAGACGAGCGTCCCCTTCAGAACTCTCCGAAGTTCTTCCTCCACCAAAAACTCGACTTAGAGATTCATAGACAAACGATGATCACGTATCCTTCCTTTCTTTTAGTCCGTAGTCCTTCCGAAACACGATTCTGGGTCCCCGTACTTTCACGCATCCCCTATAAGTGGTTGGCTTCTTCTCAACCAAACTAACCTCTCACTCACGTCCTTCGTCCCGTCCGGACCCCCGGACCCAGTCCGCCTGCACGAGACTCCCACCTAGAGTCGCGAGTCCGCTGAATGGTCGGGACGCCCCCTACCGAAAAACAGTGACAATTGGCCTCAGGAGGAAAACGTACTACTTCATAATTGTAGGAGGCCTTATGGGTTACTACACTACCAGTAATCAAAAAGGTTACAGACTGATAGTGTAATGAAGTAAATTACCTCTCCGTCCCAGTCGCCATTGTCACCCCGACACCGCGTTTGCCCATGTCTGAGGTTGCGGTACCCGGACGCACGAGTCAACGACGTCAGCACAGGCAAAGAAACACTGGGATCCCTGACATCGGACGGTCCGAAGAGACAGGTACCCTAAGAGGTCCGTTCTAATACGTTCACCCAACGGTACGGGAGGAGGTCCCCTAGAAGGGCTAGGTCCCTAGCTTGGGTACAGAGAACGTAGCCGTCTGTCCAATAAATAGTGACCGCGGTGGACCCTTCGGGCACGTAAGACTCAAAAGTAGTATTAAGGCTTTCTGTGTGTTTTCACGAAATATGTGATAATTCAGGATATGTGTATATATACCGGAGTGTCTTCCAGTAACTGACTGGGGTCCTGAAGGAATTTACCTCTGGGGGGGGTATGTACCTCTGAAGTGTCAGTGGTGTCTTACCACCCCACGTACGGGGGGTGGGATTTTCAACAGTACGCAATCTTAAACTCTGTGAGGGTTGAGCCGTCTCCGACGTCGGCGGGGTCGTTCCGCCTCTACTTCGCGGGCAACCCAAGAAAAGTTCAAGGTTACCGTGCATTACTGCCGGAAAAGGAGGTGAGTATTTGGTGTATACCTTAATTATCGAGGCCGTAGTTTGGTCTGGTCCGACCCAAATAAGTGGTCTTTGTTACTCTGCAAGTCTCTCGCCCCGGTCCTCTCCGTCTCTTCCAAAATTGTTCGAAGATCCACCCTAAAAATAAGGGGGAGGGAAAAGTGAAATAACTTAGACCAGGAACGACTAAACCAATGTCGGACACTAAAGCCAAATACTAAGTTATTGGGTAAACTTTCGAACATTTATCGTGCCAAGACGATAGACGAGAGAGGAGGGGTTCCCCCAACGGCGACTCCCTTCGTCCCTCGAGCGAAGGAGAGCGTCGACCCACTCACCGGGATTCCCATCCCGGCGACTCGTTTCACCTGGACCCCACCCCAGAACTGGCGACCTACTACACCGGTGCCGGAGTTCGTAGGTAACCTGGCGTCCCTGGGCGGTTAGGTTTACTCTGCAGAGGGTAGGTCTGTGCTGGCACAGACCCACGAGGACTAAGACGGGTGGGATTAGTCCCGACCCCTGGGATGACCGTGTCCGGGGTCGAGTGGGGAGTCCTTGGGGACTCACTTGTGTCGCCGGGAGAAGGGTCTAAGACACAGGAGTCCCGGTTTGAAGAGATCTTCCAGTAGATGTTAGGGAACGAGGGAGTGGAGAGGGGTGGGCGTTGGGTGACGATTGAGAGACGACCAGGGTTCTCCTCCTTCTCTGTCCGGGTCAGATCTCGTCTTGGGGCCCACTGGTCGTCTCCGTGGTCACTCAGGTCGGTTTTACTCAGGGTCTGTTCATCGGTTAGTCATCCACTAACGACTATATCGAGTGACTATACCCCACCAAACAAAGTGTCGTTATTGACTGCCTATGTGACAGAAGATACCCGGAGAGTCCTTCGAATCGTCATTTCTCAGACGGACGGTCACGACCTCTGCGTCCTCTGCGCCCAAGGTAGGGACCCAGTCCTTCTAGGGGACCTCCTCCCGTACCACTGGGTGAGGTCACAAGAACGGACCTCGTAGGGTACCTGTCTCCTCGGTACTCCAACGTTTCTCAGTCTGTGCTGACTCGCTGAGTCGTGTTGTGGGATAGACGACCCCCGAAAAGTTGAAATAATTGGTTTACTACCCAGTTTATCTACTTACGATGTTAAGGGATTTGACACCGTAGGCACTCAACCTCTCCAGTTTGCCCTAAGACACGAAGACTCAGAGCCACCAAATTTAAGGCCCACCCGTGTCAAAGAAACCCTCTCGTCGACAGGAACGTCCTTCCAGGTACGACTAGGAACGGGGTACGGTGCAGAGGGGAACCGGAACCACTCTCGTCGGGTGACGGTCCGTCGACTCGCCTTCACCTGTACCTTCGACGCAGTATTTGTCACCTTGACCTTGTGCGGAAGTACTGAGGGGACGGGTGTCCCTTTTCACGTTTACGGCACCCTCCTGGAGATCCGAGGTCAAACTAGATAGAGGACCGGAACGGAGGACGTCGACGTGGTGGTATACGAGATTCTACCCTACGAGTCAAGACGATTTGCCAGAGGTTCGTGTAGTACGAAAAAGTACCTAAGGGACGGAAACGAGGATGGGGTAGAGGAGACGGGTATTACGGGAAGGAGGTCAATCCCGGGGGATTACTTGAGGACAAGTATGACGTTTTGGGTGTGAGGAAGACGTTTTAAAAGGGGTTTGAGTCGAGTTTGTGAGAAGAATACTACGACTTTATTAAATTGCCGTACAGTCCAGTGGGAGGTAGAGGGGGTGGAGGGGCTGGTGGTGATCTGACACTTCAGGAGGTCTCGTACGAGCCATCTTGAGTTCATCCATTTACCCACTTACTCACTAGTCCCACCCATGGAAAGGTTGTTCCATCTTACCGAGACACGTTTTTGGTTCCCGTGACCCTAGTTGTCTAGGGTCCAAGTCTACGTCTCCTAAAAAGTCAAGTCAAGTCAAGTCAAGTCAGCGAGTCAGCACAGACTGAGAAGCACTGGGGTACTTAGCGTCGTGCGGTCCGGAGGGACAGGTAGTGGTTGAGGACCTCAAGTGAGTCTAAGCGCAGGTAGCTCAGTCACTACGGTAGGTCGGTAGAGTAGGAGCCAGCAGGGGACGAAGAGAACGGGGGTTAGGGAGGGTCGTAGTTTCAGAAAAGGTTACTCAGTTGAGAAGCGTACTCCACCGGTTTCATGACCTCAAAGTCGAAATCGTAGTAAGAAAGGTTTCTTTAGGGTCCCAACTAGAGGAAGTCTTACCTGACCAACCTAGAGGAACGTCAGGTTCCCTGAGAGTTCTCAGAAGAGGTTGTGGTGTCAAGTTTTCGTAGTTAAGAAGTCGTGAGTCGGAAGAAGTGTCAGGTTGAGCGTGTAGGTATGTACTAGTGTCCTTTTCGGTATCGGAACTGATCTACCTGGAATCAGCCGTGTCATTACAGAGACGAAAACTTATACGACAGATCCAACCAGTATTGAAAAGAAGCTTCCTCATTCGTAGAAAATTAAAGTACCGATGTTAGTGGTAGACGTCACTAAAACCTCGGGGGGTTTTTATTTCAGACTGTGACAAAGGTGACAAAGAGGTAGATAAAGGGTACCTCACTACCCTGGCCTACGGTACTAGAAGCAAAAGACTTACAACTCGAAATTCGGTTGAAAAAGGGAGAGGTGAAAGTGAAAGTAGTTCTCTGAAAACTCAAGGAGAAGTGAAAGACGGTATTCCCACCACAGTAGACGTATAGACTTCAATAACTATAAAGAGGGCCGTTAGAACTAAGGTCGAACACAAAGAAGGTCGGGTCGTAAAGAGTACTACATGAGACGTATCTTCAATTTATTCGTCCCACTGTTATATGTCGGAACTGCGTGAGGAAAAGGATAAACCTTGGTCAGACAACAAGGTACACGTCAAGATTGACAACGAAGGACTGGACGTATGTCTAAAGAGTCCTCCGTCCAATCCACCCGACCATAAGGGTAGAGAAAGTCTTAAAGGTGTCCTAACAATGAGGTACCCTAATCCGATCAAGGTAACAAAGTGCCCAGAATTGCAAAGGGTCGATATTTTGCTCTGGTTCTCACTAGAACCGTCCTGTATGATAGGGGTCTCTTTCCCGAGGGAGGGAAGGGAGACGACTCCCTGAGTGTCGGGGGGAGTAGACCTTCACCCCACTCCCGACGGAGGAAGAAGGACCGTGGAAAAGGTCCTCACCCTCCAGGGTGCTTCCACCCTTGGTCCCCTCCGACCTCGAGCCCAAAGAGGCTTCCGTAAAGAGGGATCCGTCAGAGGCACTCACTGAACCATTTTAGTAGTAGCGGTAGTCGTAAGAGTGGGATTGAGGGCGACCTGTGGTCTCTCCTGAAAGACGAGTCGTAGACGTCGTCAGGATGCCCATCGCCATAATAGGTGCAAAATCTTACTCTGTGGTTCCACGTCCCTACCGTGTCCCAGACCACTCTGTGAAAGCGAGGGAGGGTGACAGAGGAAGACTTGTCGAAACTAGAAACGGGGCCGTAGAGACACGTCAGTCAGTACCCCTTTGGTAACAAACTCAACCCCGACTAGAACTGCTCGGACACCAAACCCAAAGGACCCGAGACCTGAGACGAAGGGCTTCTGGTCTCCTGTCTCTCGTCCTTCCTCCTGGGTCCTCTCAGGGTCCCGGACCTCCTCGGAGTCGCTCCACAAAGATACAGACAGTCGTGACGGACTACGCAAGAGGGACCAGGGGTCCAAGGGGGAGACTCGTCTGTAAAGAAGTCTCGCATCAAAAGTGGTCCGAGACACGGCTCTCCTCCTCTACGACTTTATTTACAGCATCAGCACGGGAGTTCTCGGAGGGTCAGACTACCGGCTCCGTCGGGACTTCTGTTCGAAGACCTCCGGTAAATAGCTTTCCGACATCCATTACTGTGAACGTTCACTCTTCGGTAATTCCGTAGTAGAACCACGGTTGAGGTCGGCTAACGAGTGCCAGCGGATCCGCGGGGTCCCGACCCCTTCTTTCCTACGATACTAACTAATCATTACAGACGGCACATGTGCCGATCCTCTCCAGACGGGGCACACGGTCAATGGACGGTCGGGTCCAACTTGTTACGCTGAGAAAGACCACATCGTAAGATAGGTCAGTCTTTCCAACCTCCCTCGGCTTTTGGTCCTACAAAGGTCAAGGCTAGACTCGTGCCCGATATACGGAACCTCCTTCCTTCCTAAAGACGAGGACCCTCTTAGATCTTCCGAGGGTTAGTGACCGTTCACTCGACTCGAACTTCCTTTTCTAAAGTCATGGAACAGTCACTAAGGGTGCCTGTATATAACAACACCAACAACAAGTTAGAGATTCAGGACAGACTGAGACGCTCGGGTACCTGACGTCATGAGTTCCGAAGGGAGAGGAAGCGACAGAGGACCTCAAACGAGTTCGAGTTCAGTACAACTTAGGTAACATAAGGCATGTAAAAGGTCCGTCTCTTCTATAGTCCCTCCCGGAAAATCCGTCGGTCCCTGTTCCCCACAGAACCTACGTCGAACCACCCCCACTGGTCGTCTTCCCCACACTCTTGTCTCGACCCTCACTCCCCGTTGAGTCCTTTCAAGACCTCAAACCGAAAGTAGGATCCTCGTTCCCCCGTGGAACGTAGTTTGTGTCAAAAAGACGGTCCTCGGGGGGTCGTTCCCCCACCGACGGTCGGACTCTTTAGAAGAAGGGCTCACAAGAGCCGGCCCTCTTGCCTCGAGGACGGCGGCACTCCTGCGACGATAAAATTCGGTGGACGGTTGTCGGGCGGACGGAGGGGCCGACGGCGGAACTGTACGCCGAAGACTGTCGCTTGGGGTACAGCGGGGTCGTCTGTCCGGACCCGCCGATTTACGTCTACGCGAGGACCCGTCCACTGTCGACGTCCCTGGAGCTCGCCGAAGGGTGCATCTCAGGTCGTAGGAACTGGGTCATCGGACCCCCCCAACCACCACGACTCCCCATGGGTGCAGGACGGGACGAGTCTGTCGAGTCCGGTTGGACCCACGATTGGAGACCAGAGTACATACACCCTTCTGTAGAGAGAAGAGCCTCGGAGTCAACAAGGAGCAGACATTTTACCCATATTACTACTCTATTCGACGGAGTGTCCTACGGCCCCCTCGAGAAGTCCGCTAGTCTATTCATTCCCTGGTCGAGTCACGAACCGTGTCCAATCCTCCACTCTTGAACACACACACACACACACACACACACACACACAACCCAGCGAAGCCAGTACAGACTGAGAAACGCTGGGATACCTAACCTTGGTCGGTCCGAGGACACAGGTACTCTAAGAGGTCCGTTCTTATGACCTCCCCCAACGGTACGGGAGGAGGTCCCCTAGAAGGGCTGGGTCCCTAGTTGGGGCACAGAGGACGTAACCGTCCTCCAAGAAATGGTGATTGCCGTGGACCCTTCGGCCTCTTGTGGACATGGTCGGCGGCAGCACGGGTAGGGGGAAAGAGACAGAGTAAGGAGAGGTGGACTGCGACACGACCCACAAGCGATCTGGCGCAGTCGGAGATTGGTACGGACTGAGTATCATCCACGAGTATTTCTTTGGGAGGTGTCTTCCTCACCAAGAGCAATTTATCGCAGTCAAGAGGTTCGGAAGCGAAGAGTAGACCTTCCGTACCCAACGTGCCCACTCACAGGTAGGTGGGTTAGTAAGTGGACACTTAGAGACTCGGGGATGTTACGGGGTCCGTGACACGTGTCGAGGTGCCCGGTTTCGACACGTTCAGACTTGCCGGGTGCTGGAGGCCTGACCCATAGCAAAGTAGACCAAGTCCTCATTTAGGGATTAAGAGTTTCACCTGGTATCAGCGTTAATAAACTGTAGGTTCGTCCACCTAGACATGGGTCAGAGTAGTGGGAATTACTTTATTATCGGCCGGAATGCAGACAACAGACGGTAGCGGGCTAGATCTGTCCTTTCCTCACCCCTATTTCCTCACACCACCAGGGATCTCGTTCGTAACACTCTCCTCGTAATTCTACCACCTGTCAGTACACGGGGGTCACGGGTACCAAAGACTTCCACGGACCCAGGTGGACCGGTCCACCGTCCCCCAGTCGTTAAGGTGGTCGTCGAAAGCCTTGTGCAGTGGGTAACCTTCCGTGGTCGCCGCACACACATCCGGAAGTCCCTGACCAACCGGAACCGAGTCCGTGGTTGGACTGGGACGGACAAATATACAGAGTCTCGGTTGACGTGAGACGGTAAAGTTGGTAACGTAGGTCTTGGGTGGGAGGATACACTGTTGGGTAAAAGTGGATAGTGCCTAGTCTCGAACGAGAGACGACGGTCGGACCCAAGGCTAGGACCGAAACGGTGGATGACCGACACACTGGAGTCCGTTTAACGAATCTGAGAGAGACGAACAAAGAAGTGGGCACTTTGTCCCCATTATTATCGTGGATGGAATTACCCAATAACTCTCCTCTTTTACTCAGTTATGTACATCTAGCGAATCTGTGACCGGTTCCTAAACGGTAAAACCACCAGTTACAGTAAACGTACATCCGCAGACTGTAGTAAATTACTTCTCGGGTCAGACCTCTAGTTTCCGATACAGAAAAACGTTTTCAACTTAAACGAACCCCAACACCCAACTCTCCATAACTAAGGGTCCTCCCTAACAAGACCTCAGAGGGAGAGCCATGAATTGATAAATGAAGGGACATTGTCATAATCTGTGGGTGTGGGCTGGGTGCCTGAGTGCACCTGTCGTGACCGAAGGAGAGAGGAGGATCTGAGACCTGTGGGGGCACACTAGACGAGACCGGTCACCCGACAATCGTCTGTACTACGTCCGTTTCCGACCTTTACACAAACGGGGGAGAGACACTACCCCCCCTCCGTAAACAATACGTCGTAATAGGACGATTATCGATTGGTTATGTGGACGGTTAAGCAACGGTCGTTCCCTAAGAACACTACTATTTACTCCCCCACGTACGTTTCACAAATCACTTTTCCATCTGTGTATCATTCGGAAGTTGATGAGAATTGATAAAAGTAGTGTAGAAGTAGTGGAAGTGGTCGTATTGGAGAGGGGGTCGACCGCGGTTCCACGAGAAAGGGGGGATTGAACTCCAGTTCATGGAAAGTTCCTGGGTCGTACGTAGGGGTCGGTGAAGGGGTGGACGGAGAAGAACTACAAGACTTCTTTACTCTTTCTTCACAATTTAAACAAGAACCGATGAAAAGGAACGTTGAGGGTCTCCGGGACGAATGTTTGACTTAGTCAATAGTCGATCAATCCGACCGCCAGGGGCCTCCACGGCGAACTTATGTCTATCCCTGGGTACGTAATAAGTCACGTTTCTGCCCGTCTTTACTCGTCACGCAGGTTTCGGTCTTGTCGTCACCGTCACTCCCTTATTAATCGCTCGACAGTGAACAGGGGCAGTGACGAGGGAGGGAATTGTGTACTCCCTTTTATTTTTTTATTTTTTTTAAAAAAATTCCCTCTTCTTTTTTCCGTCCCTTCTAGAAAATCGAAGAGCTCCGTCGACCATCCAATTTTACACTGAGAGTTCTTCGAACTTCGTTCCCGAGACCAAACAGAGTTTTTTAGACACCGGACCCCTGGGGGGGGGTTATAAAATAACTTGAGGGGAAAGACGAAGTACTAAGTCCTCGTAGCCGGGGCCGGAAGGTAAGTCTAAAAGACGTACAAAGGTATCGTGACCCTTAATCAAAGAGGGGAGAGTCCTTCTCCACCCCCACGACGACCCTCTTCCACTCCCCACCCCTCCTCTGCACTCCCCGTCTTGGTGGGTCCGGGCGGTTCCAAACTCCACTGGAAGGTCTTCCTCTTGCCCTACTCCAACTGTTCTGGGCGCGGACCGAGGAAACCCCTGACACGCTAAACTAATAAGTACTCAAATGCGCATGTCTTTCTTTAGTAAAACAACGCACTGAGGAGTAGTAAAGAACACCTTCGATAAAAATAAATAGATAATTACAGAACAATCTTAAAGAAAAAAAAAAAAATAAAGACCACCACACACGGCTAACCAAACGGTGAACCCCACAGCTCGGTCTGCTCTCTCCCAGACTTTGCACAACTACCGCCCCGGCCAAAAGAGTTTCTAAAGGGGGGAGGGAAAAGGGAACCTTCTTCACCTCTCCCCCCACCCAAACCTAACTCCTATAAACGACCGAACTAAGTACCGACACGAAGGGCAATCTTTACTCCGCCAATGGAAACGCATCCTGACAAGGAAAGACGTCAAGACTGACGAACTTTGGGGTCATCTACCTTACGCCTCTTTTACGAAACATAGTCTTCTCAGTCTCTCTCCACCACCCTCCTTCGTCCCGAACTCTTTCCCATAGTCCGATCCACTATGGCTTCCTGAAAGTTCTAGTCCAGGGTCACTCTCCGTTCCAAGAAAGAGGGACATCCTAAGGGTCGATCATTTGTTCAGTGGGAAGGAATATTTTTAGAGTCGAAGGAAGGACGTATTACTCCCGGTGACCACCTACCCTTTAAAACAGGACTTTCGGGTCTGTCTTTACTTTGAGAGAGTACTTCGGTGATCGGGTACCACACACATGGTGACAAGGAATTTGGTCACGGGTCCCGTCTGTAACGATTAGTTAGGATCTTAAATTGGGTCCCGTCGGTAGAACTTATATGGTCCGTCGGTGTATCGTACGTCTTAATTCGCGACCTTGACCTCGTTACTCTTGAGAGTAGTTGTGTGGACCCAAACCCTTCCCCGCCCAGGAAATTCCCTTCTTCTGGTCTTACAGGGTTCCATGTCTCAATCCCTGAAGGTGTCACCAGGTCACCAATTCTGAGGCACGAAGGGTCCGTCCCCTGTACCCAAACTAAGGACCAGTCCCTTGATTCTAGGATGTACGGAGTTCCACACCGTTTCTTTTCTTTTTTTTTACTATGTCTCAATTTAGAACAAAAATTTCTAGTGTTCAAGACCTAATCTCTTTATTCTTACACTTGGGGTCTCCCTTGAATCGTCAAAGCACTAGAACCCGTTTAAAGAGGTCCTGATTCCAGAGTCAAAACTGTAGGTCCTTTACCCATATTATGATTGAGTAGTTCGTCCCAGGTCACTCTGTGTCGTACGGTCTGTGTCTCGTGGGACGGTCTGCTCGAGGGAGTTAGGTAGAGTGAGAAAGTCTGAGACAGTAAGGATGTCGGACCGCACAGGGAAGAAGGGAACGATTACGGTGGGGTCCGGTTTACGGTGGAAGGAGACCCTCGGAAGTCCTCGTTTGGTAGAGTTCGGACACGTCCCATTCAGTGCGAAGAGGTGAGTGTGCAGACGAGATGAAAATGTAAACGACACGTACGAGTCTTTACTTAACGTCTAAATTAAAGAAGAGGGCGAAGGACTGATCCAGACTCTCGGTCGCCTATCTAACAGTGGAGAGGTAGGGGTCGTCGGTCCCATCTCTGCCCGTGGACCTTCTCTAGGTCCTTCCCACACAACTTACTTCATTACAAAACGACACACAGAGACTCGTTGGAGTCGGGGAGAGACCCGGACTACAAACCGTAAGTCGGGTGTGTATCGGAATCTCCACTGGACCGACACCTCCCCTCTCTAGGGGTTGGGGCCCCCCGTGTCCGGTCCCCGGGGTGTGACTAGTCGGGGGACAAACTACGCGAGAGAGAGAGAGAAAACCGGAGTGTTCCGAGTACGACTCCCCCTTCCACCCCTGTTTAACTGTATCTTGACATCTGACAACCAATTGGAACAGAATAAATTTAAGAAGTCGACAGAAAATTATAAAACATCGGTTACTTAAACGACTGAACCCTCCTCACCAGAGTCTATAAAAACACTCAGAAACTTTTCGTCACCCTTTCTCCAGCACACAGTCCCTTTTACGCACGAGACAGAAGGAGACATAGAAGAGAGACGGGGGGAAACAGTCACAGAGGAAGAAAAGGACAGAATGGCAGAGAGAGAGAGAGGGAAAGACAGATGTGTGTGCGCGCGCACGTACACCTGTGCCTCCGAAACTTCCACTTACTCCATGTACTGGAACGAGGGCTGTAATGGGGAAGAGTTGTGGAAAGAGGTAGGAAGGATTTCACCGCACCGTACGAAGTTCTAGGATGGAGGGGTAGAAAGTGGAAGGGAAGGAGGAGGAGACGAAGAGGTGGGTGACCCGAGGCGTTTCTTCTCAGGTGAACATCCAGTCCTATACGAAGGCAAAATTGTACACCGGTTTCGTTTGTGGGAGTAACCTTCAAACGACGTTCTATTACCTCGGTCCCTCCCTCTTTCTCCGTCTGACTTGTTCTCGGTCGCAGTTTCCCCTTCGTCGTTCCTCGACCGTCGACGGTCCAGTCCTCGACCCAACATTGACCGTCTCGGAACCCTCTCTCCCAAGTCGCCGGTTCTCGGATCAGGAGAAGACCCTCGGACTCCTGCTGGCCCCTACACCGTGTCTTCACCGACCAAGAGGACATCCACAACCAGACCCCCCGGTGACGCAGAGGACGACTCAACTGTAAATGGTTCTTGTAGGGCGGAGAACACTCCTTGTGAGACGAAGGGGCACCCACCCTACTAACGTACGTCGGGGTACTGAGTGAACTAGGAAAACTTGTTTAAAATTATCTGAAAAATAACTCCACATTGAATTAATATCGTTTCCCGTGGTTCTTCGTCGATTCTTGAGTTCATTTAAGACGTGCACGTACGGGTGGCGGGCCGAGTTCTACGCCGGACGAAGGTCTGGGGGTCCGTCCTGGGGGCACAAGGAGGGACGATTGTGGGCGGGACTACATTGGTGACAGGACTGGAGACGTAGAAGACAGGGTGAAGACTTGGAGTTCGCTTATCTAAATGGGGAACCATAGTTCGCAAGGGGGTCACAACTCAGAAGTAGGACAACAACGTACTTAGTCCTCAAACATGAAACATGACAACTCATCATAAGGCAACTTCCTTATATAGTGTTAAATTCAGTGGCAACATGGTGACTACTCGTAAACTCAATAGGCTTATTCCTCGACGATATTTTAAGATAGAACACAGAAACCCACCAATGCTCGTAAAGAAGGGATATCAAATATATAGGTCCTGACCTTAGAGACCCGGTTTCCTATCGTGTACTCGCATATCGTCTTTACACACAAATCGAGATCGTCCACCACGGTATACGAAACACTTCACACATATATATATATATATATATAGACGTCACCGAGGTCCTTATAAAATAACGAACCTCACTCTTATATAAAAATTTTCACTAAGATAGATTTTACTTGAACTTTTTATAATGCAGCTATTATCATAACCACTTATTCCACTGTCACTCTACACCGTCTCCGGTACCTCCGTCGTTCACCGACCATAAGTCCCTGGGGACCTCAGGAGTCAGTAAATAAGTCGTGCTATAAGTTTAGTAAAAAGTTGTGTATGAAATAACAAAATCAAGGGAATAGACATTTTACTCCTACTACTTTATGCGGGAGGACCCCAAATCACTCCTAATTTACTCAACCACGTACATTTCGAGAATCTTGTGGTGTTCCGTGTCTCAGTCACGTTTTATTACATTCGATAATACCAACAACGGCGAAAAATTTGTGGATGATACACGGTCTGCTATTCTGTTATTCTTAAGATACCTACAACAGAGTACATAGGTACATATGTTAGACACGTACACTCCTTCCCCACGAAACAATTGTAGAGACAGGATCTTTGAACTTAAGTCTCTCCGATTCAGGGGACGGAGTCCAGTGTGTCGACTTGTCGTCTTACCCTTGAGTCCAGATACACCAAGGTTCCAGGTATAAGAGGAAAAGTCTGGACCTTCTCTCGGTGAAGAACCAGAAGTTATTTTGTTAGTTAAAAACGTTACAAAATAGTAGTCCTTAACTAGTCTGTATTAACTTTTAGGTTTATATTTACTGTGGTAGTACCATCTCTTAACGAAGAAGGAGTACATTTACTTCAGTCTTCTTATCATCGCGGTACTTCGGGAGTCTCTAAGTCCGAGAGAGATCGACAACACGATGGTAGAAATTTCACACTGAACGTAGGATTACGAGAGTTTTACTGACGACCTCAAGGTCGGTAGTGTGGGAGGTAAGTCTGATCTTCTTTCCCTCTCAGACTACTACTTTTCTATGCACTATCGAGTCTGACGGAGGAAATGTTTCCCTCGAAAAGACCTTCTATGTGGGTTGTTGTTGTAGATGATTGGTTAAAAATCAGTCTTCGACAACGCACCGGTAGAATGTACGTTCCTTCCACCTTTTACATCAGAAAGTTAACTCTTTCAATAATGAATGGGAGACTTTTTATTTCGAAGAGATCTATCTTCTCCACTAACCTATACACACCAGTTAGCATCGGGTTTCGTGTTTATAATTGGGTCCCTAGGTCTCAAAAACAAATTAATCCACATCTTGTCAGTCGGGATTTCTTTTAGTTGGGACTTATAAGTAACCTTCCTGACTACGACTTCGATTTCGAGGTCATGAAGTCGGTGGACTACATTTCTCGACTGAGTAATCTTTTCTGGGACTACGACCCTTTCTAACTCCTCCTTCCTCCTTTCCTCCGTCCTCTTTTTTCCCTACCGTCTTCTACTCTACCAACCTACCGTAGCGACTGAGTGACCTGTACTCAAACTCGTTTGAGACCCTCTATCACTTCCTGCCCCTTCGGACCGCACGACATCAGGTACCGCAACGTTTTTAAGTCTGCACTGAATCGTTTACTTGTTAGTTATTTCTTTTCCTATCATTGATATTTCAGTGTTATTCGGGACACCAGGACACACACACACTATCTATATCCATTGTCTATAATATATAACTTAATAATGTATATAAGTTAATAAAAGTCTTATACTTCTACACTCTCCGGGCCCCTCTTCCTCGACGTATGACTCCTAGTGTCTCATTTGTTCGCGGTTGGGGTCCTCGACCCAGAAACAGAGACCTGAGGCTCAGGTCCCGAGAAAGTTCATAGGGACCAACGAAAAAAAAGAGGATTACACCATGAAAGGAACGTACTGATAGACCCAAAAACTCGGAACATATGTTACATTAGTAATCACATCTACTGGGTCGTCAAGACCAAAAGGAGCGAAGGTTTTATACACCCCATTGTGAAAGACGTAGACACGTCACCCCATTCCCGTACACTTACCACGGCCGGTCACTTGACCCCTTCCCGACTGCAAACAGTTGAGACCCGTCTATATTATTGGTTGTGGTCTGGGGAGCATCGAGTGAAAGGAGAAACCGTGAGACTAGTCGTCGAAAATTCTTCCACTGAAGGGTAATCCGACCTATGGGTCTCCCCATACCGCTCGTCCGAAGAACGGTTGACCTCTACTTGTGTCTTACTCGTTCTTTGTTTGGAAACGACAAGGACTCTCGATTTCCAACGAATGACACTCCATTGTAGAAAATAGACTTACTATGTGGATACTCAGGACAAAGAAAAATAACTTAAGGTCTAATTCACTGGGTTTGACCCAGACACCACGACACCTCTTAAAGAAGTCGACACGAAGAACACCCGTTTGTCCTTGGTTTTGTGTATCCTTCGACCTTATTCTC
Organism: Capra ibex; assembly: GCA_006410555.1. NCBI lineage: Eukaryota > Metazoa > Chordata > Mammalia > Artiodactyla > Bovidae > Capra > Capra ibex. The sequence goes on along the minus strand of SJYO01018169.1, from coordinate 3,600,062 downwards.
CTAAAGTTGAATACGTAAAGGGTTATGTCATCGGTGACCGGTGCACACCGACGAATCTGAGTTTACTTAATGTTAATTTATTTTAATTCGAGGTCGAGGAGGAAAGGTGTTCGGTGCGAAGTCACGAGTCATCGGTCCACTTCGATCACAGACGGTACGACCTACCAACTCCAGTACAGACTGAGAAGACACTGGGGTGTCTGGGATCGGGCGGACCGAGGAGACAGGTACTCTAAAGGGTCCGTTCTTATGACCTTACTCAACGGTAAAAGAAGAGGTGCCCTAGAAGGGCTGGGTCCTTAGTTTGGGCGTAGAGGGCGTAACCGTCCATCTAAGAAATGGTAACTCGGGGTCCCTTCGGGTACAACCTACCATGACTATGTCTTATAAAGGTAACAACATCCTTCAAGAACACCGGTCATGACCAACTTAGGTCTTGGGATCTTGACTCTTTATCACCTCCCAGAATTTTTCTACCCCATGTAGTGGAATCTCACAACCGTAGAACCACACTACTTAAGGGTTCTATCAGAACCAGTGCTTCATCCTGTCACGAAGAGGGCAACGGAACTTTACTGTTTACAATGGTAATTTGGTACCGATGGGTGTTCCGCCCCGACCCCCTCCCCTAGGGTCGTCCTAGGTTTGCACCTACTTCTTCGGTCGAGCATCGTCTCGTAGAGGGGAAACCTAGGTAGTCCCAGCCGGAGGGAGGTGCGATTAATCTCCTGGACCATGGGTCTCGACCAGTCCTTTGCGAATTGTCCGAAACTTACTCTTTCCGTCTGCTTCTCAAAAGAGTACACTTATTCCAGTTCCCGTTCTACCGACTGTCTCCTGAGACGTAGTGGGCTAGTGTCCCACTGGTAGGGACCTGCTGGAGTTCTCTCAGCGAGGTGGTGGTCCTCGGAACTAGCGGAGTAGACATTTTACCGTTATTATCGCTCATAAATATCTCGAGAATAAGGGTGGCCCGCTGAACGGTTCCTACAGTATACGAAGTAGACGAAAAAATAGGAGTGTTATTTGAGTCCTTCGTTCAAGATTTTAATGAAAGGAGGGATAGCGAGAGGGTGGTGGGGGTAAAAAAAATTTTTACTAACCGGAACAGAGGGGTTCAACTTGCACTTGACGATCTTCCGTCAAGTAGGAAATTAGGCCTTGTGGACCAACTCTCGTCTATTATTACCAAAGAGGAAGAGTGGAAACCGCCCCCTTGCGCTTCCACTCGGATCACTCCCCGGTAGGGAAAGGGAGAGCGTTCTGTCCAATTGAAGAGGGAACAATAAAGGTTTAAGTGTCGAGGACATCCCTTGTACCCTTTTAATGGACTTCCACCCGTACCAGTTCGTCTACCTTACACACACTGAAGGTCCGTCCTCTTTAATTCTCGGTTCCGTGCCAAGAGGTGAGTAAAAAAACACGGTGACGGTTCGTGCACATGATACCTCCACGACATTCTAGCTTCGAGGGACCTAATGACTGAACGGAACACCTGTCGAGGGCCTCTCGGAGAGTTTGAGCGGTACTTGAAACACTCTTACTCTTTATTCGTGACGAAACAATCCAGTGATTCCAAACCCCTTAACAAACAATGACGTCGTTTAGACTGGATAGGACACCGACTACCTCCCTCAGGGCCCACCAGACCTGACCCGGTAGTTCACCTACGATGTTTCGGATCTAGTAACCTTCCCTGGGACTGAGAGAAACAGAGGAGTATCCGTCGACATGGAACCTATGAATTTCAGTGACCCAGGTCGTGATGACAAACTCAAAAAGGTACGTGAAATGTACCTATCGGTCCTTCAAAAGTCTCTGGTGCAGACAAAAACTTCGATAGCGGAGAGAGGAAACAACCAGGTAGATCAGTTTCGATACCAAAAAGGTCATCAGTGCATACCTACACTCTCAAACTGATATTTCTTTCGACTCGCGACTTCTTAGCTCAGAAAACTTGACACCACAACCTCTTCTGAGAACTCCCAAAGGAACCTCACGTTCCTTTAGGTTGGTCAGGTAAGATTTCCTATAGTCAGGACCCACAAGTAACCTTCCTGACTACAACTTCGACTTTGAGGTTATGAAACCGGTGGACTACGCTTCTTGGTTAATTGACCTTTTCTGGGACTACGACCCTAACTTCCACCCTCCTCTTCCCCTACTGTCTTCTACTCTACAAACCTACCGTAGTGGCTGTGTTACCTGTACTCAAACTCATCCGAGGCCCTCAACCACTACCTGTCCCTTCGGACCGCCCGACGTTAGGTACCCCAGCGTCTCAGCCTGTGCTGACTCGTTGACTTGACTTGACTTGGAGAGAGGAACCCTTACTTCTCCCTTCTTTCAAGAGAAGGTACCACACACAGGACCCGTACAAGACCAAGACAGGGTCGTACGTGCGAAAGGGTCTTTCGGGACCCAAGAAGACATACCTCCACGAGTTCAGTGGTGTTAATCCCCGTCCTCGTACACTGGGTCCTTCTCCGATAGTCTACGAGGAGACGGACTGGTTTCGCTAACCGAGTCTCCACCCGTACCCTTGACTCGAGAGGTTAGTCTCACCTAGAGTCCTGAAACCCCCCGATTCTATGAGGGAAAGGAGGAGTGACTCACCCTTGTGTTCTCGTCTACCGATACTCGAGACGTTCCTCGGACCCCCATTAGTTTGAATCTTACTGAGATACCCTCTGTCTACTGTCTTTTATTACCACAAGAAGTACCCACTGTAGTGACTTGACCACCTGGTTCAAAGTGGGTCATGGACTTTAGAGGTTGAAAGGACGAAGTGCTTAGGTCCTGGGAAGTAAAAACTCGATTGCACTTAGTCTAAAAGACAATGTTTTAGTTACCAGGATTAACCTGCGTACCGCATATAGTGCCCTGATCTGGAGACAGTCGGGTGCGAGAGGGGTCCTAGGATCTCAATCTCAGGGATCTCTATTGCTCTAATAGGACAGACTTCGGTCCTCTCTATGTCCTACGTGGGTTCAAGTGAGACCTTCACGGCCCTTCAAGGACCGAGGACTGAAAGACGGGTCTTCCCCTTAGCACGACCTACACTCGTGTCTAAATCTCTCCCTCCCTCCCTCCCTCCCTTCCTCGCTTTTCCCTTCTCTCTCTCACTCTCTCTCTCTCTACGAGGAAAACGTCCTCACTCGCGACCGACGTATTTACGTACGTTTACATAAGTCTCTTTGAGCCGTACCGTACCCGTCTATGCTCGTCTCACTCCTCGTTCCAAGGAGAGTCAGGAGCCCTACGACGGAGGCTATCCACGAGGACGCCTCCGGCCACTTTGGGAGTAATACGGAGAAGAAAAGAGGTCAACCAGGGGTCCAGGACCGACTAAGATAAATTTCTGGGTGGAGAACTTAGGTGGGGAGGAGTGCTCGGGACGTGGTCATACGACCCAGGTTAGACGACACGAGAGTCCCCCTATAAGGGGACCAGGTCCGGGAACCGAAGGACACACGTCTAAGGAAGAGACGTGCCGTCTCGAAGTATTCCACGACGAGTCCCTCCCGGTCCGGGAACTAATTCTCGAAGGTTACCGACGGACAGGGGGGGGGGGGGGGGATGGTCCTGTTTTGGGTTCGACGTATAGGATTGTACGTTTCCGTGAAGGAGGAGAGCCGGGGTGCCCAAGGCTCGAGGTCGGGGTCCAGGGAGAGGAAAACATCTTAGAAGTCCACATAGGAGTTCTGTGTTCTGAAAACACGTGCGGCGAGAGGGACGATCTTTTCGGTAGGGAAAACCGAGGACTCTTTTTTGAACGGGGGAGGTGTTTGGGTGAAGTCTTCAGTAAAGACGACATCGTAGAAAAGAGTAGAAGAGTCTGTATGACTGAGAAAGAAGGGTATATATTATTGTATGTAATTATACATTATTATGTTATTATACATTGTTAGTATTATCATTCTTCTTCACGAGTGAAACCGGGGTCGTACTGCGACTCGTAAACTATACCCAATAGACAGAGTAGTTTAGGAGGGGTATAGGAACGGTTCATCTGTAGTATTATTAATAATGGGGAAAGACGGTAAAATATCTGTTCTTTTAGTACCGAACCACTCTATTTCAATAAACGGGCACCAAGGTGTCGATCTTCCTCCGTCCCGGACAAAAGATTGGACAATGCACTAAGGTGGACATCCAATATAAAAATTCTACTGAATGTCAAATAATTCGTGAGAATGTACACATTTTATTAAACTCGAAGTACTACTGGGTCCCTCCTCCTTGGACAAGCAGAGGAAGTGAATTGGTACTCGAAACGCTCCTGGCACAGTCAAAGAGTCTGTAGAAACATTGACGTCATAAACAGAACTTACAGATATAGTCACACACAGTCTACCTACCTACCTATCAACCCATCCACCCATACACCAACCCAGTACTCACCCACCCTTCTACTCACCTATCTACCTACCTACTTCCCTACCTAATCGCCCCCTCAATACCCCCTTACCTACACACTTACCAATCTTCCTACTTCCCAACCTACCTACCTACCTCTTTTCTTACTTAGCCACCTGTTTACCAGTCTGTCTACTTCGTTGTTTGAGGTCATTTGAGGGATGACAGGTGGGATTATGAAGAGGCTTAGACTATGGCACCAACGGTAATCTCGAAACACTTACTCGGCTCCCTACGTTCGGAGTCGGCGAAGGGTCGGTAGAAGAGGGGAAGTAGATGGGTCTAGGGACGAGTCTTGTCTCGTCCATTACCGAAGAAAACCTTTCCGACAGAAAACCGCAGAGTAGAGGTACGTCACCGACCCGGATCATGGGACACATAAACGTGACCGACCCTGCGACTTAAGCGATCTCTATCTTGTTTTTGTTCTCTGAGTTCTGGCCGTAGCGGTCGAGGGACTCTCCCTTCCTCTCCAGGGTACGATGGGTCTCTCGGTGTCGGCGGAGGGGGCTGGTGGTAGCAGACGAAAGATTTATTTGGGGGCTCTGTCTCGGAACACCCCAATATTTAGTCGGCCTTTAGTTTACGATTGTACATTTATTTAACGTTTAGTCGACTCTTTAACCAAAGTAAAACTCTGCTATTTCGTGTAAAGAGGACACGACTAAAACATTCCGCGGGGAATTCTTAACATTATAAAGACACACCATTACTATTTGTAATCGCTCAACGAAATCTTTACTTTTTTATCTGTCGGAGACCCCTAAACTTTTTGTATACGTGAAGTTTAAACTTTTAGGTTAAATTGACAGGTAATATCCCTCTTATTTTTCCATTCCTATCCTATTAAAACATCAATGTGTCGTAAACTGATTTAGACTAAGGCGCTACTGTCCGTGTGAAATTTTCGATGTTCAGACTTACGCTCCTCTGTCGTTTAGTAAATAAATACTAACATTAGATCGAGGACAGAGCGCTCAATCGCTGACATGGCGAACGAGGGACCGACGCCTGCCGTACACATGTGAACAGTCACTCGTGAGAATTTTTTGTGAAGAGTGCCTTAAAGACCCAAACCCTCCCTTTTTTTTTTTAGTATTTCCTCTCCCTTCTGTTTTCTCTAGTAGGAACAGTTTAAATGGGTTTGTCCGTCTACAACTTTGACACTTTCAAGTCTTTCTTTGTTTAGAAAAAAAGGGGGAATTAAAGACGACTTTCGTTGACACTCGGCACACATTCACGCGCACACGTTCGTACATATGTGTGAGTGCACAGGAACATGAATCTGCGCTGTGATTTGTGTGGGGCCCACCTCTGAAGCGTCAACCTTTCAAGTACGACGTTTTGAAGGTGAGCCACCCCAAAAATGGCTTACAACAGAAGTCAGGGCAACAACGTAGAGAGACCGTTGTAGGGAGACGGGAATGGAGGTACGGGTGTCCCCGGGGCGAGGACGTCAATTCTACGTTCAAACAAAAGAGTTTTATCAAGTCCCGTAGGGATCTTTGTGTCTACCTTCCATGACCTTCAGACTGGACCTTCCTTTCCAGCCTCCCCGATTTTGTTTACGTCCACAAAAAAAAAATTAAGTACATGAAATAACACAATTTAAAAAGTAAATAAATAAAGATCGGTACAACCCAGAAGTGACACCCGGTGTCCGAAAGAGATCAACGTCACGCACCCGAGATCCCACACACCCGAAGGAACCTTCAGGGGTCTCCTTCAGAACATTCAGAGGTACGAAGAGGTTTACGTCCTGAGGTAGTCAATCTATCATAAGTAGACTTGGTGGTTTATCACCAGTCGCTGAGAAGGGGTGCGCTTCTTGATCTGGCACGCTTCTCGACCTGGCAAATACACAGACCCCAGAGCTTTCAGGGAGGTATGACACTTACTACAGGTTAATGAGGCGGGTAAAATGTCTACCTCTTTAAGTCCGAGTAGGTCCAAATGCAACGGGTTCGCACTCCACCTCGGATCTCAAGCGGACAGTAGACCAAACGTAGGACACTGACAGGAGAGACATTGGTGTACGTAAATGAACAAATCGGTTTGTCTATAAAGAACTTACGGAGTGCACACGGCCCACGACGAGACCCGGTATCCCTATGTCGACTCCCATTGTCTCTTCGAAGAAGGACCCCCCTGAGTGTCACACACCTCCCGTCACCTTTTCTTCTTTCTGTTCCTTACTCTACCAAAGGCACTTATTCCCGAAACTTCTTTTCGTACACCCCATCACTTTGTTCTCCTACTAAAGTACTTTTCACTACGGAGATTCGTCCCCCAGTCCTTCCCGAGAGACTTTTCTACCCCTTCCTCCTCTGGAACCACTGTTCTTCCTCAGTCGAGGAACCTCTAACTCCCCGTCCTCCCGTAAGTCCGTCTTCCTTGTCCTTCACGTTTCCGGGACCCCACCCACACTCGAACCCACACAAGTTCATTGTCATCCGCAGGTCTCGTCAACCTCCCGTCACACCCTCCCCGTCCCGAACGACCCCACGATCCCCTTCGACCGTCCCTCAGGATTCGGTTCCCTATCGTAAATCGGAGATATCGACGGGGACGTCCTTATGACACGGGCCGTGACTCAGTTACCTTGACACACACGGACACACGAAACGGTCCAGGCAGAGAAACACTGGGGTACCTGATGTCGGGCGGTCCGAGGGGACAGGTATCCTAAGAGGTCCGTTCTTGTGACCTCTAGAAGGGCTGGGTCCCTAGCTTGGACGCGGAAGGCGCAGAGGACGTAACCGTCCGTCTGAGACACTGACTCGGTGGACCCTTCGGGGTCGCTTTAGGGTATTAGAGACAATTATCTAACCGGACGCAGTCTGTCTCGTCTTCCGTCCGGGCCGAGGACAGTGGTTTTAGCCTAAAAGAACGGGTATGTACCGAACCTCGTCGGACTGAGTCGGGGCACCTTACTACCGTCCCTAAATAAGGGCGAGTAGACCTCCATTTGAGTAAAAATGGTCCCGGTAAGTTGGTGACTTAGTCTCCCCTTCCCTCCTCCCTTCGTTCAATAAAGAACAAGTACGTTTTCCTCCCATTTACCTTCTTCTTGAGGTTCCCCATCTACCTGGAAATCCTACTGGACGTCAGGCCCCCATCGTCGTGTAAGAAAGAAAGACCCCCCACCCCTCCCCAGTTTTTACCTTTTGGTGTGTGTCTTTACAGGGACAGCTATACAAATCTACTGTTTGTCCCTTGTCCAACCCCTCGTCTTGGTGAAGACACAAGTTTTTAGTGACTGTTGCACCAGTACGGTCTCTGGCACTAATAAGTCTGCTGCTAAACGTTGTCATTACTATTTCGGTCCTGAATAACTTAGGGGAACGAGACACCGTCCTGCACCTGGACCCCAAAGTACCCGTCGTAGATGTTAACACTGTCGTCGGCACAACACAAAGACGAAAATCATTGTACTAGGGTTTAAACTTCGACTCTTTAACTCAAGCCGTTCCTGCCGTTTGGACAATTGTTGGTGTGTCTTTGGTGGGCGGCTGAGGCCTGAGGTTGGGTCGGACAGGTCGGGGGTTGGACCAGAGAAAGGTGGGACCATAGGGAGGGTTGTTCCCGAGTAAGAGACTGCGGGAGTTTCCACACAACGGTATTTATATACATGTCCCCAACTCTTGGAGACCGCCGGGTAGTCTGTTGTTTTGAGGGAGAGCGGGCCCACCGCCCCCACCGCCGATATTTGTAGCCAGTGCTGGGGCGACCCTAGACACCCTAGACCACCACTAAAAAAAAAAAAAACGGTACGAGTCAGAGACGGACAGTGGGCCCTTCATATGCGCTCTAAACTAGTCTTAAAGTGCTTTGGTCCGTCTCGGACACACCTCGACAGTCTACTTTATTAAACAGTCACTACTAACACACTTAAGCATTTATAAATACTTAAGTGTTCAATATTTACACGTCGTGAGCCCTCCCACCTTAAGCTACGAGTGGTTCAGTGTCTAATGTTACTTATAAATGTCTTTGGGGTTAGACGATTATAATCAAGAAACACGAATGCCCTTTTTTTTTTTTTCGGGAAGAACCCTGACATTGGGAAAGCCCGAGTTCACTGACTCCCGTCTCTTCCTCTCGAGTTCCTTAGCAAACGGGTCATTTTTATTTTATTTTGGTACTATGTAAGGTAAACACGGTGTAAATCCTAAGAGTGGCCCAGGTGTGCAGCAATGCCGAGAGCGAGCGGAGAGAGTTCGACAAACGGCTTAGCAAACCCTTGACTCAACCTAACTTTTTCGAGTTCTACCGTCCCCCAGTTTTCTGGTTAAAAAAATAAAAAGTAAAAACAATAAAAAATAAAAAATCAAGAACGGTTCACTGGACGGAAAAGACTCCAGGACTCGGTTCAGAGACTTAGCGAGTCTTAGGTAAAGATGTTTCCCATCGGAAACATTTAAAGTAAGACCTACAATGGTGGAATTATTGCGAAGGGTAATTTGAACCAACGGCCTTTCCGTTCCTCGGGCTCTGAGCGAGAGAGAAACAATTTTTTATAATCATTCGTAACCTCTCCACAATCTCTGTCTAGCTGTAGCTTAACTCCGAAAGAGGCACTACTTCAGTCTTCTTTTACTTTCGCTTTCGCTTCAGTTGTACCTTACTCAAAGAAAGGCTAGCGCCCTTCGGTGTATCTTATCGTATACCACCAACCCTACCTCTACGACGGCACCCCACCCCCAGTCCCACACCACCCTCACCCCATCCCCCTCGACAAACACTAAGTAATTGGTACCTACTGGAACTGGCTTCTGAAGTAAGAGTTCCGGAGTCAATTACGTAGACACTTTACCCCTGTTATCAATATGGATAATGACATTACCATAATGATAATATGACATTCCTAACTAGGTTGGTCCTACTTTACTGGATTACAGACCTTTCGTATTCTTGACCGTTTACGATTCACAAGAGAGACCCAAAGAACTCATTTATGTACTTATCCCTGATTTAGGTGGGGTACGCAACATAGTAGCACTCCCACGTGGTAGCACTACCACGTCGCCCTCGGAACCCACAGACTGGAGTGACTTACCTACCGGGGCCGGTGAGAGGACCTGTCCGATGTAAGAGGGTACGTGTCCCGAGTTGTTCTGAAAATCGTAGGACGTAAGGGGAAGACTGAAGGATTGTGGGGGTCGGGTAGACGGTTGGGGTCAGGTCCCGAGACGAGAGACCTCCCGTCGCGAACCTTTCTGAAGTAGGACCGGGTCGCGCTTTGAAAAGAGTTTCCGTCGACCACAAAACTTTTCTTTTTGTCAGTGACAGTTTCGACACAAGGTTTGACCTCAAAAGGATATAACTTCTAGTTACGCCGAGCCGTAGAAGAGTTACCGATATTCTGTAGGGGGGGGTGTCGGAGTCAGAGGGGTAGACGTTTTACCCCCGTTTTTAGTAATAGATGGAGATTGTAACAGTAGGATATAGATTTTAGTCCCGGGTACCAGGGATGCCCCTGTTCACTGTCGCACGGTGGGGGAAAGGGACACACAGGCCGGACACGTGAGTTCTCCGTATCCACGGGTGTCCGAGTCAGAGTCTCGACTCGCGTAGACCTCTTCAAGATGGGTTTCCGTATGGGTCCCCTCCTCTCCTGGCAGTGGGAGGGTTTGATCTTGTGAGAACCACTCGTCCCTCGTCCCCCAACTCCCCGTCTACCCTTGTTCGTACTTAATTAGTAGAAGACACGAGAGGATTTTGTAGTTCCTTGTCAATAATCAATAGAGGCTTTGTGAATCCCATTGAAAAATTTTTTTTGTTAGGTTGATAGAAGGAAAGTATCTAATAATAACGAGAGTAAGACATCTACCTCTTTGGTTTCGTGTTCAAAAACTCCGTATTGATCGACAATCCTTTTTCGTTTCGGTGTGTCTAGACCCTCTAAAGTTGTCGTCTCGTAAAGAGTACTACACATGGGGCGGTACCTGTAAAAAGGTGGAACAGAAGATTACTATCGTCGTTTATGCACAGGACGGTCCGTTAAAAGGTTCGTGAAATATATATACCAGTGTAAAATTAAAGGTACTGACGATCCTCCACCCATTAAAAATAAGGGGAATCGGAATGTAGGCACTGTCGACTCCAAACCTCTCCAATTCATTCATCGACTCCCTGTGTGGCGACGTTCCGTTCCTTCCGTCCTAAGTTGAGTCTCCGACTACGACCAGGGACCCGGGGACTCTGCTGCCATTGTCACTCACATCGGTCCTGACATTCAGAAACTCCCAACCCTACCGAGACGGTAGTGTGGGCGTAGGTCGCGTCTCGGACCGTATCTCGTATGTGAAACGTTTATAAATAGCTTACTTAAAAAATTTTTACGTGGTCAGAGGACTAGAAAATTTTTTAGAGTTGAATATTTGTCTATACAGTCCCTCGTTAATAAGTGTAATGAGTTCTACAGAAGTAAAATATTTTTGCTAAATGTAGTCTCTAGGAAATTTATCGTTCAGGAGGTCACGAAAATTTTTATACTAAGTTAAATATCGTGTCCTAATGTGCGTTTGAAAGTCTTGAAGAGTGAACTCATTACCTTAGACCGAACTTGCAGTAAGTACGTAGATCGAAAAGTTGTTCGTTGATAACTCACGGATGATACATGGTCGTAAGACGTTGTGTGGCCCCTAAGTCACCATTTGTAATACCGGGGTCGGGAGTTCCTTGTGGTTCAGACCACCCTTTCCGTCTCTTTATTTGTCTACTTACAAGGTCAACTCCTTGTCTAACTACAAAACCCTTTTGTTTCCGCGAAAGAGAGGTCCGTACGACCCATTTCTCTGAAAAGACTTCTTCCCGTCACACTCGACCCAGAACACTCTAGTTATCCTCAAGTGGTGAATCTTTAAGAGGAATAGAACTTTTTTAACAGATACATAAGTTTAGGTAGTCGTTATAGTAAAGGTCCGTTCACACCGACACAGAGTAGGAGTACAACCATAAAAGTATGTTAGAGAAAGTCAACGAAGAGTTTTAGTTTTGTCATACCACTCTACTCTTACCGCACCTTGAAAGGATAACACAATAAAATAATGTTTTCATTTCACATGTACGAAATTTTTTATGTTCGTTCACTATAAAGGGTGGGGGTTGTATAGGTTCCAATTACCAAGTTACATATAGGAGGTTCCGGAGAGGAAAGCACTTACACATTAAACAAACTTTTTTCCTTTTCAAAGGTACTGCACCATTGACCGAGAAAGTTTTTAATATTGTGTCTTATAGAGAGGTATAGTAAGTTGTAAAAAGACGTCGGTCAGAAATTTACCGAGACCCGAAACGGTAAGACACGTATAAAGTAGGCTGCTTAGGGGATCACAACCCGTTGCTCCGACAAAGGTCATCAAAAGAGGATTGCATTTATTGCGACGCACCCTCAAGGAGCATCGGTGTAGGTACGACACGTATAAGTCCAAGTAAAAGAAATGGTGAGGTAGGAACGATTCATTGTAGTAATTCAGTTTCTTGTGGGTCTCCCATTCCGAGACTCCCGTCCTCCGCACTAGGAGTGAAGTGTTCTCCTTTTTACCGATCGACTCCAAGGGTCTTGGCTCGGGCCAGAGGACGCAGTAGGCGACGTTTGGGAGTGAGGGTGTCCGGGTGGACCCAGAGTATGGTAGTCTCCTTTTTAGTTGGGTTGTCGGAGGCCTTAGGATACTCCTCCCCTCCTAACCCGTCTCTCTCTCCCTCCACACTTAATTGTTGCACCGAAAATTAAGACACAAGGGTAGGACGAATACCCGGACCTCTCCGGTTGTCTCTCTTGACCAGGTTTGTCTTCACAGAGTGGGAAGGTGGGGTGGGGTCTCCAGAGGACGGTCGATCTCCCCACAGCGGACTCTTAGGGAACAGTCTGCGTGTTCGACCAGACAAGTCCGTTAGTCTGTTCGCCACGGGTGACCCGAAGACGACTACCCGACTTCCGAGACAGGGGTCCCCGTGGACTCTGGAACGGTCTCCGACTCCCATACGAGAACGGGATCTGAAGTCAAAAGGGTTTATGTCTACCTCCCACCGCACGTCACTGACCGTTGTGACCCCCACACCGAGAGACCCGTACTTAGGGTTCAAGGTCGACCCTGCAGAATCCTTTCAATCGAATTGGAGAGGCTTGTAAAACATCCAGTTGTCTCTAAATTCCCGCGGGGTGACACACACCCACCTGTCACGAAACCCCCGACTACGTTTTGACTTGGTTGTTAGTGACGAGGGGTCGTCGAGTACAGGCCCCACCTCAGTCCCGAGTCTGTTACTGGTCAGATCCTTCGACGGCTACCACTACGCGTGAGTCTTGTCTTTGAGTCGTTTCTCCACCTCTTGCCGACACCCGCCCTGGTGACGAAATGTGCACCCAGAGGGGCTCCGGCAGTACAGACTCTACTCGGCACTTTTTACTTCCTGTTCCCTTCACCTACTCCCGCGAACACAAGAGGCAGGACCTCTGTGTGGCCTTAGTTGGTCACTCGAGTCTTTGAGAGCGCGTGTCCGAGGTCGGGGCCCCCAAGACTGCATTAGGGAAACCCCGCCCCGGACCCGTCGTCGTAAAAATTTTTCGAAAGGTCTTCCAAGATTGCACGTGGGTCCCAACTTTTGATCGTTAAAGTCGAAGGTCCTGTCAAAAAGTCCAGCCCCTCGCCTCTTCTTCGTCTCCGTTTTCCGAGTCTTCACTGATCCGAAACAGGACAAGGGGACCTTTCCTTTCCTCTTCTCGTCCGCACCTCGCCGGACTCGTCCCCACCCGTGTCCCGTCCCGTCCCGCCCCGACCCGCTCGTGCGTCGACCTCCTCTCTCTACGCTGTTTTACCCGAGTCCTCCGAAGGCTGGAGTCGCGTACCACTCTTAACTCTTCGGACTCCTACCGGGGTCCCCTTCGTTTGCCTCGGCCACCGACGACCCGACGCCCAGACTCAAGCCCCGCTATACTCCCAGTCCGGTGACTTCTCCTTTCCGACGTCAGGCCGCACAGGGGTGTCTGTAGGGCAGGTCAACGAGGAATTGTGTCCCGAAGGTTTCTGTGGCACCAAGAGGGCAACCAGTTTTGACGTTTCCGCACAGACACGCGACTTCCGAGACTGTTCAGAGCGTCATATCTTGAAAGAACAACTGAGACAAGGTTGAATCTCTTCGTTCCTACCAAACGGGAGGGCCACGTCCCCCCATCGCCTTTACAGGGCCGACGAGTCCCTCGGAGAGGTCTGGAAGGGATTTCGCCGGGAGGAGAGGAGAGGGGCAGTAAGAGAGAAGACGGCGGGTCCCGAAAGAGGAAGCATCGTGGCCAGTACTCCACTTGAACGAACAAGTAAACAAATAGCCAAAGTACGGAAAAGAAAATCTTCCACTCGCGGTATGCCTGTCCCTGTACCAGATAGAATTGCTGACGCACTAAGGACCCACAAATTGTTAATAACCACTTCTTCACCTCTCCACCCCCGTTCTCTCTTCCCCCCTTCTTCTTTCACCTTCGTCTTTTGTCCTACCTTTCTACCTTCCTTCCTCGCTCCCTTCCATCCTTTCCCCTCTCCCTCCGTCCCTCCCTCTAATCTTGACCACAAAGTGTTTGAGTCCACCAAGGACTTAAAAAAAAACGCTGTGTGCACAAATAACGTGATCCCTGCGGTGAACTCTGTCTTTTGTTTCGGGTGTCCGCCACCACCCGACTGGGACAATTGTCTCCCTGTAATGGTCGTTGTCAGTGTCGGGGTCAGACGAAATCACGGTCAGACATATGTGTGTGGTAGGCTAACTAAGTGGATTTTTTTTTTTTTTTTTAAGGTCGAAGAATGGAAGGGGGTCTGTCGTCGTTCGACTAATATGCGTGTGTGACCCGTGGTGTACCGTGGTACAGTGGCAAAACGTCGGTGTCGGTCCGGGCTTCAGACGACAACCGTGGAGCTTGGGTGGGCCCACCAACGAGTCGGGCAGACGGAGGACGCGGCTCTCGGCGCCCAGGAGGTTCGTGGTCGTCTTGTCGGCCCGCTCCGACGTTTCGGGCGCCATCGCGGGATCTAGACGTACTTTTGTATACCTAGACTCTCCACACCCTCAGACAGAGAAAATTTAACGTAGTTTGGGAAGGGAACGGAACTCTCGCGATGTAAAAAGTTTCGGTGACTTGGGCCACGGTCCGACGTCAAACGGAAAGGGCAAGTGGACGGAAGTCTCTCGGCTTTTTATTACTTGGACGGAGGGCGGTGGAGGGGAGGTCGGACGTTTTCCGTCTTCCTTTTGTTCGTCGGCGGAAGAAGGATTGGTAAATTGTACAGAACTGCGGAAGAGAAGGGGGTTTCTTCCTTGACCGAAAAAAAAAAAAATAAGCAGAAAAACGTTCTCCACAAACGCCGCACGTCTAGTTTGGGGAAATAAGGGTCAAAGAACATCTTCGGACACAAGACCCTGAAGTCTTACGGTGTACCCCTTCCGTTCCGACCCAGGACACCTTTTGTTCTGTTCCGTGACCGAACACCCACCCCAAAGGTAGGTAGGTAGGTAGGTAGGTAGGTAGGTAAGTAAGTGACTCAAGGATGAGACCCGGAGCGAGACACAGGACCCGTGGTCCTTGTGCCTGCGTACAACGTCACTTCGGTCGAAGTTCCTGTGGTGGGAAGTCGAACGTCCACACTTCGGATCAAATAGAAGATTGTCCTTTCGATTAACTTTTCGACGTAATCGTTTCCGTTCGGGTTTTTCGGAAAACTTACGAACATCCCTTTTTAACCTCCTCCTCTACTCCCAACCACCCCCCGTTCCTCGGTCTTCGTGGTCCGTACAAACTAAATCCGGAGTGGATAATGGACCGTTCGTCCGTGCTTATAAGGGTAAAGTGTCGGGAACGGTTACCCTTTTGTCCGGATCTCTCTACTTGTCCGTCGTGATTTGAGTGCGTCGTCCTTCCACCCGTGGTCAGGAGTGCACCCGGTCATTTACCGGTTCTGGTATTCAAGTGTCGTCCCACCCTACCCCACACTTTCCCCCCAGGGGTTGAAGTAGAGTAAAACGAGGATTCCTGACCTCAGTACGTCAGGGTGCTCCTCCCACCTCATCCAAAAGAGTAACAGGGACAAAACGTTTACTCCTATAAATCAGAGTCTCTCCGAGAGTTAAACGAATTCCAGTGTGTCGTCATTCTTTTGGATGGGGACCTAAGCAAAGTTACGAGGGAGGTTGAGTACAAAGGTAGAGAAAGAAAGAAAGTGTGTGTGTGTGTGTGTGTGTGTGTGTGTGTGTGCACTCAGTCAAGTCGAAGTAAGGTGGGTGTCGTCAGACTCCTGTGAAACTCGGGATTCACACCGAAAAGGGCTGTCTCGGTCGGGAGTCAATAACCCTTCACAGAGAGGGGTCGGTAAAGACCTAGGTAGACTCTATTTATTTATTTCGACCCCGGCCTGAGAGACCACTACTCTACTGTCGTCACCTACGTCTTCCTCCAACCTACTGAAACGTTACCGTGACCACTCTTGTGTGTGGGAAAGGACCACCGAGGACCCGAAGTCCGTCGTGCCGGGCCCCTTGGACCCTCTTCACGGACAGTGACTTTGACGTCTCTTGAGTCGGAAGAGGGAAGGAAGGACAGGTAAACGAGGCCAATGAAAAAACAATGTCCTCGTGACAGAGAACCTACCACGTCCCCTCTACTTCCGTTACTCCTACCCCCCTCCTGTGTACAAAGTTTCAGTGGACCCCGACCTTTTTTGTCACGACTCCTTTCTGTCCGAGACATAGTCCCAGTCCAGTCGTCTCCTGAGACGGATATGTCCAGAGACAGCTTTTCTGGGTCCATTAGACAGAACGGAACCCAGAAGGTCCGACAGTCGAGGGGAGGGGGTGACGAGCAGATGGACAATAAAAACGAAATTTACCTCTCATCCGCGGAACTTTGTCTTTGTAACGGAGGTTTAAACCCCCTTCGGATTGCTCCGGTCAGACCATTAAAGTGTGCCCACTGTTCTCCTTGTCGAATGTACTGACTGACTGTCAACGGCACGTCCTTTGTCTTGGAAGACCTTTCCGAGGACCCGACCGACCCCGTCCCCCACCCGCCCCCACCCCGCCTCCGACTCTCGAGGAACTTCCTCTCCCACCACCGCTACCCCCCACCCACCTCCTCTGGGCCACCGGGACAGTGGGGACGGCCGTTAGACACCCCAGAAGTGGTGGAGTAGTCTGTAAGTTCGACTGTTGCCACGCTTTAACTTTAACACCTCAACTAATTTACTACATAAATTCCGAAGTATTTTCCTCCCCCACCCCACCCCCAGCCCCCCCCCGTCCACCTCTCAACCTCTCTACTTCCTTCTCCCTCGCTCTACTCCTCCATCCCCCTCACCCCCTACCTCTCTTTGCCTCTCTTTCTACCCCTCTCTCCGACGTCCTTCGTCTCCCACCTTCCCCGGGTCACTTCACCCCACCCCCCGCCCCTACACAAGGGAGGGAGGGGACGTTACTCCCCTCCCAAATAGAGTGGTCCTCGTCGTCCGAGTCAGTGACTAGATTAGTTTAATAAGTCGTAATTTTTTGACGGTTCTGTAAGGTCATGAAATCGAAGGTCTCGGGGTCGACCCTAGTTTACGATTAGTTGTAGCGTCGCTATAAATAAGGGTGACAGTCCGACGACGCACAAACAAAAGGCTCCGGACGTATGATTTTGGCTCCTCCGCTCTACCGAGGCCGGCCACCGTTCCCCGACTCCTCGGTCCCGACCAGTCTTCCTCGAGTCCCTAGCCCCACCCACGTCCGTCTTCTCCGGTGGTCTTCGTGGGTGCCTCGTCCCCTTCACCGGGGATTTGTCGAGGAGGACCTGGGTCCGTAGTACAGGACCCGTCGGAGCGTGGGTGGGTAGAGGTGAGTCCTCAGGGTGCAGTCCCACTCAGTCGACGGTCAAGTCTGAGTCTCCCTGGACGGGACGTTGAGTCCGAGACACTGGGGACCGTCCACCGAATGGGAGAGGCTTGAAGGAAGGGAAGACGGAGACAATGTCCTCCGGGACTTTGGGGAGGGTGGCAGTCCTAAGTCTAAGCTACTCCCCCTTCACTATGTTCTTCGGCCCGGACTAACGTCTCGAGTCGGAACCGACACACTGAAACGGGCTCCCTGACGTGGAGAGACACGGAGTCAAAGAAAATATTCCACCCCCTACAGTTCTCACGGTTAGGGTACCCCAATAGATAACGCTGTACATTCCCTCAATAATGTCTTTCGTATGCCCCGCGGGAGTTACCTACACTCCTTATTGATAGTCGAGAATTGTGAGAGCATTCGCAACCCACTTTATTGTACACCTTTTAAATCGTCCCCTTGACCTTATCTCCTCCAAACTACTACCACCACTAGTTCTACTTTCCTACCTACCCACCGATTGTGACAGTGACAAATGTCCTACGATTCGGGACTAGCGGCAATGACGGGAAGGAAAAAGAGGACGTACGGAGGGACCTAGAGGTAGTCGTCCCGGAGGTCGGGTCCGTCTCTCCCAGTCTGAAGGGTCCTACGGGGTCCCGGAACCCCTAAGGAAGAGACGTCCCCGACGTCTTTGGGGCTCCCCTCCTCCTGAGTCGGGTCTAAGCGGGGACTTGAACCGCAGGGGGAGGACCCTAGGGTGGGGAACGGGCAAGGGACTTCCAGTGTCGTTACCTACCCCCCACCCCCCACCCCCCCCTTCTGATTAATTAAAGGAAACAAAAAGTCTCAAAGTAAAAAATTTAATGTCGGAAGGGAGGAGAGATTATTTATGAGTTGTTAATTTCGAAAAAAAGGGTTTCACACTAAAGTTGTAAAGTTACAGGGAGGGGAGGACAGTGGAAACGACGGTATTTGTCTAAGCATTTTTGACGAAAACTGCGGGGTCGACGGTAATCCGTGAATTTTAGGGCATTAATAGTAGGATAGTACCCGGACAATTGCTCGTCATTTTTATTCCGGTAACTTATACCATTAAATAAGCATTTAATCGGATTACTCTTATCCAAAGTCTGTGACAAATGAACGCCCGACGGATGCGGACCGGTTCCGTCGCCGCTGCCCTCCTTGCACGGACCCTCCTGCCGGACCGCACCCGTCACTCGGGTCGCCCACTACCACAGGGGGGTTGGGGTGGGGTGGGCGGTACCGAGACGTGGGTCCAGAAACTCAGAGTAAGCGAGGTAGTTCCGTCAAGGACCCAGGACACCCGGTATCCTGTTCACTGTCGGCACGGACAGGGGGTGGTCCGAGTTCTCTCTTTCTGGACCGGAAACGTACGTACAGTCCCGAACACCAGTCACGACTGACGCCGACCCTTTGGGAATCCGCGACCCCCTGGAACCCGTTTAGTAGTACATCAGGAACCAGAAGAGTAGACCTTTTAACCTACTTACACAGTCGATTACCTCGATAATTTATAAATTGACCCTATATACATTTACGAACTTTGTCACGGACCGTATGTCATCCGCGAAGCATGTGTATTAATCCCAGTAATACCCGAAAGGACCACCGAGTGTACCATCTGTTAGATGGAAGGAACGTTCTCTACACCCAAGTCAGGGACCCACCCTTTCTAAGGAACCCCTTCCCTCGCCGATAGGTGAGGTCATAAGAACGGACCTCGTAGGGTACCGGTCTCCTCGGACCACCCTGATGTCAGGTACCCCAACGTTTCTCAGTCTGTGTTGATTGTGAAAGTGAAGGGAACTGAAGAACCACTAATATTTATAATCGCGTAGTCGTCTATATTAGGTCTTGACTGACGAACGGGAATCTTGCATAGGCATGATAAATAATAACTAACGTAGGGTCGTTTTCGGTGTAGACGGACCTTAATGTCTTACACTGGAATAAGTTTTTATCCCATTATTATTTATACTCCAGTGTGATCTAATCTTTCACCTTCACAATCAACGAGTCAGTACAGACTGAGAAACGCTGGGGTTCCTGACATCGGGTGGTCCGAGGAGTCAGGGACCCTAAGAGGTCCGTTCTTTTCACCTCATCCAACGGTAAGGAAGAGGTCCCGTAGAAGGGCTGGGTCCCTAACTTGGGTCCAGAGGAAGTAACGTCCGTTGAAGAAATGGCAGACTTGGTGGTCACTTCAGGGGATATCATCTAATCTATTCCCGTGGTCTGTTATGCTATTCGCATGGTCAGTTCCTGAGTCACAAGCACGATCTAATCTCACTCGGCATTCGGGAACTGACCACGGGAATAATCTTCCTCTCCTTTGTGTGTCTCGGGTCTTTTCCTCTGTCTCCGACCTCCCTGCACCAGTGTTCGGTTCCGCATGGACCCCGGTGATCTTCGACCTTCACCGTCCCTCCGAGGAGGTGATCTCTTCACCCTCAGTCACTACTCCGGTTCTAAACCCGGACCTATGGACCCTCTTACCTCCATGCCAAAGGACTCCAAACCGTAACCGACTTTACACCCGACTTTTTCTCGGACCTCAGCCTCGGTGTAGTATTCGGGTTGGAGATTGTAAGTCAGTTCAAGGGGTTCCCGTCCTTGAAACAGGCGAGTCGAACGGTATCGTACAAACAACTTGTCTATAGGTTGGGACCTCACATCAACCCAGAAGAAGAATTGTCATTACCTTGCAAATTAAGTCTTCCCCCTGTCGGACTCGTTTAATTATGTCCCTTTCCCAATCTCCCCCAACACTACCTTCGTTTCCCTATTGAGACCCTCCGTCAAAGTAAGTAACGGGTCTTCCTTATTTATTTTCCTACGTTCTTCTTTCCTACGGTTCATGACGACAAGTCCCACGACTGACGTATTCTCGGAACGTCTCAGTGTCTGGGACCTCGTCCCGAACTTCTTCCCCAAAGGAAAAAGGTCTACAGGACACACCTGACACAGATGGTACTATCCTTCGTCGGGGACAAAGACTAGGGCGATCAGACCTTGAGCTACGTCATTGGCTGATGATATTCCTCCGACACGGACTACCCGGACATGAGACTCCCCCCAGAGGGCAGAGAGGTGGGAGTCCTTGGGACCGTGGATCGCAGAGACGAGTCACCCCTTCGACTGGGTCGGGTCGAGTGTCCCTTCCGTCGTGGAAACCTTGGAGGCGACTTGGGTTGGAAAACCGACTGAGTTCTAGAAACGGGGGACCTCGTAGGGTCCAGAGTGTCTCGGTAACAACGAGATAAAGAGACGGGCGTCGAGTAAGAGGGAAGAGGGGACAGAGGGAGGGAGAGGAGGAAAAGGGGTCGGGCGACTGGGGTTGGGTCCTCGTCCAAGGGTACGTAGGAAACGACTGGTCGTGTTCACGGTCGAGACACGTTTGGGTGGAAGAGACCTTTTGGAGCGGTGTCGGGACTGGGCGAGGAAAAGTGCTCTTTCTCTGTACCCAGAGTCTCTGCGTGTCACTGAAGAGACTCCAGTGCGTCGGGTCTCGCCCGTCTCGGTACCGAGTTTGATCATAGACAAAGGAACAAGTCTCTAAAGGGAGACTGCCACCGGTGGGCACTCCTTCCTGGCGGGTAAGTCTGCGATGGGGACGTCGGTACGTTCCTCTTACCCCGGGGTGGATCCAAAGACAAACGAGGAGTCTCACGTACAAAGTCGACTCCGAGACGAGTGTGGAGTCGAGTCTTCTCCAGGGGCACTCCTACCTCGTACTCGTCGGTCTAGGACCTAATCTAGAGAAGAGTTTTGGTCTCCTCTGTACACCGAAACGGAAGGTTTAGGCATCGAATTTGGCGGTAGACACGTCCAGGTATATCTACAGGGGCCCGTTGTAAATTTTTTTTATCGTGTCCGAAACGGTTGTCGTCGGAGTATTACGGGGAAGTACCGGGACAACGGAGCTGAAGACGACCCCTGGACCCGGTAAAAGGAAGGTAGGGGACTGTCTCCGACGCTCAAAAGTGCCCGTTACCACTACTCCAAAGGTTGGCTGAAAACTGGTTTGCCTAAAGGTTGACGTAAACTTTTCCTTTTATAGAAAGGTTACATGGTTTATTACTTTTTACTGACCCGCTCAAATATTGACAACTAAATCGGTGGTCTGAGGGGGGAATGGGGCGGTCGGGACTGAGACCAAGAGCCCTCCAAAAGTAGCTCGTAATTAAGTGAGAGAAAGAGCCGCGAGTTTCTTTATCCGGGAAGACTTAGGTAAGTCGTCGCGTAATCGAAGTTCCGGACAACCTTTGCCGAATCGTAGACGAGAATTATCTGCAGCGTCACTTGCTCTGCCCGTTCCCGACTTGCTCCTGTGTGTCGCAGTCCTCTGTTTGTAGTCGAGAGCCCCGTCTCGGACCTAACCCCCCGTGGGCACGGTGTTCCTCACCTCCGGGAGTCCCACCTCGATTCGGTGCGAACTAGGGAAGTTGGGTGGGTACTTCTGTGTTCTTTTCCACAGGGATAACACGGCGTGGAAGCCTATTACGTCTCTCTCGAGAATTTTTAGTTCTACGGGCTACGACTTTAAATTACTTTGTACCTCCCAAGGGTATTATGAGAGACGGGGGAGTCTACGGATTGGAAAGCGTGATAGTTGTAGGGGGGAGTCTTATCTTATGAAAAATGTTAACTATTCGGATGTCCCCATGGATTAATAGTGGGCTTCAGGCATCAAGTTTAATTCTAAGTGAGAACTGTAAACATGTCAGATACCTAAACGTTTTTAAATATTACTATAGGGGTGAGAATAGTAGAGTATGTCTAATAAAAGTGACGGGATTTTCAGCAGACACGAGAAGGACAAATAGTGAGGAAGAGAAAATTAGGTACCGTTGGTGGCTAGAAAATTAGCAGAGGTACAAAAAAAAGAAAAAGGTCTTACAATCTGTCAACCTTAGTATGCCATATATCGGAAAAGTATAACCGAAGAAAGTGCATATTCATACGTAGATTCCCCAAAAAAAAAAAGTATAAAAAAAGTACCGAACTAACGAACAAATACAAATCACGACTTATTATGAGATGAGACACCTGTAAGGTCTCAGATAAATAGAGAAGTTGATGCCTTTCTTAGAACCAACGAAGGAGAAATTTTTTTTTAAAAACCCCCCCATATCAACTAAATGTTAAAACACAATAGAACCAATGAAGGTTCAAACCTCCCTAATACTTAGTCAAGTCAAGTCAAGTCAAGTAAGTGAGTCAGTACAGGTTGAGAAACGCTGGGGTACTTAGCGTCGTACGGTCCGGAGGGACAGGTAGTGGTTGAGGGCCTCAAGTGAGTCTGAGTGCAGGTAGATCAGTCACTATGATAGGTCGGTAGAGTAGGAGATAGTAGGGGAAGAGGAGGACGGGGGTTAGGGAGGGTCGTAGTCCCAGAAAAGGTCACTCAGTTGAGAAACGTACTCCACCGGTTTCATGACCTCAAAGTCGAAGACGTAGTAAGGAAGGTTTCTTTAAGGTCCCGACTAGAGGAAGTCTTACCTGACCAACCTAGAGGAACGTCAGGTTCCCTGAGAGTTCTCAGAAGAGGTTGTGGTGTCAAGTTTGCGTAGTTAAGAAGCCGTGAGTCGAAAGAAGTGTCAGGTTAAGAGTATAGGTATGTACTGGTGACCTTTCTGGTATCGGAATGATCTACCTGGAAACAACCGTTTCATTACAGAGACGAAAACTTATATGATAGATCCAACTAGTATTGAAAAGAAAGTTCCTCATTCGTAGAAAATTAAAGTACCGATGTCAGTGGTAGACGTCACTAAAACCTCGGGGGGTTTTATTTCAGACGGTGACAAAGTTGACAAAGGGGTAAATAAAGGGTACTTCACTACCCTGGTCTACGGTACTAGTAACAAAAGACTTACAACTCGAAATTCGGTTGAAAAAAAAAATTAAAAAAATAAATAAAAAATAAAAAATTTAAAATTTTAGAAATTAAAAATGTACGCAAGGATTTGTACTTGGGGGGAGGGTGGAGGGAGGGGTGTTGAAAAAGTGAGAGGAGAAAGTGAAAGTAGTTCTCCGAAAACTCAAGGAGAAGTGAAAGACGGTATTCCCACCACAGTAGACGTATGGACTCCAATAACTATAAAGAGGGCCGTTAGAACTAAGGTCGAACACGAAGAAGGTCAGGTCGTAAAGAGTACTACATGAGACGTATATTCAATTTATTCGTCCCACTGTTATATGTCGGAACTACAGGAGGAAAAGGATAAACCTTGGTCAGACAACAAGGTACAGGTCAAGATTGACAACGAAGGACTGGACGTATATCCAAAGAGTTCTCCGACCAGTCCACCACACCATAAGGGTAGAGAAAGTCTTAAAAGGTGTCAAATAACACTAGGTGTGTCAGTTTCCGAAACCGTATCAGTTATTTCGTCTTTATCTACAAAAAGATCTTGAGAGAACGAAAAAGCTACTAGGTCGCCTACAACCGTTAAACTAGAGACCAAGGAGACGGAAAAGATTTTGGTCGAACTTGTAGACCTTCAAATGTCAAGTGTATAACGACTTCGGACCGAACCTCTTAAAACTCGTAAGGAAATCATCGTACACTCTACTCACGTTAACACGTCATCAAACTCGTAAGAAACCGTAACGGAAAGAAACCCTAATCTTACTTTTGACTGGAAAAGGTCAGGACGCCGGTGACGACTCAAAAGGTTTAAACGACCGTATAACTCACATCGTGAAAGTGTCGTAGTAGAAAGTCCTAAATTGTATCGAGCTGACCTTAAGGTAGTGGAGGTGATCGAAACAAGTATCACTACGAAAGATTCCGGGTAAACTGAAGTGTAAGGTCCTACAGACCGAGATCCACTCACTAGTGTGGTAGCACTAATAGAACCAACACTTCCAGAAAAAACATGTCAAGAAGACACATAAAAACGGTGGAGAAGAATTACAGAAGACGAAGACAATCCAGGTATGTTAAAGACAGGAAATAGCTCGGGTAGAAACGTACTTTACAAGGGAACCATAGAGATTAAAAGAACTTCTCTAGAGATCAGAAAGGGTAAGACAAGAAAAGGAGATAAAGAAACGTAACTACCGACTTCTTCCGAAAGAATAGAGAAGAACGATAAGAAACCTTGAGACGTAAGTTTACGAATATAGAAAGGAAAAGAGGACACGAAAAGTGAAGAGAAGAAAAGTGTCGATAGACATTCAAGACGGGTCAGTCGGTAAAACGAAAAAACGTAAAGAAAAGGTACCCTACCAGAACTAGAGACAGAGGACATGTTACAGTTCTTGGAGTCGGGTATCAAGCAGTCCGTGAAATAGATAGTCTGGATCAGGGAATTTAGATCAAGAGTAAAGGTGACATATTAGTATTCCCTAAACTTAATCCAGTATGGACTTACCAGATCACCAAAAGGGATGAAACAAGTTAAAGTCAGTATTAAACCGTTATTCCTCAAGTACTAGACTCGGTGTCAGTCGAGAACCAGAACAAAAACAACTGACATATCTCGAAGAGATAGAAACCGACGTTTCTTATATTAGTTAAACTAAAACCAAAACTGGTAGACCACTATAGGTACAGATCTCAGAAGAGAACACAACAACCTTCTCCCACAAACGATACTGGTCACGCAAGAGAACCGTTTTGAGATAATCGGAAACGGGACGAAGTAAGGCGTAAGGTTCCGGTTTAGACGGACAATGAGGTCCACAAAGAACTGAAGGATGAAAACGTAAGGTCAGGGGATATTACTTTTCCTGTAGAAAAAACCCACAATCAAGATTTTCCAGAACATCCAGAAGTATCTTGACAAGTTGAAGTCGAAGAAGTCGAATGACTTACCCCGTATCTGAACCTAATGACACCATAACTTACCAAACGGAACCTTTGCTTGTCTCTAGTAAGACAGCAAAAACTCTAACGTAGGTTCATGACGCAAAGTCTGAGAAAACAACTGGTACTACCGATGAGGTAAAGAAGATTCCCTAAGGACAGACGTCATCATCTATATTACCAGTAGACTCAATTTAAGTGGGTAAGGTCAGGTAAAATCAAGCGACTAAGGATCTTACAACTGCAAGTGAGAACGGTAGAACACAAACTGGTGAAGGTTAAACGGAACTAAGTACCTGGACTGTAAGGTCCAAGGATGTGTCATAACGAGAAATGTAGTAGCCTGGAACGAAGATAGTGGTCAGTGTAGGTGTCGACCCATAACAAGAACGAAACCGAGGTAGGGAAGTAAGAAAGACCTCAATAAAGAGGTGACTAGAGGTCATCGTATAACCCGTGGATGGCTGGACCCCTCAAGGAGAAAGTCACAGGATAGTAAAACGGTAAAGTATGACAAGTACCCCAAGAGTCCCGTTCTTATGACTTCACCAAACGGTAAGGGAAGAGGTCACCTGGTGTAAGAAGTCACCTGGTCACAATACTTATTGTCACGATATTTATATAAAAAAATTTTTCTACGGATTACGTCTACCTAGGATCGGTTTAGGGACTAGTCAATACAGTCTTAGACGTCTTTCCTAGACCCTTACTCTCAAAAACAAACCCAAAATTAAAGACGTCCACCAACGTAACACGTTGGTTCTACCTCTCGGTCACTCGTTCCGACCACCTGGTCGTCAAGAGTCTCTCTCAGGGGTGTGGTCGTAGTCGTCGCGGTGGACCTGGAACAACCTTTACGTCTAAGGACCCGGGAGGAGGACAGTTCCGGACGGAATCCACACTGACTGGAGTAGTGTGTGAAGGCCACACCAGACAGTACAAAGTCCGCTAAGTGTACAACCTTGTTCAAACCCCCGGCGACTCGACCGGGAACAGTCTCATCCCTTACATACAACTGTACATGTACCTAGAGAACCGGTTGTCAGGTAAGTAAGTGAGTGAATGAGTAAGGCGGTCAACGAGTACCGAAGGTGGTGTGACTAACAGGAAGGATCCTCGGATTGTGACCGGGTCCATAACCCGTAGGTCACTATTCCGTCTACACCTAAAAGCGTAAGCTCCTCGAAAGTCAGAGGTACACCTTAAAGAGTCTATTATTTCCGTTTCCACCTCTAACAGTTTCAATCCCTTCCCAAACTGGACTCGAAAGTCTCTTGTCGGACAAAGGGAGACGAGAGACGGACGTGCGTAGGGGACACTCGCCGATCGTAGTGACGATTCTTTAAGTACACACGCAAAAGAATGACCCCGAAGGGTCCACCGCGACCACCATTTCTTGGGTGGACGGCTACGTCCTCTGTATCTCTACACTCAAGCTGGGACCCAACCCTTCTAGGAGACCTCCTCACGTACCTTCGGGTGAGGTCATAAGAACGGACCTCTTAGGGTACCTGTCTCCTCGGACCACCCGATGTCAGGGATTCCAGTGTTTCTCAGTCTTCGCTGAATCGTGCGTGCAACGAAAGAGAATTACTGGGTCTCGTCTGGTAAGAACAACTTTCCAGGAATCCACTGTTTATCATCGCACCAAGAAAGGTTGGACCGGTCCCTGGTCAGTCAAAGGAAGTAGGGAATATCTACGTCTTTTTACGCATTCAGTTCTGATACCTGAGACAGAGCTCGTCGGATTCAAACGTAGTCCAAACATCTTGATGATCGACCAACGGAACTCGTTCAACGGAGAAAAGACGTGTGGAGTCAAAGAACTAGACAGCTTACCCTCATTTTTGTGATAGCTGGAGTAACCCAACAATGTTCTTAATTACTTTTAATCGTCTCGTGAATCTTGTTACAGACCTTGTGTTCAGAACAATTCAGAAACAATCGATTTAGTGTTTCGAATGAAAACTTTGTCAATGAGCTTTTATTCTAGGTAAAATTTTGGTCTAACGAAACGAACAAGGTACTAACGGTATCCCCTAAGTAAAATGTTTCCCTTATTGAACTCATCGGCACACAACTTAAACGATTCTCACTTCCTCGGTGCGACGGCCGAAGACTGTCCCCGCCCTTCCCTTGAAACGATCCTCCATACCGTCCAACAACACTTTGTGGGCAGAGACTTCCCAGACCCTCAAGGAACTTGAGGGACTAAAACGGAGGTACGGGTAGACAGAAAAAGGAAGGAAACGGGGGTTTCAGGAACGTTGTGACCCTCCACTCTTCTGGATTCTAGATCACTCCCTGTTGTACAGGACGAAAGAATGGTAAAGTCCTACCTTTTATAATTCTTGAGAAGACTTAGGCGTTCGGTACGGACGACACTTTTTTTTTTTTGCAGAAGGGACATGTAGAGAGAAATGAAGGACATGGAAGGGGAGGTGAAGGACGAGGTGTCCTTCACAACTTTGTCCTTCACTAGTGGAGGGTAGAGAACCCGTAGAACCGGTTCCACGACATTTGTATTTGTGACGGGAGTCGTCTCACGATCCGTTCCCGGTGGGGAGTGACGGAGCGTGGGTCGCTGGGCCCTGGTGGAGACTCGCAGTCTCGGGTCGCCTACTAGAGTTTCAAAAGTGTTAATAATGTCCACAGTTGCCCTACCTTTAATTCGGTCTTCGACACGACTCTAAGACGGTAGCTCTAGGTTTTTCCTCGTAAGCCGAAGGGTCGTAAAGAACGGTTTCTACTAGAGTCTCAGTAGACAAGGGTAAGTGTCACTCGTTTCCGGAACTAAAATTATTCCCACACCGAGGGGAAGAGGACAAGGACTTTGTCCCGACCCACACCCCTACAACTACCAGTCTTGACCCCGCTTAGACCTCTTTTCATAGGAACACAACCGTCGACCGCTGTAGACGATGGATGTTCCCAAAACCGTAGAGAGGAACACACCGAGAGGAGAGTGTGTTAGTCTAGACAGGACTCCCGGGGACGGACGAGGGTAGAGATGACTGAGTAAATGATAATAAAAAAATTCCAACTTGTAAATAAGACCCTTACGTCTCAACTTACTCTGTGTCAGGACAGAGCGTCTCGAGTGTCGACCTTGCGTCCTACCCCCGTTCACTTGTTTATTTGTCTGTCAATTTGTGTCACCATCCTTCGCACTGTGACCTCCGTCCCCGTGCGTCGTCGGACTCTTCTCTGTAATTGTGCCGGACCTCTTGATCCCTTCCAACGCACGCGTCTCCCCAGGACGTCTCGTAGAGAGAGTCTTGGAGGGACATGGCGAGCTTGGAATAGTTAAGTCACACGGTCGACGACGTCCGTAGAAACCCAGACTCCCCAACAAGGTCTCTAGGCGCCGTATGCAATGTTCGTGAGTTCTCAATTACGTAGTTGGGGTTGTGTCTTGTCGGGAGTAAGAACCCTCTGCAATACAATTATGGGTTCGAGGGAGTGAGGAGGTCACTCTACTACGACTTCGAACACAAAATACCACAAAAGATCTGAAAGAGACGTCCTAGTTCGAGGTCGGTGGGAGACACTATTGACCGAGATACTATATGGGAAAACTGCACGGAGTCAACGAGTAAGGGGATACACTTGTGGAACCCTAGGGAAAGGGTTTTGTGAGGGACGACAACTTAGGAGGCACAACCGAAGACCCTTTTGAGTTTGATTCACACGCCCCTCCTCTCGCTACACCAGTCCAGACCCAAAGACTCTTCTCAACGAGAAAAATACGTGTACCGACCCTCCTGAGAGTCTCACCTGTCCACTCCGTTCTGTCGTGCAATACTAGACGGACCTGTGGTCCTACGTCGGACTGGAAAGTCTGGACCTTTACGACGCTTACAAGGGGGAGACACAGGGCCTCTCGTAAGGAAAGGAGGAATTTGGAGTGTTGGGGGTACTCCGTCAAAGACGACTACCTTTGGGACTCCAGACCCCAATCCCTCGTCCACTGACCGAGTGCCACTGAGACGCCAGTGACCCATCTCTGTCGTAACTCCGGTCCTTCTGGGTCATAAGCCCGTCGACCTGACTGTACAAGACTCTGTCCTTGAGACCGGGTCTCGTCCCTCACTAGATGACGTCCCCTACAGACCTGGGTTCTGCTGAGGTGCAGACCACCCGGGACTCGCGGACGAGATAGTGCGTGTACGGTTCCCACAGTCACCCGTAGGGGTCAACTATAAGAGACCCCAGGAAGTGTGCCGGTCCGGGGGTCCCACTAAGTACCAAATTTTCCCTTTAATTGTCAGTTTCACACACACGCACATACACACACACACACAACGAGTCAGTACAGGCTTGGAAACACTGGGGTACCTGACGTTCGGGAGGTCCGAGGAGACAGGTACCCTAAGAGGTCCGTTCTTATGACCTCACCAACGGTAAAGGAAGAGGCTCCCTCGAAGGGCTGGGGCCCTAACTTGGGTCCAGAAGACGTAACGTCCGCCTAAGTAATGGCGGTCTCGGTGGTCCCTTTAGGCGATTGTCAATTATCTCTCCTTCTTTCTTCCCCTCTCATCTTTCTCCCCTTCCTTCCCTTCCTTTCTCCCTCCCTTTCTTTAGAGTCTTCTCGGTCCCGGGGACCGTTCACTTAATCTTACACTTACTCGTCCCACAAAAACAAAAACAAAACAAAAAAAAAAAATTCTCTTTATTGCAATAAATAAATGAAAACCGACCCAGAATCAACGAAGTACCTGAAAAGGGATCAACTCCGCTCACCCCCGGTGAGAGATCAACGCCGCACCCCGAAAGAGTCCGGTTACCGAAGAGAACAACGCCCCATACTCTAGACCCCGTGCACCCTAGTCATCAACGCCGGCTGTCCGAATCAATGGGGCACCGCACACCTTGGAAGGGTCTGGTCCCTAACTTGGGCCCAGGAGACGGAACCGTCCACCTGAGAGTTGGTGACCTGGTACTCCCTTCAGGTACTCGGTCGAACCTGACCAAGGTTTGAGGACTCTTGAAACGGAGACCACCGTCCAAGGAGGTACAGAGCCACAGATCCCACAGAGTAAACGGGTCACCCTCGGACGAACTAAATAAGGACTTGTTGTTATCGTCGTCGCAGTCACTGTGTTACCGCGAAGACATCCCAAACGAGGCACAGACCGGGACACGATTCGTGAAACACTAAAACCAAGTGATCTCCGAGTTCTACTGGGACCCTCTCTTTGTGATTCGATTGCGGTACAGTGCGATTGGGATTGGGACAGAGGAAATGTGTGATCTTGTGTTCACACGAGTTCGGCGAAGACGTCCCGGTGTCCCGAGCCCCGCCGACGTAACCTTTTACTCGTGTCCGTCCCCAAACACCGGTGGCCCGGTATGGCAGACGCGGACGGGTGGTCCGTCGTCCGACTGACCCGGTGACCGTCACTCTACCCTCCTGTGGACGTACTCGGACCGTGTTACGACTCGTGTATCATCCACGAGGCCTGGGTGGGAAACGGATCGGGCGAACGATCAGAGGATTCTCGATCGGGAGACTTATTACCGAGCCTGTCATACCTCAGGTGGATGTTACGTCCTCTGGCTCCAAGCTAGGGACCTAACCCTTCTAGGGAACCTCCTCCCGTACCGTTGGATGAGGTCACAAGAACGGACCTCTTAGGGTACCTGTCTCCTCGGACCGTCTGACGTCAGGTACCCCAGTGTTTCTCAGCCCGTACCGATTCGTGCGTGGGGTGAGGGTCCCGCAGAAAATTAAAAAAAGTTCTAAAACAAAAATTACACCTGGTAATTTTTTTTAGAAATAACTTAAACAATGTTATAACGAAGACAAACCGAAGAACCGGCGCTCCGTGTACCGTAGAACCGACGGGCGGGACCCTAACTATCGTATGGGTGGAACGTGACCTTCCACTTTCAGAATTGGTGACCTGAATTTGTGAATTGGTGACAGGTCCCTTTAGGACCCGTAGAATATTAAATTGATGTGGGAGCGAGACAGGGAGAATCCTACCGGTCAGGGTTGTCCTGGAGACCCGAGCGTGGGACCGGTTGGTCACCCCCGGGTCGTGGGGTAATAGTAAGGTGACGCACGGCTACTTTTAATATTCGTGAAACACAGTTGGGGTCGTCCGCCCGGCCCCCTTTCGCTAACTCCAGTCCCCTCCGTCTGTCGGATGGGTAGTGCCGGCGGTGCCGGTAAGGAGTGCGCCACTGTACGTTAGAGGGCGGCTCCCAGTGGAGACCTCTTCGCTAAGGAAGTTCGGGTCTTGTTCACGGTTTGACGTCGAAACGGCCTATTAGTGCACCTTGTGTAACTTTTATCGCCGGAGGCATTACTTACCAATTGGTTTCGCCGGGGAAGGAGGTCGTATTGGTTCTTGTGCCAGTGACATTTATGTAATTGAATAAGTGCGAGTACCGGGTCCTCGGCCGAGGTGTCCGTCGTCTCTCGTGTGGGGTCGGTCGGACGCTCCCTCGTCTGCCACTCACCCTCCTTAAACAGTCGGTCCTTCTCCTTCTCCATTCGTCCCCGCGGGCCGTACCTTCTTGGGTACCGACCAGGACTCCGGGTAGGGGCCCCTCTGGAGTGATCTGCCCCTGTACACTAAAACGTACCGCGGCAGTGAGACGTGGGGTACCTTAGACACTTAATTCTGACCTAGCTCCTTTCTCCGCAGCCACACAGAAGGACGAGTGCACCTGCAGTCACCTCACCGTTGAGGCTTGAGACGACCTGTTCACAACCCCTCCCCTCACCCCCTCCCCTCCTCTCTTTCTTTCTGTCTCCCTACCTCCCCCTCCTTTCTCACTGCCGCTCTCCGTCCTTGCACTTACTTCTTACCTCTTCGCCAAACTTCTACCCTCTTTCCTACTGGCCTTTTTCGCTATGTCTTTCCTTTCTAAGAAACGATATAAGCAAAGGTACTGCCAAATACCTTTTTTGGCATTCAACGACAAGTCGTGTTCCTTGATATGAATTATAGTGTGTCCTACATATCAAGGGGCTCGACTTGTCGTCCCCCCGGAACATACAGGTAAGAGTTATATAATCGTTATCAAACGCAGATGGTTGGGGTTTGAGGGTCAGGTAAGGGGGGTGGAAGGGGAACCGCAGGCGCTCACACAAGACACGGAGATCCGCAGACAGAGACAAAACATGTACCCAAGTGTCACTATTTGGTATAACCTTTTCCCCTCTTTCTTACAGACGTGCACGCACTGGCTTAGTGAAACGACATGTCGTCTCTGACCGCGTTGCAACGTTTAGTTGATGTGAAGTAAATTTTCTAGTTTTAAATTCTTATTTCATTTATTTTGCTTTTTCAGTACTTTTAACATTCTAAGTATAATGTACACAAAATTACGTTATTTTTTGTCTGGATAATTTCGTAAAATATAAGGAAAATATCTGATAAAGACAGTCGAAAAGGGTTAGAGTTTCATGTCCTAAACTACACAAAAAGCGTGTAATACCTGACAAACAGTTTTAATACCAGTACCCAATAGGTGTAACAGTGGAATTTGACGCTCAATTAGTCTCTTGACCAATTTAACATAATATTACGTGGAACACTAACAGTAACTATTTATAATCCTAAAGAAATAAAAAAGATTTGAATAAAAATCGAAGTTTTTAATTTTTTTTTTTTTTTTGTCTTCCTTTGGTACGACCTCCTCTACCTTCTTCTCCTACCTCTGTGTCTTGTACGTCCTTCTCTCTTTCTCTCCACCTCTCCCGTTTCCAGACGAGACGTTCCGCCCCAAAACAAAGGTGGTTCTTCTTTGTAGTAAGAAACAATAGTTTTCGGAACTCACTGTGGTCGTCTGGGGCCTGGGGGAGAGGTTGTGTCGTCGTGGGTCTGACCACGCTCGTACGTGCGTGACTGTGTGTGTGTGTGACTGTGCTTCGGGTATCGGGTAGGGGACGGGGGGTGGGGCGGGGGTCGCGACTCGCGTCAAGTCAGGGTCTCGTCTTTCTCGTCATTCGCCAGGATCGATTTCCTTTGTCCGGTTTTGGTCTACCCCCGACCCACCTCCCCTCCCCTCCCGCCTCCTCCGTCGGGCCCAGTCCCTAGGTCTCTCCTGTATTACGTGCACCTTCTTTTCTCTCGGACCTCGCGGGACCCCGTCCCGACCCCGGGGGTGGGTCTGAACAGGGGGAAGTAGGGTCGTAGTCCCAGGTTAGAATTGCCCGGTACCGGGGGGTCAGGGATCTCTTCTGACATCCTGGGGTCGAGTTCTCCGTCCCTGTGGGGACGTCTCTCACCCGTCAGACCCGGTGCCGTCCGAGGGTCTCAGAGGAAGACTTAATCCACCCGTCGAAGGCCGGTTGGAAATCGGAAAATCGGAGTGAGGGAGGGCGGCGGGGACTGTGGAGAGTGATTAAACGGTTTTAATTGTCTGAGTACCGTCGCGCAACCAAACCTACTTGAAAAGTATACATGAAACGCTCTCTTTTTGTAAAGGGAGAAGGGGCTGAATGACAAACGGGTAATTATGCGAGGTGTAAGCGGTGACGAATTACTGACAAGTTTAAAAGAGAGAAGTAGCTCTTACGACAACAACACTAATTCCCACGGTCCCAAGAGCGTTCATGTTTGTGTGGTTTTGGTATTTTTCCCGTTAATTAAGAATTTTTTTTTTTTTTTTTTTTTTTCTTCTCACACCCTCTGTTACGTACGAGACAAATGTCTTTTCGTTCTTTCTTTTGTCTATAAACAGTCCTCACAGGAATGTCCCGTCACTACGGAGGACATTTGGTAACTTTTCCATAACAGGTCGCCTATGAACCAGTAACTCTCCGACACACAGTTGGTGAACACCAATTCGGGCTAGGACCCGACCAGTGACCTCCCTTGGTGTCTCTTACCCACCCTCCCCCCTATAAGATCGATCTTACCTTCAAGGGGAGACCTATTCCGTGGATGAAGGAGACTTGAAGTGAAATCGCCAATGTATGAGTCAGTACAGACTGAGAAACACTGAGGTACCTGATATCGGTCGGTCCGAGGAGACGGGTACCCTAAAGGGCCCTCACCCAACGGTAAAGGAAGAGGTCCCCTAGAAGGACTGGGTCCCTAGTTTGAGTGTGGAGAACACAGAGGACGTAAACGGTCTTCTAAGAAAAATGGTGACGCAGTGGATCCCTTGGAGTCCAAAGTCAAGTTAAGTCAAGTCAACGAGTCAGCACAGACTGAGAAACGTTGTGGTACTTGGCGTCGTGTGGTCCGGAGGGACAGGTAGTGGGTGAGGACCTCAAATGCGTTTGAGTACAGGTAACTCAGCCACTACGGTAGGTTGGTAGAGTAGGAGACAGTAGGGGAAAAGGAGGACGGAAGTTAGAAAGGGTCGTAGTCCCAGAAAAGTTTACAGTCAAGAAACGTAGTCCACCGGTTTCATAACCTCAGAGTCGAAGTCGTAGTCAGGAAGGTTACTTGTGAGTCCTGACTAGAGGAAATCCTACCTGACCAACCTATAAGAATGACAGGTTCCCTGAGAGTTCTCAGAATAGGTTGTGGTGTCAAGTTTTCGTATTTAAGAAGTCGTGAGTCGAAAGAAATATCCGGATGAGAGTGTAGGTATGTACTGATGACCTTTTTGGTATCGGAGCTGATCTGCCTGGAAACAACCGTTTCATTACAGAGACGAAAAATTATACGACAGATCCGGATTGGAGTCAAATGAGTAGACGTTTTACCCTTTGACTCGGGGGGGAGTGGAACGGCGGTCCTACCGACACTAGTAAGTTCTCCTTTTACAGATGGTTCCCGTAACCCACGGACCGTGTATCCCCATGGTCTTACTCGACCAAGGCACGAGTGAGCACACAAATACCTGGTGAGGAGACCTAGTTCGGGGTCCGACCTAAGACTCCCACTCTACGGTTCTTCCTACATGGTCGGGGAAGAACACAACTCGACTACTAGAGACTTACCCTCAGTCTTTGAGATTCGGAGATTTTGACACTACAAAGGATGTAACTGGTTACGAACGTCTTTTGGTGTTGTGTCATTCGTTTACTTTTACAGGACCACCCGAGGCAGTCTGGCACCTACCACCGCCCTACCTCCAACCCCACCCCTGTCCGTCCCCTGAACTCGTGTCTGACTCGTCCCGTTTCCCACCTACCCCTTACAACAACTATAGAAAGAGTCAGCGAAAATAGAAAGGATTTTTATGCGAATCATTCAGGGTATTCTCGTCCCTCTCTGTCAACACGCATTCGTTGACTCTGTATAAAGTCTTCAGTTTTTTTTTTTTTCTCCAGTCCTGTGTGAGTCACTTACAAGGTAAAGTTTTTACACATACACATAAGACTCGTGGATGATACACGGTCCCCGACACGAACCAACACCCCTATGTCGGTGTTCCTCTCGTCCGCACCGAGGACGGAGGACCGTGAACCTCGATACGCCCCGGCCCCAAGTGTGGCATTTGATCGGGTCTGGGACACCGGTGTAGGAGTTTTTGAGACCGTCCCCGAAGTCACTTCTCCGTACTCGAGACCCTGGACGTTGTCCCGGGACTGGTCTTCACCGTTGCCTCCACTTGAACCTTTCTACTCATCCTCCATCCCCTACCGTCCTCCACTCTCCCTTCCCGTAGGATCTCCCTCCTTTGTCGCACACGTACCCGGTCCGGTCACCCTTTTACTCTGGGTGTCCGAGACCAAGTTACGGACGGGGCGGTGGATGGTGGACACACTGGAACCCGTCCATTGAGTCCCAGAGACTCGGAGTGTCATGAGGTGCCCTGACAGGACTCCTGGACTCCCTCCCTTCGCAAATCGTCTCACTTTAGGATTTGGTTCGACCCGAAGAACGTCTTGCTAGCCTAGACCCCCACCCCACTCCAGGTCCGCCACCAGGTCTGTGGATCGTAGGTCTAGGACATGACAGGGGACAGGGCACGACTGTAGTGGAGGACACTACAGGACGTGGTACTTACGCCCCAGGGACAACGACAGAGTCTTTTTATTGTAAGTTAGACGTCTTACCTGTAACTAGTTCGGGGGGGTCCACGGGTGGTCACCTGAGTCCTCGATGCCACTGGACCAGGGTCAAAACCAGTTCCAGTCACACTCACTGAATACAGGTAGGTCACTGGTGTCTTTGTTTAGGGTCTACCAAGAGGTGTTCGGGGAAGTGAGTCGGCCAGTGACTGAGGGGTCAAGTTCGGAGTGGGGTAGGTCAGCCTAGCCCCAGTCCAGTGAGGGTGGAGGAACCCTCCACAGGGACCGTCGAGGCATAAGCGAGACGGGTGCGGGGGAGGTAGTGGTCGAGACGGGACCACGGTAGAGGAGGACTGAGGTCCCACTAGGACACCAGGAACGGAGAGAGTCGGACCTGAGGGAGGAGTTGAAGTCGGAGCGACAGAGTCGACGGGGGTAGAGTGGAGGTGAGACAACAGATTTACTGTGTGCGAATTGTACACAGGACTGGTGTAGACTGGGCGGGGGTGGGAGAAGGTGGTGTGGTACGGGAGGAAAGTCGTTTCCTATCACGGTTGGAAGAAGACAAGTACAAAGTTCTTTTTGGGAACCGGAGTGGGGTCTACGGAGAGAAAACGAGTGTGAGGAGTAGCTCGATCACGAGAACCAAGGTTGAAGTAGTAAACACACCTCAGGTCCGTGTAGAGTGATCGGGGTCTCGATGATGGGTTCGGACCCTGTGACAGTGGAGAACTGACCCAATAACACCGTCGGGGGTTTGTGGAACGACGAAAGACGTAATGGCGGAATGGCATCAGATTGACTTTCGATTCCGTATATAGTCTAGTACAATAAGGAGGGGAGGTCCGGGGGAGTTACGTAGGACCGAGGGAGTCTCATCTTCGGACGTAGGTCAAGGGGGTAGTGTCTACGGAGTGACCGCACCAACCGGGGTCCCGGAAACGTCAACGTCGGACTTTACGAAGAGGGGTTGTACCGGTGAGGGAGTGGGAAAGGTCTAGAGAGGCCCGACAGTCGAGTCTGTCCTACTGGTTTAATTTTGTGAGGGATCTGGGTCAAGGGGATGACATACCGGACGTCCCGTGAGCCGGGGAAGACTGGAAGTCATAGTCAAGTCAGTGAGTACCAGAGGAAGGAAGAGAGGTGGACTTCCGACCCAAGAACTCCAAATAACCAACACACCCCACGGTGACTCATCTATACACAACTTACCTACTACAGACACTGAGTTACTAACTAAGTGACCGGGAAACCTAGAATCTTTCTACCGTTTCCCGTCGAAGGTCACTCTGGGTCTCGTAGGGCAGACGGTCCCCAGACCGAAGGGGACTCGAACTGACTCCACAGATCCCCGACTCGTCTCTCCCTTTCTCCACTACCCCTTAGTACGAAGACCGTCTTGGGTGCGTCTAGGGTCGGAACCCTCGAGGGAGGTCCGTGGACTGTGAGGACAAGAGTAGGCATTTTACCTCGTACGACCCCTGTTTTAACACAGGGGGACATTTGTATACGACGACGATCCAGCGAAGTCAGTACAGGCTAAGACACGCTGGGGTGTCTGCCGTCGGGTGATCCGAGGACAGAGACCCTAAGAGGTCCGTTCTTGTGACCTCACCCAACGGTAAAGGAAGAGGTTACGTACTTTCACTTTTCACTTTCACTTCAACGAGTCAGCACAGACTGAGAATCGCTGGGGTACCTGACGTCGGATGGTCCGAGGAGGCAGGTACCCTAAAAGGTACGTTCTCATGACCTCACCCCACGGTAACAGAAGAGGTTTTATATACGATCGAAGGGGGTTACTGAATTCATCATTTTTTTTTTTTTCTTCTCAGACGTTACGTCCTCTACGCCCAAACTAGGAACCCAGTCCCTCTAGGGGATCTCGTCCTATTACCACTGGGTGAGGTTATAAGAGCGGACCTTTTAGGACACCTGTCTCCTCGGACCGCCCAATGGCAGGTACCCCAGTATCCCTTGTCCTGTGCTGACTCGTTGACTCACGTGCGTGTTTGCACACGATTCAGGATTGGAGACCCGTACCCTAAAATAAACCTTTATCTCAAAAGACGTCTATATTCATCGATTTTTGACTCCAGTATGACCCGAGTTCACCCGGGATTTAGGTGACCGACCATTCAAATATTTTTCCCCCTTTAAACCTTCGTGTACGTGCGTCTTGTGTCGCACCCTTCTCCCTCTGTTTCGACCCCCCCCCACCAACGACGGAGTTCGGTGCCTTGTCGACTCCGATGGTCTCTGACCTCCTCCGCTCCGTGCTAGGAGGGGACCTCTGGCGTCTCGGTTGTGTCGTGAGGCCTGCGGAACCGAAACAAGAAGACCGGGCATCTTCCACTCTGCTCTGAGGGCGACAAACCTCCGTGGGTCAATCGCCGTGAAACAACGTTGTCTGTGTCCTGTCTTTACGTCTTGTTGGGGGACAACTATTCCAGACATCCCACGTGGTTCCCGGGGGTTCCCGAGTCCAGTGTCGTCGGGGAGGGGCTCACAGGGAACCGGGGAGACTGTACGGTCTGCGGTGAAGACGGTCGAGACTCCTTCCCTTCCCCCTCCTGCTACTCCTCCTGCTACGAACTCACTGTCCGACTTCGACGACAGACTAGTGTCCCAGGGGTTCTAGACCCGTATGTCCCCTGGGCGTCTCAGACCGTCGGTCGGGGAGAGTGGACGTTTCCCCGGTCTATTCGTTGTTGTGAACGCTCGGGAGTTTAGAGGTGACTTTAGAGACGAGACCTGGGAGTCTTGGTACGGAGGAGGGGGTTGTCGGGGTTGTCTTTGTGTCGGTCTAAGAGGTGGCCGAAGACGATTTGTTTGGGGCAGATAGGTCAGTGGTGTGGGAGGAGGGACGTCGGTGGTGACGTCGGGTGGAGGTGACGGAGGTAGGTGACTGTAAACCTGGGGTTTCGATTAACGGCGCCGAAGTAGATTTTCCTTTGGTGTTTGTGCGAGAGTGGGTGCAAAATGCTGAAATATTGAGTGGTTTATTTGGACTAAGGATATTGGTATTTTGTTTCGTCTTTGCTCAACCTGTACATGGTCGGTCCTCTTCCCACCTCCCCTCCCCCACCTTTAACGGCCTCCCCGGAGAATCGACACCTCGACGCCAAGAGACACACCTAAAGCCGCGGCGGCGGAGCGTCTTTGAATTATAAGGTTAGTCGTGGGTTCGTTCCGTAATCTTCGGTTCCTCACGTACTTACGGGGGTATCGACCCCCTTATAATGAGTGGTCCAGTACCAGCCGACGCATTTTATGTTGGGAGTATATAGTAATATTGACGGTCGGTTGCTGTCAATATTAACTCTGCCGTTATTGATCCTCTCTCAAGAAATTAAATTGTAGGTTAATAATGTTCAATAGTGAAGAATTATTTACATTATATTGTCTGTTAGTTACAACGTACGCTGCCGGGTCTGACGTTACCCTACCCTTTAAATATAGGACCCCTTTTTTTATATGAGACACATCACACACACGCACACACGCACGCACGCATACACACACACGTACACACACACACGCACGTGCGTGCGCACACACAAAGCCGAAAGACTTCAGACGTCGCCGACACTATTCACAACGTTCTGAGGTCGATATTTATCGGCTCAAACGGAGTTATCGACTGTAGCGGAGTAAACGTATACATGTTATCGAGGTCCGGTTCCGTCTCCTTTCTTATTCTTCTCTCCCTTTTTTTTCCTAAAGAAAAGAAGGACGATGGCCGAGACTCCCACCGTTCACCTTCGTCGAAGGGGGTCTGGGTCTCACACGACCCTGGGTCGTCCTGTCGACGACCTTAACAGGATTTGAATTGTCAGACAGCCCAGGTTGAGAAACACTGGGTCACCTGACATCGGGTGGTCTGAAGAGAAAGGTACCCTAAGAGGTCCGGTCTTATGACCTCTCCCAACGGTAAGGGAAGAAGTTCCCTACAAGGGTTGGGTCCCTATGTTGGGTACAGAGGACTTAACTGTCCGTCCAAGAGATGGTGACTCGGTGATTGAACCGTCCCTTATGAATTTTTTTTTAAAAAAAAAAAACTACACACTGTTCATGTGCCTTTTCACTCAATCAACACTCACTCTCACGTCGACCCACTGAAAGATGTTTTACCTACATGCGATCCTAATCGTCGACCCATTTGTTCATCCTTTCTGGTCGGAGGAGGGGTCTTTAGAGGGAGGTCCGTAGTGGGAGAGGACCGTGTCGGTTCTATTGGAGAGGGCTAAAGGAGGAGGTGTCTACTACAAACGAGAAAAAGGTTGAAACGTCTTTGTCTTAGTCTGTCACGTAAGAGGACGCAGACCGAAGAAAGCGAGCTAAAATAAAACACTCAAAGTCGGCATATAGCGTACCCCTTCACGAGGCAAAGATAAAGATCTATTATGAGTTGGAACCCTTATGTGGTACCAAATAAATAGACAAGGAATTAACCTGTAGACTCGTCTCAAGAGTCAAATCCCGAGAATGTACATGTCGGTGATGTCTGTAAGAAAACTGTTTACATACATCGACCAGGAGATCCCACACCCGGACCCTCCTCCTATAGAC
This sequence comes from Capra ibex, assembly GCA_006410555.1. Taxonomy (NCBI): domain Eukaryota; kingdom Metazoa; phylum Chordata; class Mammalia; order Artiodactyla; family Bovidae; genus Capra; species Capra ibex. The sequence goes on along the minus strand of SJYO01018169.1, from coordinate 3,559,446 downwards.
CAGAGGTCCCTTCCTCGTTCGAATGAAATCGTCTACGCCGGTCTATCGAGAGGTCCCCCCGACATAGCAAGACGAAAGGGTCGCCGTCAGACTCTCGTAAGACTCACGAGATGTAGGAGTGGTTGTGGACTGCCCTAGACAGAGCAACCGAAGGTAGTAAGTCCACCCACACATCATCCTAGACCCACACAGAAGTAAGTGTAAGAGGACCACGGATCCTTCTAGCAGTGAGACCCGCCACTGACGCCAGTACTTTAATTTTCTACGAACTAGGGACCCTCCTTTCGATACTGGTTGGATCTGTCATAATTTTTCGTCTGTGTAGTGAAACGATCGTTTCCAAGAAGACCAGGTTCGATACCAAAAAGGTCATCAGTACATGTCTACACCGTCAACCTGGTAATTCTTCCGACTCGTGGATTCTTGACTACGAAAGTTTAACATCAACACTTCTTCTAAGAACTCTCAGGGAACCTGACGTTCCTCTTTAGTTTGGTCAGTTAGGATTTCCTTTAGTTGGGACTTATAAGTAACCTTCCTGACTATGACTTCGACTTCGAGGTTATAAAACCGGTGGACTACGCTTCTCGATTGAGTAACCTTTTCTCGGACTATGACCCTTTATAACTCCCGTCCTCCTCTTCCCCTCCTGTCTCCTACTCTACCAACCTACCGTAGTGACTGTGTTACCTGTACTCAAACTAACTTGAGTCCCTGTAGCACTTCCTGTCCCTTCGGACCGTACGACGTCTTGTGCTGAATCGCTGGCTTGTTGCTGTTGGTTCACCGATCACTCTAGCGGGTGGAAATACATGCAAGTGACCGGTAAACAGACAGGAGTCGCCACTTCCCGAACAAGATCACAAAACAGGTAAGATAACCCAACAAACAGGAACAGAAATAGACCTATGTTTAGGAACAACCAACCTTCCTAACGTTTACAGAAGAGGGCGAGACGACACGTTGAACGGAAAAGTAAGACAGTACCAGAAAACCACTTCTCTCTAAAAGTTTAAAGTTAGGCCAGGTTAAACGTTTCTAACCGAAAATGTCGTCACGAAAAAGACACGTCATGTCTTAAAACTAGGAGAAATTTTTTCTCCTTAGACGAGCTTTATTTAAAATCAATTCGAAGATTCTCTTGTTTAGGCAACCCGTAAAACACCCAAAAAAAAAAAAAAACGGGGCGGATAATTAGGTGTGCGGAGTTGAACCACATGTACCTAGGTCACTCATTTCTAATACCATTTAATAAGTAAGTGACACGTAGGCAGATAGGTACGTAAATGAGTTAATACCTCTAAACTCACGGTCCGTGACACGAAGATTCTTGAACTCAGTGTGTCTACTTATGTTGTTTGTCTGTATCAAGTACTGGAGTTCTTTATATTTTAAGGGTCTTTCTTTGTATCCCATTTTAAGTGTCACTGGAACTGAGACCCTTTCTAAAAAAAAAACCGACATAACCCAGAAACAACATCGCGTACCCGAAGAGTAACACTACCGAAAAGAACAACGGTTCGTGTCCGAGTCTACGGGACACCGTACACTCTAGGAGGGCCTGGTCCCCAACTTGGACACAAGGGACGTGACCGTCCCTAAGAATTGGTGACCTGGTGGTCCTTTCAGGGAAGAATTTATTCTGTACTTTTCTTACTTTTGTGTACTTGATATTTTCGTTTTTATTTAGGTATATAACCTGGAGTAGTTCTACTTTCTTAAAACGAAATGATTTCTGTGAAATTCTTTCCGACTTTTGTTCAAAAGGTCATTAGAGAAAGAAATAAGTAGGTAAGTCACAAATTACTCGTGTGTAATACACGGTCCCTCGTACCACCCGGGACACATTAGTGTGGACCTTCTCTTACCAGTTCCTTCGTATAATACCCTGGGACACGCTACCCCCGACACCAGCTTTAGTCCCGGTTCCAACACCCCCACCACTCCTCCTGTGGACCTTCCGAAGGAACTCCTCCGCTAGAAATTTGAGGCGAGACTTCCGATTTATGGTCTTTTGTCAGTGTCCGATCCTCAATCCTTTCTCCTCCGTCCAAGGTCTTACCTTTCAGTAAAATTCTGGACCTTCCTTCCTTCCTTTCAGCGAGTCAACACAGACTGAGAAACGTTGGGGTACCTGACATCGGATAGGAGACAGGTACTCTAAAAAGTTCGTTATCATGACCTCACCTAACGGTAAAGGAAGAGGTCCCCTAGAAGGACTGGGTCCCTAGCTTGGGTCCAGAGGGCGTAACATCTGTCTGCGAAATGGCAGACTCGGTGGTCCCTTCAGATTCGATTCTGGACCTCCCCGACGGTTTCCTTCCTGTTCTCCACTCGGACCTCTCCTCCGCCGAGCCGGTGCAGAGTCTCCCCAGGTGCACGGCACTCTTCCCGATCCTAACGTAACGCTCCCGTTGTCCTTACAGCCCTTCTGCCCTTGTAGAGTCTTTATTCTCGTTCATCTTAAAGTCCCGGCCCGTGAACCGCAAGTCTCGGGACAAGTAGGAGGGGAGGAGGTCCGTAGGGGACCCGCCCCCTCCCCCCGTCGGGCGTCCCCCGCCCTCACTGCGGGTGCGCGGGGTCTGTCTTCCAGGGGTGCACCCCACAGCCGAGACGTCGACTCGGAGGCGTCGGTGTGGGCGGGAGGAAGACCCCCTCGGCCCTCCACCACCCCGACCCCCGGCGCCCCCTCCCAGCGCGGCGTCAACGCGAGGCGATCCGTCGGACGGCCCGTCTGATTCCCCGAGGGGCGGTTCCCTCCACACTAGAGGGGGGTGTCGAGCCGCAGGACCTCACGCTTGAAGTTTGCGGGCTAAGGGTTGTAAACCGGCTAAAAAAAAGGGGGGAATGGGGTTTCGTTTACGTCGAGGTTGCACCCGAAGACCGCGGGCTGGGACCTCGTCAACCGACAAAACGGGCCTACTCTCCCCGAGTGAGTCCCCCTGGTTCCTTCCCTTTAGATCGACCCCTCCTCCCTCCACTCTGGAGCCCGTCCCAGTAGCGCCCACCCCTACACCGACGCGCCTACCTACCTTTACGATTGTCTCCGTGTCTCGTCCGTCCGTCACACCAGTCTTACTCTGGTCCTGGATGGTAGGGGAGACGCAGGAACAGTCGTGTGAGTGGAGGGGCTTCCTCCTTCTAGGGGAAAGGGCAGAAGATTCCCCCACTCGGAGGGGTGTGAGGGACGCCGACCCCGACTCGTACCCCGGACTGTCCATGGGTGTAGGCTCACCTCTCGTCTTTGTCCCTCTCTCTTCCCTCTCTTTCTTCCTCCCTTCTCCTCCACTTCCCTCTCTTAAGCCAGAGCTGTCTTTGTCGTGTTGGAGAGTGTGTCGTCTCTTGGTATAGAACGACGAGGGCCCGGGTCTAGAGTGTCTCCTGTGTCGACGTTTTTCTCGGTCTGTGTTTTCCCTCTCTGACATGCTGGGGTCGACACACCCACAGTTTGGTCCGGCGTCATCCGAGACGTCCTCGGCAACCTTCTTACCAGTGGGGACCCCAGTCCAGCATTGACCCCTACGTCCACCCACAACCCTTATAAGATGCTAGAACTAGAGCGACTACCAAGCCGCCGTCGGTGCATACTCTCTCAGATAACTCAACATTGTATTTCTACCCACCCGAAGTCTTATGCGCACAGATACCCATGTAAAATCTCGAGGTAGTGAGAAATTTTCACCTATTGTTCTGTCTTTTACCTACATACCTACCTGTTTCCTCTCTATGAGTAAGTCACCTATACATACCTGAGAAGTACACTCGTCCTGAGACACCCCAAAACCCCCACGGGTCTCTGTTTGGTCAGAGTCAGAAAAGAAGGTTTCTTAAGTGTCAGTCTGGCTGGCCCTCTGTCCACGTGCGTCCGTCCGCTGCGTTGTTTTGTTGTCCTCCCGGCGCCACCCTTTCTTCCCTCCCCGACCTGGCCTCCTCTCCCCTCTGTGAACGGTTCTCGTAGTCTACCCGTCTTACTCTACTTTTGTGTCTTGGTCTGACTTTCGTCTTCGGACTCGTCTTTCTTTACACTTTTTATCTTTACCTACCCACCCACCTATCTCCTTCCCCACTTACCCGTCTCCTTACCCACCCACCCATGTATCTCCTTACCCACCCATGTATCTCCTTACCCACCCATGTATCTCCTTACCCACCCACGCACCCACCTATCTCCTTACCCACCCACCTATCTCCTTACCCACCCACCCACCTATCTCCTT